>JAJMEZ010000002.1:2500-602500 GCA_030574455.1 Priceomyces fermenticarens | reverse complement strand
CTTCTTTTACAGGGAAGCTTCTGTTTCAGGGAGGTTTCCGAGGAAAAACGGATTAGTATGAAGCACTATGAGGTGGCATGCATAACTTTATTTGGAAAAAAATTTACAGGCCCAGTTGCTGCAAAATCTCTTACTTGGCAAAATTGATGTACATTTAGAAAAACATCATAGTGCTACATTTTATTTATATGATTTACTTATAAGCATAGAGTATCTGAATTCCAGTGTTTTCATGGAAAATTATAATCACTCGAGAGCTGCATCTGGATAATAAAAGAATGCTAAGGCAATCATCAAGTAACTACTCAAAAGCATAGCTCCTTCAAGCCAGTTAGACTCTCCATCAAGAATCACCAAATTGCTAATGAAAACAGAGACAAACATAATCAAGGTCTCTAATGTTGAGAAATACAAAGACATTGGAACTCCAATGACCCAACCAACAAGAACCATAAATGGAGTTACGAAAATTGCAATTTGAAGAGAAGAACCTACTGCTACTCCAATTGCTAAATCCATTTTATCTTTCATGGCAACAATTATAGAAGTAACATGTTCAGCAGCGTTACCCACAATTGGGATGATAATTAAACCGATAAAAGTCTTTGAGAGCCCAGAACTTTCCACTATGTCATCAATAGATCCAACCAAGTAATCAGCACAGAATGATACCAAAATGGTACTTAAAACTAAAATTGTAGCAGAACAAGGAACAGAAAGATGTTCATCCTCGCCTTTAGTACTACTACCATCATTGGGTAAAGAAGTCGCAATTATACCATCGTCCGTATCCAGAGCTTGTTCTTCAAATAAAGATTTATGCGTCTTTAACTGGAAAATCAAGTAAAATAAGTAGATTATCAAAAGAACAACTGATACACCTCTAGATAAGGAAAGAATTAAGTCGTCAGGTAATTTTCCAGAAGGGACACCACTTTTCGGAGGTGAAGGCAAAGTGGCATGAAATGCTGCTGGCAACATCAATCCGATAGATGCCAATGCCATCAATGATGACATGGTTTGAGCTACAGTTTGATTGAAGGTTTGTTGAACTCTAGTAATTCCCCCGGCAAAGAAGCAACACCCGAGAACCAATAACAAGTTCGATAAAATCGATCCCAACATACTCGCTTGTACGATACGAATCTGTCCATTCTTCAAGGCGATGATAGAAACAATTAATTCAACTGCATTACCAAATGTAGCATTGAGTAAACCTCCCACAGTGTCACCGACAAACTCTGCAATCTCCTCAGTTGCAAATGCTAAAATCGATGCTAAAGGAATAATAGCAAAGAAGTTCAACCAAAAGATAACATTTGAAGACCAATTAAGTACCCCTGCAATTAAACCTAAAGGAACAAAAATCAACAAGTAGTTAACCGGGGATGACTTGAGCGTAGCAACGGTAGCTTTGATAACACTTTGTCTCAAAGACTCCACAGTGTTTGGTCTATGTCCCAAAAGACCCGAACTTTCCTCCAAGGATGATGACATGACCTCAATTGTATTTTTTTAACTGTGTTCCTGAGTTTATGCCCAACTTGAACTTCACGCTTGCGCTTTCCGAGCATATTTCAAGTAGATCTCATCACGTGCAGTAGATTGTACAGTTTTGGGTTATCGCATAAAATCTCCAAAAGTATTATGCAGGTAGAGATTTATTAAGGTATTCGAGTATCCAGATTAGGCCTAAAATATTCATCTATTAATTTTAACATACTAATTCTTTCCATAAATATGGAGTGAAAACCACTATAGCTGTAATTAATGTGTCAAAAGCTTCATATAATGCAACTGGGAAGCCTACGATTCCATGTTCTTTGAAATTACGGTAAATTGCAAAAAACGCGACACTGAAGAAATGATAAAACAAGGCATATGGTGATGAGAGTGTCCCAGAGAGAAGTGCAATGGGACCCGCAACACATTCCCCTCCTTTTAAGAAATATTCAAAGCATCCCTTTTGAAGAATCACCAATGCATTTTTATCAGCAGCGAACAAAGTATAGAGTGCAATGGAAAGAGTGTTAATCACCGCATCCAATGGCTTACGTTGAGAATGAAACTTTGTCATTAGTTTAGACAATTGTGAATAGTCATTCAATTCCTCAATGTTTTCCGGACTTAACAATTTCGCCAATAAAGCAGCATCACATAGTCCTACTGTCATCCCTCCTCCTGTTAAAGGATGTCGCATATTCAAGGCGTCACCGAGTAAAATGAAACCTTTAGGATGTTTTCCCTGTTTTCTAGCTGAGAGATATTGGTTAGGCATTGCCTTGAATTTTCTTGTCTCTAATGCTCTCTTGAAAGATGGCTTTGAAACGTCTGGTAAAGCTGGATATACCTCTTGTTCTAAATATGAAAATAGCTCATTGTTAGATTGAGATGGTGGTTTAGCTGATCTGTAGGCACACAAGATCCGAGTATCTGTCTTGGAAGTCTGGTAAATTAAAATAGGTGCATGTGAACCTAAAATAACATGGCCATGAAACTTTTCTGGCAATTGACAATCGATTAATTGCAACCCCACAAAATATGATCCTGTGTGAGGTATATTGGAAGGTGATAGTTGTTTCCTGAACTTTGAGTATATACCATCGCAACATATCACCAACTTTGCATAATATTCTTGATGCTTTTTTTCTTGCTTAACATTTACACCAACCACACAATCTGGGTCATTAACATCGTATATTAGATTCACTACTGTTCCTTCTAAAGAAGTAACATTAGGCTCATTTTTCACAATCTTTCTCAAATTCAGTAAAAATTCTCCATTGCGGAAAGATACACCTCTTACCCTCTCATCATTATCCCAGTCAACCTTATTAAGGGTATCATCGTCAACTATTGAATCATTTGCATCGAAAACAGCGTCACTGACAGGTACGAAGGGTGAAGTTTTCTGGACCACAGATTTCTCTGGATATTCAATTGTTATATCTCTATCATTATACTTGATGTAGTAACCTGTCACTGGTATAGCATCAATATTATTCACTGCTTGTGCCATTCCCAACTCCCC
The DNA here is from genome assembly GCA_030574455.1 of Priceomyces fermenticarens. Taxonomy (NCBI): domain Eukaryota; kingdom Fungi; phylum Ascomycota; class Pichiomycetes; order Serinales; family Debaryomycetaceae; genus Priceomyces; species Priceomyces fermenticarens. The sequence continues at coordinate 599,469 of JAJMEZ010000002.1, read as the reverse complement.
GAGAGCCCTAAAACCCTTGGGCTGTAAAAGTTCACCCACTATTCTCTCTGACTTACTCCAGTCTCTTTCGATAATTAGCACTTTTCTGCCTTGTCTCGCTACTGCTGTAGCAATGGCTGGACCTACAACACCAGCCCCCACGATGAGAGCATCATACTCTAAAGGAACTGTCATCTGATAACTTACATCCAAGATCAAGTATCCAGTTGATCAAGCGAAAGTTTCATGTAAGACGTATTGGAGCGAGATGTCCAAGACCCACTATATACAGTATCTATACGATAAAAATCACAGGCAATGCGTGTGCATTTAGAAAATATATACGAAGGATATAAAAATTATATGAAAGGTGGGTATTACAATCGTATTGGTTTATTCGCTCTCTTCTTCACTCTCTTCTTCAGCATCACGTAACCAATCCACAAACTGGCCAGTCAAAGTTCTCACTTCTTTCAATCTATCATTACCAGAGGATGCTGGAGAGTCCCACCAAACGTAGATGTTTTCCTCCTCTAAAATGTCTAATTCGTATAGGACACGTACGGCAATAAACAAGATGATTTGATTATACGACGCATCCAAACGAGAAGTAGTCTCCTGGAAGATTTGACATAAATCTACTTGTTCTTCGCCATTAAACACCTGTCTTTTATAGAGCAACCCCCAGGCCTTAATGATCTTGTCGGCGGCCTCCTTAGGCTGCAAGGTACCGGTCTTGATAAAGTCTACTATTTTCGAAACTAACGACTTCGTAGTTGCAACTCTAACATCGTGATATGTGACGTTCATGGACATTCTTAAAGTATTCAATTCAAGCAAGGCAGTATCAATATCATGATTATTCTCAAGTGATCTGTTGACAGTAGCAATTGCTTCCTTTTCAAAATCTTCATCATCATTCGACACTGCACCATCGTAGTCAGAAACAACAGAGGTCGTTGACATTCTCCTATTCCTAGATTGACGGCGTTTCCTTTTAGTGTTGGAAATTGATGCAATGGACTCATCTGAGAGGTTTAATGAGTTAAGTTGGTAAATTATACCGTTATAGTGATTGGGGGCAGCAAATCCAGACTCTTCATCATCTTCATCTTCATCGTCAGAGCTGTACAAAAACCCTTTACTGCCACTACCCAACGACAATTTATCAAGATCATGGGATTCCTGTACAGATACAGAACCATCATCACTAAATGAATCATCGTCAAATGAATTGTCCTTCTTAATGGGCGACTCTATGAAACGTGAGTTACCAGCTAAATGTTTGTTGTCACCTATTATAACGTTAAAACCCACGACACAACCAGAATCGATCTGAACGTTATGGCCAACTGAAGAATTTTCTGCGATAATTGAATTCTGTATAACTGACCCATCATCAATGGTCACATTGCTCCAAATATACGAATTGGTGATCTTCACATTGTTCCCTATTTTACAATTCTTACCAATTACAGAGCTTGATATTGATGACTTTTCGCCAACACTTGTCTTTGTTCCAATTGAGGTACAACTTTCAATCTTACAAGATTGAGCAAGTATCACTTTCTCTTCTTTATAAATATGCTCTGCTTCATAACTGTAGGTGTTTTGTCCTAGTAAGTTCCTATCAGGAACAATAGGATAACACCATCTTCCCAACACATCTTGAGATACAGCATCATATGTTGCCCAGCTCTCAACACGAGCAGCATAAGATTCCTCAGCGATGAATACATGGATAGACTTCTTCAACAAATCAGAAGTTAACACTCCTCTTAAGAAATCTGACCTTAATGTTTGATAATCAAAGTTTTCTTGGAATATTTGTGGTACATGAGGTGTGCAAATATCTATCAGGCAGTCGATCAAGTCATTTCTCAAAATCATATCATCTTCAACGTCTTCTAAAATCTCAGGATCCACATCTATACTCGACCTTTTCGCATCAACTGGGGGTATGTTTTGGTAGTATATACATTTATCAGTCTCCTTGTTTATCATGAATACAGCTGGGTTCAAATGGGACCTTGCTCTATGTAACGGTCCTCCAGGCTTCAATACCATGGTAACTATATGATCCCTATCCACTTGCTTCTTATGTTTATGGAATGACATGACCTTTTCAAAGTCAATATTCGTGACAACATCTCCTGATACTAATAAGAAATCACCAACAATAAGCCCACGGTTATCTAAGTCTCTCATTGCATCACCAACTGACCTTGACTCCAATGACATCACTGTTGTAATTGTGAAAGGCGAAGTTTTGGAAACCCATTTGGAGTTCTCAATATAAGCTTGTATCTGATCGGCATGAGAAGAACAAAATACAAAGACTTCATTAACATTAGCTTTGGCCAAAAATTCAAGAGTGTATTCTATGAGGGGAACACCTGCCAACGGCAATAAACATCTTGGCTTAACAGCAGTCAAAGGCATAAATCTAGTTTGGAAGGAATCAGTCAAAATGACTGCTTGAAATCTCTCATCCTTGGGGGTTTCTTTCTGCTTCTTTCCTTTTGGAGGCATCGTAATGCTAGAGAATTCTCTATCTATTTCCAACTTTCCGTATGAGAGTGACAATTTTTTTTTTCATATAGAGCATTACTATATGCAGAAATATAAAGGTTTAAAGATTGCAACTTTAGGATTTATATTGACTCATTTGGACCTGAATAAATCGTTACCACGATTGCTAGCTCTAGAAGCACCCATTGTTTTAGAAATTTGGTTTGTTAGAGTAATCTGGTGGTGATATTAAGGTCCATTCGATGCTATTATTTAAGAATGAAGATATATACAGACACGAAGCGTTGCATGTAACTGGACCAATTGGGTTCTTCTAGCCTAGTATTTAGCTGTAAATGGTAAAGCGAGTATATAAAACTTCAGAGTGAAGACCCCGAGACTATAATTTTCTCACCAAGTATGCAACAAATTACTTTGATGACTCATGATCTGAGCTGTAGATATAGGTTCCAAGCAAAACGAAAAGAACAGTGGATGCACCTGAAAATTTGTTAATTCTGCTTGCTCTTTGCAAAGGGCTTAAATTTGTCTCATTATTGACGATCTTCCTTAAGCCATACAATGATCCTGCCCATGCCCCAGTAAGGTATTGATATTCATACTTTTTAAGTGAATGAAGAGCCTTTTCGTGAAGCTTCATGTTTTTCCACGAACGATACTCGTTCATCACATTGCTATTTTTAGCAGAGTGCAATCTTCTATCAAACTCGACTGACCCTTGATCCGCCCAAAAGGCACCAATTGAAATTGTAGGCATGATCAAGATACATGCCTTTATACTTGTATTGAAAGAATTGAATTTGGCGCTCTTGAATGCCCTCAAATATTCAAAGATGGATAAAGAAACAACCGAACCATAGACAATGCCTTTGGCACCTTCTGTTGTGAAATAGTCGATGTGTGCTGCCTTTTCCTCTGTATCTATCAATTTCATGGCTGATTTATGATCGATAATGCAAAATAATATTCAACAGAACAACTTTGCACGGTACGAAAGCTTATTGTAGTAATAAATAAGAAGCTATTCAAGCAAAAGCAAATACAGATTTTGTTGCAGTCTCATTTTTTTGGCCCAAAGGGGAATCCGAACTGGAAATCGGTTCTAGCATTATCATTATCACATAAGATCTCAGTTGCGGTATAATTCTGGCTTCATATTGTAATGTCACAATCTTCTTTCGTGATGAACCATTCAATGCCAAACATGGGTGATGGTAATCATGGTGGGCATGGCGGCGGTCATGGCGATATGTGTTCTATGAGCGTAAGTTTCGATATTTAGGAACCATGATCACACAAACATTACTAACATTCTATAGATGGTTTTCACATGGGACTGGAGAAACAAATGTGTTGTATTTAAATGGTGGAGAATTAGTTCATTTCCGGTGTTCGTTCTTTCATTTATTGCCCTTGTGCTCTTAGGGGCAGGATATGAGTTCTTGAGATATTGGAGTACCAAATGGGAGAAATCTTATGAAAACGTCTTAGTGGGTACATCAGTGACTTCCAACTCAAGTGTGCTCCGTCAATTCAAATTAAAGAGATCGTTGATTTATGCTTTCCAAGTTGGATATTCATTTATGCTTATGTTGGTGTTCATGACTTATTCTGGATGGTTGATGGCTGCGGTAGTCGTTGGAGCAGCGATAGGGAATTACACATGTGGATGCCCAGACTTCTTCCTTACAAGATCCCTTGCTTGCCACTGAGGCTGATCAAGTAACTTAATGAGCACCATTACATATAGTATTACTGTCAGTTGAGATTGAGCGTAATATTACTGTGAATCAGCTTATGAGAAGGGATGATGGAAAGGGATTATGGAGAACAAGTGTGATTCACTCGAAAAGCATCTTCAATAGATAATTAAGGGATTCCAAATTTCTACTGTCACCTTTAGAATTGACTGTATGTATCTTCGATCCCAGTCAATGTGACTTTACTAATTTGAAGTAATACAAAGTACGAAATATCCCTAAAAATTGTAGCTTGGTACTCAATTTAAATATATGACATAGCATACTTATGACTTCACTGCCAAAATAGTCTAAAGACTACAGGATGAGCTTAATTACAGCTAAATCATCATTTATTGTTGCTTTATGAGCGTGCATTACGTCCATAACGTCTAACGTAAGATATTACCGTTATTTAGTAAACGCGTGTGATTGACAGCATTTTTACTTGTCTAATTTGAATCATTCAGATGTAAATGGTGCCTGCTCTATCAAAAGTAGTGATAAAGTATTTGAGGTGTTTCTTAACTTTTGGGTAAAAATGTATGTTTTCAGACAAATTTCTTCACTGATAAAGATTTAAAGATGCATAAATACTTTGGATGGCAATTTATAAAACACAAGAGGAGTTATTGGTTATTAAATAGCAACTCTAATTCATCAGACAATATCTGCTATATATAGATGTGATTTTCATAAAAATTGAAAATTCGCTGCGATGGCCTATTGGTAGGACTTTACCTTGGCTGCGTTGGTTCGAATTTTCAGCGAGGTAGATGGGTTCCAGTGGCGCAGAGGTTAGCGCTTCGTGCTTATAGCCGTGTTTACGACGATATGGTTATACCATAAGTCACGGTCGTGTGAGGAACGCGACGGTCGTGGGTTCGAACCCCTCCTGGAACATTTATTTCGTCTTTTTTTTTTTTCATTTTCTGGCTGCTAAAAATACCTCCAGAAGGATGTTTTAACAATAAACCATTCTAGGGTTCTTTATGCTTTTACATGGAATACAAGGTAACAATTCTCTGCATGTATCTTTTTTTAAGGTATTGACTTTTTGGCCTTGGAATGAATTATGCTGATGAACCCTTCAAGTGTTATGTATCTCCGGATATCAATACTTTATTTAAATAAAAATTAAATAAAATTTCGAAAAAGTGATAAGAAGATTAGATAAAGTTCAAATTCTATCTATCATGAGGTACACTCTTGGATAATTAGCACGCTGTAATGGGGCTAGAACAAGAGAAACACCCCACCCCTTTCTTTTATTCTCATCACTTCTGGTATTTTTTTTTTTTCTTCGGAAGGTTTCCTGTCTATAGAGTACCTCATCTCACGAAACTAAATTCAAGCATTTTTGATGAAACTTAGTTTCACTATCAACGACGACAAAGAACAATTATGGCTGAGAAAGTAAGATACTACCTAGAGCAGTCTGTACCAGAATTGGAAGACTTGCAAAAGAAGGGTCTTTTCGATAAAAATGAAATTAAGATGATCATGAGAAGAAGAACTGATTTTGAACATAGAATACAAGGAAGAGGATCTAAACCTACAGACTTTCTTAAGTATAGCGATTTTGAAAGCAACTTGGAAAAGTTGAGAAAGAAAAGGTATAGCAGATTAAATAAAGCCGGTGTAATCGACACGAAACCTAGCATTTCTGATTGGGCAGGTGTGCGTAGAGTATTATTCATCTATGATAGAGCTACAAAGAAGTATCCTGGCAATTTAAATATCTGGGCCCAATATTTGACATTCTCCAAAAACAATGGTGCAGTTAAGGTTGTTTACAAGGTATATTCGAAGCTTTTACAATTGCAGCCAAGAAACATCGATGCTTGGCTCTCGGCTGCTAACTATGAATTTGTAACAAATGCAAATGCAAAAGGAGCAAGGGCTTTATTCCAAAGAGGACTCAGATTCAACCCCACGTCTTTAGAATTATGGATGGCTTACTCCCAATTTGAATTGACTTATGTGTCTAAATTGTTGGCCAGAAGGAAAGTGCTCGGTTTGATCACAGAGCAGCAGCAAAAAGATGAGATGAACAAGGAAAAGGAGCAAAATAAGCCCTCAGACGACGAAATAGATATTGAAGATGATGAAATGAAGAACGATGAAATCCAGTTGCCTTCTGGTGAAGAACTCGAAGACAATTTGAAGCATCTTCCAGAGGCTGATATGAGTATGTTGGGGAATCCGGAGACCAACCCAGCATTAAGAGGCGATGTGGCATTGACGATTTTTGATTTGAGTTTGTCTTCTTTATTAGCTCAATTTGAAAATGATCAAGAGAAATTTGAGAGGATGACTATTGACATCGTTGAGAGATACTTGAATCTTTATGATAAGTTCGAAATTTTGAATCGGGATCATTTTTACTTGCATGCATTAGAGTACTTACAAAATAAGTATCCTGATAATATTAAAACAATGTTTTTTGATATAACATTACCTATCAGAAATAACGAAGTTCTCGATCCTAACTTCTCAGATAATTTGCAATTATCAGTCAACAAATTAATTGCCTACAAAATGAAGTCATCTGATAAAATTAAAAATGAGATAAGTGAGATCTATATCAACTACTTATCTGAGAGATTTTTGAATTCACAAAAGATTTCAAACGAGAAGATAAAGACCCTTATAGAGATGATCATTCAAAAATGCCGTAGTGCTTAATCATGTTTATAGCCAGACTCATCGTCAATAGCTTTGAGTTTCCGATTTTTACCAATAGCTTTTGTTAATATGTAATAAAGCAAGCCGAGTCCACCAAATGTAAGACCAAAAACAGTTATATAGGCGATAGACATAACAAATTTGAATGGTAAGTATAAGAGCCATCTTAACAATATCGCGTTACTAGGATTAGGAAGCTTATAAAAGCCATCTGAGTATGGGAGAAATTCTGGTTTATTACCTGCCGCTGAACCTTCGTTTTCCAATTGATCGAACCATCTAACAGCCAATTGTAGAGGTAATTCATTACCAATGACAACTCTTGTTAAATTGGTACCAGAAGACCAACCAACAGCACTCATAACTGTGTTCTGTTTCGACTTACTACCTGAGGGTCTCACTATAATGACATTGATCTTGTTATCAATCCTTAAATGCGACTCTCTAGCTTCTCCTCTAAGATTGAAGATAAGTGGGATATACGCGCCACCTTTCTCCAAATAGTTTGATTCACTACTTTGAGGTAAACGACAACTGAATGGTGCATCTTCATGAACATATAACTGGAATAAATGATATAACTTGTCTGTGAATTCTATTGTGCATTGTATATCTTCATTGATGCCATATCTAAATTCCAAGGGTCTACCAGTCTCCTTACACGTGGGGAATGCTCGGTATATCACCCGGTTCTTCTCATCAAATTCATTTTCACCTCTATCTATTTCTCTTGAGCTGCAATCAAGAGAGATTGGCGCTCCATGCTCGAACGATTGAAGATCAAGGGGAATCTTTCCCTTTGAATCTACAGGAAACCAATTCAACAGACTTAATTCTTCTCCAAAAGCATATCGAAAGCAAATAGTAGCTAACAAAGAATATATTATCTTCATTACGGAGCCAATGAACAGATTATTTGTTAATTGCTTATAATCTTGACACCTGTAGGCGCACTTTCTATCAAGACTGCATGTATCAAAACGAAATGATTCACTCGATACGTCGCTATGTATATTACAATTTATCATTAATCTAAACTACATTATGAGTCTCCAATATATACCAATTTAAGCTTGAGCGCACCATCCCATTTGCACAAAGAACTCATAGATTTTAGATGCCTTGTTAACGTCTATTTTAAGTGCTTGTCTAGCATCTTTTTTCTTAAGAATACCATTATTCTTCACCGCTTCTTTCATCAATTGATTCTTTATAGCAAGATATGGCTTTGGTAAAATACGCAATGTGGCACACAATTGTTTTTCTTCATTTGAAAGCAACTCGAAATCTGCAGCATGTGATATGTCCAAAGGAGCTCTCGACCCTGTTGACTTAGGCTTGAATTCGGGTTGAGGTGATCCAGCGAGAGATTTTCCTCGGGCATGAGAATTAAGTGGCGTATTTGCTCCAGAGTTCATACTTGAATATCTTCCATTCAAACTACCATTTCCCATTCTTTGATAATGTGCTGCCTTCATCAAAAGATCTTTTTCATATTTGCTTCCTTCTTCTAAAGTTGTTATTCCATTTTTTCTCCAATCTTGTAACTGCTGGATTCTCATTCTACATTTTAACTCAGTTAAAATGTCTTTTGAAAATGATTCGAAATCTTCTGGAGTTAAAATTCTAATGAACGCATTAATTTTTCTTTGTAAATCCTTTTCCTCTTTGGACTTTCTTTTATCCGTACTAATATTCTTTTTATAATTTAATAAATTATTAAGAAATAAAGCTCTCTTTCTTTCAGCTCTTGTTGTAAGTCTTGAATTATAAATATCCAAAACAGTCAACTTTAATTCGATATCACCTGCCAGATCATCTGGATCAAATATAAGATCTTTCACAGTCACCTCTGCATCATTCTCAGCTTCATGATCAAACTCCAATCTACCAGGCATGAAACCTTGAATCTCATGATTTAATGGTACCGATGACGCAGGCTTCGTCCTAGGTGGAGGTAATGGCATATTTTTCCTTTCTTCCAATCTCTTTTTCCTTCTCTCTAAAAATTGTAAAGGTGATATGTCTGAGAAATCGTGATTCATTTCAGGTAAAGGATAGTCTCTTGATTCCAAATAAACTTCATTATAATGCTTCCCCACTTCTTCTCTTGACCTATTACCTATATGATCAGCCACATCTTGCCAGTTCCCTAACCCAAATGTCTCACAGCCTTTGACGAGCAATAACTCTTCATCAGCACCCCAATCCTCATCGAAAATAGGGTACGTATTCTGTTCTATAACCTGATAGTCATGCCAGGGTTTATGGTCTCCTGTACTTAATCCTGAAGAAAAGCATGGGATACATAGATCGTAATCTGTACAAATTGCACATTTGATCCTTATTCTATTGGTACAATCGGCTGAACAGACATCACAGTGATACAACCTTGTCTTTGATTCCATATTGATGCTCTGCAAGAGAGTACGCTTATATGCACGCGTTTCTTTATTATAACACGTTCACGTTATAGAAACAAAAACAATCAATCAACCAATCAATCAAAAATGGTTATCTTATGAGCTTTTAGTAGTTCGAAAATGTCGAATATGATTATAGGTGCGCTCTATATCTAACTTTAATTCTCAATAACAAGTATTCAAGCACAATTATGGTTTAAACTAGGAAAGGCAAATTGACTTCGAAGATGATCGTTAACGAGAATTGCGACATGTGTCGTTATTTCTACCGAGACATTACTGGGGACAATGCAGGACTATTTTTGGTAGAGTAGGAAATAGAGATATCTTTACCTAGTGCCCATAATTACTGCTATACGAACGTAAGTTCGACGCCACATGGTTATCAAATAGTAATAAAAGGCCTGATAGATTTCTTAACAGCACTTTCATTGGAAATCGTGAGTACTAACTCCCTCCTGTTTGCAACCAGTATTAATAGCATTCTTCTTGATGATGTATTCTCTCAAGGCCCATTTCACGAGTCCCCTCTTGTGCAGCAGTAAGTTGAGCTATCAAAACAACTATAATTTATAGTGTGATATTATGAATCAACTTAACTGAGACACACTTTATTTATCGTATTGCTAAACGTTGCAGGTATAATATGTAACATGCTCATTATCACTTTTGAAGACCTCTCATTATAATTAAATCAGACCTGATTTGACAAATGAATTTAGGCATTCAATCTTAATAAGAAATAATTAAATAAAGGGGGCACTTTACGGTTTATATTATATACGGGAATTCCTATGCAGCGAAGCGAATGAGGGCTGCTACCCCTGTAATTGTCACCCTCGTCATGTGCTAAGGTTTTTTGTGAAAATCCTGCATTCAATCAATTTTTTCTGTTGAATTTTTTTCACTCACAGGCACCACCCTCTGGTGCCAGACGCATTGAATAAACTAAAGCTACAATTTTTTCACGACTTTGCTTACTCTTGTCCTACTAAATAGAGATAATTATTCAAAATGGTAAGTTGAATCACATCATATAAACTTAAGCAAACCGCTGAAGAGGCACACTTGAAGGCTTGTATGCTATTGAAGTGAGGGAAAGCTATATTTCAAAAAAGAACTTTATGATTTCGAAGTGAAGATAATGGATTTTGACAAATGAAAAAGTACTATAAGTTTAGAAGTGTCGTGGATGAACGTTTTACACTTTGAGGGATAGTTTGTCTTTATAATATCAAGACGTTGGATGACTTTGAAATGGCCCCTTATTAAAGTAATATGGAATATCAAATGGGCCTTGAAGTGATGCTTAGACTAATGTAATTTGTAAAGAGAACTGTTACTAACATTTTTCAGGGTCGCGTTAGAACTAAAACCGTTAAGAGGGCCTCTAAGGTCATGATTGAACGTTTCTACCCAAAGTTAACCTTGGATTTCGAAACCAACAAGAGATTGGCAGATGAGCTTGCTGTCATCCAATCCAAGAGATTGAGAAACAAGATTGCTGGATACACCACCCACTTAATGAAGCGTATTCAAAAGGGTCCAGTTAGAGGTATCTCTTTCAAGTTGCAAGAAGAAGAGAGAGAAAGAAAGGATCAATACGTTCCAGAAGTTTCTGCTTTGGACTTGAGCCACACCAACGGTCAATTAGAAGTTGACTCCGAGACTTCTGACTTGGTCAAATCTCTCGGTTTGAAGATTCCAATCCAAACCGTTGCCATCTCTGCTCAAAGAGGCCCAAGACGTTTCGCTAAGAGAAGCTAAGTGGCATTTTTGATGTGTAGTTTTACTATTCATTATTCAAGTATAATAATAAAATAACAGGTACGTTTCCAGGACTCCTTTATTGTAACTATGTAGTGAGAATCTATACCTATTTGGTCTTTGCATCAAAATATAACTTGGGCGATAATGCCTTTATGTTGGAAGACTCAGCTTTGCCCTTCAAAATAATTTCGCTCATCAATTTGCCTGTTGCTGCCGAATTGTTAATTCCCCAGACTGAATGTCCTGATGCAATAAAGAGATTCTTAACGTTGGTGGCACCCACGAAAGGCCCTGATGTCAGAGCAGAGCTCACAGTAGGTAAGTAGCAAGCCTGTTTAGCTGTCACGGTTCCATTCTTTAACCTTGATGATATCTTCCCCACATTGTCAAAAATCTCATCACATTTAGACTCTACAACTTCGACTTTATCTGAAGTCTCAGGAAGCGGTCTGTTTGTATCTCCTTCGCCACAAGCATATACTTCATCCGGCCTAGCATAGATCTCTGGACTAGTGAAAGAAGAAGGGCCAGTGTACATCTCTGTGAAGAGGGCATATCCCGAAACCTGCTTTCCCTGGTAAGGCTGAATCGTGATAGAATGTGCTCTCATTGACGAGATTGGACAATCAGGTAAAATCCTGGGAGTCCACGGACCGCTGGTTATGATGGTGCTATCAGCTTTCAAACTAACCTCAGATTTATCGTTGCTCAAGTAATTTACCCCGGTGGCAACACCACTACTTGAGTAAGTAACTTCAGTGACTCTGCCCAGTACCAAGTCCAAGGAACCATTACTAGCTTCTATGGCCTCTTTCAAAATAGAGGTGGTGAATTTATATGGATGCACTTGAGCCGTCTCGTTTTTATCGCCAATGGTGGCATATTCTTCAAGTAAGGACGTATCGATCCAATCAAAATCCGATGGAATCTTTCCCTTCAAATATCTTTCAGCCGATGACGATTTCTTTGGGAATTTCTCTTTAGGAGCTGATGAGCCTTGAGAACGTTCAGGCAATTTGGTCAAATCGGCCTCAATTGACACTGCAGGCAATTTTCTGTAGCCCCATCTTTTATCGCCATCGTATAATTTAGCCAATTGTTCATGTAACTTAAAAGACAACACTGAGAGTTCCTTAGGAAATGCCCAGGTTCCTAATAAACCACCCGCCTTACCACTTGCCCCACCAGCTACTTTTGCACTCTCTAATATACTTATGTGATATTTTGTGTGATCATAATTGGGATCTTTCACTAAATAGTAAGCAGTACAAACACCAATAATTCCTCCCCCTACTATGACAATGTGCGTTTTGTCTTTATATCTATCTGAAGGTACAAGCTTATATTCAAAATCGTCGGACATGTTTTCAGGAATGGTAAGGAAAGATAACTTCAATACCCTTTGCTTTTTGAATGTGCAGCAATTTTACGCATGTCTACGTATGTCTTAAACACGACCTACGAAGTAAATGATCAATTGCAAATTTAACATTGTCAAAGTTAAGACTTGCAGAAAAAGCCTACGTGAATCGGGGATTATTCCTGTTATTTCTATAAATGCTAATCTTTCTCAGTGTGAGCTAATACACTTAGTGTGTCTCAGTTCTCTTTCTTACTTTTTGATTCCCGCATTAAATCGTAGTTCTTGCGTTCTCTCCCAGTAAACAACAGTCTAACGTTCAAAAAAACCACTGAAAGTGCCATAAGGCCAATGGTGGTCAACAAAGTTTGATGTTTATTCAATAACTCTGGGTTCAAGAGATGGACTTCATCAGCCTTTTTCCTCCGTAAGTAGCGGTCAATGGTATTTTTCTCTGGAATCCACACTGGTGGTACATCTCTGATATGATTGTTTCTTTCAACTTCTTGGTTTCTTGAAGGATGATTAACAATATCATTAAATGGAATATACGACTCTGGCTCTTGAATGAGACTATCGACGGGCTTAGGGTGAATATTTGTCGTAGTGGAAGAAGTCAAAATCACTGTATAATGTGGAGATGGAAGTTTACGAATAATGTTTCTGATGAGAGCATCGTGCTTTCTGATTTCATTATCTCTGTCTGGTGATTCTCGAGGAAGTTCTTCTAATTGGATCTTGATAATCTTCTTTCTGATGTCAATATATGAACTCACTTCATTTTCATCCTCGTGGACAACATTAATCGTTTCTGCATCACAGTTCTTGATGATGTACTTCTCAATAAAGTTAATGTCCACGGGCTCTCTGACCCAAGGCATCGAAACAACACTAGAAGAAAGTTCCAAATACTTTCTTACTAATGGCCAGTTATCCTTTTTGTCTTCCGTAAGGTCATAATTAGTCAACCCAGGCTGGTCTATGATAATGTATTCATCTGAGGAGCATTCAGTTGCGAGTTTCTTCAACATATTTGACGCTGATGTTACATTGTGTATATGATGAAATGATGGCTCTATTTCATCCTTCAACCCCTTCACAAGTGTATGTGATGCCACAACAAGAGGCGCACATCTGAAAGCGGTCGACAGCCCTAAAAGTGCAAACAATAATAATACTAAGCGAGATATCATCGTAGCTAGAGAAATCACTGTAATCACTGGGAGATCAAAAATACGTGTTCTAAAACAGTAGTACAAATCACAGTGATCACGTGCAATGTTTCAGCGGTGTCTTGGAGATGCAAGTATTAGTTGCAAAAGTGTACGAGTATTATGACGCATGCCAATATGTATCAGTATTGCTTGAAAGAAACTGCGATTAGATAAAAGGTAGCATTGAAGTATGTAAGATGACTACTTTTCATCCAAATGATGACGATTACGGGTCTTCTTAAGTTTTTCTTTATATTTTTGACAATTCATGGCAAAATTGTGACATTGGTAGAAGAAGTACAGGTAATTGTCGGAAACAATAATTCACCTGAATCAAAGGCTACCTCAGAGACTCAAAAGAGTACTGCATCAATAATACAATCACTGTCATATACTACTGATATAATTGTAAGTGAAGAGACACCATTTGCACCTATATCAACAGCCCTGAAATCACAGCCCATAATTTCGCTGACACTTGCTCTACTGACACCAGATTCATTGGCGCCGGACTCACTGACACTGACATCACTGGAATCTAAGTTCCCGATAGATACACATAAATTTGAAGGATTTATAAACCAGACTTTTGCATGGCTCATATTGGCCCAGCATAATTCCAAGCGAGCACTTCATGGTGCTCAGAATCTAGAATGGAATAATACCTTGTTAAATTATGCTGCAAAATTTGCTTCTCAGTATGACTGTAGTGGTAAATTGAAGCATTCTGGTGGACCTTATGGAGAGAATTTGGCTATTGGTTACAGTACTGTTGGTTCTATAGATGCTTGGTACGCAGAGGGTGATAATTATCAATACGGATCTGAACTGACTTACAATCATTTCACGGCAATGATATGGAATAGCAGCAGCTCTTTAGCGTGTGCATACAAATATTGCAACTCAGTTTGGGGTACTTACATAGTTTGCTCATATTACCCAGAAGGTAATATTGTTGGCCAATCGTCAAAAAATGTATTACCATTGAAATAAGGTATCTGCAGTGGCATTATTATACTCTATAAATATTTAGGTTTCAACTAACATTCTCAATGAATATATTTTCTTCAATTTCTGAATAGTTCTCGAAGAAAACTTTAAACAAGTCACATAAGTATGCGATGTCAAAAGTTCCTCCCGTTTCTCTAATAGAATGCATTGAGAGTTGTGGGTTTCCGAGGTCTAATGTTCTAATTCCTATCTTTGAAGCTAACAAAGGACCGATGGTTGATCCACATGGATAATCATTTCTAACAACGAAAAGTTGCAAAGGAACTTTTGCCAAGTTTGCAATCTTCTTTAAAAGCACAATTCCAGCGGAATTTGTTGCATACCTTTGATTGGCATTAACTTTCAAAACTGGACCCTGGTTTATGTGAGGTCTGTTTTTAGCTTCGTAAGCACTTTGATAGTTTGGATGAACACCATGGGCCATATCAGAAGATACTAAGAATGACTTAGAAATAGTTTCATGGAAATAATCCACAGACTCATTTTTGTCAGAAAAATCGACCCTAGTGAGTCTTCTTATAACATCTGGTAAAAAGGTTGAGCGGGCACCTTGCGCAGACACTGATCCAATTTCTTCGTGGTCAAACAAAGATATCATTTGAATACCTTTTTGCTCATCCAACTTTGTGGTCGATTCAAGCAATCCTACAGTAGCACAGAAACAGGATGTCAAGTTATCCAACCTGGGAGAGAATATAAACTCATCATTTAAACCACCAATCACGGACTTTTGATGATCATAGAGTATCAATTCGAAATCTTCAATATCCTTGGCTTCGACTTTCAATTCTTTGGCGATCAAGTCAATCAATGATTCATTGTGTCTCTCTACAACGCTCTGTACTGACTCAAATTCTTCCTTTGAGAGCTTGAGGTTAGGATCATCTGCACAGCTGTGTTTCTCATCCTTAGAAGAATTTTTGTCCATCGCTACCTGTCCGGCAATTGGAACAAATTCAGTCTCTTTATTGAACTCAAACTTATTTCCCACTTCTCTCTTAAAATGTATAGCCAAAGTTGGAATTCTTAATAAAGGCTTATCGATCTTCAATAATCTTGGTAAAAATTTGCCATTCTCAGATACATACACTCTTCCCGCAATAGACAAATCACGGTCAAACCATGAATGAGCGATCAAACCACCGTATTGCTCAACCCCAATTTGAATGTAACCTTGATTATTATTTTTAGAAATCGGCTTTATTCTCAAGCATGGGGAATCTGTATGTGCACCAACAACTGCTATTCCATTTCCATTGACAAATTTGTCTCCAACAGTAAATGCAATCAAGGAGGACCCATTACGTGTGACGTAGTATTTCCCACCATTCTTCAACTGCTTACTCCAGTTGATTCTCTCTGACAACTCAATGAATCCTTTCTTGCTCAATCTATCCTTCACTGACTTAACAGCATGATAAGGAGTTGGAGAGGCATTGACATAGTCAACAAAATCATCTGCATACTTCAATGATCTAATGGGATCAGTCATGGTAGTGTAACTGTTATTCGTAAAATGCAAACGAGTGATGTTGGTTTTTGAGATCATTATATCGATGCCGCACACCCAAATGCCAAAAAGATGTGTGCCGGAACACATCTATAACATACTTCAGATTGTACTTGGTGATAATATATACATAGATCCTATTATATGATACATTTATATGAAGACTTGGACCTCAAAATCTTCTTCTATTTCAGTTTCTCCTATTGTCATTCCCAAGTCCAATTCTTCATCATCGAATACTAGTTTTGCAGCTGAAGCCTTGCTGTCATCTAGGCCTTTGACTTTTAAATAGAAATCTAGCAACCTTTTTATCTCTGTGTTTTTGGTAACTTGAACCTCATGTCTTTTATTATCCTTACCCTTAAGACCAATTATGAAATATTGGGGATTGGAATTAACCTCTTCCTTCGGGAGTATGTCCTTTGAATCAGGTAATGAATGATCCTCATCGGGGTTTTCTACTTCAATGAGACTATCATCATCAGAAAAATAATCTGTTTTATCTTTCTTCTTCTCCTGGAATTCTTCATACATCTCTGTGAAATAGTCCACATTTTCCTTTGGAATAAGTAGGCATGTTAAAGTTGTAGGCGGCATATCAGTAACACGTTGTGTAAAAATATCTCCTTTGAGAGGTATTCTAAGAGTGCTTGGTTTGAAGAAGGGCTTTATTTCTAATCTCCCTTCCACCCACACTAGTGACAATTCATTTTGTTCGACGACATCTTTGAAATCTGGGTACTGATCATAGATTGCTCGAAAATGATTCACAATTGCATTATGGATTTTTGAAAATGGTTTTGTGCCTTTTGTTCCAAAATCTACAACGATCTCTTCTTTAATCTCGGGAGGTCGTGGTAGTTTACTCACTACCCGTATGATATATCGTCTCTCTTTTTCGCTCTCAAGCTCAAAATTATAATCACCACTTTCCTTCGAATATGTGACAGGTGGCTCATCTAGTTCAAGATCATCATCAGAATCATCGAAATTACTTATAAATTCTTTAAGTTCATCCGATAAGAAACTTGATGGACTCGGTTTCTTATCATGATCTAGTCGAGTTCTCCTTCGCTTATCAGAACTATCATCTTTCGGTGTCTTGCTTTCTAGTAACTCAATACTATTATCATTGGTCATATTTACATCTTCGTGTCCGTCATGTTCATTCTGTCGCAGTATATCGTGGTCTTCTAACGTAGTGACTTTCGATTTTTCTTTGCCTTTGGTTCTCTTGCGACTTTTCTTCTTGCCAGGGGCACTTAAGGAGAAGAAGTCATCTTCCACGGCTACTTTTCGCTTGTTCTTTTCATGGTGGTGGCTTCCTGGGTTAGGACTCATTTCCTTATTGTGACCCTCAAGTCCCATAGATGGAGCGCATCCAATTTGAAAGATTATGATGTAAAGATTTGAAATGCGCATTCGATCATTAATGTTTTGATAACTTAAACTTTAATTTCAGTAATCTAGATATACGCAAGAGGAAAGACAACCTTTAACACTTACGAATTGATGCAATGAGCAAAAATCAGGACGGCATTGTATCTGCGAAGCCCCTGCGTGATCTATCCTTCAAACCAAGATTCAGACACACTTATGGAACCAATTCAAGACTATATGAATTCATCTTGAACTACAAAGCTGCTTGGGAGAAAAGCATTTTTTATAATGACGAAAGTAACACAGTGAAGTCTTTCCAAAATTCAAGGGAATTCGTAAAAGATGTACCTGAATTAACTGATGTGAGCACGAAATTGAACAACATGAAGCTTCGTCCTGCAAACGAAAACGAAGCATTGGATCATTTCTCGATATCAGACCTTGAAATTAAGATAAATTTAACGAATGACGACAGCAATGAAAGCGTAAAAGTAAAATTTAAAAACCAGACCAATCTCAAACAAAAAACAAATAGGAATGCTTCATTAATGAATACAGGAGGGCACATAACTTCCATGAAGTGGCTTTTCTCTGCAAAATCTTCTCAATATCAGTACTTGGCTTTGTCTGTTATAAGCAACGATCGAGGTATTGATGAAAATATAAACGATGCGGATTTGAGTTTATTCAGGAGGCCAGATACAGATGGAGCTATCAAGTCTGCTATTCAAATCTGGCGATATGATTCCGAAAACCATGCATTGGATTTGATTTATTTCATAATTGCAGATTCAATTGGTGCAACTAACGATTTATCATGGGTACCTGTAGATTGCTCATCTTCTCCTGACACTTTAGGTGTTCTTGCTGGGTCCTTCACGAGTGGACATTTACATTTGCTCAAAATACCGAAACATCGAACAAACACTGTAAATTACTTTTTTTTGGATGAGCCATCTTTCACTTACAAAGTTAGGGACTTCAGCTCTAAAAGGTCTACAGATATGAACAAAATAACGAGCTATGATTTTATTGGAAAGGAAAGGGTGTTAGTGGGGTTACTGAATGGATACATTGCAGAGTTTCTTTTACCATTCTTTCAAGACTTATATGGTGAAGCAGATATTAATAAAGACTTTGAAGACGAATTCGATATTTCAATTCCGTCTTTCATGCAAAGAGTTTCGGATAGTGCAATTTTCTCTATTTCAATAGGGGAACCAGAGAGAGGCAAATATGCTCTTTTCATCAACACTTCGGGAATCCAAAACTATGCATTCGAGTATAATAATATCCGCCAAGCTAAACTATTAGTTGCCCCTACAAATTCTACGTTGCAATTTGCAAAAAATAATGTTCTTAGGTTGTTCTTGGGATCATATGCAATTGATGCCATTAGTGTATCATTCTTCCGCAATCTACAAGATACCCCTAACGTGGTAATGAAAGTCAATGGAGCTGTGTCGACATTACTGGCTTCAGAAATCCTTGGCCATCCTTTGAGTATCATTGGAAGCACACTGGGTGAAATATATATACTCAACTATGCTAGAAAGTTTTTGAATGGCGCCAAGACCACCAATAAGTCACTCTTACCCTTGAGATTATGGAAATTTTATATTGACGAAAATGATGGCCTCGCGTTGTCGAGTGTGTTTGAGCAAGCCTCGGTCGACAAAGCCAGTGATATAACTGCAACTCCACCAAAAATCATCATTTCTTCCTCTGCATGGAACGATAACATCGCAGGAAATTCTGTTTATGCAGCAGGTACAGTAAGTGGTTTGCTACTCATAGAACGGTTAGATCCTAATTTTTAAATTATGTAATAATAATATGTACCATAATAAGATTAGTATCTTGGAAATGTATTATCTACGATTTCACTCCATCTATTTAAGCCACCCTTGATGTCTTTGACATTTTCAAATCCAAATTCTGTGATCAATTTTTTAGTTGCCAATTGTGAATCGTTCCCATACCTACATACCACATAAATATCACTTTTTTCATCGACACCTTGTGGTAAATGCTCTTTAATGCTATCAAGTTTTTTGAAAGTAGGCTCCCATGGAATGTTTAAAGAATTAGGAAGCTTTGTTATTTCGAATTGAACAGTTGGCCGCACATCAATTAATGCAATTCTGTCGAAGTTTAATTTGCTGAAGTCGTCTACCGAAACTCTGTATTTATCATCCAACACATTGTAATTAACTTTTCCACAAAAGGCAATGTAGTCCACTTCACCAATACAAATCGAGGACTTTGAGATAATAGGTTTATCCCCGCAAACGACACAGTTCTTATTCCGTGGTCTCATTTTAAAACTTCTTAATTGTTGAGTAGGATATCCCGTATACGAAAGAAGAAAAGGTTTAAAGTTATCTGACGTATAGTAATCAGTAAGAACTTTGATGGCTTCAATGGACATCAGCACCCCAATCAACCCTATACCAGGACCAATCACTCCACCGTCAGAACAAGACGTCACAGATTCAGGAGATGGGGCCGATGGATAAAAGCACCTATAGCAAGGGCCAAAATTTTGAAAATTAAATATGGATATCTGACCATCTGATCTTAATCCAGAACCACTTACAACAGTTTTCAGAGACAAAACTGATGCATCATTTATCAAGTATCTAGTAGCTGGTGTATCAGTGCAATCAAGAATCAAATCATACTTCTCAATAATGTCGAAAACGTTATCATTAGCCAACCTTACGGGATATATTTCAACCAGAACACGTGGGTTCAACTTAGCAAGTTGTCGTTTGGCTGAATCACACTTTGTGAGTCCTACGGTGTCAGTGGAATGTAGCACCTGTCTATGTAAGTTGCTGATGTCTACGACATCATCGTCGACTATCCCAACATTGCCTACTCCAGCACCTACGAGATAGAGCAATACAGGACTTCCTAGACCGCCAGCTCCTATTACCAAAACCCTAGATTTCTTTAATTTAAGCTGTGATTGCAAAGAACCAAACTCTTTCACTATCATTTGTCTACCATATCGCCTATACTCATCTAGAGTTAGATTATAGCTGTTATCTTTTTTGGGTTCATTTGTTGCGTTTTCACCTTTTTCGCCTGAAAAATCACGAAGTTGATGTTTAAGGTATTCATTCTCCCTTTTTAAAGCCTCTAACTCAAGCAAGAGATCTTTGTTGGAGTGTCCCATAATAAGACAAAAAGATTTACAACGATGAATTCAATGATGTCGCGAGATGCGCTTTATAGCGATAAGATTTCTACACTACAAATTTACCAGCAGTAAGTCTCAAAATCTCCTGTAATCTATGAGATATAAGATAAACTAGAATAAGGAGCTAAATTATGTTGCTGCAAGTGGACAGCTGTTCACACTATTTTTTGCTTGACGAAGAAACTCTTCAAGTGACGTAATTGGTATACACAGGTACCAACAAGCACAATAAATTGAATAATTGACCATTTCACAACTCTGAAGTTGGTTGATTCTGATTGGTCTCTAAAAAGAGCCTCTCTTTCCCTCATAGATTCTTGCTCATAGTGGATTCCTGATAATTTTTGAGTTAAGTCCTGAATATGAGCAGTTAATTCGTCAACTTTACGAGTCGACTTAGAGTCTACGTAGTCCAGGGCCAGACCAGTAACAATGTCAAAGAAGATTCTGTGAGTCTTACCGCTACCACCATCACTATAGCTTGGTGTTATACAGATTCTGTGTTCTCCTGAATCCAACGAGGTGAAAACGAATTCCTCCTTAACCGCTTGACTAGCAACTCTGTGGTCATTATCAAATGTTTCCTAGAGCATAGTTAGTATCAAATTCTTCAAAAAAAGTGATGGTATATTTACTTAATAAACAACACTTTTCTGGCCATTTGTGGAGGCCATCCAACTAAACTTACGTCGACAGTAACATGAATCTTAAGCTTATAGTTCTTTATGTACTCATTTCCATGATCTTCACGTTCATAAGCATCGATCTTACTGACCAACAATGTATCCTTTGACATTTCCTCGTAGAAGCATTTTGTTTCATCAGTATTCATATAGAAATGCAATCCATTTGTGAAATGAATTAATCCGAATAAAAGGAACAAAGTTTTTAATGCCGTGAAAGGAAGCATTGTGTATGTTATATTATGCTTGAAAGCAAAGTGACTTTGTTGCTTGGCTAAGATTAATTTTCGGATCACTTTGAACGCGTGTTCGGTATTTTTCATTTTTCTCGCAAGGGCGGTTTTGTGATGAAACCCACCTCCAATATGGGTGCAAAATCTACTATAGCTATGAAACAGATATGATTCATTAATACATACTATGTATCTAGTTTTTTTGCTGATTCATCTTTACTTTCTTAACTAATGCATGGATATCATTTCCATCCTTTGACTTCGAATCAATTTTATTATCACCCTTCCTTCTTTTATACTGATTTCCCTTGGAGTTATTTCCACGTCTCTTAGAACGTTCTTCCAAAATCTTCTTCATTGTTTGAGTTTTCTTAAATCCCGAGTTTGTGATATCTATAGCAAAGTCGTTATTCTCAAAAACTTCTTGGAATCTGGGGTCATCAAGATCTGGCCTGAATTCATCTTGAAGATTCTCAGAGTCGTATTTCTTTCCATTTTTCTTAGATTTCCTCTTCTTATCCTTTTCAGCCTTGATTATATCTCTCATATTGAAATGCTCTTGCTTTTTCTCATCCTCATTGTCCTTAACAAGTTCACTAAGTTTGTCTCTATCCTCCGTATTAGAATCCGCATTACCAGTGGATTGACTATCTGACTCCTTATCCTTCTTCGACTTTTCCATCCTACGCTTACGTCTTTCTTTCTCCTTTCTTCTATATTGATCCACAGTTGTCTCTTCTTTCTCATCTACACTGTCCTCATTTTGTGGTGCTTGACCCTCAGGTATGCCTGGGTTAAAGGTGATTTCCATATCCACATCATCTCTATTTTCATCATTATTGTCAAATATGTCTGCAGTCTTCCCTAATAAGCTTTTATACTTATCTTGCCCAACTTTCTCTTCTTCACTGTCGTCACTATCAGATGCCAAATAGGCTTTAAAGTCCATCTCATCTAATTCCTTTTGACTGAAGCTTCTGGATGCAAGGTCAAGTCTCTCTCTGGGAGTTTCATCCCAGGTCAACTTAACCTTGGAATGCTGTAAAGCATCAGTTATAAAAGTTGAATTAGGCTTAAAGTTTGAAGGAACCTTGGTACTAACATCCTTTTTTCGATTTTCATCGAATTCCATGTCTTCCGGAACATACCTTAAGTCGAAAATATTGGAAGTAGATTCATATTCCGTACCATCACAATTTTGGTAAATGTTCTTGGCCGTTTTCACAGAATCACATACCGTAACAGCGTAGTAATACCTCAACTTTTGTAACTGATATTTACGTAACGCTTTGCTGTCGTAATCAAATTCCCCATCATCCTCTTCATACAATTTTTTTGCTGCTCTCGACAAGTCTTCTTTGTCTTCAAGATCGAGATCAGAATCAGAATCGGAATCGGCTTCTAAAGCATGCTTCTTACTTTTCTTCTTAAACAAATCTCTTGGTGGTCCCTCTACTTCTTCTTTGGCCATTTGCTGTAATCCATATTCGGATGGATATATAGTTACTTTTTTAATAGAACCTCCAGCTGGAATAAATGATGAGAAAGTAGCCAAAAGGTCAACTGCTTTCACATTGTCCCAATCCATATTTACAACTGCGAATGTGCTAGTTGGATCACCCTCCTCAGGTTTCTCTTGCTCGATTTCAAGTTCCGATTCTTCACCATCATCTTCAGAATCATCAGAGTCATCTTCAGAATCAGACAGAGAAGATTCAGAACCAGAAGATTCCATACCTTCTCCTCTGGCACGGTCAACTAAAACTTTTCCATCATCTTCGGCACTTGATTCAGCTGAAGGACTATCCTCGTTTCCTTCTTCGCTTGAGCTACTATCATCATGTTCATCTTCGCTGCTACTTTTTTTCACACGGTCTTCTTTTGCATTATCCTCATACTCATAAAAATGATCGAGATGATTTTTATCGCTTTTTTTTAACTTACGACCATATCTATCAATCTTGGCTTTATTCCCTGAAGAACTTTGGTTGAGTTTTTTAAGCTCTTCTTTGTTAAACCGATCATCTACTTTAACCTTGAAATTCTTCACATTAGGCAATTTGAATTTAGGATCAAAATGAACGGAAGAAAAACGTTCATCCTTAATCACTGGCTTCTTTTGAGAACCTCCTTTCTTGTCGCCCTTCGCCATATTGGTACACTTGTTTTTCTAGAACGCTGACTTAAACAAATTTCCAGAGCTTTAAGATTTATTTTATGTGCATGCCCATATCTCGCGATGAGCTTCAAGTGATTCGCATATTCAAGATATATGATGATATATTTATACTATACAGATCCACCACTAGCATTGTGATTACCAACCAAACCAACCATTTCTAAGAAAGCCCTATCTTCTCCCAATTTTTTCATGTTTATAGACCTGCTCGCTTCAGCCTGTTTTTCCTCCCATTCCCATCGTTTCTTTTGTTCTTCAAGCTCTTTTGTCGACCCAACACCCCAAACTTCCACATTCGTGATCATAAGCCTATCTTCGAAATCTTGTTCCCTGACTTCAAGTTGCTTTGATTTCTCAAAGAAAGACGTTAGTTTTCCTGTAGGCTTTGAGATATGCCTGAAAACAGCAAACTCAAGATTAGCTTCGACGGTTAAAGATACATCACCCGGAAAGTACTTTCTTTGACCATTTTTGTACATGGGTTGATTATTACCAAATCCTATACCGCATCCAAGGGTATTAAGGTAAACCAGTTCTCCATTGAGAGACGGATTCTTGATGCTTCTGTAAAAGTCTAGCCTTGGCAGAACTTGAATTATAAGAGTGTTTTCGTCACCAAAATTCTTCTTGTTTGAGTTTCTCCACGGCTGCGATATTATAACAGCGTAAGTTATTACTTCATTATCATATTGCCATAAAGTTTCCTTGTCATCCTGTGCCTTAAAGTAGTGAGGGAATTCTGTGTCGAATTTATGATATCTTTTGTTGAGTTTGATGGTCTTCTTCTTTAATCTTTTACCCGAAACAAACATGATAGTAGGTGCTCTCCATTTGAAGATTTTCAGCTCCAATAATCGTATAGAATAGCCAGATTCAGTATTGTCATATAACTTGATCATATTATGTTTTGTTACTTGTATTTCTGATTTCAAAGTCTTCAAGACAACAGTAAGATAGGCTATAGTAGCCTCATTCACTAGATAAGATCCCTTGAATTCTTTCAAAAGAGTAGTTTTATTGTTCAGTTGATTCGACTTGATCTTAGAGTTGCCAGTCTTGGGTGAAGATAAAAGTGAATACCTTATGAAATTTGGTAACGGAATACTAAAAAGGTAAGATAAACCATTATTGACCCCTGTTTGGAATTCTGAAAAACTTATGCTCTTGTCATGCATATTTTTTTCATTTATACTAACATTAAAATAGCGTACAATACGAAGAGCATACGCCTCAAACTGTGACCATTTATCCACCATATCATCCATAATATATCTCTGAGCTGGGACATCACAAAAAGATGTTATGATTAGAAGTAAAGTTACTATACTATGCAAATTTGAAGCCTTGAGCTGCAACGAATTGATATCAATTCCATCCAAATTCTTGATGTTGTCCCAAGAAGACCATAATATTTGATGGGCCTTGTGCTCGATACTATCTTCCTCCGCATGACTTCTCAATACTTTTAGATCGAAAGTCTCTTTGTCACTGGTAATATAATCTTCTGACAAAGCTGCAATTATACTATCTTCCTCTTTTTTCTCACTAGTACCTTTTTTAGCTTCCTTTTCATCTGTATAGCCAGAATCCTTCATACCAGGAAGGCTTAGGGAGATATAAAGAATTGACAAATAATCCATATCTGGAATCAACCGATTGAGACGTCTTAAATAATACAATAGGCCCACTACTAATTCCAGAAGACGTAATCCTTCCTGTCCCGGGTTCAAGTAATCTTTCAAGAAAGGTAAGTGACCTAGTACTTTAATGGATTCATATAGTAGCTTAATTGCATTGTGAATCAGTGTTTCATTCTGACTAGAACCTAAATCCTTACCATTGCTCAAACCCAATAGAAAAGACAAGTCTCCAATTGTGAGGGAACTCGACTCTTTAACATTGACAATATTTAGTCTGCTAACTAATGCACTTGTTTCTGAAGCCCTTAAAAGTCCATAGCACCTGGCATGAAACAATTGACTGACTTCCTCTTTAGTGAACAGTTCAAGAATCGTATTCTTATTTACTTCGTCTTTGGCCCCTTCCGAGCTAAAACTCAGTCCCATTTTCTTCACGTCATAGATAAAAAAGTTATCAAGTCTAAAAATGTGGACCCTCACTTTTTTCGCATCAGGAAATTTGCATGTCAGCTTACTATTAAGGGCATATTTAGTTATCAGTTTACACATAAGGTTACACTGTAAAAAGTTAATGCTATTTTAGGGCTTTTTGTGAAACTCATTGGCGTAATCAGTTGAAAAAGTTTTGTAAAATATCAACAGATTTAAGTTCAAGGTCATTGAGGTGACTCTTTATCTTATTAATTATTCCCTTACCACTTTTGCTTTCGAAAGCGGTAGCAGCGTTATCACCATACCTCTTATTTAAAGAATCTTGCTTCAAGAGAGCTTTGGCGTAAGAAAGAATTACCAAAGTCAGATAGAATCTCACAATAGTGACAACAAGAATAGTACTCAGTGTCATAAATAATTCTCTTGCAGGCGATGCCGAGTCAGAGGAATTGTGATCGACCTGAGACCCTCCTTGATTGTTGACATTTGCTTGGTCTATACCAGTATCCCTTTTCTGGTGATTAGGTTCAGAAGTAGACCCATTGAAAATTGCCTTATCTTCATTACTGAACCAAAAATATATGAAGTATAATGTGTAGAGACTTCCTAGTACTGTATCAGCCGTATAAACTAACGTAGTCAAGGAAGTTTTCTGGATGTTTTTTGCTTTAACTCGAAGGTTCATAAGACCAGAGATATAGAATGGTAATACCATTAACGCCAACAAATTATAAAGCCATTGCAAAAAGTTAATGGGGTGACCAGTAAAGATCGACAAAACACCGTATGCTCCACCTGCTTTGTTGAAAATAGCTATAAATAAAATGATCTCAACTCCTATGTGGAGAGGTATGATCCCAAAAAATTTCTAAACAGTTAGTCAACAGACACAGCATTCATTAAAGAATAAGATGTAACATACTTGTGGAAGAACATATATCAACTTTGACCCAAGAGCCATTATTACACTCTGCTAGCTTATTCCACCTTTTCCTGTTAGACAGTTAAAAAAGTCGAGGTGCAATCTGCAGTAAAATTTATTCTCGATGCCTTTCTAATATTTTTCAATAGACTATAGGCCTTAATCATATTAATAATGGTGGCTGAAGAACATGAGAAAGGCTATAATGATGGTGAGAAATGGAGCGATAATGACTCGCTGTCAGACCAGAGCTCAGATGAGTTTCAAGGCAAGGACTTAGATATTGTTAAAACATTATCTGATAAGGTAGACATAGTGACGAGATACGCAGACAAGATCAACATAGATGACAACAAAAAGGGAACTAAGACAACTAAGGATAGAGCAAATAGAGCGACAGTTGAGCAGGTTCTTGATCCACGAACCATGAGGTTTTTGGGAAAGATAATCAATAAGGGTATTATATCAAAAATTAATGGATGTATCAGTACAGGTAAAGAGGCCAACGTCTACCATGGAGAATTAGAAAACCCACCAGAAGAATTTGCAGTGAAGATATACAAGACCTCAATTTTAGTATTTAAAGACAGAGAACGATATGTGGACGGGGAGTTTAGGTTTAGGAACACTAAAAATCAAAGTAACCCCAGAAAAATGGTCAAGTTGTGGGCTGAAAAGGAATTCAGAAATTTAAAGAGACTTCACGTTAATGGCATTTTATGTCCTAAACCTGTAGATCTCAGTTCACATGTGTTAGTGATGGAATTTTTAACCAAGGGAGATGGCCAGCCATCTCCTAAATTGAAGGATTATCCCTTCGATGATGCCGATGAGGTGGGACGCTTTTACCAGCAAATGTTGGTATACATAAGGCAGATGTACCAGAACTGTAGATTAATTCATGCAGATTTGAGTGAATATAACTCAATAGTTCATAATGGTGAGTTGTATATCATAGATGTTTCACAATCGGTTGAACCGGAACATCCAATGGCTTTAGATTTTTTAAGAATGGATATTAAGAATGTCAATGACTTTTTTTTCAAAAAGAATATTAATATATACTCAGAAAGATCTATCTTCAAATTCGCTACCGAAATGAACCTGGTCCTTGGAATTACCGACAATAGCAAACCAGAGCTAATAAATTACTTAGAGCAGCTACCTTTTAAAAAGGATAATGATGATGAATCACAGGATGAAATTTTCCGGTCTATGCATTTAATTCGTTCCTTAAATCACCTTGATGAAAGAGACTTCCGTGAGTTTTCAGAGGGTAAACTCGAAACTTTAAACCAGTTGACAGATGAAAAAAATACCAAAGACGTTGACAATAGCGAAGGAAAAGATTCTGAGTCTGAAACAGAGGAATCAACTGGTGATGAATCTGATAGCGATAATCTGGAAGCTTCAGGCGAATGGGTTGATAAAACATCGGTACCCAAAGGTAAAAGGTTCGAAGATAAAGACGAAAAGAAGGCACGAAAAGCTGCTGCAAAGACATCAAAACAAGAAAAGAGGAAAGTAAAGATGAAGAAACATGTTAAGAAGAAGATTATCAATAAGCGCAAAACGAAATAATTTACCAGAAAATGCATATCTGAGAACAATACCCTTTGTTTTCAATCTGCGCTGGAAGACAACATAAAAGATATATATAGTATTCAAGATTGCTGTTTTTTCTTGCACAGTTGCTTTTTGTATGCATGCAAGGGTTTATAATAGATTCTTGCCTCAGACAATGTGTTCCATCCCATATAATTTATTAGTATGAGTTATAACCAATGGGCCAAAGATATATATAATGATGCATTATAATTTAATTAATGTAATTACCTCCTTGATTGTAGTTTTCCGTTCATTTTATTCTCTCTGTTACTGAATGGTAATCATGTCTCGGACCTGTATTTAGCTGAAGCTGGGGTTAGACATTTTTAGATAATTGCGGGTAAACCCAATGCTAAGAATTCTGATAATGAGCACGAAACAAAGGAGACATTTTAATTCTCACAACGGTAAGAGTGAACCCAGTCAAAAATAAAGCAAATAAATTCAGTGATATCTAAAGAGGCCATTGGAGAATGGAAGAATATTTAAAAGACAGCCCTTCCGACATAAATGCGGTACTTGGGAATAGCAATGCTAATGGTAACAAGAATAATGCCAATAATACTTTAGGGACAAATTACGGGGATTTTGGAGACAACGGAAGCTTCAAAAACACGAACAAAGGCGGCGAAATAGATGATATTTTTTTTAATGGTGACAGCAATGTCAATAATCTCAACAATAATAACATTGTTAGCACTAATAATATTTATACGAGCAGAAATGAACTTGATGCTAGTAATTCAAATAATGAATTTAACTCTAATTACTTCAGTACAGACCCATTCTTAGAAGACCTCGAGTCAATTAACCTCGCAGGTCAGCAGGGACTGCTGCCTCCACAATTTATGAACGCTCCTTCAAATTTGGATGAAATCATATCACCTAACAATTACAATGATGTGAATAATGGAAGTTTCATAGATCCACAATACTTCTCACCTTCCGGAAAAGGATCTGGAACTGCTAGTTTTCAAAATCTTAACCCTATTACCGATAACAATTTATCAAGGTCGCTCAGTGCAAACCCATTGAGTCCGTCAATGTCGCGACATGACAGTATAAGTGGGCCATCTAACATTTCTTTCAATAGGAATGCCCTTGATCTTAACTCGGGGTCATATTTATCACCACAAGCAAATCCCCAGTTTTTATCACCAGATAACAACGCTTTTGATAACAATTCCTTCGATACATTGAACTTTTCATCTTACAATCCAAATTCATATTTAAATTCTCCACCAGCATTCCCACTTGCCAATGTGCTTCAGGATAACCAGCAAAGTTCAAGCATTCCCACAAGCAATCCTATATTATCGCCTCAGACAAACCCCATATTATCACCTCAAACTAACCCAGCAAATTTGAGTACATCTGTCCCTAATGGTCAACCTAGTAACAGAGAAGTATCAACTCGTCAACTAAGCAGGGAACAAAAATTGAAAAGAAGAAGAGAATTCCATAACGCAGTCGAAAGGCGAAGAAGAGATTTAATCAAGGAGAGAATAAAAGAGTTGGGTCTTTTGGTGCCACCGTCTCTTTTAAACCCTCCTCTTTGTGCTGTCCAAACTTTACAAAGAAACTCCAGGAATTCTCGTGAAATAGTTTACTTGTTATCGTCTATAAAGGTCAAAGAGACTAAACCTAATAAGAGTACGATTTTGAATAAATCTGTCGATTATCTCAATCATTTGAAATATGTTTTAGACGAACAAGACAGGACTAGAAAAGAATTGGAACAGAAGCTTAAAGAAGTCGAGTCGACTACAGATGAGACAGGTATAAAGCAAGAGGTTCCAAACCAATTCCAAGGAGACAATAATCAACGAGACTACTTCAACCCGGATGATTTTTTCCTGGATGTTATAGGAAACTAGACTTTTTATAATTCCCGAGAAATACGGTATATTCTTTATGAAGCTTAATGTTATGTTTCCCGAAGCTGAACCCACCGTCCTATTTCAGGATGTAAGCTTCGGTATTTAGATCTGTTGTAATTAGTAAAACTTAGGATTGATTGTCATGAGTATACGTCTTTTATATTAAATCATACACGTGACCTCACTTGCTACACACTATTTGATAAAATATACGTCTCATAACGAGATAATTCTCTGATTAAAGGCTCAAGAGTGATGGCTGAACCTGAGAGCTCTATTAGCCAGCAGTTCAGAGAGTTAAGGTCGAAATTCAACAATTCAAATGCTGGTGAAAGAGTAGGTCCAGTTCTTTCAGACTGGTCAGATTATGTGAGGTCTAGCGCCAACAACCTCTATACTTCATTACCTACAACTGTGCAATCAACGCAACAAGTACAAGAACCATCGTGGTTCAAATTGTCAAGGTTCGAAAAACTTGTTGGATTTATTTGTTGTCTCACCGCTTCATTGTTTTGTTTTGTTATATGCTTCTTTATGTTTCCTGTGTTAGCTTTGAAGCCAAGAAAGGTGGCACTTTTATGGTCTATGGGGTCATTGTTGTTTGTTATTTCCTTTGGAATTTTACAAGGTCCTAATAATTATGTGAGGCACCTCTTGTCTCGAGAGAGGATAGTCTTCACTGTAGTATTTTTTACGTCTGTGCTTTCGACTTTATATTGTTCAATTGTTTTGAAGAGCACAGTGTTGAGCATTATTACGGGGCTTATTGAATTATTTGCAATATTGTATTACTCAGTTAGTTACTTCCCTTTCGGAGCTACAACATTAACATGGTTTACGAGTTACATAATAGGCTACATAGGTGGATTTATTGGGGGGATTTTATAATGATATGTCATTTCATTTCGTAAAAAAAAAGTATCTGTTACCTTACACTTAGAGTGAACCCAGAAAAAAACAGACATGTATGATAATCAGATTCAATCATGGTTGAAAGATAGGCAACAAAGAATTCACAATTTTTCATCATATTTCAGTAATTCATCTTTCAAACTCTCGTGTAAGCTACCTAACTTCCCAAAATCGGTTTCCTGGGCTGGCCAACCAACAACTAAACCAGATTTAGAGTCCCTCTTTGGAATCAAGTGGAAATGAACATGGTCAACGACTTGATGAGCAATCCTACCATTGTTTTGCAAGACGTTATAGCCTTCACCTTCAGGAGTGTTGTTGGTATCCAACTTCAAAACTTTGGTCAATTTCTTCACAACGGGTAAAATATCTGCCAAATACTCATCAGGGATGTTGTGAAGCTTAGCGCCATGGTATTTTGGAATCACCAAGCAATGTGCCTCTGCAGTGGGTTGAATATCTAAGTAGGAATAGGATAACTTGGTTTCAATCAACTTAAAGGATGGAATCTCACCCTTAATGATTTTGCAGAAAATACATGATGCATTGGTTGCCATTATGGTACTATTTATGTTTTACTATGGTCTCCACTGTTAAGAGAACTGCGATAGATTTCTGAGGAAGGCCTTCGAAGAAAGCTGATTTGCGAGAAGTTGCACAAAATAATTACCATTCAGGACCGGTCTTGTGTGGTCGGTGGCAACTTTGAAATCTGAACTGTTTAAAGACAACCGATTAGAATTAAAACATTAATTGTCAATTTATAATAGATTCAAACGAGGAAAGGTGTGTTAATATAAGATAAACTACGCCTTATATTACAAGAATTAACAATAAGCTTAAAGTTAACTCGTCTAACATCTATAATAAGATAATAGAGATATGGCTCCCGATAAGAAATCATTGATTGATGCTGCCGGAGCTCATGAAGCAGAGGACAGAACCGCCACTGCTATTTTGAGAAGGAAGAAGAAGGATAACGCTTTGGTGGTAGACGATGCTGTTAATGATGATAACTCCGTGATCACAATGTCTTCTAATACCATGGAATTACTTCAATTATTTCGTGGCGATACCGTCTTGGTTAAGGGGAAGAAAAGAAAGGATACTGTTTTGATTGTATTAGCCGACGATGATATGGAAGATGGTGTGGCAAGAGTGAACAGATGTGTACGTAATAACCTTAGAGTAAGATTAGGTGACATCGTCACAGTTCACCCATGTCCTGATATCAAGTATGCAAACAGAATATCTGTTTTACCTATTGCTGATACTGTTGAAGGTATAACTGGATCTTTATTCGATGTCTACTTGAAGCCATATTTTGTTGAGGCCTACAGGCCGGTCAGAAGAGGCGATTTGTTCACTGTGAGAGGTGGTATGAGACAAGTCGAATTTAAGGTTGTTGAAGTCGATCCAGAAGAAATCGCAATTGTGGCACAAGATACAATCATCCATTGCGAAGGTGAGCCAATAAACCGTGAAGATGAAGAAAACAATTTGAATGAAGTTGGTTATGATGATATTGGAGGAGTTAAAAAACAAATGGCCCAAATAAGAGAATTGGTGGAGTTGCCATTGAGACACCCTCAATTGTTCAAGTCCATTGGTATAAAACCCCCGAAGGGTATTTTGATGTATGGCCCACCTGGTACAGGTAAGACTGTCATGGCAAGAGCCGTGGCTAATGAAACGGGTGCGTTCTTTTTCCTCATTAATGGTCCTGAAATTATGTCCAAGATGGCAGGTGAATCAGAGTCTAATTTAAGGAAAGCATTTGAAGAGGCAGAGAAAAATTCTCCATCAATCATTTTTATTGATGAAATCGACTCCATTGCTCCAAAGAGAGACAAGACTAATGGTGAAGTCGAAAGAAGAGTTGTTTCTCAATTATTGACCTTGATGGATGGTATGAAGGCTAGATCTAACACAGTTGTTATCGCTGCTACTAATAGGCCAAATTCAATTGACCCTGCATTGAGAAGATTCGGTAGATTCGATAGGGAAGTCGATATCGGTGTCCCAGATGCTGGTGGGCGTTTGGAGATCTTGAGAATTCATACCAAGAACATGAAGTTGAACGAAGATGTAGACTTGGAGGCTATTGCTTCTGAGACTCATGGTTTTGTTGGTGCCGATATTGCTTCTTTGTGTTCAGAAGCTGCAATGCAACAAATCCGTGAGAAGATGGATCTTATTGATCTTGAAGAGGAGACAATCGATGCCGAAGTTTTGGACTCATTAGGAGTTACAATGGAAAACTTCAGATTCGCTTTAGGCAACTCCAACCCATCCGCTTTGCGTGAAACCGTCGTTGAGAATGTCAACGTCACCTGGGATGATATTGGAGGATTGGACACTATCAAGGGCGAGTTGAAGGAGACTGTCGAATATCCTGTTTTGCATCCAGACCAATACCAAAAGTTTGGCTTGTCACCGACCAAGGGTGTATTGTTCTTTGGGCCACCAGGTACTGGTAAGACTTTACTCGCCAAAGCTGTCGCCACTGAGGTTTCTGCCAACTTCATTTCTGTTAAGGGACCAGAATTGTTAAGTATGTGGTATGGTGAATCTGAATCTAATATCCGTGATATCTTTGATAAAGCTAGAGCAGCTGCTCCAACTGTCGTGTTCTTAGATGAATTGGATTCTATTGCTAAGGCAAGAGGTGGTTCTCAAGGTGACGCAGGTGGTGCTTCTGACCGTGTTGTCAATCAATTGTTGACTGAAATGGATGGGATGAACCAAAAGAAGAATGTTTTCGTTATTGGTGCAACCAATCGTCCAGACCAGATTGACCCGGCCTTACTTAGACCAGGTAGATTGGATCAATTGATCTACGTTCCATTGCCTGATGAATTGGCTAGATTATCCATATTGCAAGCACAATTAAGAAACACACCATTAGAACCAGGTCTTGACTTGTTAGAGATTGCCAAGATTACAAATGGATTCTCTGGTGCAGATTTGTCTTACATTGTACAAAGATCTGCTAAGTTTGCCATCAAGGATTCTATTGAAGCTCAAATAAGATTAGATAAGGCCAAGGAAGCTAAGAATGAGGCTAAGACTGAAGATGTTGAAATGGTCAAGACTGAAGAAGAAGAAGAAGAAGAAGATCCAGTTCCTTACATCACTAGAGCCCACTTTGAGGAAGCTATGAAAACCGCCAAGCGTTCCGTCTCTGAAGCTGAATTACGTCGTTACGAGGCTTACGCTCAACAGTTACAGGCATCAAGGGGCCAGTTCTCCAACTTTAGGTTCTCTGAAAATTCTTCTGGAGGAGGCAACAACGAATCGCTGGGTGCTGCATTCGGAAATGATGAGGAGGAAGACGATTTGTATAGTTAAAAGAATCGACCGTTTTTTTTTTCGAGTCTAATTATTTCATTTAGTTAAGCTTTATAAATATAAATATTATTGATTTGCCTATATAGATTAACATCGTGATATCGTAGTCGGAGGGAGAAACACTTCAATACAGCGTACAGTAGCCTATAGAATTGGATAAATTAATATTTAAAACCCAAGAAATGAACGCGGCTTTTCCTTGCTCTTATCAATATCCTTTAACTGGGCCTCGTAATCCTTTATTTTCTGACTTGAAGCGTTTATCTTCTCAATAAGATATGGGACCCTGATCTCTAATTTCAAATCCTTAATTTTGCTCAACTCATCTTCAAGCTTGGTGACTTTCGATATCTCTTTTGAGATCAATTGATTCAAATAAGCCGATTCAAAAAGTTTGTAGACCATTCTATCTTTAACTAATTCTTTAAAAGCTGCCTTAAATAATGGTCTACCTGAGCAGATACTTTCCAACAAACCCTTATCTCTCTTTAAACAAATAAGATCATGGTTCTCAAGAATCGTTAATGTCGAGTGTGCTTCCATCGCGGATCCAAAAATTGACGTTTCAAGAAGCTGCTCAAATGTAACTTTATCTTGTTCTGCCAAAAGTTTTATGACAACCCACACTTGGGCAGGAATCCAGATCTCACCTTCAGAACTACCAGATGCACGGTTCAAAAAGAAAGTCGTGATTTGTTCAGCGGCTTGATTAATCATTTCACTAACGGCCTCCTTAGGACCTTCCCCAGATCTAATACGTCTAATGTAGGCTTGCAAATCAAGCATTCTACCACCCAAGGGATCCAAGCAGGCATCCAAAGATTCATCGTTTTGGAACTTCTCACCTAGCTGCGACACCAAAAACAGCTTTGCGTTCTTTTGAGACGCATCATATAAGGCAATGGTCTTAAATACTTGGCTTGGTAATGAGTTAGTCAAATATTCCAAACTTCCAACATCATTTGTGATGTATATAACATGTGCTAAGTTACTTTGAACTAATTGTGACGTCCAATCTGCAATCATTTTGTGAATAAAACTGTTCTTTGTATCATAACTTTTGCTGTATTTCCCGATAACAACAATCGACTTCGCCTCTGGAAATTGTTGCAAATAATCTTCTTCTCTTACATCGCTTTCATCTTCATTCACCAAAAGTGGATCATCTCCTTCCTTCTTTAGTCTTTCAGCTCTTCTCTTTCTGACCGCTTTTTTATATTTTGTATAGTCCTCCAACGCGACAGATCGTAAGGTCAGCAAGGATAACAGGAACATGTTTTGTAATTGAGATTCTTTAGATTCACTTAATCCAGACTTTTGTCCGGTCATACTCTGAACACCTAGATCGATGAATTGTGATATACCATTGACCCAAGTGAAAAGAGGGAAATAACCAAGTTGACTTGCGCAGTTCTTCAAAAGAGCAGTATCAGAACGGGCCTTAAATAGGGATTCGCAATCAATGTAAAGAATCTTATTCTTCAATTGTGGGTCCTTTTTTAATGTATTATCGAGGACGAATTCTTCCTTACCTGAACCTTTGGGCCCTCTCACAATGATGTAAGTATTGATATTCTCATAGATCCACAATTTGAGTTGTCTCGAGAGCTCCTGTCTCTCATCCCAAAGAGCACTATAATCTTCTTCATTACCACGCACAAACATATCCATTTTGGGCTCCAGATGTTGAAATTGTTTATCAAGGTAATTATAGCCACTTGTAATCCAATCTAGCATCCTTTGATATGGCGTATATATAAATTTCACGTACCTATTGTCTCTGTCAATCGTGTATTTATGAGTGACTTTCTGGATCATAAACCATTCTCTGATAGGATCAAAGATTAAAACAGCACAAGTGGCAAGTAAGGCAATTATGATAGGTATTGATATCCTTTGGTGATTCACGACAAAATCTTTGATGATATCCTTTTGAAATGGAATATACTGCAAATGTAAAGTTGTTTTGTTTTCATTTAGTTGAACACCTGTGATACAATTTTTAGCGCAAATTGCAGAACGTACATTTTTGTAAGTGACTGTGGCGAAAGGATTCGAAGACGAGGCAGGTACAATATCATGCATTATCCCATAGCGTCTGAAAAGCAAATACAATTCCTCTTCGGTCAATGGTGGTCCTTCGAATATTACCTTAAGATCCTTAGTTGGATATCTCCTTAAATCTTCGATCCAGGGAGTACCTTTCACTGTAAAAGACGCAGGGAAATGATTCCAAATAATGTTAGAAAAGCGTCTTATGAAGTTAGAATTATACGCATCTTCGTGCCTCTTAAAGTTTGCATTAACTTGTTTGATGAAGTCTCTAGTAGAAAGATGTTCTGGAATTGAAAACTTGGCAAAAGCTCCACCATCACGAGGAAGAGGGACGAATTCTATAATCTGTGCTGTTTTATCAAGAGGAGATTCAGGAGAATTTGAGAGTTCCATAATATTAGCTTTAAGCTTATCGGGTCCATACCACCTCCTGAATATCACTGATCCTATTCTCTGGTTGAACTTGGATACTATGTATGGGTATACATGATCGAAATAAAGGACAACCTCTGATCCCTTTTTGAAGTCAAGTACACCTGTAGTAGACGCAGAAATATCAAGCTCATTTGCATCAGCCTCCGATTTGAAGTGCTCGAGATCTGATTGGTATCTTCTTACTCCAGTAAACCTAATACCAAGACCTCCCTTATGTAAACGAGTGGCCCTCTGTAAAAAAGTCCAATTGCTCCTGATCATGCTCCTTGTAATAGCAACCTTCCCATGTACGATTTCAAATTTAAATTACAGTTGCCTCTAAGTTTCTCAGGAATAATGAATGCGAAAAGAGCAATTCAAAAAGATGACACACAAATATACAAGAAGTTGCAAGCCGATCTAGTTTACATCACAAATAGATAGCTACGAATGAGATGTTGCAACACTAATTTATGCTGGCAGGTAACCTACCAGTCCCAATCTCTAAATATATATTCTTTAACAAGAAAGGGATCAAATTAGAATTGACGTTATTCTTGGCTTTGTTTTGAATCATTATACCACAGGCTAAAGGTATAAGGATCTTCGAAAAAGCCATCGAACGAATTGAATCGTATGAGGAGATTTATGAACTCTCGTTATGTATATCTATTATACATAATAATATTCCACCAACTTAACCATTAAAAAAATGTACAAGAAAATTAGTGCAAAGCTTGTATTACATACTACACATAATACTTAAGTTGCTACCAAAAATGGGCCATAATAGTCTGCCCAAAAGAACTAAAATCTGAAATAAAAAT
The DNA here is from genome assembly GCA_030574455.1 of Priceomyces fermenticarens. Taxonomy (NCBI): domain Eukaryota; kingdom Fungi; phylum Ascomycota; class Pichiomycetes; order Serinales; family Debaryomycetaceae; genus Priceomyces; species Priceomyces fermenticarens. The sequence continues at coordinate 561,519 of JAJMEZ010000002.1, read as the reverse complement.
TATAATGAAAAACTTTGAAATATGAAAATATTTCAAGAGTTGCATTTTGAGGTACAGAACCGGGTAACTAAAATCTTCATACATTCTGCTATTGTGTTTTACACGACATCAGCTCAATCTACACCAGGTACAATCCAGTCCAGTTTAATAAAATCAGAAGTCCTAAGTGCTCTGACAGGAGATTCATTCACATCCGACTTATTGACTTTAGCGGAGGCATGGTTATAGTTGCTTTTGATGTACTCTCTAACGGGTAAAATAGCAGCTTCTCTACACATTTCTCTAAGATCTGAACCACTCAGACCCTTAGTGTTGGCTACTATAACCTCTAAATCGAAGCCATCATCATCCAATTTTGCATCTTGAAGTATTTTTTTCAAAATTGCTCTTCTCTGCTCCGCATTTGGTTTGCCAATGGAAAATGACTTTGGCATTCTTCTGAGGAATGCATCATCTATGTCACCCTTTCTATTAGTAGCTCCCATTACCATTATTTGGCCATTAGACTTGAGACCATCCCACAAAGTCATGAACTCTGCCTTAAGCAATGCACTGACTTCATGGTCATTGGATGATCTATCTCTCAAAAAGGAGTCTATCTCGTCAATAAATATGATGCATGGTTGTAATTTGTTAGCAAGAGAGAAAATGGCATCAGTGATTTTATTTGATTCCCCATACCACTTGTCCATTACCGTGGACATTCTGATCAGTAAGAAAAATGCTCCACTTTCCTTAGCGATAGCTTTCGCCAACATAGTTTTACCACAACCAGGAGGGCCGAAAAAGAGCACACCCTTTGGAGATTGGATTAAGCTCAGATGAACTGAAAAGAGTTCAGGATCAGTCAATGGTAAGATAACAGCTTCTCTTAATTCATCTATAATATCTTGTAATCCACCAATGGTGTCAAAAGTAACAGATATATCCTCTGGCATAACCAAAGAATTTAGGAGGGATTTTTCGTAGGAATTCAAATTAAGAGACTTTAATTTAGGATTCAGAGCCTGGATACGTTTCAAGACTCCTTTGCTTCCTTTATCATTTTCTTTATTGTTGACAGAATTATCGATGTAGTCTGTGAGCAAGGTATTAACAATATAGTACATCGAGAGGCCAGCTCCCGCCAAAACGAAGAGATCTCCGATAAACTTAATGTCCCACTTGATCTTGCTTGTGTCAAATCGAAACTTATTAAGAAGACTGTTCATATTAGATTATTAGAAGTATCAAATCATATAAAAATGCTACACCGTACGAAGCGAGGGCGAAATATACTTCTTACCAATATGCAAGACTGTGAGACTTAATACAGAAAATCACCTCTAGATGCGATGGATGCCTCTCAGATATAACGAATTGGACAAATAGTAGCAGTTCGACAATGGCCAAGAGAAAGGTAAGCAACACTGCTGACGGTCATAACATCAGAATCCCAGGAACTATACTAGATCAGATCAAGTCTCAAGGAGGGTATGATGAGGACGAAAGATTTCAGTCAAATGATACTGGAAAGAAGAGAAAGAGTAATAAGCTTTCGAGAAAGGATCGGAGACAACAAGAAAGACAACTCAAGAAAGCTAAAAGAGGGAATACAAATAGACCTAATATACATAGTAAGAGGGAGATCGAAAGCGAGAAAAAGGTAAAATATGATGAGGATCCGATAACTGCATTAAGAAAGTTGAAGAGTGAGAAGAACCAAAGTGAAGAAGATCCTATAGCTGCACTAAAACGGTTGAAAAGTGAAAAAAAGTCTCTGGGTGGGGGTTTTAGAATTGTCAAGGAAGACGAAATTGAAGACCATTACGATGACGGATTTGGAGATGAGCTAGAAGACGATTTTGATGAAAGTGCCCACCAAGATGCTTCCGATAGCGATGAGGCAGATGGTTCTGACTGGGACAATGATTTTGGTGATTCAGGAGAGGAAGAAGAAGAAGAAGAAGAAGATCCATTGGAGAAGCTTCGGAAAGTCAAGGAGGCCAAAAACAAGAAACAAAAAGACGAAGATCCTTTGGAGGCACTTAGAAAACTCAAGGAGGCCAAAAAGAGAGGCAAAGAGGAAGAGAATTCTTTAGGAAAGCTTACAAAAATCAAGGAAGCCAAAGTTAAAAGGGCCAATATCGAACCTCCCATTGAGAAGATGAAGGAGCCGAAAGACACTAAAAAAAGTAAGCTGAAAAGAGACAGAGAGTTAAGAGATACTGAAAAAATAAACGATCTTTTTGAGCAAGATAATAGAGAAATAGAATATTACGCTAAAAAGTTGGGTTTGAAAGGCGGGAAACATGCCAATCTACAAAAGAACGGCGAAGATGATTTGATCGGCGGATTGCTCGACGGATTAGATTTAGACTTTGGTTCCAGTGAAGATGACGGTGATACTCCCTCAAACGAAATGGAAGACAGCAATGACGACTTTCATGAATTTGAAAGTGAAGTGGAGAGTGACGAGTATAATGATGACCATGATGATGTAGAGGATGATGAATCGAATGTCCCAAGCAAAGAAAATCCCTTTGGACCTCCGGTGGATCATCAACAGGGACCTGAAGGAAATGAAGGAGATCAAGATAAGCCGACAAAATACGTACCTCCCGCCTTAAGGCGAATGTTGGAGGCCAGAGGTAACGACTCAGAAGAAGATATTGGTTTGAAAAAACAAATAAAAAGTTATTTTAACAAGTTAACCGAGGCAAATGTGGGCTCCATAGTTAATGAGCTAAATAATCTATTCCATCTTCATCCAAGGAATAAAGTGACGGAGACAATTTTAGACATACTTTTGGGGAACATCATCCAAGAGCCTAGAATTTTGGACACATTTGTATTTATACATGCCCTAGTAATTGTTTGTTTGCATTCCTTGAATGGAGTTGGATTTGGTGCATATTTCGTGCAAGTTTTGGTTGAAAAGATTGAAGAGTTCCGAAAAACTCCTGGTAGCTCAAAAGAGGTTTCAAACTTAATATCACTTTTGTCGGCAGTTTATGCCCTTCAGCTCGTATCTTCGAGATTAATATTTGATATTGTTAGAGATATGCTAAATGACTTTACTGAAGAGAATGCTGAATTGTTGTTGAAATTGATAAAGAACTCTGGTAACCAAATGAGATCTGACGATCCCTCTGCGTTGAAAGAAATTATCTTCACTGTTGGTGAAATTTCAAAAAAGAGATCTGATATGAGTCCTAGAATGCAGTATTTGATAGAGACAATGACCAGTTTGAAGAACAATAAGTTAAAAGGGAATGAAATAACTCACCTGTTGATATCTAGATTGAAGAAGATATTGGTCACTTTAACTGGAACAAAGAGCGGTACACCAATACAAGTTACACTAGATGATATACGCAATGTTGGCAAAAGAGGAAAATGGTGGCTCGTAGGTGCAGCTTGGAAGGGCCAAGATCAAAATCCCAAAGAGTCAGAAGAAAAACATTTTGTAGGAGATGAGGCTATCGATATTTCTGAGCCTAATTGGATGGATCTAGCTAGAACTCAGAGGATGAACACTGATATTAGGCGTGCTATCTTTATAGCCATCATGTCTGCAAGTGATTACGTAGATGCTATGACACGTTTAGACAAGTTGAGATTAAAGAAGTCTCAAGTTAGAGACATCCCTATTGTCGTACTCCACTGCACAAGGCTAGAGCCAGCTTGGAACCCATATTACGGCGTTTTAGCCTCAAAGCTCTGTGGGACACATACTTATCGTAAGGCATTTCAGTTTTTACTATGGGATTGGATTAAAGCACTTGAAGGATCTGACGAGGATGATGAATTTGGATATATTCTGGGTGATGATGACGAAGTGACTCAATTGAGAAAGCTTTTAAACTCGGGAAGGTTTTTTGGATTTTTGATAGCGGATGGAGCCTTAGACTTGCAATTCTTGAGGACTGTCAATTTTTTGACATCATCTGATGACACAAATTTATTCCTTGAAAGTCTCTTTGTCACTTTTTTCGACAAGCTTGCTAAGAAATCCAAAAAAGGAATTAGTGGAGGTAAATCGAAAGGTAAATCATATGATGAAAAGATAATCATTGACAAATTGCTCAGTTCCAGGGATGATTTTAGCTTGCTTCGTGGTATTCAATATTTCCTCAAGAAGAATGTCAAAAATTCAAGTGTTGTTCAAGGCAACTCTCAATCAAAGAGAAGAGATTGGGGAGTTCAAAGTATGACTGAGATTATAGAGGAATTTCTTTCTACTTCTGAACAAACCTATTAAAAGTTTTGTATAGTTATAAGCATCTAATAATATATGTACATAAGACTAACTTGAAAGCTCAAGAATTGCAATGCTTTCAACATGCTTGGTTTGAGGGAAAAAGTCAAAGCCTGTTATAGACTTCACATTATAAGCTGCATTATATTGACCTTGAAGTGAATTTAATAACGATAAGTCCCTAGCTTGAGTGAACACATTACAGCTGACGTAAATGATTAGGCTTGGTTTGAATTTCAAGAGTTGTCTTATGAATTGTTGATTAGTACCTTTCCTTGAAGGGTCAATGATAACTATCGACTCATTACCTTTGATACCATCTTTCATGAAGACCTCATGGGAAAAGATCTCCTCGGAAGAGCCTTCCACAAATTCTGCTGAGCCAGTCATCTTTAATCCGTTGAGCTCAGCATTATGTTTAGCATACGATATCGACTTCTTGGATACTTCAATTCCTATTAGCTTGCCACCTTTTTGGATAATGTTATCTGATAGCGAAATTCCCAAAAAGCCAGAACCGCAGTAACAGTCAATCAAATACTTGAAGTCCACTTTGCTCTCTTCAATGAAATATTTTATGAAATCCAAAGCATCAGGCAAAATATAGTCATTATTTTGAAAAAACTCAGAAGCTGGATACTGGAAGAGATGATCTGACACCATTGTCGTAGCAACTGACTTAGGGTTGGTCAAACATACTTTTTCAGTGCTTCCATACTGATGGTCAACTCTTAAACTCTCTCTTAAGAGTAATGTTTCGCCCCACCTTTTCTTACCATCCTTCAAGAAGGCGCTTTTGTCAATGTTAGTTAATTTGAGTTCTCTATAAGATTTTAATCCTTGATTTACAGGAACAGATGCAATAGGACAATGTGAAATATCAACCACACCTCTTGTGGGATTTAAATGGTTGAATCCAAGCTTTATACCTTGATGAAGGTTCTTCTTTGTAACGGTAAAATGTGGTGTTAGCTTGTTTCTATATGCATATTGTCTAGAGGACCCAATCACAGACCCAAAGACATCCGAAGCTCTTTCTGAATAATAGAGTTCAGGATAGAAAAAATTGAAAGCTTTTTGAATGACACCTTCCTTGAATTCCAACTGACTTTCGTATTGCATCATCTGCAAAGTGCAACCTGAGCACAGGTTGAAATTTTCACACACAACTAACTCATCTCTTCTTATACTTTCTTTAGACGTGCTATTGAGAACTTGAATCAACTCAGCTTCAGCATACCATGTGTGGTGCATTAGTAACTTTACCCTTACTTTATCTCCAACGAGGGTGTTTGGTACCTTAACTACCAAATAAGGCAGATCAAGATTATGCAAATGTCTCAAATTATCATTAAGATAGAGTGACTTTTCAACTAGAGCAAGTCCACAGCCTTCCAGTGTTTGATATAGGATCAACAAATCAGTGAGTTCTCTTTGGGGACGCTCCTTTGAGTAGAAAAAAGCTTCCACCAAATTATTCGAGTTACGGATGGTGTCCAACTTGATAGTTTCTCCTCGATCATAAGATACTTGATCAAGCATCTCTTGTAGTTCAAGAAAAAAGATACTTGCTCTAGATGTACCGTCCACAGTATCCCTTTTTGTCTTCTTCGACAGTGTTTTCTCTATATTGTGATGTTTATGTGAGCTCTCACTGTGAAAGCCAGTTATCTCGGCTCTTGGGGGTTCTCTGAGGGAAATGTGGCGACAAAATCTTATCCCTGAGAAAGTGTAACAGTTTAGTCGTTTAATAGAGGCCCGGAAGATCCTTAAAGTCATAATTTTTACATTTATAGGTCTCCCAAAGTTTTTTACCGATCCTAAAAGTCTCGTCGTAAAATTGGTGATGCCCTTTTCTCATTTCGCAACAATCTGGAAAGCGTAATTCTCACATTAGACATGTATTACAAAAGCTATATTCTATTATCTAGCAGCTATTTGACTTGTGGTACTAGCTTCTTCCTCTGGATAATCTCTTAAGTCAATAGTCACAGTCTTTGAACTGTTCTCTCTTTGTTCACGATAGATACCAACCAACGCATCGGACTTTTCGAACAATGAGTTCTTTAAGGAAATCACGATGAATTGAAAGTTCATCACTGCATGCTTCTTAATATAGTTTGCTATCTTGCTCACATTTGAATTATCGAGCGCAGCATCAACTTCGTCTAGTACGAAAAATGGCGATGGTTGGAATGAGTGAACTGTGAATAGTAATGCAAGAGCGGCAATAGTTTTTTCCCCACCTGACAACAAATCCATATCTCTAAACCTTTTCATCGGAGGCATTGCATGAAACTTAATTCCTGAAGCATATGGAGAATCTTCATCTTCCAAGGTAAGGTATGCCGAACCACCCAAGGGTGTAGCAGGTGCCTTGGTCAACTCTTTATAAATAGAATCTATCTTGCCGGAGATATGATTAAAAGCGGTCATAAATAATTCATGTCTCTTGGCTCTGATAATTTGGAATTTGTCTCCGACTTTCCTCTCTGCTTGCCTAGCTTTGGAGTAATCCCTATCAAACCCTTTAAGACGTGTTTCAGTTTCTTGCAACCTTTCTGTTGCTTTAGTATTAGGAGTGAGCTTTTCTAAGTTCTCTATGACAGTTTCAAGTTTTGCTTCTAGTTCACGTTCGGCTCTTGCGTTGAAATTGCTTTTAAGCTCATCATCAAGCAAATAATAGTCAACTTCAATGCTGTAGATATTTTTCAATAGCCTATCTGACAGATCATCGATTGAAATTGAGTCAAGAAAGCCATCCTTAAGTGGAAGGTCGACATTCTGGATTTTACAGTTTTTCAATAAGTTGACTCTCTCTACGTCAATTCTTAAAAGGAATTCTTCCAAGCTTACCACATATTTGCTTAGTTCTGATAACGTTGTAGTGGCTTCGGCTTTTGAGTTTTCAATTGCTTTGCTTTGCTTGAGCATATCTTCAAGCTCTTCTTTCGACTTCTTGAGTTCGTCTCGCGAAACCTCAACTTTCGATTCAAGGGTGTCAATCTTTGATAACTTTTCATTACGATCATACTCTGTTTCCACAACCTTCTGTTGATATGATTGTAAGATCTCTTCGAGATTTCTACTTCTAGCAGAAGCAAGTCTCTCTTTTTCAAACTCGAGGCGGCTCGATAGAGAGGATATGGCTCTTGAATACTGTGATCTCTCCTTAGCCCTCGCTCTTAACGTTTCCCCATGAAGAGTTTCGTAGTCATCTATTCCATTTTTCAAATCGAATTTTGCGCAGAAAGATCCATACACTTGAGACTTAATTTCGCTCATCCTCAGCTCAATATGTTTAATCTTGCCATTTATTTCAAGTGACTCTGACTCTTTCTGTTCTATCGCCTTATCAAGTTCAGTTAGCGTGTCATTTTGGAAGATAATCTCATTATTACGTTCTTCAATTGTTCTTTTGACCTGATTTTGGGCATTTCTAAGCGAAGGAATTTTTGAATCTAGCTCATTTATAGCATCCGTAAGTAAGGTGATTTCAATCTCCTTTGGTCTTTGATAGTTCAAGTTTGATATTTTGCTCATTAACGTTTCTTTCGTTTCAGTTTGCTTCTTTAACTCATCTCTATCCCACGTAAGAGCAGATGATGGCTTATCCAGCTGCTGGCCTCCTGTCATTAATCCAGACTTGTGAATCACAGAGCCATCCAAAGCCACTATACGATTATCAAGTCGCCTATTTGACTCCCATTTTATCATCCTCGCAGACTCAACATCGTCAACCACCAAAGCATCCCCTACCACATACTGAACAGCCTGCTCGAGTGAGATGTCATCATACTCTAGTATATCTAAAGCAGGTTGCGCACCTTCATGAATAGATCTCAAATAGTTCCAATTGACCAGGTCATTGACAACAGAGTCTAACGGTATAAACGTTGCAACGCCAGCTCTTCTTTCCTTTAAAATTTCAATACATTGACGAGCAATAGTAGCGGTTTCGACAATAACAGCATTCGCATTTCTACCCAATATTGCAACAAGAGCAGATTCATATTTTAATTTTGTTGGTCTTACCAACTCATAAACTAAGCCTTTGATAGCTTTATGAGGAAGGAGTTTCTTTAGCATAGATATATTCTCTCTCAATCTTCTCTGATTGTTGGATTCTCTTTGCTTTGCAGATAATTCATCTATTACAACCAAGGTGTCACGAAGTTGGGAATTGAGCTGCATTTCAACATGATGTATTTCTTCCTTTTTCCTAACTAGACCATCACGAATATCAACCTTTTCTTGCTTAGTTGCCAATGTATCCATGATCTTGCTTTCAAAATCTGCTGCGTTGAGTTTTAGAACCAGCAACTCGTCTTCTAGCTCAGAAATTCTTGCAAGTGCATTTTGCTTTCTGCCTTTAATATTTCTAATCATTGAAAGGAGGGAACTATTATCATTGAACATAATTTCAATCTCTTCTTCCAACTGGGCACCACCTTTTGTCATGTATTCATCACGCAATTGTTCATACTCTTTTTGCGCCTCAGAAGATAGAGAAGAACTTTTGGAGGCGGGAATTTTTTCTTGGAAATCTTGAAACATCTGCTCTGCAGTATGCAATTCTTTAGTTACCGTCAGAATGACCTTCTCTTGCTTGGATATTTCGATCCTTAGCTGTTCTATCTTTCTAGTTGTAGATGTGATTTTAGACTCAAGCATCTTCTTGCTTGCTTCTATTGGTACGAGCTCTCTCCTCACAGACTCGGCTTCTCGTGCTAATTCCTCTATAGTAGATTCTTCTTTCTTCAATGTCAAAGATCTCTTCGAATACTTTAACTTGATACTAGAATATTCCTTGTCTGTTTGACTAAGCATTTTTTGTTGACTTTTAAGCTCTTTATTCTTTAGCTCGAGCTCCTGCAAGATTTCCTTGTGTTTTTCCTCGTTATGATAGACTTTGTAAAGGTTTATTTTCTTTATAATTTCGGATTTTTGAGTCAAGAGATCTTCAAACTGTCTTTGCTCAATCATTTGTTCCTTGTATTGCTTAGATTCAGAATTCAATACTCTCCTTCTAGAAAACACAGACTTAGTGAACTCATGTGCCTTCTCATATTCATCCTTTAGCCTATCGTACTCGGCAACATGATCTGCGGAACCAGAGACTGTCTCAATTAAAGTGGTCAAATCTTTTGGCGACTGTGAAGCGATCTGCTCAACATCACCTTGGAAAACAAGAAAATTTTTGGCCTTAATCAAAATGTTTTCGCCCTTGAGTACAGTTGAGTAGTTCAATGCCGTTACGGTCTTTTCATTGATCTTATATTCACTGGTTCCGTTCCTGTTTATAGTTCTCTTAAGTTCTAATGTCTCACCGCTATCTTTTTCATACTTTATCATAACATGTGCTTTTGTAGGGTCAGCAGAAGCCAAAGGTGAATCACCTAATTGCTCATTTGCAATTCTGCCACGATATATCAAGTCTTTTAGATTTTGCGATCTAAGATGAGTTGAGTTTACTCCCAAGACAAACGATATTGCATCCATCATATTAGACTTTCCCGCACCATTTGGACCAATAATGGAGGTAAAGAAAGCAGAACCGAATCCAATACTCGCCTTATCTTTGTAAGACTTAAAGTTGTAGAGTTCCAACCCCACTAATCTTCCCATGATTCCCTTTCACTATGTAGTTGTCTGACAAACAACTTTTATTACGCGTTTTGGTAGAAATCAAATAATAGCGCGACTAGAAATGTTGCAAATGAAGCCTTGCCTGTATACACTGAATGAGCTTATGTTCCGGAGTTTCGTCGTACACCAAAGTTGCTAAATATGGTGTTAATTTTTTGCCACAAGACACTGGGGGGGTTAGATTATGAGCTTGTGGTAAATGTTTCAGTTCAATAGAGTAACAACGATATCATAAATGCGTGAAAATTTAAGGGTTTAGTCTTGATTATCGTACTCCTAGAAAATATTGCTAACCATCTAAATGGACATAAGCATTATAAGTCTACCTTCTAAGACTGTACTACCTTACAGTTCTTTTTTGGGTTGTCATTTTGGCTTTGCATGTGCAGAATTTCCGTATCGTCTACGTCATACCTAACGAGGGGTCAAACTACACACACCTGCCTGCATATTGAAAAATAGATACACAGTCAGCATAGGTTAATGATAAATATCCATATTTACCTCCCAGCTACGGGTTAGATATCTTAATAAATATGGTGTATTTGAGTGAAAAGCAACCGCTTGTTTTCAGTTCTGAAGAGTATGAGGTGAAGGAGGGAAAAGTAAGTTCGATAGTGAGCCTGATTTTAAATCTGCTCAATTGTATTTCTTGCTTTAACAAAAAGAAGTACGACTCTATTCATTTGAACGACTCGGATTCTGAAGACGAAGAAGAGTTTTTAGACGACGATGAGGACCCTGAATATATTCTGGAAGACGTCCCCGCAGCTTTGACTAGCTCTCTTTCAGTGCAAGAGAAGTTGCGAAAACTAAGGTCTCAAATGAGAGATAATGGGATTGCTGTTTACATAGTTGCCTCAGGTGACGAACATCAATCTGAGTATACAGCATTAGCAGATAAAAGAAGAGAATTTCTTACTGGATTTACCGGCAGTGCTGGTGTTGCTGTGATTTCTCTTACTGATCCAGATACTTTATCTGGAGAGGCTGCCTTATCTACCGATGGTCGTTACTTCATACAGGCAAGCCAGCAACTTGATCAGAGGTATTGGAAGCTCATCAAACAAGGAATTGCGGGGTATCCTCAGTGGAGAGATTATGCCATCAACTTAGCGTCCAAAAGCAAGTTCAGCAACGTGCTATCACTTGATCCTAACCTTGTGAGTTACGGCGAAGGAGAGTTTTTCGACAGGAAAGAATCAGAATTGAAATCATTTCAATTCGCTCCATTCACCAAGTTCAATTTAGTCGACAAAGTTTGGGGTGTTGACCATCCCAGTCGGCCAACTGATCCAGTATTCAATTTATCTTTGAAATATTCAGGTCAGCATACGAATGAAAAGGTCGAAGCGGCTAGAACTATTTTATTAGATAAATACCAGTCACAGTATATGGTGGTAACTGCCTTAGATGATATTGCTTGGCTTCTCAACTTGAGAGGTAAGGATGTCCCTTTTCTGTCGGTATTTTTTAGTTATTTAATTCTTAACTCAGATTCATTGATCTTATACATTGAAGATCACAAGATAAGTAATGGATCTGAGGAGCTCCATGAACATTTGAGATCGATTCATGGTCTTGAAATTAAGCAGTATTCTTCTTTCTATCAAGACATTGAGATTTTGAGCCAAAAGATTTCGCTGAGCGACTCCAAAATCGTTTTACCGTACCAAAATATTACCAACTACCACCTTGTTAACACATTCAAAAGGGCTCATGTGGAAAATAAACTTATATTCGATTCAGTCCTCGCTGAAATGAAACTTTCAAAGAATCACACCGAACGGGTGAATGCTCGGATTGCGCAATATAAAGATTGCTTATCATTGCTTATCTTCATTCCTTGGTTAGAGGACCAACTTGTCAATAAGAAGAATGTTTTGAGGGAATATGATGCTGTAAAAAAGATTAACTCTATAAGGAAGAAGTTGCCAGGCTTCCAGGGTTTCTCTTATGAAGTGATATCTTCCAGTGGTGCGAATTCTGCTCTTCCGCATTATGCACCGTCTAAAGATTTGAGCGCTGTCATTAATCCTTCCGAAATTTATTTGCTTGATGTGGGGTCACATTACTTGGAGGGTACTACAGACATAACGAGGACATTTTTGTTTCTGAAAGAAAATGCCGACAATTACAAAAAGTTTTATACTCTTGTATTGAAGGGCCACCTAGCTGTTGCGTCATCTCATGTCCCAGTAAAATCGTCTATTTCCACAGTTTTGGATAGCTTTGCTCGTGGGCCTCTTTGGAATGAAGATTTGGATTATAATCATGGAACGGGTCATGGGGTTGGTAGTTTTCTTAACGTTCACGAGTCTCCGCTTTATATTTCGAGTTCAGGAGGCGCATCAGGTGGTTCTCAGTACTTTAAAGATGGTGCAATTCTTACTATCGAACCCGGTTACTATGTGGAAGGAGATTTTGGCATCAGAATTGAAAGTGAAATCGAGGTAGAGAGAGATGATCTGTATTTGAGCTTCAAATACTTAACTGGGTTCCCTTTTGAGAGAGATTTAATTGACAAATCATATTTATCTGGACTGGAGATTTCTCGGATCAATAGATATCATGATGATTTAAGAAAGGAATATGGCCCTGCTTTACTGAAATTGGGATATAAAAATTCTCTTAAGTGGCTCTGGAAGCAAACAAAACCAATATAGGTTTTCATATAGCTTTACGAAAAGGAATACAACAAGCTAGATTTCCTTTAAAATATTATTAAAGACATATTTACTATATTCTTAAGATGCAGAGTACATTGTAGTGAGCATAACTGTCTTTCCTGACAGATCCCGCCTGTACTTGGGTTTTTGGAAAGTTCCAGGCTTCTTTAAATTTGGAACAGAAATGTTTGATGAGATTTGACCATCCAAATTACCTTTTGATCCAGACTCGTATCCTAGCCCGATTTTATGAGATATGAATGGTGAAGAGCCACGCGAGCTGTTAACTGGAGACGCATCATCACGGCCATTGCTGTTGTGCGTGTTTTTGGTCGTATTGAATTTAGGTCTAAGACGAAAAGGCATTTTGTTCAAAGGTGAAGATGACCAGCTCATAACAGATTCACCTTTGGCATCACTAAAACCGAAAGTGGATGTAGAAATTGTTGGATCCTTGGCTTCTGGATTGGTCGAATTATCGCGTGGTCTTTTTGATAGATGTGAAGCGTCTTCTGCGCCCCTCTTTCTTGTCCCATTCATTACTTGCCAGTTGTCAAATGCTGAAGGACTGCTGTTAAGAGGCCCAGCAGAGAGTCCCTTGAGAGTCGCAGAGAGCCTATTCAAAAGCACTCCAGAGCCTTGACTATTCTTTAATAGCGAAGTAAGCTCCGGGGTTAGCTTGGACCTCAAGGATGATTCTTCTAATGTATGTGGCAGATTTTTGACGTTGAGCTGTGATGTTCTTTGAGTAAGTTTGAGAAGTTTGTCTGGTTGACCTGATGATTGAATTTCTTCCATAACTAAATTCAAAATCGACCCTACGGCTGAATCAATCAGCTTGAAGTCAACAGGATTACGAGAGACATATATTGTTGCAACTGCCGCAGTTGTAACGGAAGATGCCAACAAAGCTGCCTGTGCGTCCTCCCCTTGAACAAAGAAAAGAACCAAGTTAAACATATCTCTAACTGGGGCATTGAGGTCTGAATCATTGACTAAGCTCTCAACACCCTTTTCCTTTAGAAACTTTTTCTGTGCTCCTAAATTTTCATCGTAGCCTCCTCCTTTAGTTTTCAGGTCATCTCTCTTTTGCTTTGCTAGCCTTCTTTGACGTCGCTTTGTGAATTCATCTTCAATCCAGATTCTTTTCGGTGCAGAATCGCCATCTCCGAAAATGGTATTGGCTTTCTTTAAAACTCGAGACCTCAAATCATTATCCTTATTACGTTCTGCGTTTTCTTCTCTCCACTTCTTTTTGCGCTCTCTGTTTTCCAACCTTACCCTTTCTTTATACTCCGTGGAGTCTATCTTCGGCCTCTCTGATGTCACATTACCTGTAACCTTTGCTGCTATGAAATTGACGATGGTGTTGCTGATTGATGTGCTCATGGAGGAAATATACTCATTCTTGGTTCCCTCAACATAAATATTACCACTATTTGATATACCTTGAGATTCAAAGGCATCTATCACTGTATTGATGATCTTGATTGCTTCCACCCTGGAAGAACTTAGCATAATGTTTTCCTCCAAGAAAATCCTTGCAAGTTGCAAGGAGTTGAGCATCATATCATCATTTCCCTTCACCTTATAGGCCATTATTATCTCTTCAGCTGAAAGTGAAATATTCTGTTGATTTTTAGAAGTTAGGATACTAGTCATCTGTCTAATGATGTGAAGAACATTATTCTCAGATCCTGGTGGACTATTGCTTATCTTATTTGATAAGTTCGTCAAGACCTTCGAGATTTGAGAGCTAATCAAGCCTGATCCCGAGGAAGTGTTATTGTCCGATTTTAAAAGATCCTCCACGGAATTTAACTGGGATTGGTTTTTAGGTGGAGCATCCATTGATGATCTGTGGAGTGCCAAAGTATCCGCAATTGATAAAGAGCCATGATCATCTTTTTTTGATATGAGTTGCTTGACAATATTTTGTGCCACAGGTACAAATTGATTAGTCAGAGGAGATGGTTCACCGTGCTTGATATTGTCCTCTCCTAGGTCAATGTCATTCGAACGTTTCAAGGAGCTCAAAAATGAAGACATTGACGAAGGAGCACGATGATTAACATCAGAAACCCTTCTTTGCTGGTGGACAGCTGATGACTGTGTCTCAGATGTACTTGAAGGTTTACCCACATGCTCCATATCCAAATTCGATAAAAGATCTTGAGGGTTCTCTAGGGCCATGTTTAAGGCATTTTGAAGTATATCGTTCATTTCAAGATTTTCTAAATCACCTTGATGTTGAGCTGGCTCGTCTTTTCCATCGGTGAACTTATCTACAGGTTTTCCACTCGAATACAGATGTTCTTCATCTCTCTGAGACCCTGTTGTCTTATCATCGTTAGTATGACGCTTGGAAGAATCCCCTTGAAGGTGTTCTTCAACTCTATTGGTTATTTCAGAAGCAAGGTTCCGCAAAACATCTTTCGGTATATTCAAATTCAATTCATCGGTACTGGTAGAGGAGGTATTCAAGCTTTCTACCACTTGTCTTGCAATCTCCGATGGATCTAAATTATGAAAGTCATTAGTTTGTGTCTTCTCGACTGTCAAATTCTTGACTTTATTCAAGGCACTGCCAATCGACGAACCAGTCTCAAAGTTATTCTTATCCATATCGGTGACCTGGGATGACAGAGCAATAGAGCTGAAGGCATTGCTAATGGCTGCTTCGAGGTCGAGGTCCGTATTACGATCTCCTCTTTGACTTGGGCCATCAGAATTAAAATTCTCTTTAGTCTGGACATCATCAACTGTTGTCATTGTTTCCTCGGCATCTCCTGGCTTTGAAGTAGTTCCTTGTGAGCTAGCTTCAGAAGTCACCGTCTCCTCTTCACGTTTTTTATTGAAAACGTCATTAAACGCTCTACCTATAGCTTCATCTAAATCGACTTCTGCTTCCTCTGGATTTTCTGCCCTTTCCTTTTGTTGTTTATGATTATCTTTTTCTCCTCCTAGTTTTGGCGATTCTTTGCCGCCATCCCCGTAAGAATCATGCTTCTCAGCATTACTTAAAGTATTTACTTCCAACCCCCCTTCATGGCCACTCATTACACTGTTAAATGCATCACCTATAGCGCTTTCCAAGTCAATATCAGCAGCCTCATTAGATACGCTTCTTTCGGATACTTCGTGCTCCACATGAGATCCTGCCAGTCCTGTTAATTGAGATTCGTCTGCTGCAATACCCTCGGTAGAGTCTCTCCCGTCATCTGCAGATGCCATAGGAGTTTCGTGTATCGCAGGCGTATTATCGTCTGCTCTATCGGAGCCCCTGTTCTGACTACTAGCATAGAATTCGTTCAAAGCTTCACCTATACTTTCCTTAAGTCTTTCATCATCTTCTATGTGGTCAGTATCTTGGGTTTCTCCATTGATAGTGGATTCTTCATTATGCTGCTGGTCCTGCAGCAGCTTATCAGCAGTTGTGTTGTCGTAACTTAAGGAAGATATTGAATCTGCAATCACTTTATGAAGCAAACTATCATCAAGTTCTTCTTCGTTATTATGATGGCCAGACATTTCCTTTTATCGTGCTATGTCTGACTACCGCCAAAAGTGGCCTAAGAACTCTCACTATTATTCCTTGCAAAGGAGAAATACCAGTGGAATCTTCAAGAGGTGATTGAAAACAAAGCACATCGCTATTTGTCCTGTATATAGTTTATAAGAATATGTACTTTTTTCAATTCTCAAGAAACTGTTAAGAATCTATCTGGAACCTTTTTTCGCAATCGGATAAACAATAAAATATCGCTCTTTTACGTTTGAACTGTAGTTTAACAATGTCTACTCATGGAAGCTCTTTAAACCATCTTCTTCTCTAGACGACGACAAAAAATATCAGATCGCTTCCACTTCTCATAATTACGTAGTTCTTTAACATGGTTCGACTTAAGGCCTATTAAAATATAAAATTATTCAGACCCATCTTCTTCAACTAAAGCAAAGTTCAAAATAAGACCTAGCGTACCCTTTCCTACACCATCAAAGCCACCCAGCTTGATTGTCCAATTGAAATTGTCCAAATTTGAATTGGCATAACGTGAAACGTCAATGTCGAAAGTACGATTTCCAAAGGTGGGGATGCTGACAGAATACTTGGAATCAGCTAATTTGATAAAGTTTGTATCAAATTGCATAATATAATTGGTATTTTCATTGAAAACAAAACTTTCACCGTTTTGTTGTGTTGAAAAAAATCTCTTTCTTGCAATTGATGTTTTGGGAATATCTAATAAATTATCGTAATTAGAGTTCAAGTTTTCTTCAAAATTTTCGTTATCTACGACAGCCGCTTTATCTTTATCTTCTTCTGTCCTTTTGGGTTCACCATCTGTCTTATCAGTTTGAATCCCAATATACGAGAATGTACTGAGGGCCAGCCCATACAAGTAAGGTTTATCCGTGTAGACATCACCCTTAACAGTACTATTTATAAACCAATTAAAGAACTTAAGACCTGTGGATAACAATGAGGTAGGAACATATTCACGAATTGGCACCAAAAAATCGTTGCCAAAGATTAAATCGGTACCCTTAACGGGAATTTTCGGCTTAAATTGAATCTTAAGACTTAAATTAGGTACTTCATTTCCATTCAGTGTGTCTGGCTCCGACGTGTTGCCCGTAAGTGGTTTCCCATTTAAAAATTTCTTATCTCCTTGGTTATATAAACTGTTATCTTGATGTTGCCTAGATCCATCGAAGTTCTTTATGGAGACACTAAGGCTAAACGTACCAATTTGCGATTCAATTTGAGTAGGAGTCTTTGCATTTACGGGCACAACCTTGAATCCTTGCTCATAGTCGTTGGAGGCCTTGATAAGCAATCGTTTAGTAGCTTCGACCATTTTTTCAGTAAATACCCCAGTTTCTCAGCACATAGAGGTCAAATATTGCTGCCGCTTTACGATTTTTAGTGTGGGTGCAAGGATGTTGGTCTTATTCGCGAAACTGAGCCATGCGTGCCACAAAGGTGATCCTGTCTGCTCCACATGTTTCAGTAGTGGCCTATCGCGGGAATCAATATCCGGAATCCCCGGCAGGAATCACTTAGGGAACATTCAAGATGATCAAGATATTGGTCAATTCTCGAGCAATTCGATGCATTATTATTCAATTTTGCTTGCAACATTCTCCAATCATATAAGTGTCAGACCAGCTTAAGATGACCAAATTAGTGTATTTGCTTCTGAATTCAAGGACAGAAAAGTCGGAACAGCCTTTCGACCGTTCTAGTTGCGCATAAGTAATTGATCACTAATTTAAGATTCTGTTGCTTCATAGTGCTGTGACAGGGCTTACCCGGATTATTCTCCATTTCCGGTCGGTCCAAACTCACCCACTGGGTGATATTTAAGCAAACGGTAATCGGAGTATCTCTGAATCCTGAAATTAGTTACTACAGTCGAAAAGTTTAGTATAATTTTAAGACTACGAAATCAATCTCAAAAATGAGCAACTCTTTAGAACAATTGAAAGCTACTGGTACTACCATTGTTACTGATACTGGTGAATTCGAACAAATTGCTAAGTATACTCCACAAGATGCTACCACTAACCCTTCATTGATCTTGGCTGCTTCTAAGAAGGCCGAATACGCTAAATTGATTGATGTCGCTGTCGATTACGCTAAAGGTAAGAGTGGTACTCCCCAGGAGAAAGCTGCCATTGCATTGGACCGTTTGTTGGTTGAATTCGGTAAGGAAATTTTGAAGATTGTCCCTGGCCGTGTTTCAACTGAGGTTGATGCTAGGTTGTCCTTCGATAAGGAAGCTACAATCAAGAAGGCTCTCCACATCATTGAATTGTATGAATCAATTGGTATCAAGAAGGAACGTATCTTGATCAAGATTGCATCTACTTGGGAAGGTATTCAAGCTGCTCGTGAATTGGAGGCAAAGCACGGAATTCACTGTAACTTGACCTTGTTGTTCTCTTTTGTTCAAGCTGTTGCTTGTGCTGAGGCCAAGGTTACATTGATCTCTCCATTTGTTGGTAGAATCTTGGACTGGTTCAAGAAGAGCACTGGTGAAGACTACAAGGGTGACCAAGATCCAGGTGTTAAGTCTGTCAGACAAATCTATAACTACTACAAGAAGTTTGGTTACAAGACTGTTGTTATGGGTGCTTCATTCAGAAACACCAGTGAAATCAAGGCATTAGCTGGTGTTGATTTCTTGACTGTTTCTCCTAAGTTGTTGGAAGAATTGTACGATTCATCCGAGAAAATTCCAAAGATTTTGGATGCTGAGAAGGCAAAGACCGAAACCATTGAGAAGGTCACCTATGTTGATGATGAAGCTAACTTCAGATTTGGTTTCAACCAAGATGCTATGGCTACCGAAAAGTTGGCTGAAGGTATCAGAAACTTTGCTAAGGATGCCCACACTTTGTTGACTCAATTGGAACAAAAGTTCTAAGTAACTATGTGTTAAATAATTTAAATTAACAATCTTGAACGTTGATCAGAACTAGGAAATAGTTATTTTAATATTGTAGTTTGTGTGGTGATCAAAAATTGAGTTTTTGATGTCGCGAGATAAATAATATTAGTCAGGTAAAATAAAACATATGATTAGTTCTCTATAGATGACGAGGCCAGAAACAATAATACCAGATAGTCCAGAGATACCGTATCCCATTAAATCAGAAGCAAAGGTTATTTGTGGCTTCGGGAGAGGGTCATCCGAACTTGGTATCCCTACCGCCAATATACCTATGACTGAATCTTTGAACTCCCTTGATACTGGAATATACTTTGGTTGGGCCAAGGTTAGGCCGGACCCGTCCCGTAACCTTTCTAGGGAAAGGAGGACAGATGGACAAGAAGTTGTTTTCAATAATGGGGCATCTTTGGTTAACGATGAATTGAAAGTCTTCCCGATGGTAATGTCAATAGGATGGAATCCATTTTTTAATAATAAAGAAAAGGCGGCGGAAGTTCATATTATACATGGATTCAAGGAGAACTTTTATGGGGCCTTTATCGACTACGATGTTTTAGGATACATTAGACCTGAACTTAATTACACGACAAAGGGTAAGTATGCTTTTAGAAAAGTTCGGCTCGATTTTCATCCCTCAGCTACATATACTAACAATTATCAGAGGCACTTATTGCAGACATCAACATGGATATAGAAATTGCAAAAGAAGCACTTGCAAAAAAGTCGTATCAGAGATATAGAAATGAAGTTTGAAGACATGATCTCGAGTCAGTTTTGAACGGCGTAATCATATTTATTAATCAATGTACTTTTTTTTTACCCCATTTTCTAAGTTGATTTATTTAAATCAATTCTTTCGGTCTTGCCTACTTGTAGTCGTTGTAGTCTAAAGATCTGAAATCTCTATGCCTTCAAAGTGGGTGTGCCTGCATATCAATAGATAAGAAGCAATCGATCCTTTGGAGATTTCATCTTGTACCATACATGATATATCGAGATAGTGTCATGAAACTAAGGGAACATGGTGCCCTGGCAGCTTCATTTTTACTTGCCATACTCACGATTTATTTAATAAGTATAGGGAAAGTGGAACCAGAGAAGCTGTCAAATCTCACATGTACTTTGAAGAATACTGACAACTATTGTGAACTTTTACGAAATAAGTGTGATGTGGATTACTTTAATATTGCAGAAAAGTATTACTGTTCAAAGTTCTATCCATCGAAATATCTATTTTTGTTTCTGGCGGTATTTCTCGTGCTGATTCTGGTACTACTATTGAGCGTTTTGAGTGTCATTATTTCGAATTATCTTTATGTGGGTTTAGAGAACATAATTGAAATATTAAAGATAAATAAGCATGTCCTTAGCTTTGTGATAATACCGTTGGTTAATGCATTACCAGATCTTGTGAGTTACCATTATACGATTAAGGCTAAGTCCATAGAGTTGGTATTGGGTCAACTTGTAGGATCGAGTTTAATCATGTGTACTGTGATCATTGGAATTATAAGCTTCTTGAGGCCATTCAGCATAAGTCGTAACAAAGATGTTATGATAGATTTCGTTTGGCTATTAGCAGTTTTAGTGTTGCTATTCGTAATTTTAGCGGATGGAAAAGTCACAAGGACGGAATGCGTCGTTATGGTGATAGGTTACGTCATTTATGTGCTCTACCTCTTTTGGAACGGGAAAGAGTTGGAGAAGGAAATGTTGAATTCAGTTTTAAATCCGGAAGAAACCCTAGAGATCCTCTCTGGAGAAGAAGATGAGTACGGGTCTGTGGAAAGTCAAAGTAATGATCATGGTGATTTCGAAGATCTCCTCAAGGCTGAGTCGCTAACCATTTCAAAGGTCTATTTCCATATTCTTGAAATGACAGTTTCTTTTCTTATTCCTATGGATTCTGCAAAAGATTCAAACAGGTCCATTTCCAAGGGAAGTTTGTGGTTTAAATTATGGTTCTTTGTTGAAGTTCCTATCATGTTTAATATCAGATTTCTCCAGCTAGATTGGCTTACTTTGATACCCATGGTGTTGGTATTCATTATAATATCATATATGATACATTTTGGTGATAGCATGAAGAGTTTCACCATTAGTGTGGTACAAGTGGGGGTTTCATTATTAATAATTTCGGATATTTCAGTTCAAATGTTGAAGATTCTTAAAAATTACGGAACAATTTTTAGACTTTCAGATTATATTTTGGGTTTATTTGTCTTTTCAATAAGTAATTCGGCTAATGACATTATAACGAATGTCACTATTGCGACAAAAATTAATGCAATATATGGAATAAATTCATGTTTGGGGACCCCAGTTCTATTGGTCCTCATAGGAATTGGTTTCCATGGTCTTTATATTTCAATAACTGACAACTATCTAATTGAATTTCAATTAGTGGGTTCTCTTGTATTTAGTACAATATCGTTGATTTTTGCCGTTGCCGTCTATCTCATATATGTTCCCTTGAACAATTGGAAATTTGATAGAAAGTTAGGAGCAGGTGTGACGATCTCATATTTTCTTATCTCTTTAGGAAACTTGTTATAATATTTATAGAATGAATTGATTTAGTGAATCATTGTATGTGAATTCCAGAATAGAAGTATCTTTCTTTACTAATTTCAGATAAGCATCTTTAAAAAATTCAGAGTCTTCATAAGATCTTTTGAATTCTTCGAGGAACCCAATAACTAGGTCTTCATTTAATCTATAATACAATAAGTATTGGAAAAACCAATCACACCTGGTTTCATTAATAATCGTTGAGAATAGTTGAAGAATATATTCATCATCTGTTTTGTGGAAAAATCTCTCAATACTCAAGAGCTTGGCGTATATGGGAACTGGAACAGAAGAATTAGATTGCATGTACTGAATTAAAACATCTCTAGAAGTAGCGTAGTTTCCGCAACTAAATTCCAAATCCACAAGCTTTATTGTCAATGAATAGTCAGGACAAAGCCTTCTAGCCCTCTTCAATATTTCTTTAGCAATCAAATAATTTTTCTTGATCAAAAAATAGTCAGCGTATCGTATCCAAAATTTACTGTAAGATGCAGAAACTAATAAAGCTCGTTCATATAGCTGTATTACAAAGCTTTGAGTATAATTCAACTCCACGTTATTGAGATAATTTTCCCAAAGAGTTAGTTCATCTTTGGATAATGCTTGGTCGCTGAAGTAATTTCTTTTAATATTTTTTTCAAAGTGAAATAATTGATAAACTTTAAATTGCGTGGTAATGTATGCATCTGTGAAGATTTTTTTCAATTTTAAAGATGAAGTCTTCAAATCTTGGTTTATAAAACCAGAGATCTCGTTTCTGGAGACCAAATAATGCAATGTTTCTTCATTCATCAGTCCAATGTAATTAAACATAAGGTCGTAGAAATAGTCATAGTGGTACAATGGTATTTCGAGTATCATTCGTAAAAGTGCAAAATACTTTAATTTGAACCCATCGACCTCCTGTGAGTAACCCTCCAAAAAAGAAAGGTAAAGTTTATAGAACTCGTAAGCATAATAATGATATCCGATTTTAAACCTTGCCTCTTCGAACAAATCCAAAACGAATTGCAAGTTGTTTGAAATTGTATCAATCTTAAAAGAAAGGTAAGAAGTCCACAAATCTACAGAACGGCCGAGGAAAGTCAACGCTTTCTTGTATACATGGTCAGCACTCTCTATGCTCTCTACTTTGAGGCACCAAGTTGCATATCTTAGCCAGTAATTTATCAATAAAGGGTACTTTTCAAGAATATTCTCATATGAAATTTTCAATAGCTGAATCTGCTCCTTGCTACTTGTTTTACTGATTCCCTTACCATTGTTACTTTCTGAGGCTTCAACTAACTTCTCATGATTTGCTAAGATACCAGGATTGGAAACTAACTCTGCGCTAGCTTCATACCAGGCTTTGTTATCAAGTGTCAATGATTGAGGGTCTGTACGCGATTTGTTGCCTTTCTCTTCGCTGAGATTCGAAGAAGGCCAGTCTCCCTTTCCATTTTTTTGGTCCCACTCTCTAACTGTTTCGCCAAAGGTCCCTGCCAGCATCTCCACTATAATTGTGTTACTTCAATACTTTTTTACGGTTATCGTAGAGTGATGAGTGAGTGATTGTGTGGAAAATACTACGATTGCATAGACTCTTTTTATGTCGCAGCGACAAAACGAGACATTTCACATAAAATCAATTTCTCACTGTTAAGACACTTGCCGTTTTACTGCTTGGTTGCTAAAATCAAGCGATCATTGCGAAGTTCCCTGGTAGAGGATATGTAAGAGATTGAAATGATTTTCTTCACGTTTTACCAAGATTGCCTTGCAGCGATTTTTGAAGATTCGCTTTAAATTACCAATAAGGCTGCAGATATGCACCCCTTGATTTAAAATAATTCTTACATGACCTTTAAGCAATAAGAAGCTCAAGTGAAGCATGCTTCATACCTGACGTAACTTGAATAATTGTTCGTTTACTAGCCATTTGATCTAAAACAAGATCCAGTGATTTGCGACATCTTTTCCTCACGTGAAGAACGCTGTATATATTGAGATCACTAGTCTTGCATATTAAGCCACATTTGCGGACTTGATTGATAATATGCATAATGCAAAGTATTTTTACGGTAATAATTAAGTCCTGCGCAGCTGGTCGCGCTTAGCAATAGTGAGATCGACTTCAGTATACCGTGAGGCTAATCACCTTGGCAATGGCATTTTTTCCTTACAATATATATTATTTCCAATGATGGAATAACATATTTCAAGGGATAATTTGAAGAAATATTTATTGTATCACGCTGGTCTTTCTTCTTATACAAATTTATATATATATATATAGAAATGAAGAATACATCGTATAACTAAAATTTTTTCCGCAAGGAACCTGCAGCAAATCTTATCCCCGGTAAAAACAAAAGGGATACTTGGACTTGAATCTTTCTTCCGTCGATAATCTTGCATTTATGTAGCCACAAAGACAAATAGCCAATCTCTCCCCAAGAAAGAATTGCGCTATAAAGAAAAAACCTACATAAGAGGCATAAAGCGCATGTTGCAGCTACGCTTAAGGATACTGCAATGTAGCTATGTGAGACTGCATGTATCACTGTTCCTGGTGAAAGTTTACCTAACTTTAGTTGTACCCTATTTTAGCGAATCACTAAGGGGTGCCCCACAATGCTTATCCTTTATTCCATCGTTTGCCATGCTAACCATCGGCTACACAACGCAAAAGTTATTGATCCCTGTTTTCAATGCATATAGATCCTAGAACCATGCAAGATATGCAAAAGCCATGTGCGATATGGGGAGAATAGGTGGAGACTGATCCCACGAGAACCCGCCTAAGGACTCGTTTGTCACAGCTATGCGCCATATTTTCCGCTTTGTTGAACCGTTTACTTTAGTTTAATTTAATTTATTCAGCCAGACCACTCCCCTCCCTCTTATCTTTTCTTTGCCATTTTCTAGCCCACTTCGGTCTCTTTGCACCACAACAACCGCGGGGAAGGATTTTTAGGTTAGTAATGCTTAAACCACAGCTCGCATTTGTGTTTGATGATGATTAGAACAGTTATTTTTAAGGATCTAAGCTATAGTCTAGTCGTATCGTCAGTTGTATTTATTTTTGTTCTCGTAAAATTTATCATCTTTGACAAGCCGTAAAGTGTGCGTAAGAAGGCTCAAATGATACTGCCTTCTTGGAATGTTTGTTTTTCTTCCCATTTGTGATATTAACAATAATTCATAAAACCTATATGCACTTCGAGCATATCTGATACATGAGGGCTATTGTGTGCATATAGACTTCCTGCCCCTTAAGATTTTTCACGAAGTCCGCAGCAGAGCTTGCAGATAATTGTCGCAAGGTGAAGAAATAAAAGAGATAGAGCGAAGATGATACCCTAATAAGTTGGTAGATAGAAAACAAACAAAGAAGTAGCATTGAATATCTTTCTATTTTTCTGACAGTAAAGAGGTGTCCTCTGGGTCTACACATGGAAAAGGTAAATTATTAAAATTTATGATATCTCTTCTTGGAAAATTAATGTTGTGGTTACTTTATTACCGGGAAAAAAAAAACTTATAACTTGTGGCAAGTTTTTACGAGTCGTAGCTGAGAACGCATATCTTTCATTATTTGTTTCAGGTTCTGGCTTACGCAAAGTGTATATCTTTTTTCTTTTCTCCAAAGCATTCTATTTAAGTGGGTTGAAACCCGCCTGACACAGATCCAAGCTACGTAAGGCTTATTAAGAGATATAACCTCTTCTATAAAAGAGGGTTTCAAACTTTACTTCAAGATTGTGAATACATGCTTATTTCTGTCTAGATCTGAGAAACATCATAACAACCCTCTAGTCATGTTTTCTTCTCATTATACATATGACTTAGACATCATGCCCCCTAGCCCAGATGATATTAATCATGGCATTCATAACGAATCACACTACTGGCACCAAAAAGCAAATTCTAATGGTACTAATTACGCCAATTTGTGTCCTGAATTAGATTTGGCTTCATTGCAGGCCTCCCAAGCAAACTATAGCAGTTATTCGGTCCCTAATTTGTATAATCACAGCCACTCAGGACATCACCAAAATGGGTTGGCTGCGAGTGAACTCAATTCTGGTTATCAATCACAGGAGAATGTACCTAGTTCTATTGAAAATAATGCAGAACATACTTCAGGTAATCGGGTATTAGGCTTGGCATATGATGACTGCACTCTTAGCAATTATGGGAGCATAATACCTTCTTATCATTCAAATTTTGCTGAGCTCCAGGAATTTGATTCACCACCACACCAGCATTTACTGTTGTATCAACAGCTGCTTCCAAATCAGACAGTAGAAAAAGAGAGGTATAGTATCGATCTCGGGTATTTATCTCATAAGTATTCATCATATTTGGATCCAGAAGACCATTACCTAGATGAGAGGTTTCCTAATAGATATTTGAACGCACCCCAACTACATGAACATCCACTCTCAGATGACGTCTCAGATCCTAAAGCTGGATTCGATGTTGATTCCTCTTCAGCATCGGTATCAGTGTCACCAGGAGGAGGTCAAAAACTTTTCCTAGGTTCTGATGAGTCCACACAAGATTCGACACCTGATTTTCAACAAGACTATCAAAAAGACATAAAGGCAGCTATTAGACTAGCAACCGATGCTATAAGCAAGCCTAATCTCGGGGCAAGCAGTTCACCTGCAAAGAAAATGGAAACAACGTCAGAAAGGCTCACTAAAAAATTTCCAAAGCATAGGTTGCATCAGACACTTGATAAGAGTGCTGCTATAGTATGCTCACATTGTCACAAGCACTTTTCGAACTACATGGAAGTTGCTTACCATGTCGATAGGTATAAACTAAACCGATCACATAAGTGTCCCATTCCTTCATGTCCAATAAATATTATAGGATTTGAAAAGAAGGCCTTCTTAAGGCATCACGCTATTTCCCAGCACTTTAAAAAAGGTTATCTATTGCCAGAATTCAGCAGTTATTCGAAGATACTTCATTCAATGATCTACAAGTGTGACGAGTCAAGTTGTGGAAAATGCTTCTATCGAAAAGATTCACTCTCCCGCCACATAAAGCTAGTGCATAACAATAAAAGTTCCAAATTCAATAAAAGGGTGAAGGAGGACAGAGAAGAAGCTAAACTTGAATTGAATTTTTGAAGCGTTCTTGGATACTACAAATGGCATGATAATCGAATATTTGTATGAATGATTAAGTAGTAGTTAGAGAATAGTACTGCCATCTGGATGGCAAATTTATGATCCTTAACTCCATCAGTAGTTAAAATGCCGGAATCAATCATATCCCTCTGGCGTTAGTCGGAGATGAGCGTTACGGGTTGATAGTTCTATTTCGCATACAAAAGCTGCGAGTACTGTACGTTCTACATACAGTATGCATCAAGAGGCTCATACTTTGCATAAGAATCTCTTTTAGAGGGAGCCTGTAAATTTATGCATGACATAGTTTTGTGTGACCAGAAGCGAGAGTAAAGGGGCAATTATACGTGCTGTTGAATAGAATCGGAATAACTCTGTTGGTGCCGCTCACAAGTTCCACAAATTCGCAACCAAATGTTTTCATGGTTATTTATCAAAAAGATTCTGATAATGAAGTCAGCTAGTATCATTAGTGGCTTTTTAGTCCTTTTAAATTTCTCGATAGCAGTCCCCATTAGAGTCGGGTTGTGCTATAGGGGAGTCTACCCATTTACAGGTTATGTTTTAGAGAATCGAATTCGCATGAAGACCTCGGATAATGAGTATCATCTTGTGTACTGTAATAACAATAAGTTAATAATTGATAAAAATCTAGGCAAAGAAATTCCGTGGACCCGAGAAATCTTGTTTGGGCATGATGTCATCTTTTTGGCAAGGCGCAAGTCGTTTGCCTTGAGAGAAATTCCCTTTTATGTACCACACACATTAGTGGGTGCGATTTTTGTTGGTCCCCAAAATAAATCGAGCCCGTTAGTTGCAGACAATACTTTCAGACACCTGGTAGAATTAAATAAATCGGGCGAAGTGATTTATCATTTTACGATCTTGACTTCACCTCGAATAGATAGCAAAAAGTTTCAAATGACATTAGGTTGGGATATGTATATACTGCCTGCAGAAAATTATACGTATGAATATGATTCTAGGAATATGATAAGACAAAGTATTGACCACATGCTACATAAAATGAACCGTAAGTTCGAGAGAAGTTCAGGTAACATATTTCTTGATCTAGCAACATTATCGAAGCACGTAACTGTTAAGCAATACGAGAACATAGTCGGTAGACTTACCAAATACTTGATATAGCTCGATCACACGCAATTAACCCAAAAGGAATGCGGAAAAAAAGAGCACAGTGTCTGATATCTCTCATGTCGCCAATCTATGCATTAAAAAATGTATTGTAAAAGCATGTTGCAAGCACCGCCAACGATATACCTCATAGCCCTTTCAGATTCTTCGTCCTCGTGTACCTCATTTGCTCTTTGAAACTGATTGAGTATATAAGAAAGACTTTCAACGAACCTCTTGCTTGATTATTACTTTATTTTTCCCCAGTGAAGACACAGCAATCGTCAGCGACTCTTTTGCCACTTTTTCGAAGTTTTTTGATGTGAAAGTGTTATTGTTATCTTCAGTGGATGGAAGTTCTGTCTGAGGCCCTTTTATCGGGTTGTTTATTTGCAGGAAATTTCGATCTGAGCAGTTCTTCCATTCGCTATGAAGATACTGAAAATATGAAGATGAATAAGGTGGGATACGCCTTCTCTCAATCGAAGAAACAGCTATTGCTTTTCTTCCTTTGATCTTACCATTTTTATTCAAGTTGCTGCCCTGTGCAGAGTCTTGTGATGACTGATTTTGAGAGGAGTAAATTTTTTTTTTAATAACTGAACAATTATTGGTTACTTTAAGGCCCGGTCTTCTAGAGTGTAAAATGAAATTATTCATGCGTGACAACAGTACATTTGGGCCTTGTTTATTTGCACTTAGTTTATTCAGTTGTTTGTGTGTAGGCACACAGCTGGTTGCATCTCTCTCGCTTTTGCCTATTGCCTCGATAATACTTATCACCAAACTGCCATTATTAAGTTTGAACTCATTGCCTGGAGTTAGTTTTTTTACAAGTACGTGGTCTTTCTTTTTTGAATCAAAGAAATCAGTTTCCACCAATATGCCATCTTCATTAAATATTTCAAGCTTGTTATTGACCTCGTAGTATTTCAATTTACCGTCACACCATTTTTTATCTTTCTGTAATATCCGAGTGGAGTAAAGGACTTGAAACTCATGAACGGTAGAGTGTTGGAACGGATGTTGTTCCATTTTAGGATGAATCATCAATGCTCTTCTTGGAAACGCGCTAGATTTACAACCATAATATATTTTGAATTTCGCATTTTACATTGAGTCTATGTATTTACAAGCTAGGGAGTTTATAAGTCGTAAAATGGGAAGCCGAAACCGCTTAATAAAGTTCTGGCCTGTTCATCAGTTCTTGCAGATGTCTTCAAAGTAATATGAAAGCCAAATAAATTAGGGAATAACTCCTGAAAGTTCTCTATCTCTGGGAAGAACTTGACGTCTTCAGGGTTCAACCCAAAAGTTATATTACCATTGCCATCACCTGAAGAATTCTTAATACCTTTAAATGTTCTTATTCTTGGTAAGACTAACTCGACTAGAGTAGCTAAAAATTGAGACATGTCACGTCCAGTCAACTCAACTTTACATCCACAAGGTTTGCCTTCTCTTACCTTCCAAGGTAAAATATTCAGTTTATTATAGGTTTGTCTTGGCTTAACATTGGTGATTTGAGCAATCTGTAACTTTGTGGAAATGTTCAACCAACCCTCTTCCAAGGCATCTGAATTATATGCATTAAGAGATATTCCTATCAACTCTGGAATATTTTCATTTGTTATAGGATGAATATCTTTCGTGGGGCGACCACTTCCTCTTGGGCGTCTTAAATTACGATACAATTTGTATGGAGAATCAGTTCCCCAAGATCTCCTTTTGTTTCCAAGAATTATCTCTGCCCCATGCTGATAGTTATGCAATAACAAATCTGATTGCAACGTATTTTCATAGTAATCTTTTACTCTATCCTGGTCAATTTCTGTCGGCCTGTACCCAACAGACCTGACATCTGACTTTGGCAACAAAACATTCTGATAGTCTGGTTTCAAAGCTGCCTTCCTAACTTCCACTAAGTGGTGAACAGGTTCAACTGATGAGTAACCGGGCTTTCTCAAGGCTCTATTCACCGAGAATAGACGTATGAAAGACTTGTTCATGTCTATTATCTAGTAGAACTCTTTCACTTTTTCTCAAAAAAATTTCGTTACATGAAAAGTGCACCTGTACTCGAATTTACACAAGCTAAGAACTATAATAGAAAACCGGGATATTATTTGTATAAGACTGTTGTAAACCTATCTAAATGAGGTTTGGTATCCCTGTTGATTTTGATGTCGAAACAACGACGACTAAAAGTCTTCCGGTCATAGATACAGTTGATAATAAGGTACATGTTCAAAATGTCATCAACACATTAGCTAAAAGCTTGAAAGAAGATCCACACGGATTTCACCCTCAATTGAAGAAACTCGTTAACCTTAACTTCAGTGAAGGTGTGAGCTTTCAGAGATTCTATTCTGGTCTTTTTGAGAAGGAAAAGCAGCTAGATCAATGGTATAAACTTAATAAACAACTTACAATGTCAAGTGCTGAAGAATTGACTGAACAGTTTAAGGAAACAATTAATCTTCAAACTCAAGGAGTAAATGAAATAGTTGATAAAGAGAACAGAAGGATCAAAGCCGAGCAAGATAGAATAAGACAAAGACAAGAACAGGAACGTATTAGAGCAGAGAAAGAAAGAAGAGATAAGGAAGAAGAGGAAAAACGTATAAGAGAAGAGAAGGCGTTAAAAGAAAAGGAAGAGAAACAAAAAAAGTTAGAATTAGAGGAAAAGGCTAGAATCAAGGCTCAAGAGGAGAGAGAGAAAGAAAAAATAAGAAAAGCAGAAGCCGAAGTCAGGCAAAAGTTGAAATCTTCTCTGATACAAGTTGATGAAGAATTTCAGAAATATAAAAAAGATATTTTGAATATCAAAAACGATGTTGTGTCAAAGCTTGCTGACAACAAAGATTTGAAGAAACAGATTTCTGAGGTTAAAAGAAAAATCAACCCAAAGTTCGGTCAATTATCGAACTCAGTGTCTCAGCTAATGAAAATAAATTCTGAGATGATCGAGCTCTTACGCATGGTTCAAAACTCAAGTAACCTAGGATACAAGTGGCTCCTCAACTTCGTTGCAAAAGCAATTATTGATCAGGCAGAAACTGAAGTTACCGTTAAACCAACTGCTGCTTTACCATTAGCCCGTTTAGCTTGTAGCCTATTACATGAATTTGAAGACTTTAGCTATTTCTTGATGGCCAGATTTGTGAAAAAATGCCCCTATATCATAGGTTACACAACAGCTATCAATACTGAGGAAGGAAGGTATAAGATGGGTTGGAAAAGAAGAGATGGTAAATGGGAGGATGATGTTAAGTATGATGAACGTATAAGTGGTATTTGTACAGTGTGGGGCGTGATGACTCGTATCACTGACTTCCCTCAAAAAGAAAATTTTTCTTTTGAGTCTTCATGGAGATTTGTTGCCAGGACCTTAAATATAGATCGGTCTTTAATTACTAATGCGCATTTTGCGGTGGCTGGAAGCTGGTGGGAGGCGTGTGCCAAATATTTCCTAAGCAAATTTGGCAAGCAGGCCTCTAAGCTACTCAAGCTTTTAGCTCTTGAGTGGCCATCTTCCGTAAAGGATAAGAGACCACCTGCCGCTACAAGGCTCGGTCTTCTATATGAAGAGTGGGTTGAAAGAGGTAATATTGAAACGATTAAAGAAATGGAACCATAGCATATATATCAAGAAAAGGTAATGTACATTAAACTTAAGGATTTTTATTTAATCCGCCTCTTCATTTAAGTAATCGTCATCATCTGAAGAAATCTCTTCTGCAGATTCCTCGCGGTAATCTACTCTTTTAGCAGTTCTTTCACTTTTCCTGGGTGGAACTTTTATACCTAGTGGGCTTGAAGACCGCTTTTTCGTCGTTTTTTTCTGGGCCAGTTTCTTGCTCCCAGCTTTCTCTCTAGATATTTTTAGCACTTTCAGTTTTGCTCCCAAGAACTCAGAAGAGCCTCTTTTCTTACTTTGTGCCTCTGAAAAGAATCCCCTGATGAAAGTCTTCAACTCTATCTGGATATTATCAGGTATAAAGACTCTGGTAATAATACTTTGAAGTTCTCTGGCGTTAGAAATAGGTACGTAGGTATCCGCAGGAAGCTTAAGCTTTCCTGGCCAGGTTTGAAGAGACCAACCTTTTTGATCGCTAAACTCTTTGATTATCAATTGAGCTAATTCTGAGACTCTGTATAGATTTACTGCCTCTCGCGGTAACTCGGAGTCACCTTTGTAGGTATCACCCGCTATACTTATGTCTCTATGTTGCTTCACTCGACTTGCAAAATAGTACAAGAGTGAAACGTTTTCACTCTTTGCTATTAACTCAACAAAATAAGTAATGAACTTCAGAGCGAATAAATAGGCTTGTATGAGAAGCTTTTCGTTGCCTTCCTTTCCTACTTCTGCTTGCTCTATTAATGCCACAAATTGCTCGTATTGAGAAATCATATGAATTAATCTTACTAGCGATTTCTCGAAAACTATAGATGATTTTCCTTCAGCACGCTTGTATAGCGATTTAATCCACATGATTGCATTTGCCTTTAAATCTTTCTCGGTTTCATTTGCGGTGAAGAAAACAACAGGTAAGAATCTTTCAGAGATAGAATCGCAAACCAAAGCCTTTTGCATACTTGCCAAAAAGTATCTTCTCACATTGACATTTGGATCTGTAACCAAAAACGATAATCTTCTTATAGTTGTAGGGTATATAATACTGTTAAATAGTGGCCGCTTAGCCAACTTTAAAATACTCAAGCCTGCCGATACCCTTATTCTCAGTTTGGAAAGTTCTGGAGTTGGCCATGAAGGAGAACTTTTATTAATGATTTCACCTCTATTGCCAATGAAAGAAACCAAAAGTTTGAAAACTGGCTGTGCTTGCTCAAGAAATGCCTCCTTGTCTTCATTTGGTAAATCTTTACTTCTGGAATCGAAAGATTTTAACTTATTCACCAAGATCCTAATCCCCAAGAGTTTTTCAATTAAAGTTACATGCAACTTGAAGTTCCTCTCTAATTCATCATCATCGATCCATCTATTCTCCTGATCTTCAGCAAACGTTCCTCTATTCTTCAAGAATATTTCCTTGATCAAAAGTGAAGTTATCTCGCTTGATTTTTCGTCGATAGCCAAAGGATCGATTGTATATATTTCGGCAACTGCAGCAAGATGCGTAGCAAAAAGACTATCATCTAAACGGAAAGGATATATTGCTCCCGTAATCGATTGACAATACAATTCCTTGTCGTCGCTTAATCCTAATAATTTCATTGCATACTTCGCCTCTAGGGGAGTCCCACTAATTGCCAATTCTTTCAAGCGTTCAGAAAAGACCAAGTCTTTCGGGAACAGACTTCTGAACTTACTGGTGAAATGATATATGGTTTTCAAGTTATATGCTAGCAACTCTTCATTCAGGTCTTTCTCTTTGTTAACAGTTAGTTCTGTCAATGCACTAACATGTGCCTGGAAGACATCTGGGAGTATCAGCGAGATGTGTTCTAGTAATTCGTTGGCACTACGGCTCCACTGATGATTCACATCTTTCGAGAACTTTATCAATTCGATCACATTGGATTTATTGTACAACAACACGGAAGCTCGAAACATTAGCAACTTGAAGGTTGACACCATATCAACGCTTGATATACTTGGTCTTTCAACACCTATTCTGAACTGATTAACATCACTTAGTTTAGTGAGGAGCTCTCTAAGAGAGTTTTTAACAGTAAGGTAATCAGAATCTGGTGAGATACAAGTTTCCATTAAAAATAAGAATCGAGGCTTACTTAGCTTGAAAAAATGCTCTAAGCAGCCATATGCATTTCGGCCTTCTGGTAAGGATGCACAGAGCCACTTTATGATTTTATCCATTTTTACTAATATTTTCTGCTTAGATATATCTTTTTGATCTTCAGACGAAATATTTTCTTTGAGTTCATTCCTATTCTCCATACTGCCATAAGATTCGGATTCTTCAATGTAAGATCTCAAGACTTTCGCAATCTGCACCTGTCTTCTGTTAATTGCGAAAAATGACTTTTTGTCTTTCTGATTCAAGAACTGGTAAATCTTGAGTAACCTTCTTACCCTACTAATGGAATTACTCTCAGGAACTGGCCATAACCTCTCAAACAAGATAACGTCCACAGCAGCATTAATGGATTTGTCGTTTATATATAAAAGAGACATGATCTGATTGGGAACTCCGCGGTAAAACATCTCTTCAAGTTCAAAACTTTCATCTTCGCTGTGCCCTCCAAAATTAACCTTTCCCTCCAGATCCTGGACTTTCATATACTGGTCGAACAAGGAGCCCAAAAGTCTCACAGATTGATTCCTCACATCCGTGTGCTTCTCTCTTGTCAAAAGAAAAAGTGTATTCATGACATCTTTGTTGCAAAGCTTATTTGTAAATGATTCAAAGCTGATTCTTTCAATATTACGACATGCGGCAAGCCTTACGCTTTCTTCGGAATCCAACAAACACTTCAAGAAACAGCTAGTAAGTGATCTTGTCACCTCTGTCGTAGAAAAGCTTGCAGAAGACAAGACTTGAGGTATTTGATTCACCCATTTAACTCTAACTACAGGAGAAATGTCACTTGTCTTCTTTAACCAATTTGCCCATGTTTCCTTATGGCTTACGAAAAAGTTGACCTTAGCTGTCAGGATACCTAATACGGAGTTGGTAGATCCTATTATACGTCCAATGGTTTCGGTTGCTAAAAGTCTTATATCTTCATCGTCCACGTTTAGCTCGTCATCAATAAGCCCCATAATTGAACTCAAAAGCTCAGGGGCATACTTCCATATTTGAATATACAATTTGTGTATTTTGAGTAAGCTTTCAAAAGTTTTTGACGTGCTCGACTTAGAAGTGGCTTGCTCCGAATTATCAGTTGGGTTCTCTGTGCTTTCATAAAGCATCTCTGAAAACATCTGCGCGACAAGACGTGACATCCTGTCCATATTTGACTCACAAACTTGGATTGAAAAATTTAAACCAGGGTTTGAGATCTTTCCTTTCGTTGTAACGGAGGCAGCTTCTGTATTATCTGTCAAAAACTTATCGAGTATTATTTTTAAAACTTTATGAGGGATCACCTCCGATTCTGCGACAATTTCTGATAGTATATCGCCAGCCAATGGTTCTAAGCTACTTGGGAAGTTTCGATTGGTTAGCCCATATAATGTTTCAAAGAGCGACTCAATTAAATTCTCTGAATCTGGGATGTCTGTTATTAATATTATGGACCTAACCTCTGCCAATCTTCTCAAAACATAGCACTGCTGCTGAAAAAAAGGGTTCTCTTGATTAGACAACTTTCTGAATTGCCTGAAGAATGCTTTGAATATTAAAGACAATTCAGTTGCCGTGTAAGGTGCATTTGGTGCATTTATTCGAAGGATATCAGAGATACAACAGCATGCGTATGCTTGTACTCCCATATTGCTATTACCTAGTAACTTCTTATCAGAAAGGTCCTTCAGGACCTTTGAGTATGAGACGACATCAACAGTCTCTTGATCTACTGCTGATAGTTCGTCACTCAAAGTTTGTAATCTCACGAGTAATTCTTTGGAAGAAATAGGATCATCTATAGTAGAAATTATACTTTTCTTAAACTTAAGGCCATTATTCAGCGACCTAGTAGACGATCTGGTCATTTTGGAATAAGGAATCGGCCTACCTTTGTTGAAATCTTACCTTCCTTTTATTACAAATTGTAAACACTCTTCTAATACGCGTCTTTTGATAAAAGTAAAATTAATTGTGCTGCAAAAGCTATACACTCCCACTGTTATTCAGCGCGAAAATAAATACATAAAATGGTGTGGTGTATCAATCAATAATTTAAGTTAAAAAGTTATTGGGCACAAATCCTATTCTTTGCATATTCTGGGTATCATTTATCATTCCCACAGACCAACCATTTTCCAAATCAGATACTGGCGGATCCACAGACTGAAAATCAAAAAGTATTGCTATGCGATCTCCCTTCTTAAAACTGAGATCCCCAGGTTCGGAGCCATCAAAATCATATGCACCCATACGGATCCTAGGGGAGTTGTCGAAGCTCTTTTCTTGCAAAGAATTGAAAAAGTCGTTAAGTTTCATGAGCTGATATGAGACAGAAGATGTTTCTTGAAATACATCCAGTTGTTTTGTTCTTGGTAAGATGACATCTCGACGCACCGTTATTGGTGATTCTTTGATGTCATTCTTTTCTGAGTTATAAAGTTCTTGCAATGATTCAGTTACAGCTTCAGTGTATCTTGAAGCAATCGGGCGATCGCTATTAAATGAAGAAACAGTTATAAGCGATGAAGATGAATCATTCAAATGGCCGTGAGATGCATCATCATCATCACTTGATAAATCAAGAGAGTACAATGAGTTCCCTTCAGATGTATCGTAATGTGGTTCATCCGATAACCACGAACTTGTGGTCATAGAAGATAACATAGTATTTCTTCTTGGTGGTAATGGCGGAACATTCATTCTCTTCATATCTTCAGGAACAACTACGTCTTCATAATTAATTCTGTGAAGCTTGTAGAAGTTATTCTTTTCATGAAGATGGTACTTTTCGAAACTTGTAATAGGGTCCGCTTCAAGGTACTCTGCAAAAATTCCATTTTTGGGATCCTTAGGCTTTACAGTATGCTTCTTTTCTTTGAAACGAGCATTCAAACTAAACCATACTTTCTCTCCCTTTGACTTTTCATCTTTAGTATCGATATCTCCTTCTTTCACGTGTGACTTCCCCAGGTGGACCTGTCTGATTGAAGATTCAACTTTTTCCCTTATTGGTGTGTTTGCTCTCTCCCAATCGATTTGGATTGTTTCGTAAGATGATATCGGTTCTCCATCTCTTTGGTAACCAAAGTGAGATGTGAAAGCAGTTATAGTCTTGACAATTCTCTCAAAAGTTTCCAATTGTTTAGACAAAATGATCTTTGTGATGGTCTCGACAAACTCATCTAAAAGGGACAAAACATGGGGCAATAGAAGCCTGGCTTTATCGTCCAAGGCTTCGAATTGAGATGATACCGTTGAACTTTGATCACCTAAAGAAACTAATTTCGCTTGATCCTTGTCACTTAAGGTACCCTTTTTCTTACCTAAATGATCCATTTGCCTTTGAATCTTATCGCGTTTATCCTTCTTCTTTCTCCTCATTTTCAATAGCAGTAATCCCCCCTTTAAATACTTTATCATTTCCGTGATTTTAATAGTAAGTGAATCGGAGTGGGTTGCCCAATCCTCAAGTACTTGCCATTCCAATTTTCTCATCATAGAGAGAAAACCAAGAATTTCCCTATTTGTACTGTTGGAATTGACCTCCTTTTCCTTCGGATGAATTGAAGGGGCCTCTTCCAGGGCCTGCATTAAATCGAGATCGTGGTAGAAGTTTTCAATGTCTTTGAAATGTAAAGAATCTTTTCCGATTAAGTTGTCAAATATCTTTGCTGATTTGACATTACTTTCGAAAAATAAGGGCCAGTACTTGGTTGCTGTTCTTTCATTTTGCTTTTCAATGAACTTTAGAGCCTTAATACTTCTCTTCGTATCATGCACATATTGGTAAATGAGCTCCTCGTTAGGGTCATGGTCATGACTAAACGTTATTGTGTCCTTAATATTTGATCCAAAGGTTTGAATGTTACTCCCAAGATGTGAAGCATTCTGCCCCAAATGTGATATTCCACTCTTCACCTTTTCGCCTACCATGATCTAAAATGCCCTATAGTCCTCAATTAATAGAAAGGGTCCCTCTTGCTATTCGAAACGTTAGTATCTGTCAGGCGCATTCGGATAGATTTAAGACACAAAGCCTATTCTTGCAGCTACAAAATCCGTTCCTGGACCCAATTCCCGTGAGACGGCAAAACGCCAACTATAGCCACTTCTTCATTTGTGATTTATTATTTTACTCACCTTAGATTCTTCAAGATTAGGAGGAGGCATTCTAATGTTTTAGCGAGTTGTTTTGTGTGGATTGCTTTGAGTTTTAAAAAAGAAGGTCATCACGGCTATGCCGACAATCTAAGAAACATTAAGTTCGCTGTAATTGTAAGCGAGACTACAGTGCAGCTGATGCTAACGTTTCGATTTGAATAAATCTTGTTATAATCCAATTTTTAATATTTTCTTATAAAGTGCTCAAAAAGTTGCAAAATATTGAATATATATGTATTACCCATGTTAATTTCTCTTAATTTTCCTGTAGTATGGCAGCGCGATATTCAAAAATAATCACGACTGTGGATTGGAAAGACGTGTAAACTATGATGTTATACAACTTTGTTGCTTTGTTTAAGAGGAGAGGGGACATGCAAGATCAGAGACGATGAGTCAATCATAGTAAAGTAAGAGAATTCCGTTGCACATATAAACTTGCATTAAGTTGCTTCCATTAGAGATGCCCGAACTCTTCGTTCCCAATATTAGCAATTACGTAAGGTTGCTCGAAAATTTGATGCACGTAACATACAGTACGATTTGCGGCAACTTGACTGGTCTAAAAGTAGCAACTTAAGTACTCAGTACGAGTATATAGCGAGGGGAAAGTCACACTTGAGAAAATGTAATTGAATCAACATTAGCAAAGAAAATGGTACAACCTCACAAAATATTCTATAAGGGTAAAGAGCAAGATTTTGTTATCTTTGTAGAGAACCAGGACTTGTTAAAAAAGTACAAGAATGGAGACACCACAATTCCATTAATTGACGTGTTGTCTATCTACAAAGTCTTCACCAATAGACAAGGTGGATCTGATGGTATTTTAGATGAACTGTCGAAACGTGAATTGTCCAATGAGTTCGGTACTAACGACTCTGATGTAATCATCAAGAAGATTTTGAATGAGGGTCTGGACCAGAACACTAACTCGATTCATAAGGGACATAATGCTCACAATGACACTATGGGCACATCGGTAAATCATGGTCCAAGATAAATTTCTATAAAAATATATGAAAGATGAATTTACTTAATCATTTGTGTAAGTGTTCGCTATTGTAGGTTGAAACATTCCTAGTACCAAGTTCTTTAACTTTAGGGATTTGGGGCTCTGAAAGGAATTGCCAATACTAGAGGGCTTAAAAGTGTCTTCTATTGCTTCTTGTCCCTTTGAACTATTGGACGCTGCCCGATGAGAATTAGAGCTTTCGGTCGTAATTATTGGGGAGGACACCATAGCCGTCCCTCCTCCAAATTTGATATACCTTGACAACTCAGAATCTGTCTTCAGGCTCTTTAATCTACCATCTGAAGGGTTTATGAAAGGTTCACGATTGTTAATAGTCTTGTAATTTCCAGCGAAGCTGTTGGTATGCCTGATCGCTTTGAGAGAACCCATTCTAAAACTAGACCAGCTGGAACTTTTCTTTAAGGCAGTATTCTTGGGTAAAACGAGCAATGGTAACTGTTTACTCCAGATCTCCAGAAAGTAAGTCTCTATAGTCAACCTTTCGCTCCGTTTTATTATCACCATTGGGCCACTAGTTGTTTTAGATTCTATGCTTTTACTATTGTAGTAAAAGCTCGGGAGCTGTGGATCCTCGTCCACTAATACTCGAAAATTAACGCCGATACTAACAGGGATTAACCTCTTGAAATAGCATATTTCACGGAGAGAAGCATATCCATTGGTATCACTTTTTGAGAGGCTGGATGGTGACATGAGTTTGGGGAATGATATTAAATGCTGCGTGTTCTGAGAGAAGTCAAACTTGGAGGGTCCATTGACAAAATTAACCAAAACATCGAACTTTGTTTTCCACTGGTCATACTCTTTATGCAGCAATGCAGCTAGAAGCATCTCATAGTGACAATATGTATTCTCAAATTCGATTTTCAATAGGTAGGGATAATCCGAATAAATTCCTTCCTTAATGATTCGGTTTTCTACGTAGTATTTGCAACTGGAAAGAGGTACGATAAATTTTACCAACGACTTTTTTGACTTGCGGTAGATGGCATCACTTAGAATCAAGTGGCTTTTAAAGAGAACTGAACCGAGCATTAATGATTTTAGATGGGTATTCTCTACCCACAAAACTTGGAAAGCTCCAATGAGTAATGGATGCCCAAAAAAATTCAGGCATAATTTATTTTGATAAGCTGTGGTCTCAAAACTAACCAAATCATCTACTTTTGAATTCAATTCATGATTTTGGTCAGCTTTTGACCGGTTATTGATTCGCAATAGTTTGTATTTTATCTTTTTCATCGAGCTCTCTAAGGTTGCAAGACTCTCCTTCTCCAAGTATTTACCCATCGACTCGACTATGAGCCTATACTTGCTAATGCGTGCTATTGGCTTTTGAACCAAGGAAGTGAAAGAAAGATCCATTCTTTTTTCCAAAGGCTGTGTAGCTTCGAGATAGTTGCCCCAAGCTCTAATCCATTTGCGATTCATTTTCAAAGTATCGGATTCAAAAATGTCATTGTCTTTTATCATTTGGAGAACATCTTCATAAAGATTACAGTATTCTTCATGTAAAAATAAGTCTATACCAGAATCTGCCACTATCTTGGCAACTTGGAGGGCATCCAGATCAAACCTTTGGGAACCTCTAGTGACGCACTTTAGCCTATACAAGAATCCAATATGGAACTTTAATAACTCGCATAAAATCGCTTGCATGAACTGTAACTGTAATGGCACTTGAGCGTCATTTCCTAACATCAAGGGTTCGATGTAATAATTGAGTAACATAGATAAAGAAGATACAAAAGAGTCTTCAGTATCTACAAGTTCTTCGATGACTTTTCGAAGCTTCAACTTTTTGTTCTCCTGAGCTTTATCAGAAGGGGAAAAGGTACATAATGGCAGAGGAGAGACTAACTCATCACCAGTCAATGGTGAGGAACTTTCCGAGAATGTATTAATTGGAGGAGGAGAAAAGAAAGCACTTCCTATTGACCAGTTTTTGTAGTTCTCCAAATGTTCTAATCCGGGCACCACGTCATTCTTTTTTTCCAGCTTGATACTATTTATTGAATGAAGATCACTTGAAATATTCTGCTGCAACTGCTCTTTGGTCACTGGAGAAATAGCTGAATGAACTTTTTCTTGAGACTGCGCAGCGTGTGTAAGTTTGCACTCTTGTTGGGAATTCAGGTTACCTTCATTCAAGTGACCGTATATGTCGTTGTTCTGATGGGAATTTTGTACGTCACCTGCATTTATTTGCATTTCTTCACACTAATTGTATTAGAAAAGTTATAATCGGCATTAAATGAACGTATAGTTACTCTTACTTTCAATTGTGTGGCAACATGCTGTAATGTCATAACGGAAACATGAGTCAATTTTTTGCATCCACAAATGTAGCTGCAGGATTATCATCTTGGCTTGTATGTACGCCCAAAAATCTTGAAGCGCAGCGAAGCAAAATGATTAAGACGAAACAGCACGCTTTGATACCACATGTCTTCCAGATTATTGAAGAGACTTGAAAACAAAGGCGTAGAGGACTTAGAATCAGGGGCCAAGGAAGAAGATCTTTCTAACTCCAGCGAATCCTATGACAACACGCCTAAGCAATCATTTAATGCTTTCTCTTTGTTGAATGGAGACAGTGAGAGTGAAGGTGAAGACCTCGATATAGGAGAGGAGAACATCAAGCATGAAGAAAGACGTGATGTCAAAAGTTCTGTAAATGAACAGAAGAATATTAAAGATCAAAAACCTGTTAAGTCAAAAAAGTCCAAGAAGAAAGGTAAGGTACTAGGAAAGAATACGTCTGTTAATGATAGTGATGAAGAATTGGATAAAATTCTTAGCGAGGCAAAACAATTGGATGCTAAGAAGGTGAAAGAAAGTGCTAAGGGGATCAAAGAGACTACGAAAGATGTATATGATTACGAAGAAGAATTGAACTTGGAGATTGAACCAAGAGATGCTTATGACTCAAACTTTAAGTATTTTACAACAGAAAAAATCAAGCAAAGTTTGAATCTTTTGAGAATTGAATCTATTAAGGATTTAGACCCAGATCAAGAGCTCAAGAACCTTTTCGGTAATTTACCTACAGAGACAATAGATGAAGCAAATAATACAAGCTCCTTAGCCATATCTCCAGAGGTGCTAAAGCAATACAGAAGATTAGCTAGATTAACAAGAGGATGGGGAGGAAGAGATAGACGTGGTATTCCAGGTACTAGTAGGAAATTACTTTTGACCAAAATAAAAGATGATTGGTTGCCTACCTCTCAAAAGCCAATATCGATGGAGGAAATCAAGGACGAAAATATAGTTGAATATTGGAACTACAAGGAGGAACTTGTTGAAAAGAGTGACCTAGAAGTAAAGTGCAGAAAGGAGCAAGATTTGGGTGTGAGGTATTTCAAATTTACTAAAATTGATTCAATCCAAGAGAGAGTAGCGAATACTAGATTCTATACGTCGACGGTAATGACACCTGATCCCGAATCGTTAATTAT
Organism: Priceomyces fermenticarens; assembly: GCA_030574455.1. Classification (NCBI taxonomy): domain Eukaryota; kingdom Fungi; phylum Ascomycota; class Pichiomycetes; order Serinales; family Debaryomycetaceae; genus Priceomyces; species Priceomyces fermenticarens. The sequence goes on along the minus strand of JAJMEZ010000002.1, from coordinate 519,228 downwards.
GCTTTTACAGCAGAACCCTTATCATGTTGAAACGTTGTTGCAAGTTGCTATGGTGTTGTTGAGACAGGGAAGTGATAAAGTGGTTAGTCATGCCTTGACTGAGCGGGCATTGTTCGTGTTTGATAGATCATTCCAAAAGAATTTCCATCAACTTATTTTAAATGGAACTTTGGGGCTCGTCAGATTACCATATGAGTCATTCATGAACAGACAATTTTACTTATGTTTATTCAGATACATTACAAACTTGGGTGAAAGGTCTACAAATTTCACGGCCTTTTCATATTGTAAGTTTTTACTATCATTGAGTCCTGCTGAAGATCCATTAGGTGTTAGATATTTCATAGATCATTATGCTATTTTGAGTGAAGAGTACGAATACTTAACAAAGTTTGTCGTATCCCCATTAGTCACTACCTATAAGAAATGGTCGACACCAGGCTTGGCTTTCTCAAATGTGTTGGCTCTTCTTCACCTTGGTAGGAAGGAGAAGGCTAAAGAGGCTCTCAAGAATGCCTTTTACAGTCATCCTTATGTGGCATTCAAGTTATTAGAAAATATTGGAATAGCACAAAAGTTACCCATTAAAGAGTCAGAAATAACTTTTAATGAGGAGGAATTGCTTGCTGCAGAGACTTACTTAGTGAGAGCTGGCGCACTTTGGAAAGATTCAGAGCAAAAGCAATTTTTATATGATGAACTTTCAAGCCTATTCACAAAAAATGGTCCATCTTTAAAGACCAAAAGTGCTGCATCTTTAAGTCGCTTTTTGGGACTTCAATCCAATATCATTAAAAGCGACAACGTACCTTTCAATTTGATTCGCTTTGCTATACTCTCAGGTGAAAGTAAAGTAATGGCAAAGGTTCCACAAGAAGTATGGAAGCGTGACGATTTATTCGAATACGATATACTTCCGCCAAAGGATTTGGCAACCAACTATGATCAATTTACTGGATTATCACCATCAAGTTCTCACAAGATTGTAGACTCCCTTCTTGATTATGTTGACCAAAACTTGATAGGATCCATTCTTCAAGCCCAAACTGAGGAGGATAGTTTTGCAGAGATAATAAGAAGGCTTCAGCTCCAGGAAACTGAAGGAGCTGCCGATGGCGGTGATCGCGATTGAACTACTTATATATGTAGGTGTATTTGTATTTTTTCTGGAGCTCAGAACTTTAATATTCAGGATTTAAAATTCGGTCAATAAAGAAATAAGTGATAGATTAGGCTTTATCATTTGTTGCATATGATATCTATAGATTTGAAGCTTCATGAATGGAGCTGGCAGTATCAGATATCGACACTGTTTTTTTTATTTGTGATATTACCTGTCAGCTATTTCTTGTATGCTAAATACATTTCAACTAGCCCGAACAAATACAACAAGCTCGAGGAGCCAATAAAAATATCAATACCTATCCCTGACGAGGCAAAATTACACTGGAAGGGGAAGAGATTATATCCTCCAAATTTGTCGATAAGAGTTCAAAATGAGCCATCTAAGATCCAAAGTTACTGTCCTAGCACTGGTCAATATCTTGGAACGTATGTTGCCACTAGTAGAGAAGAGATGAATTCTCAAATTTTTAGAGCTAAAGAAGCCCAGAAGGAGTGGGCAAAGTCATCTTTTGTTGTGAGGAGAAAGCTATTAAAAACATTCCGACGCTATATTATTGACCATCAAGAAGATATTGCAAGAATAGCATGCAGAGATAGCGGGAAGACAAAGCTTGATGCCCTGATGGGTGAGATTATGGTGACTTTGGAGAAGCTTAAATGGACAGTTCTTCATGGTGAGAATGCCTTGAAGCCTTCGAAGAGGCCTGGGGCTTCCCATCGTTTGGTGGGGTTATTGAAAAATGGAGAAGTAAGATATGAACCGTTGGGAGTAGTCGCTGCTTTAATTTCATGGAATTATCCCTTCCACAATCTTATGGGGCCCATAATATCATCTTTATTCACGGGGAATGCTATAATAGTAAAGTGTTCCGAGCAAGTTGTTTGGTCCTCAAGGTGGTTCATTGACATGGTAAGAACTGTTTTAAAACTGCTCGATCTTAATCCAAATTTAGTTCAATTATGTTATTGCTTCCCTGAAGACGCAGATTACTTTACTTCACATCCAGCACTTTCACACATTACATTTATAGGTTCGGCAGCGGTAGCCCATAAGGTCGTTCAAAGTGCGTCTAAGCAGTTGACACCATGTGTGGTGGAGCTTGGAGGCAAGGATGCGGTTATCGTATTAGATGATGTTACAAACTTGAGCTCGCTTTCATCAGTCATTATGAGAGGTACCTTTCAGAGTGCAGGCCAAAACTGTATTGGAATAGAACGTGTGATTTGCTTACCGAAGGCATATGAGAAGTTGATAAGTATATTTTCGGAAAGGGTAAAGAAATTGAGATTGGGTTCAGATATCGATCAGTTGGACGAAATTGATGTAGGGGCTATGATATCGGACAATAGATTTACACATCTCGAGGAACTCATTTCGGATGCTGTAGCTAAAGGTGGTCGTTTAATATCAGGTGGACGTACTTACCATCATCCCAATTACCCCCAGGGTCATTATTTTGAGCCTACTTTGTTGGTGGATGTAACTCCCGAAATGAAGATTTTCAATGAAGAAGTATTTGGACCAGTTTTGACTATGATCAAAGCCGACGATGTGCAAGATGCTATAAAATTAGCCAACGCTACTGAATTTGGGTTGGGCAGCTCTATTTTCGGCAGGAATTTTAATCAAATCAATGAACTAGCAAATGAGATAGAAAGTGGTAACGTGGCGATTAATGACTTTGCGACCTACTATGTGTCCCAATTGCCTTTCGGGGGTACCAAAAAATCTGGTTATGGGAAATTTGGGGGTGAGGAAGGATTGACAGGTTTGTGCAATGCCAAGTCGATCGTTATGGATAAACTGGTTTTCAGAGCTTTTGGTATCGAAACAAGCATCCCTCCTCAATTAGATTATCCAATTAGAAATGACGCTACAGCATGGAACTTTTTGAGTAGCTTGAACAAAGCGGGTTATGATAATAGAATTTGGGAAGTGATTAAAGCATTCAAGAGACTTGCAACCTCTTCGAATGAAAATAAAAGTTGAAGGACAAAATCTTATATTGACGCAGTAAAAATTTGAATTTATATTCTTGTACATGGTAATACATCAATGTATATAAATTGATTAGATGAAAAGAACTAGATTTAGATCATGAAGCAATAATTGAATCACTCTGCGTTGATATGTATTTCTGGATTTGGATGTACGGCGCCATCAACAACAAGTTTGACAACGGCATCTTTCTTCTCTTGATACGTCTTTTTGATTGCTGCTAGCTCTTTCTCGACAACTGCATCGGCGTCCTTATCAATTGATGCATTTAATCCATCATTTTCCTTTTCGTACGACTTGAGTTCATTCTCCCTCAGCTTCTTATATTCGTCTATTTCTGCCTGGGCATCCGTCTTCGCCGATTTCAAACGTTCAGTTCTGTACTTTCTAGCCTCATTGACTATCTGGGCTGCATCTTTCTCAGTTTTTAACAATGACTGGATTCCAGAAGACATGGTAATTAAAGCTTGTATAATAACTTTATCTAATCCGAATTGAAGTCGTGGGTTTGAAATACTGATTGATAGTGTATTGGTTCACGCACTATTCTTGAAAGTTTAATTATAACAAATTCACTACTGCGTAGAAAAAATTATTCTGATATCTATTATACACTCTTTATGCTCTATACTTATTAACTTTATTCCCAATAAAATCCGTCGGCGATGAACCTTAACATATACTCATCAACATGTCCCACACCTTCCTCGAAATCAGCATCGTCACCCATTTCTTTCTTTGCCAGAGTTTTCGGAATTCTTTCTGGTGCTGGTGTTTGGGATGGAGTGGTAGTGGCCGAGGCATTACTCTCTTCATTGAAGTCGTCATTATCCATGGCCGATTCTTTCATTGCCTCACTTGCTGCTGCTCTATCATCTTCATCCTCCGCCTGAGCCAATATATTCTCCTCGTTTCCTTCCGTAATAAATGGTTTGGTGTCTGCATTTTCAACTATCTCCGAATCAGTTACTAAATCTTTCAAGGAAAGCTTGCCAAAATAATCGGTTGTGAATTCACCGCCTTGAATGACAACATTGTCTAATTGCCGCTTTTGGTTAGCTTTCTTTAGAATGTTAGATTCAATAGTGTACTCGGAGACTAGTCTGTAAATATGAACGTCTCTCATTTGTCCTATTCTATGACATCTATCTTGACACTGTTTATCCATAGCAGGATTCCAGTCTGAATCGTAAAAAATGACAGTATCGGCACCTGTTAAGTTGATACCTAAACCACCAGATCGTGTTGATAAAATGAACACAGGAATTTTATCGTCCCTATTGAATCTTTCTGTTAAAAGCTGTCTATCATCGATCTTAGTTGCTCCATCGAGTCTCATATATCTATAGCCATGAATATTCAAAAACTGCTCCAAAACATCCAATACCTTTGTCATCTGCGTGAAAATCAACGCCCTATGCCCCTGAGAGGTCAAGGTCTGTAACAAAGTCGATAACCTTTGAAGCTTTCCACAATCGTATTGAAGTAAAGATTTATCTGGGAAAGCAATTGAAAGTTTTGTTTGCGATCTATGCAAAGGGTTCACGATTTGGTTCTCTTGAACGCAGTTTTTGATCGTATACTGTGTTGAAATAGGAAAAATTTGATCTCTCATATCTGTGACAACCACACTGGGTGTGATGAAGGAGTATTTATCAATTATTTCAGACATCGCCGCTTCCCTATTAAATATATTCAATATCAAGTTTTCAGAAACCTCAGAATCAATGAAAGGAACTTCAGGTACGAATTTGAGCTTCTTGAGTAGTGATTCTCCATAAATAGGAGATCTTCCACATCTTAAATCATTCAAGTACGCCAAATGATTTAATTTTGACCTGGTATCCAACTGGCTCTGGTTTTTTACGTATTTATAATAATTCAAATAGTCATCAGTATCCGAAATGTCAAAGTTGGTTTGGGTCTGGGAATTGAGCATATCGTTCAAAGCATCCCTCTGCTTAATCAATTCTTGAGACTTCAACGCATTTGTTGTTTGAGCAACAAAAGTATTAAGAGAATCAAGATTTGCTATATCAAGATTTAATGAATTGAAATTGACTCTGTTATCCATTTGACCTTTAGATAGTAACTTTTTGACTACCGAAACGTCATCAGAAAATGAGTTACACACAGCTTTAGGCATCGCGAATGAAGTCAATATAGGACGGACTTCAAAGAGATCTGGATGATTACAAACTTTCCTCAACTGCATCAAACAATTAATTATTGACAAAAAGTTACCGGACGCTAATGTTTCTTTTGTCTGAGCTCTGGACATAAAATCGTCATACAAAAATCTCTGTCTTTTGGATAATCTGCAGTAGATTATGTGTTCGTATTTCCCCGGCATCTGCTTTTCGACGTCTTTCTTTAACCGTCTTAATAAGTAGGGTCGCAAAACTTGATGCAATCTCGAAACAGTATTTTTTGTCTCTGAATCCATTCCCTTTGTTGTGCCCTCATTTTCGTCAACAACATCGCTTGTCCCGACTTGCTCGAGTATCTTATCGACTGGCCTACCAAACCATTGCTGGAAATCATCAAGATTTGCAAATGCATCCGGCATAGCTTGGCTCACCTTAGAAGAAGGCATTAAGAAATATAATAAAGACCACAATTCTATAAGGTTGTTTTGAAGTGGAGTACCTGTCAAAAGTAATCTATTCTCGGTATTAAAATTCAAAAGTGCTCTCCAACGTGTTGATCTGAAGTTCTTGATGTTATGCGCCTCATCCAAAATCATATATCTCCACTTCCTTCTTTTGAAGGACAGATGATCATGAACTACTAATTGATATGAAGTAATACAAACGTGGAAAGCATCAGGTTTATTCCACCCCTTCCTCTTCTGCGCACGCTGTTGAGGAGAGCCGTAATAAGTCAATACTTTAAATCCCGGAGCAAACTTCTTGAACTCCATTTCCCAATTTAACATAACGGATGTTGGAACCACAATCAAATGCGGCCCCCAAATATGATGCTCACAAGCCAAATATGCAAGCAAAGAAATAGTTTGTAAAGTTTTACCTAAACCCATTTCATCCGCTAATATTCCGTTTGTATTATTATTATATAAACTGGCGAGCCAGTTTAAACCTTGTTTCTGATACGGTCTCAATGTACCTCTGATTAAAAAAGGGACCGGAACATCTCTAACTAATGAGCCATTGACCTCCTCCTCCTTAACCACTTCATTTTCCTTTGAGTGAGAAATAGGTGAAACAGTCGAGTTGGGAGTCTTTGGTTCATCTTCGTCATCATCACTACTGAAGTTAGAACTATCTGACCCATCATCATCGCTTGGTTGATAAAGATTTGAGGTGTCGCGATCATCAACTTCAGTCTTTGACCCAAATAACAAAGACAAGTCAGATTTTTTTTCCGTATTACTGTCACTCTCTTCTTGCAGCTCGCTCGATTTATTATGCTCATTAGAGTCTTGAGATTCATCACCACCAACTTTTTCTGTTCTCTTCAATATATTCGAGCTTCCTTCTTGAACGTCTTCTTCTTCTTCTTCTTCTTCTTCTTCTGACACTGCCTGCTCACTATCGACTGAGTCAAAATCATTAGAGTTCTTCTCGTCCACTATCTCGTCTTCTATTTTATCCTCTTCATCATCACTATCTGTTTGTGATTCACTTTGACTTGGAGGATCGTTAAGGTTTTCATACTTCTTTTTAAGTTCTTCGACGGTAAGATCCATGTCATTTACTTCATTGTCATACTTGTCATCTTCAGAGTCGCTAGGTTCCCTACTTTCAAGGTTTGACTCTTGCCTCGAGTTTGGATTGCTCAACTGTGCTTCTAATAATTGAGATGAATGCTCTAACATTTGATTTAAATGTTCTCTACCTTTAATTCTTTTTAGCTCATCCTCCTTCTGGGCCTGAAGATATTTTACTACCTTAGTTGCTTGTGTCCACCTTTTCTTAACAGCTTGTGCAGCAAGTCGGCTAATTCTCTTCAAATTTTGCTCTCTCTCCTTTGCTATTCTTTCTTTTTCCCCCTTTTTCTTTTTGAAATACTGATCAACCATTTGTGCAATTCGTCTAGCTTTCATTTGGTGTTGTTTTCTATTATGTTGTCGCAATCTAGCGAGATTCATTCCCTGGGTCAAAAGGTAATCGTCGAAGGTCAAATTTCCCGAGCTGCCTGGAGCCTTGGGAGCAACTGAGCCGGTCAGTCTGAATGGATCCATGCCATTACGAGCATTAGAAGCATGGGGTAAAACAATCTTCCTTCGTTCAATCTTATCGCCCACCAATTCAAGGCTTTTTTCGACATTGACTTTGTAATATATTCTTTTAAGCAAATCCTCTTGTTGTCTCATGATGTTTTCATATTCCGCGAGTGTGAAGTTGTAGTCATTTGTTACACCTTCATCTATAATTGGTGTTCTAAACTTAAAATTCAATGCGTCTTTGAGTCTTTTCTCTACCTCAGGAACTCTTTCATATCCTCCACGATTGATTATTACTTGCAATGGTTTAAGTTCGTCGGGTAATGGTGGTCTTTCGCCTTGACTTATTTTTTCAGAATTTATCTGTTCCGGATAGTTTGGTATGTGACTAGGATGAGTGACAACAGGAGGAGGTATCGAGTATTTTAAAGATTTTAACTTGTAAGACAGCTTACTTTCATTTCGTTCTTCTTCTGAGTCTTCTCCCATCTCATCTGGTTCACTTTTATCTACATCGTACTCCATGACTTTTTTATGTCCATTTTTTTGATTGACACCCTTATACTTCTTTCCGTTGCTCATGACCTCTTTTCCCTTTGCTAAATCTTCTGTTTTCGCATTAGCACCTCTTATTAATGTTCTTTCCAATGATTTACTAGCTTCCAATACGTCATTCTTGAATGGAAATGCGTCCTGTATTTTTTGCTCCTGTTGAGCTATTATCTTTTTCGCAAGCCTCAAAGGTAAGTCATTGAGCTTTTTTTCATCTGCATTGTCATTTATGAACCAATCTAGCTTATAATTATTATCCTTGATGAAGCCTTGGTATAACTCAGGAGGCTGGGAAACAGCGTCCGAGAAATCACTAGGATTCCAGTATACTAAAGATTTGTATTCCTTTAAATGGAACAACTCATTGACATCAATGTTGAAATTTGCCATTATCTCCAGTAGATTATTTGTGATCTCGGATTCACTGTCATCAACTTTCGATCTTTTTACATCTTTGCCCTCGTCAATTTTGATGGTTTCTGGACTCCTTTTTCGTGATAACCTCATATTCCTAGGTCCATCAGCTTCTCCTTGAACGGAACCTTTCTTATGTGTTCTATCCCTTTTCATTATATATTGCAAAGTCACGCAGTTAAGACATAAGAAGTTTACTTAACCATATTTTTGGTTCTATGACCTACAAAAATCAGACGATGTGTCTATATACAGGATTCAGAAAATACAAGAACCAAAATACTACTCTAGATTCTAGATTAATGCTATATTTGTCTTATGTATAGTTTGAGAGTATATAACACAGCAACACTAACCCATTGACATTGATGCCTCTTTAACTCGTAGACCTCAAAATCATTCATAAGGATTAGAAACCAAGCAAAGAAGTAACTGAATAACTTGAAGCCCAGAAGCAAACTAAATCAAGCCTCTTAAAATCTGCGAGACTAAAATTCAACTACATCCCTTGAAGTTACATACCATCAGCTTCCCTAGTAATTGTGTTTTTCAAAATGTGTTTATGCATTGACGTATTCGGAATTGGCTTTGATATATGATTCAACATTGGCGGATACATCATTATCACCGGGTAATATCTTCAAGTCCTTCTCTGCGTTTACATCTGGTCTAACACGGTAAAAGGCATTATCTTTTTCGTCGCCAGAACCTAACTCCTTTGCTAAACCATCTGACGGATAAGATCTTGGCATAGCAGGCTTGGCTGGATTCAACTCAAAGTACCAGATAGAAAGGCCAAACCCAACAATAAGTGAGAAGAAAATAGCATTGTGTTTCAAAGCAGTTTTATCAGAGACAAAGTCAAAGTAATCTGGGGACCACATATCATACAAGTCGTCATTGAAGTTAAGTGGATCGCCTATGTTTCTTCTGTTTTGGGGGTCGTCATATTTTGCATAAGGGTCCTTCAGTTGAGCCAATATTGGTGGCGGATTTGGATAATCGCCCATTTCAGGGTGGTCTGGGTCAGTCAATTTAATAACCTTACCAGTGCTGTGGTCAGTAACGGTTGTTTTAGTGGTCAACAACCTAAATGATTTAGTAATGACCGTATTGGAACATCTGAGGTTCCTGAAACCTCCAAAAGCAACTCGAGATAGCATAGATTACGATTATAAATGTCAGCCAACTCTCTATCTTATAAGATGTGCGTGGTTGGGTGAGAATTTGATGGTAAACCAATGAAATTAAATGAGAATCAAAGCTTTAACTTTGTAATATATTATGTAATCAACCAGAGCGAAAATCAATTTAACTTCATCTTCCAAAAGAACTGTAGAGATCAAAAGGCGTCAATAAGAGTAGTCGTATGATTTAGTATGTACTCATTCTAGTCAAGTTTATTACTGATTATAATGCAGGGCATTATGAATATCACTTGCCCTTCTTTGGCGAAGAACTTTATTATTGTACTCTTCTCTCCGTTATTTCATATAATCCCAGTGATTGCATCTCCATCTACTTGCGAGCAGACTTTTGAGAGCCAAACAAGCTTTCCCCTTTTATCGATGAATTTTCATCATTAGCGGTTTCAAGGAGACCACCATATCCATCCAAATTAGCACCAACGTATTTAGTAACGTAACCGACTCCCAAGAAAACGGGAACAAATGCAAGAAGGACTATGTTATTACGAGCATTCCAGTACTCGTGAATTGGAGGAGGATTTATATTGAATTTGAATTTGTTGTCAAATGCAGACTTTGATGACTCAACAGTACTTTGAGATTGAAACCTCTTGAAGACCAACCGCCTGTTATTGAGAATTATTCTAGCTACCATTGCTGACTCCAAACTGAGTGATAATACTAGGTGTAACGGATACTAAAACCAGCTAAGTATTCTATAATATTATATAGATTATTTTTAATTGGTGTTCAAAGAAAATTGAAAATTGGTTTTTATATACAGGCGAAACCATGTTTTAGTGGGACAAGACAAAATGTGTCTTTTTATGGCTTACGTTAAATGATTATAAATATATGACAACTGCAATTAGAGAGTTTCATATATCTTCTTTTTCTATTACCATGATAGCATTGTTAATAATAAAAAGTACATAAATTTACCAGTGTGGTTATACTTCATGAATCAATTTTCCTCAAATATGAAAAAATTGTAAAATATTTGAAGTTTTGCATTCGAAATTCTTGTTCTACCAAAAGAAATTTGGAAAAAACCTGCTCTCTTTACTACTAGACAGTATAATTAAAGAACTGAAACCTTTTTAAAGGATTCTGTATAAGTTAAAAACATTTATTACTTAGATTCGTAATCATCACTATGCGTTTATTGCATTTGCATTTGTCATCTACACCTTCACATCACATATTCGAGCCAGCTATCTCATTTTATAGGTCTGATAATCAAGCAAATCTCTTTAATGAAGCCTCAGTCAGTTCAATTCTTATCGTAGCACCCACTCAAGGTTAATGTTGCAACAACTCTTAGTCCTTAATGTGCAGGATGAGAAATTAAATATTAATGATGTCGTTTTGTCTACCGACCACTCAGAAGAGGAAGCGGGAGGAAGGATACAAATGTCATACTATGCTTCTGGTTTTGGAGGCAATAAAAGACCCATGGGGAAAGGATCCAATTTTAATCCAAAGGGCAGTGGGTCTCACAATTATGGCAATAGGAATGCTGGCTACTATAATAAACAGAACCTGAACCAGTATCAAAGAAAAACGTACAGTCGTGCTAATCAATATCAGGCTAACTATAACTCTTATAAGCAGTCATATGGAAACCGAAGTTCTGCTGAGCAGCTGTTTCAGTTATGGATGGGAGATTTGAACCCTAAATGGGACGAAGAAGCCATAAGAAGTATTTGGCAAGCTGCTGGAGAGGCACCACTATCAGTAAAAATTATAGGTGATAGAGGTAGTGAGAGGCCTATTAAACAGCCGTATGCATTCGTTACGTTCAGCAATCAGAAAGCAGCCGAAAGAGCTTTATCTAAAAATGGTCTACAGGTACCGGGCTCTACAAGAACGTTTAAACTCAACTGGGCAAGTGGATCGAATGTTAGTGGTGGACAAAGTTACTCTTCAAACGATGGCTATAATAAACCTGCTATAAAACCAGAAAATTCCATTTTTGTAGGGGATCTTAACTCAGATGTTACTGAACAGCAACTTCAAGAGATTTTTAATAAAAAATACCCGGGTCAGGTTAAGCAAGTAAAATTAATGATTGATCCGTCCACTGGTAATTCTAAAGGATATGGGTTTGTTCGCTTTTTTAACCTGCTGGTTCGAGCAGCTGCACTTTCCGAGATGGGCGGCTACTGGATAAATAATAGACCAATAAGGGTGGGTGCTACCTCCGGACAAAATTCTTTGAATCTTTCAGCCAAGGATCCTGTAGGGGATGCCGACACGATTGATTATAGCGATATAAATTTAACACAGGCCCAGCCAACATTGAATCAGTTTACAGATCCATTGAATTCCACAATAATGGTCGAAGGTCTATCATCAAGATTTACAAATGACGAACTTGCTCAGCATTTCCTTGCATTTGGTGACATTATATATTGTACATTGTCAAAAGATTTGGGTACAGGATATATAATGTTTTATAACCGGGAGTCCGCAGAACTTGCGCTTCTGACTTTGTATGGCCAGAGTCTAAATGATTGCAATTTGAAATTTTCATGGGGTAAAAGTGAAGAGACTAGTTCTGGCCCTGTAAAATTCAAACCTAAAACTTCAAGTGGCTATATGAAGGCAAGGAGACCACCTCCATATTTCAGTAAGGGTTCGTCCGATTATGCATTAAGATTCGACAAAGAGGAACCTTCAAATTTGAAGAATTTGACTTCTGAATTCAAAAATGAGGGTCTGCTTAAAAAAGTCGATGAGATTGACAAGTATTACGTTAACGATTATTTACACAGACAGAAGCTTCTAAATTCAGCTCTATTGTAATATTAAATCAAAGATCATGGTCTTCCTTGGTTAATCCTGGGCAATTATCAACCATATCTTTTTCATCATTGTAATGAGAACCACAATACCAACAATAAAAATGATCTTTTCTTAGATACTTTAGCATCAATACAAACTTTTCCCAGTCTTCAAGCTTGTCATCAGAAAAGTTCTCAGCTTCATCACATGTGGATGATATGCTTACCTTGTCATCACCTCTATGACTGGGATAACTTTCTCCAAACAAGTGCGTAATCGAGGATTTAGGCTCCAAGATCGAAGCCTTTAAATCTTTTACATACTCTCTCCATAAGGTATTTACTAGACCAATGTCAAAGCTCCCAGGGGCAGCATAAAAGTCATCTGCACATCCACTCATCTCGAAACAAAGTTTTGAAAGAGAATGTAAATCCTTTTGCAAATCACCAGCCTTTCTTTCGTCGAGGAGCTTCATTTTGTATTCTTTTGGGTCAACAGACTTTGAATCTGCTCTCAGTTTTTCACCAATTCCAGCTCTATTCGTCTTTGGAGAAACATGTATAGGTAACCTATTTGCTTCCTCTAAATCATTAGCACGTCCCAATGACTGACCAATTCGAAACCCCATCTTCTCCATAATTGATAGACCAGGGGAGACACCAGTCTTTCTATCAAACAATGAAATATCGACGTTCGATTGATGATCATATCTGAACTCAGATTTCAGGATCTCCTTTTTATTACCGTCTATAACAGTTGGTATCTCGATTGACATATAGTCAACATTTGAATCTTCATTATCCATGTCTTCGTTAAGTCTTACCTCAAGATCATCTTTTACATCATTATCTTTAGGAGGTAAGAATAGCCTGGGCTTGTCTTTACTTTTATGTTTCTTCATTTGATGATCATCATCAGAGTCGCTCAGGTCACTTGAGAAGTCACTTAACCTCTTTGTTGCCATTGGTCACATCACAAGTCCTAACATTGGAGCATTATCCACGCTAAAGAAGGCATGAAAAATGAAAATGCGATACTATGCACAATCTTCGAGACACAATAAATTGCAATAACATTACTTAATATATGATTCACAGTTACTGATATGTCAACGGACAGGAAATTAGATCTGTCTGTAAATTCTTTGCCTGCTTCTAGAGTAGGTTCCTCGTCAAGATTGTCTCACTTGAATACGCCTAGCGCTTATAATTCAATACCAGCTTCCCCAGCCAAGTACGTTGCATCTTCCCTTAATCCATCGAGACAGATTGTATCATCCTCAAGTGATAACATCGAGGAAGAAAATTCAATAGAGGTATTAGATGCCGTTAATAAATTCGAAAAAACTTTCACGGAGCTAACAAATAATGTCGGTACATTCAATGACGATAAGCTAGTAGCCAATGTTGAAAACTTAATACAACTTAACTCAGAAATAACGCACGGCCTTGAGGGCCTAGAAAGTCATCAAGAATTGGGGAAGATATTGAAAGGATTGAGAGAAGAGGAAGCTAGTTTGGATGAAAAATCACGAGGGCTTCTCACCAACTTAATATCATATAGAAACGAATTGAAAAAGTTACCAAAATTACCAGCAAATACAAAGAATAACGAGGACAATGCCATATTTTCCAATTATAAGGATATTGATATAACAGAAGTATTGAAATATGCTCTGAAACTTGCAAAATTCACGAAAGCACCTCCAACTGTTGGCAATACCTTTCAAATTCATCCAAATAACTATGTATGGCCGGCTGAAGATGCTCTTAGAAAAGGTAATTTGGCTCTTAGCTCAATTCATGCCGATGCGATAATAAAGAGAGAACTTGGCGATGTTGTTGATCCTCTTCTGATTCGAAACGAGGAGAACAAACAAACCTCAAATGACGCGGAGCAAGAAAATGAAAAAGAGGAGAAAGAAAAGAAGAATGAGCGTAGAATAGAGCAACATAAAGCTCCAGAAACACTTGACCTTGATCTTTTTGATCCCGAGATGGAATCAGATTGAAGAGAAAGTCGAAAATGGTGGGTTAATTAAGGAACGTTCAATTATTTACACATATAGCATTTTAGATTATTCATGCGTTATCTTTTGTTTCCCAAACATCTCACTAGGGTGTTTAAATGTACCTGTTGTATACTCTTGGCCAAGCATACAATCTAATTCAAGTTGACGAGAGAAAGGTTGACCAGATCTCAAGTGGTCACCCACAAGAGCTGCCAAACCTTCGATGAACTCCTCATTGCCGTTTAACGATTCTGCCCTTTTGATTTTGGAAGGATTCTCACACTCCTCGACCAACTCTATATCCAATTCATGCAAAGTTTCTATGTGGTCTGATGTGAATGCAACAGGCACCAATATGATACCTTTAACATCATCCCTCTTCTCAAGTTTACCAACTATCTTTGCAGTTTGACCCCCTAACCATGGTTTTGGGCCTACTTGAGATTGCCAAACAACACGGTATGGGTTTTTGAAATTTAACTTCTCCATAATTGTGTAAGCAGTTGCCGCAACTTCTGCAGGGTATGCATCACCCCTATTAACAATTTGCATAGGTAACGAATGGGCTGAAAATAAAATTATCACATCCTTTCTGTCCTCTTCTGGAAACTCAGAGAGTTTATCATTAATATGGCTAGCAAACGCATTAACTAAACCTTCTTGTTTTGGCCACCTATCAATAAATGACCATTCAATAGAACGGTTCTTATCTAATGATAGTGTCTGGCGATAAAGTTCATTCATTGAGGAACCTGAAGTAGAAAACGAAAACTGAGGGTATTGTGAAAATGCAACAGCTCTCTTAATTCCATCATTCAACATTTTTTCTAAGGTGTCCTCAGTTAAAGGATTAGCATATCTAAAGGCAACATATGGTTTATGGGGAGCTGTTTGGGGACTAGTCTGGTCTAAGATTTTACATACTTTGTCACACTGATACTCTGACCAATATCTGATTGGAGAACCACCACCAATTTCTGAATAATAACCTTCAATCTTTGGTGTACGCCTCTTAGCTATGAATTTAGCCAAATACTTTTGGAATGGGCCCAAGGGGATCAAATCGCCATCGGAGAATAACTTGAACAAAAAATCATGAGTTTCTTTCACAGTTGAAGGTCCACCCATATTCATGAACACAATTCCCGTGGGACTTTTCTGTGATGCCAGAGGAACTGAGTTCCATCTTCTGGACAGAATTCGAAGTGTTTGCACCCAGTTTCTGCCGATTCGACCAAGCATACTTTACATCAGAAATTTCATCAAACTTGAACCAATTGTCTCGTATATATATATAAGGTATAGCAATCTAGACTTGAAAATTACACAAAGCGACAAAAAAATACTTATCACGACGCTACTTACGTCACCACATGAGACAGTGCTTTCTAAGCTTCATAAAATCGCGGCCCTCAATCTTGGCGAGCCTTCGAAGTCCTATTGGCCAATTCGGGAGCCTTTGACCGATAAATCTCATTGACTTCATTAACAAAATTCTGATAAGCTTGACCAAGCTCTCCAGTTTCAGATCCTCTTCCAATGAAAGACATCCAAACTTCTTTTAAGTCCCTAGCATAACCTTGGAAATCTTCTTCCTTAGCCGATTGCAATTCTTCAAAGGAAGGAATCCCCAATCCAGGAACTTCATCGTCCAGAATGATTATGCCACTAATCGCATTTTCGACCTTCGCGCTCTCCTCGCTAGACAATTGTGGACCCTTCTTTTTTTGGCCCTCAATATATGGGGCCAGATATGAACGAAGCCATTCAATAGCTTGCTTCGCCCAGGGACCATAAAATACCACGTATGTCAAGAAAACCACAACAGGAATATAGAAGTACAAAACTGACCAAGCGTAAAGTGACTTCTTGAAATCTAAAATTACAAACGGAGGTACAGTAAATCCGAATGCTAACTGAGTCGCAAAGTAGGACCCAATATCGTAATACTTCTTTGATGGTTTTGGTGTCTTCCCGTCTTTCTCCAAAAATATTGGCCTTATGTTTCTTCTGTAAATTTTGCCGAGAGATTGTAAAAATGCTCCCAATACGAAAACCATATAGTAACCAGGTCTTGTACCATGCCATATTGCACTAGTTGTGAAAGTAAACAAGGTGCTTTTGAAACCTGGCCTCTTGCCCGACTTCGCCACACGAACATAAATAAAATTTTTAAGCCATTTATTTGTATTCATATTCCAAGCCTCCAAGCAAGCGTGTACATTTTGACCCGATTCAAATCCCAAAGGATCAATATTTTGAACTGCATTCCACTTAAAGCTGTTGGTTTCCGGATTGAATCCATTGTATCCAATACCGCCAAGAATGCAGGAACCCTCAGCCATCAGCCAAATTGCATAGTACTTCAATCTAAACGTAAATCCTAAAAGCCAGAAGTAGAATGCACGATAAAAAAAATTATGTTCATCGTAAAGCCTACCACTCAACAAGTATTCAAGGGTGACGTAATTCAGCGATTGAATCAATAAAAAGGCGAAAAAGAATCCTTGTATAGCTTTCTTCAATGATGGGATCAAACTCCTAGGGATCTTTCTCTTACGCTTTCCCGGGCGTTTTGAATCTGGAACATCATCAAATAATGTTGCATGAATGAATTTATCATACTCTGAATAGTCAAACGCAGGGCCTGTAAGGAGAGAAGCAAAATAGAATACATATCCTAGATATGGCAAAATATCAGGGTGCTTATTGATAACACGAGCCTTCAAGTATGGACTCAAGGACTCCTGTGGCTGTCTTGCATCATGTATACTCCATCCAAAAGAACTCAATTTCATCACCATTACCATCTGAGCCCCCAAGATATCAACCTTTGTAGGGTCATAAACATTGAAAAATTGAGCATATATATGATTGTGGAAGAGATGACCCATCAAGAATACAAAGTTCACCCATGGCATCGTTTTGCTCTTCAAGTAACGTGTGATAAGGTAAGAACCTATGGAGGAAATGAGCAAAGTTCTAAGTCCAGTCAGTAATTGAAGGATGCAAAAGATATAAAATGAAGATACCGCCAAAATGTAAACGTTCTTTAATGTATATTGCTTATCAGGTAATCTTTTGAACAACCCATTGAATGGATATGATAAAAGGGTACATATCACAATCTTCAAGCTTGCATCATCTAGTCCGACGACCTTCAGAAGCTGCAGTATAGACTGCTGAATATACCCAACGAGCATCGTTGGACCTTAGGTTGGATTATGTCTCTTCATATAGAAATGATCATACAAATACACGTTAAAAAGACGCGCACGTGAGGCGTGTCTTTTTCCAGATACTACGCAGGTCAAAAGCGTTTATTAATATTGATAGTCATTTGAACAAGCTTGTACTTTATGCTGTTATTACCTTGCAGAAACCATTTTATAACCTTGGTCTAAAGCTTGAGAAATATTTTCATTTTTGTAGGGAAGTGTGTTAAGTACATAAGCAATGTCATTCCATTGCGCTTCAGATTGAGATTTTGAAAGCCTCACCAATAATTTCTCTGCCAACTGCTTTTGTTGTTTCTCCTTATCGATAAAAGAGACCAAGAATTTAATGATTCGTTTCATAGAATCTTTGCTTAAATTATCGTCGGTCGATAACCCACTGAATATATCAATGAACCCATTGTAAATCGCATTATCTTTACTTGCTAATTCAGCAAAAAAGAGACGACACATATCACTTATCCCTTGATCTGGATTTTCCAAGCACTTCGCCATTGAAGAGAGTTGCCCCTTAACCTTAACCTGGCCAGCCAAGATTAAGAAAGTCACAGTCATTAGGCATGTCTTCTGTACCATTATATTTTCATCAGTGAGCCTTCCATAGATGTAGTCAGTGCTTTCATCAACAAGGTTATTGAAGCAGACAGCCATGTCTCCTAACCCTAACACGCAATTGCAACGAATAATTGGATCAAGAGATCTTTGCATTATAACCAAGAGCAATTGCAAATTTTCCTCGCAATAGACAGAAGAAACACACATCAATTTAACCATGCATAGAACTGCCGACCTTTGAAGAACTTCATCGTCATAATTATTGTTGTTGGAACAAATTTCCTTGACCAAGCGTCCAAATCGTGATAAAAGTGAATTGCTTCCATACAAGAGTTCTCTTTCTTTAACTTGGATTATAGCATCCATAAAATCATCTTCTGAAGTACCCCCTATCATTTCTAATTCGTTATCTTCGTTTTGGTCTTCACCATCTTGCTTTTTATTTTCCTTATCATTTCTCTTCTTTTTAAAT
Source organism: Priceomyces fermenticarens (assembly GCA_030574455.1). Lineage (NCBI taxonomy): Eukaryota > Fungi > Ascomycota > Pichiomycetes > Serinales > Debaryomycetaceae > Priceomyces > Priceomyces fermenticarens. The sequence goes on along the minus strand of JAJMEZ010000002.1, from coordinate 500,704 downwards.
TCCGTTTCTAATCTTTCAAGATATACGATAGTCTTTATTGCAACATGCCCCACTATAAATAACAATTGGGACAAACCCACTGTCTTCTCTGTGTTATTTTGAGATTCACGGAACACAGAACGTGATTTTCTTTGAATTACTTTCGAACAGATAACATCTGGGTTATTAGATATCTCAAATATAGTAGAAATTGCTTGTTCAGCTACAGAATACCACTCAGAATTATCATCGTAGCATAATAGGACATCAACCAATTTTGATGTTGCTTCTTCTTCTCTAGGTATCTTAACGGCACAAGATTTTTGACTCTCTGATGTATGTGGGATAATTCTCTGTAACGCTAGACATGTGTACTTGGCAACAATAAGATCTTTCGTTCCCGCTTCTCCTAACCCTACCTTCAATAACGAATCAAAGCCTTTCACAGCAATTTGATGGTCTGCCAAGGCAAGCATACCCAAGATGATTATTGATCCCCTATGCTTCCTCTTTACCTCTTCAGGTATATCAGGGGTGTCATCAGATGTCTCACCAAAGTTATATATATGCCACAACACGGCTATGACATCAGAAGAAATTAACTCAGCGTCATACATTAAACATAATAGTTTTTCCAAAGATGCCAAATCTGCCACCGAAGCAGCATAAGTCAAACTAATTAAATTCTTAGCAACATGTATAGCCTTATTTACTGGCGAAAAATCGCTAGGTGCTGTGAGAAACAAGTCCTTATAACAGTCGATTAAATGCGATGAAACTGACTTACCTTCATCTGAAGTTCCTTTCATCCAAACTAAATGCAACATCTTCCTTATACCATCAGAAGAATTTTGAATCCCATATGCATCTGCAAACACCAAAAAGTCCATAGATTCCAAGGCCTCATTCCTGTTTTTCGAGAACAATAACTGCGTGATAACTAATGTCCCACTTTGGATTGCCTCAATAAAGGTTACTGCATCCTTATAATATACAACTTGAAGTTTGGCACGATACAATTCACTATTATTTACCACTGGCACATTTGCTTCCTGCTGAATATCGAGTTCCAGTTCATCGTCATGCGAATTATCCTCATCACTCTGGTTCACATCTCCTTCCTTAACCTCTTCATTCTCATCAACATCCATTTCATCATTAGAAATATCACCTCTGTCTTCACTATTGTGCTCACCATCAGAAGCATCATCTACAAGAATATCTCCATCATCCAAAACTGATGAGGCCTTTTGCTTCTTTTTGGGTGACGGTGGAAGGAACTGCAATAAATGAGTTTCAGCCTCATCCAACTTTGTTTTCCAAAAATCGTACGATAACTGAGAACCATGGGCAGTATTGAATTGGTGAGTCAAAACAAGCTTTGAAAGCAACTTAATGGCATTACGTCTCACCAAAGTACTTCTATCATCGAGAGAACGCACTGCATCTAACACTAGTTTTTGCCGGTGCTCTGTCAACTTCAAGTCTAAGTTTAAAATTTTTGAAATGGCTTGAAATGCCTTTGCCCTAACATAAGGGTTTTGGTCTAAAAATCTTTCTTCCAATAAGTTGATAAGCCCATCTATCTGTGTATTTTCTCTTTCAATGTCGTTATCCAAAGTAGCTTCTTTCTTGGCAATATCAACGACAATATTCCCACATGTCTCAACCACTGAGGATCTCAAGGTTTGGTTACTATTATCCAATAATTGAGAAATACATGATAGTTGTTTGAGAACTAGCTTGGAGTTCACTTCTGACAATTTCACCAAAAATTCAGAGATTGCCTTCGGTCCATTACTGTCATTTGAATTGAATTCCGTTTGAGATATCTCACGCAATATTTCCTCTGTAAGTACCACGTAATCATACTCTTCTGCCAAAGTGTTCAATAGTTCAACCATGTAAGGAGCTAAGTGGACATAATAAGTTAAACCTTGTATAACATAATGCTGTACAACACTTCCTTGGCCATGATTTTTAGCCGCAATACTAAGGATCTTGAAAATAAGAAGTTTTATTGAAACGACTTTCATTCTTTCAGGTGCTTCCATCAAATTCATTATGGGCCTCATGAATAATTCAAGGAACAAATCCCTCTCAGAAGAAGTGACAAAAACTTTAGACAAATCACACTGAACGACCGTAGATATGGAAGCAAGAGAGTTCTCAACTTGTACACAATTATCCTTCCAACCGTTATTTGCCTTCGATGATGAGCTTTGCTTTGATCTTCCTGTAGTTTTCACGCTACTATGGTCCTCCTTCCCTAAAAACTTTAGGATGACAAAAATCAAATACCCAAATCGCTCTAGTGTCATCTTCATATTATCCACATAATCGACAAAGTCATTACTTGCGATCAAGCTCGCAAGCTGTTGTCCCACAGAATTGAAAGAAGAGCTTATTAAATACGTGAGTTGACTTCTTTGTTTATCCTCCAAGTTATTAAATGAATGCACTAAATCGAATATATCATTGGAGGCATCTGAACTATAGTTTATGGATTCCGGATTATGGGCCAATAAGTGAGTGACTGATTCTAATTTGGTATCAGCATCATCCACGTTTCCATAATCTTTATCAACGTCGAATGCGCTGAAAGATGTAGATAAATTAAAATTCATCGTATAGGACAACTATCAATAATCATGAACTCAACTTAACCTCCGACTTTATTAAATACAGTTGTAATCTGATTATCAGGTTTTATTTACTTTTTTGTATTGTTTACATACTTTTAATCTTTTAGTGAAGCGCGCCACCAACTTTTTTTATTTATGATATAGTACAAGAAAAATCTCCCGGGCATTATTTATGATCAATCTTTAAGCTTAGCATAGCCCTTTACCAATGCTTTTTCAGAACCCATACGTTCATCTTCAATAACACCCAACAAATCCCTCAATGTCACTGTGTTACTAGACCTAATTTCTTTAAATCTTAATCCATTGTCTCCTCTTGCATATATTATAGGGCTCTGTTTACCTCCACCATCTTTATCCGAAGTGAAACGAGAGTCATCAGTAGTCGCTGATCCTTGTTGCATCCATGCGTATTTCTTCTTCAGACTTGAAGTTTTCATTGCAGCAGTGGCATTAGCGGCCCTATGGAGAGTTTCTTCAGCACCTGCTTTCCCTTTATTATTACCAGATTCCGGTGCTTCCAGTTCACTCGTCTCAAGACCAAGGGCAATGCGTCGAGCCACTCTTTTCTCTTCTTGTTCCTTTTGTCTTACTGCAATATTACGCAATTCTCTCGAAAGAGCAGACCTTGGTAATGATGCAGATTTTTGTCCTTTACTACTTATACTAGGAACACCACGCCGACGATGTCTTGATAATGCAATTGTCTTGGTGAGAATGCCCGCTAACCAAGTCTCACAAGCTGCGGAAACAGATTCCAATAATTCAAGGTCATTATAAAAGTTCTGTAAAAGTCCGTTTTCTCTAGCCACTCTACTCATGAAAAGAGCAATATGATAATGATTCAAAAGCGTAGGATTGCGTTGTCTCAAGCCATGTGAAGACGGGTCATTGTTCATGTCAAATCTTCTAGCGTTCCTTGTTTGTTGTAACAAGTCTTCTTCTTGTTGTATATTGACTCCTGCAGCAGCTAGTGCATCATTCAACTTGGAGGGATCATTTGTATGGTAGTCCTCTTGTCTTTGGTTTGAAGACGGCACCGTTGCCGAATGAGGTCTGTCTATATTGGCAGTATTGAGGCCCTGAATACCTTGAGGATGCTGGTAAAGATTTGTCTTACTCACAGGAGTAGCGGTCGCTCTAGCCGATAAGTTGGACAGCTTATCCTGAGGTGCCGTTGTCTTCGTTGAAGCGTTAACATTGTAATTCACTGAGGCGTCTATCTGTGGGGTAGATACCCTCGAAGGAGTCAGCACTTCTCGTCTCATATTTGGAGGTCCTGGGCTGGAATTCACCCCAGGAGTACCATCCCTAGTGTTACCTTCATATTTACCTGCGTTCAGCAATATATCTCTTTGAAGACTGTCCAAATCCAAATCTAAATCGAAATCCAAATCTTCATTTTTGATGGCAACATCACCTTCGGCTCCGTTAGTCCCAAGGGGCAAATCGGCGATAGAATCACCCAATATATTGGTCAAAGGGTCAGGTTCGCTAATAGATTCAGTCTTTTGTATCTTATTTGGTTCACTATCACCAGCATTGTCTTCGCTCTCCCGCTTGCGCTGCAGAAGGTCTTTCTTGTCTGGCGTATCAACCATTCTTTCACAGACTTTACTTAAAGATTAAAAGGCTTGTCCCAACCACTCTATCCAACTTCTTCAATACAATAATGCGAGGTCGTAACACTTCTACCTCATCTCATATGCAGACTTTAAATCACGTGATACAACTCTAAGATATTTTAGTGATGAGCTTCAATATTTTTTTAAGTATCGGAGGCAGAAGCGTTGTTTTACCACTAGAGAGTGACATAAATTGTGTGATAGGTGGTTAGATATTACAAACAGAAAATTCAGTTTTTTAAGCGCCATATCAGCTAAAAGTGCCGTTGTGAAAGCATCATTGTAACATGGAAGTGGTAGTATTCGAAGGCACAAGAAACTTTCGTTTGAGACTTGTGCTCTCTACCTTGTCTGGGAAACCTATAAAAATCGTAAAAGTGAGATCTGATGATATGAATCCTGGTCTCAAAGATTACGAAGTATCCTTCTTACGTTTATTAGAGTCAGTGACTAATGGGAGTCGTATTGAAATATCTTATACGGGTACCGCAATCAGCTATCTGCCTGGAATAATCACTGGCGGAGAAATCTCTCATAAATGTCCACATAGTAAGCCCGTCGGATACTTTATTGAACCGATGTTGTATCTAGCACCGTTTTCTAAGAATAAGTTCTCCATAATATTTAAAGGTTTGACCGGTTCAGATAAAACAAAGGATGCTGGAGTTGATGCAATCAAATGGGGGTTGTTGCCGATTATGGAAAAATTTGGAGTTAGGGAAATTTCATTGCATATATTGAAACGAGGTTCACCTCCCAACGGAGGTGGTGAAGTTCACCTTATGTGCAACTCTCTAATTACGACCCCATTGACCTTACATGCTCTTGATATCCCAAAATTTTCTGCAATTAGAGGAATTGCATACTGTACAAGAGTATCGCCATCAACTGTGAATAGAATGATTGACGTATCTAGGAAAATACTCAAGCCTACCGGTGTTGAAGTCAACATTACTGCGGATGTATGGAGAGGAGAGGAATCTGGGAAATCTCCTGGATTCGGTTTAATGTTAGTTGCTGAACTGAAAAGAGGTTGGAGAATTGTGTCTGAAGGTGTCGGATCCCCTGGCTCATTACCTGAAGACTTAAGTGAAAGAGTAACATACGAACTTTTAGAGGAGATAAGAACCAGTACCATCATCGGTAGGAATCAAGTAGCACTTTGTTTAACGTTCATGGCTACCGGAAAGGAAGATATTGGCCGCATTAAACTTCACAAAGATCAAATTAATGAAAAGCTCATATGGACGTTACGCGATATTGAAGCACTTTTCCGAACTAGAGCCCATCTTAAAGAAGCTGCTTTTGAAGATCCAGCAGAAGAAGATTACATGATTGCAGCAGTAAGAGGTGTAGGATTTATTAATGCTTCTAAAAAAGTCGTGTAATTTTCTTTTAGCATATAAATGGGTTAGCATAATAATATACAAGCATTTAGAATCCTTACAATTTTAAAGGCTGATCACCAAAACGAACACCATCCAATGTAGTGCTGGCACAAGTTTTCTACACTTGTTGCCTGTTGGATCAATTTGTCAACTTGCGTAGGTACATCTAGATCCTTAAGTTTTTTGATATCATTACCAGTCAATTTATCGGTAATTCTCTTCAAGACAAGAGCTGCTCTGGCGTTTCTTATCTCTCTATCATTCTGTTCTACTAATCTAGCTGCCTCTTGTTCATCGATTTGACCACGTCTCAATAACTCAGCAGCGTTTACTTGGGGAACCTTATTACCTGTAGCTTCTGCAATGACTTTAGTAGGGAAATCAAAACCCCAATTGATTAATGGATCGTACGCGAAGGCCTCCAAAATAGCCATAAGGGACTCCTTGTTATCTCTTAAAACGGACATTACATGCTCGCAAGTTATTCTGAAAGAGCCCTCTATACCACTTACCTCCATTGCATAGTTAAGCATTCTAGTCAATCTGAAAGGCACCTTCTCTGGGTACTTCTCTCTTAATATTGCCGCCTCAAAACAATCGCCAAAATCAATATGCACAACTTTACCCGTTAATCTATGGAGCATCAAATTGGAGGGGTGACGATCACCTAATCCAAGTATATATCCAACCATTGACATGACCGCTAAAGACCTAGTGTATGTAGTACGACGATCTAACCACGCTTCAGAAGACTTAGATTTGAGCCACAAAACCTTATACAAATCTTGGCCTCTTGTGTTATCTAAGGCACCTGTGAAAACTTCTACCTTTTGCAAGAGTGTCAAACTATCATAGTCAGGGGCCATTTGTAACATGATACGATGCTCGATATTTAAGAGAATCTTCCTCGATTCTCTGTATTCTCGAATCAAAACGTGGAAAGTATCACTATTCAGCACCCAGCCCAATAGACCAACTTTTGGAGACAAAGGAATAGCAGGGAATCTTTGAATATCCAAATGACGTTTGAAACATTCAGGATCGTTAACCAAGAGTGTATTGACCAATCCGAAAAGCTGCATGACCAAGTTATCTTGTCTAATATCTTCATGGGCCTTCAATAAGTATTGGTAATCCTTACCGTCGCTTCCTCTACAAATCAATCTTCTAGGACGCTGCTTGGAAGAGATAACAGTGAAGGTAGGGTCAAACTTGACTATCTTAACAACAGGTTTCCCTGCCTCATATGAACCAGGTACAGCCAATTCTAGATTTTCCGCTTCCTCTAGCTTTGGTGAAACATACTGTAATTCCAAACTTTGTAGCTGGGTGAGTTGCCTACTGATACGACGGAACACATTATAATAAATATCCCAAGCTTGGTTTAAGTTTGTAATATCTCTTGTTCTACGGAAATTCAACACCCATTCGTATGCATCTGCCAATTCACGCCCAAAGGCGTTAGCAAAAGAAGACTCTCTCATAGTTTCAGGACCCTTTTGTAACATTTGATGTAATGGATCAAGCACTTCAAACATTTTATCTGTATTACGCTCACCAAAGAATAACCTTGAAGCATCTTCAAGACCTTCGTACCATTGCTCGTGCCATAACACTGCGGCCCTAATTAATTCACGACTCACAAGACCTGCTTGGTCTACAAGAACCGCAGAATGTAATCTCATTTTATCAATGATTGACAAGGCAGCTTTCTTACGGTTAATAGATTCCGAAGTCACGGCAACCGCCAACGGATACACGAGGGCCTGAGGGTGTGCCTTACCGAGATCCGTAAGTAAACCAAACAAGGATCTACTTACAATAGCATTAGGCTGGTGAATACGAGAAATCAATTGAGGGATAACTTCCAACCAATTATCAATTTTAACCATGTTGAATCCTTCAGTCATTGCTTGAGCAGCTTCAGGTATACCACCAAATTTAAACCACAAGGTTAAGAGTCTCAATGTATCCTGCAAACAATTAGAATCAGAAAGAGCGATCGAGTGGAAAAAACCTTTGATTGAAGGGATGACGTGCCTTTGTACTGCCTCAAGGGGTATCATGTTTGTCTGTTGCATTTTCATATCATTCTTGGTTCCATTAACAGCTGAAGTAGTTGCGGCAGCTTCCAAAGGTGACCCATTTCCACCACTGGGGTGATCAGACCCATTAGATTTCACGCTGCCAGGTTCCAAGTTGACTTGCTCATTTTGTTCCATAATGTCACTTTGCTTCTTGGTGGTATATAGAGAAATCACCTCGAAGTTGGCAAGAGCCCAGTTATGCCAAGCCTTATACCACTTGTCGTCAAAGTGCGTTGCCAATAAGTAAGCACCTAAAATTATCTCCGATGTTTCAGTTCTCCAATTACCATTCAAAGCAATCTGCCATTCACCTTGCTTTAAGAAACACCTTGCCAATAATTTAGTGTAATCCTCAACATGCTTGGGGATTCCAGGACCCTCGGATGGAAGCGGTTGAGTAATCAAGTCATTGGGATTCAATCCCAAATCTTGTGACATTCTCGTGGTGAAATCAACTAAATGCCTCAATGCTTCTCTCTGCTGTCCTTTCTCCCACATATACTTCAATTGGGCATACACAACTTGAGGTGGAGCTCTAGAAGGATTCTCTGCAGGGCTCTCCTCCAACAAGAAGTTCAATGACTTCTCAGCTAAGTTAAGTCTTCCAGATTTACGACAGAGATTTGCAAACTTAATCCACATCTCCATGTCTTGCTTTGGCTTAATAACTAATGCTCTGACTTTGAGCATCCTTTGCCATATATCAACATTCTTTTGACACCCCAATAGCCTGGTGTTCCAAGTCTTCCTCATGACAGCTCTCTTTTCTGATCCTTGAGGTAAACGTTTGTATGTAATAATTTCCTCGAGCTCGGCAAGCATCTGAACCCTCACAACAACACTGTAAGCTCTATTGTAACTTTCACTCACTAATGCTGTAATCTCTGTAACCAACAAGTCTCTGGCTCTTAGTATATGTTTCGAGGCATCTTCGAAATTATTCCTATGCAAGCTTAGAACAGCATTGAAGAAAGCCTTGTCAGGAGATACTTCCTTCATAACTTCTATATATGCATCCATTCTATCCCATAGACGAAGACCCCATGCAGCAGCAGCCGCTAAAGGAGCTACACTTCTTCTGATATCACTAGAAGAGTTTTGCCACTTGCTTTGTGCCAACTCTGACAATTGCTCCCATTCTCCAAGAGCGTGCAAGCATCTCATTTTACCCATAATAACTTCCATGTTATTAGGCTCCACCTTTTCACGTTCGTTATATGCCTTGAGAGCATCATCCCATCTTTGTAACTTCTCATACCATGTTTCTTTCAACTGCAAATCCCTATGGATCTGAGCATGCTTTAAAATTCCAATAGCAGCATCAGATTGTTGCAATTGATTGTTGATACTGATCAACGACTCTATAGTCGGTGTTGTCGGCTCTTCATAGAATTCTAACTCCTTATAGTGCAATGCCTTAGCATAAGCATGGCATCTTTGAGCATACTGACCTAATGCAGATATCGATATGGGTAAAGACTTATCATCATGCTCCATGAATTCAGCAAGGTTAAGTAAAATTTGATGTATTTCTGGTGGATTATTTGGGGAAGAAAGGGCGACACAAAATGCCTCTATCAATTCTTCCTGGTGTTGGGAATAAAGTTCATTCCAGCAACTTGCAAAACTAGCATTGAACAAATCCTTTGCCAATGGATGGTAATCAGCCGAGAGACCCGCACAAGCTCTAATCGCATGTGACGGACTTTGCTTCAAAAGTTCTTTACTAAGCCTAGCAATCCAATCCTGCCAATCTTCTTTAGTGTAACGCTGGCTGGTATCCCAAGCGGCTTTCAATGCTCCTTGGTTAACTGGCAATTTCTTCGACGGCATATCGACATCGAGAACACCAAAGTTACTTAAATTATCATAGTCTTTGAATATGTTCAAATATGCTGGCAATGGGTCACCGTTCAATAATTTAGAGACAAGTTGCTCGAAGGTAGTTGAGTGGATCTTCTGTTGCAATAAAACCTTCGAAATGACAGGAATGAATACACTAAATTCAGTACCCAATTGTAAAAGTAAATAACTTAATGTATTCATTGCAGTAACTTTTAGTTCATCGTTTTCCTGTCTAAGTACTCTTAGAATCGGATGTATTATCCTAGAAGCCATATCATTGAGAGAGACCAGCTTTGAAAGTCTCCCAATAGTTTCAATAGAAGCCCTACGTAAAACAAGGGGTCCATTCTCAAACATTTTCACGATGTTTGGCACAATTATGTGAACATAGTCTTCAATGTTGCTACCGAACACAACAAAACTTTTGAGAACATGTAATGAAGATTCTCTGTTTTGAGACTTGTCTTCTTCAAAGACGTTCAAAAGCAATGTCAAAATATCTGCCAAGTACATCTTAAACTCACCCTCTAATGCCTTAGAAATCGATTGGATTAGATTGATGATTATCACTTGAAGGTTTGATTGCGTGTTGAAGTTGAAGAACTCTTTGATGACATCAAATATGTCAGACAAATATGGACGAATATGTTGTTTCACAATCAAAATTAATGCACCTAGTTGCTGGAAATAAAATTTCAACATAGAAGACTGGCAGCTTCTCATAACATTGAGGATCCCAGGAATGATCAGTGACAAAAAGTGAACACACCTTAAACCCAACGTTTGGAAAATGTACATCACCGCTTGAATGACTTTATTGTGATGAGCACTAAGTGATGTATCTTTGAGGATTTTCATCAAGTTATTGATTGCGACAGTTGGATAATATTCATCATTAGAGGGTGGTACTCCTTGCATCAATAATGCTATATCGATTGGGGGAGCATTCTGTTCAGCAGGAATACTTTTTGAATTGTGCTCAACTTCTCTATACTTGTATGGGTCTAATGCTCCTAGAATACCCATTAAACGTACAGTTTCTCTTCGAATGCGAGGGGAGGTCTCCAGCTTCAAGATTCCAACAAGAATTCCCAAAAGCTGCGGATATTCGAGCAAAGGCTTAATCACATATCCCGAAGAGCTCGATAATTGTCCTAAAGTATTTAAAGCTGCATCTCTCTTGAAAGAAGAACTTTGGTCTTGGAATGTATCCAAGATGAGACTCATTAAATCCGGAATGAACGGAGTGAGGTCTGGACCACCGACGACAGCCATATCTCCTAAGCATGTTATGGCACTTGAGGCAACAGAAGCACTTGAGTCTCTTGCCTTGGGCAAGAGAGCTTCTACGATTGGCTTGACGTAGGGTCTTGTCAATTCTTTAGAGTTACTTATCAACAAGGATAGTAATGTTGCACTTTCTTCCTTTTTCCTTCTGCTTGTAGCATAGTCCAATGTAGACAACAATTCAATTAATGTTTTCCTAAGTGAGGGTACAATGTAAGCTGGGTTTATGCAAGAAAGTCTCCCGAGTACCTTGATAGCAACTTTCCGAATACCGAAAACTTCGTCATTTAATGCTATGAATAATAATTTAACATTGTTCGCTTGTGACAATTGAGGATCGAAGCTTCCAGCACGTCCTAAAGAGGTGAGACCTTCAAGACGAATTTCGGGTATTGGATCAGTTATAGAAATCGTGAGTAATTTATCCAACACTTCAGTTTGTGCCACTAAAGCATTTACACCAGTTTGTTGACTTATAGGGTCTTTAATAAAGAGCTCACAGGACGTAACAGTCGCAACTTGACGAACTCTAGGGTTACTATGAGATAAGTAATTTATTGTACAATACCTCACAAATTCATTCAATTGATAGTTCCTAAATTCAAATGCAGCTAACATTTGTAAAGCCCGAATTATAATGGCACTATCATATTGTCCATAATCAGGATTTGTTATGGATACCCCACTATCTCTAGTTATCATCACTTGTCTATATTCTGCAGCCATCGATTCGTTCATCTTGAGGGTACCATATGGAGATCCTGGAGGCTGAAACTTTTTCCCACAAAGCACCAAGCTTAAGAGATTCAAAAGCTTGGTATTGATCAGATCTTCCAATGTTGGTATTCTGTCTATCAAAGTGTGTAAGACTTCTTCCATATGCTGTGACAAAGAACAATTATTGAACATCATATCCAAAATGTCTCTTTGAAGATGCTTTGTTAATGCAGGGCCCACGGCTATAGATAATTTGCCGATACAATCAAAAATCGCAGGCTCAATATCTTTCCTAGAGGGCCTATACTTAGAAGACATATGGAGAGGAGTATCTGACAAGATCAGGGTTGCATCCGAGAAGAGACCCTCCCTTATGTTGTCTAAAATAGCATCCAAGTATGTTGCCATTTGGTTTCCCACCTCTAAGGCGATGGAACCAATACTTTGAAATATAGCACTTTTATCTGCGTTAGCGGATTCGTTATTATGACCCTTCAATTTTTTCAACTGTGAAAGGTAATAGTAAAGCGTCCTATGCAAATATTTTTCCACAAATAATGCTGGATCTACCCGACACAATAGAGGTAGAACACTTGTAAGTACTTGCTTTATCAAAGATGACTTGTGGTTTTTGTATAACATAGTATCTTCATATATGGTTTCAAATTTTGCGATGATATAAGGTTCACGATAGTACTTCACCAACTCTCTGTAAACCAAAAGAGACCCATGAATAGATTCGACAGATGTATACAAATATGTTTCTTCAGTATTTTCCAAAGTTTTAGAAGCCATGTTTATGAATTCCTTGAACCAGCTGTGCCTGGAAGTGACGTCTCTGTCGTAAATAATCAGCAAACATTTCTTGAGTGTGATAGATGCATCTTGCCTGATTACATTTTTGCTATCCTTCAAGGCCACCCAAATATGATCTAGGATTTGGTTTATGTACGAGAACAATAATGTTGGAGCATTATCAGCCAAGGCAGAAACTATCAATATTGCCGCATGCCTTCTATTTTCATTCAGTTTATTATCACTTTGAAGCCATTCGATTGCCCTTTTGGCCTCAAAATCAACAAAATCCCCAGTGAGAGCCCCGCCAGGTGTGGCCAATTTTCCCAATGTTACAATAGCCTGTCTCATGATAGTTAAATCATTTGACAAAATCAAGGAACTCAAGTAGTTGGAAAATCTTGCGGTCTTGGTCGCATTTTCATCTCCCACTCCAGAATCAAAGTCTATTAATGCGTTCAACGCAGCTATTCCTCCAAGTTGCTCCGAAGCTTCCTTACCATGTAAAAGTTCAAATATACTTTTATTGATATCATTGTTGTAACGGTTGAATTGTTCAGGAGGCAAGTCTCTGGCGACTGTCGCCAAATGACTTCTGAGTTCTAAGGCATAAGCATTCCTTACATCCGCCTTATCGGATTTCAACTCATTGAATATGTCGTTTAGGGCTATGCCATCGACCACTTGTATCTGTGATGATGACATAGTTGATGGCTTCTTGTCTTTATCTCGAGAAATATAAACTATAAATTAGTTTACCTCTTTCGAGTGATCAAAAAAGTGTGCCGCACTACAAAAGTCAGAATTATCGTACTTTTTGTAACTATTTCTTTATCTATATATTTTGAAAAGGAATAAACCCCTGCGAAAAAAAAAAAGGATAATTTACATTTAAGGAACAGAAAATAAAGAGAAATTTCTAACGATACTGGGTCCAAATTCATCGTAATCAGCTTTAGTATAACAATAACTCTTGAATTCAGATGTTTGAGCCAACAATGATCCACCAAACCATACCGCATTACGTTGCCTTTTGTGGGAAATGACAGATACGTCAACTCCTGTACTTTTTGCCCCGCTTAACAGTTCACTGAGCCCAACCCTTTCGTTAACAAATCCCTTCAAATCTCTTTGTAATCTTCTTCCAAAATCCTTGAACATTGTTGACCCCCCAGAGAGAACAATGTTCTTATATAATTTTTTACGAACGTCGATGGGGCACGCCTGAATGACCTGATCAACCACAGTAGGTAATGGGGTTAAGTAATCAGAAGAATAAATTTCTGGGTTAAAAAACATTTCTGGACCCAAGAACCTTTCGTAACCAACATCAACAATCTTTTTTCTTTCGGCAACTTCCACAATATATTGGCCAAATTTCTCTTCAGGATACTGATCAAACTTTTTAAATTCTTTCACAATATCTGGACAGACATAACAAAACTGTTGTTTAATTTTTTCTGCGGTTTGTAATGATGTATCCGCTTCACCTCTATCTCTCAAAAATGATTGTATGAAAGTAGTGATATCTCTACCTGCTAATGGTATATTTTTAATCGCGGTACCGATAACGTAACCTTCAGCAACAGGGATAACGTGGGTCACACCATCACCGGAATCAATAACAGTACCAGTAAGCGACCTATCTTGGACTTTGGATGATGTCCAGGATGCTGCCAATGCCAAAACTGCTTGCACTGCTATATATAATCCGGCACAGTTGAATGATTCAAACATAATTTCAGCAGTGCTTTCCCTGTTTTCTGGAGGATTCAATGGTGGCTCGGTCAACAAGAAATAATGATCCTCTGGTTCACATCTTAAGTACTTGAAAATAGAATTTTCCCAAAACCTTTCCATATGATCCCAATTCTCGACTTGACCATGTTTAACAGGATAAGATAAGTTATAATTGGGTCCACTGGCAGCACTCAACGCCTCATTTCCAATGTAAAAATCCAAGTCTTCTAGACCTCTTTTGGATGCTAAAGATGATGACTTGATTGTTGACTTCGATCCCTTGACTCCCGATGAGGAAGTTGCTATAGCAGTGGGAAATACAAAAGACGGTGAATCGTTACCTGCAAATCCCAACTTTGTCAAACCAGTACCATTGTCCATGACAACAGAAGGTGTCCCTATAGCTGCCATATTGATTGATTTGTATGTCCTTGTGTAATAGATCAAAGAGAAAAGCTACTCTCCAACAATTGATTGATCAATTAGCTTACCGCTGTTTGAGTGAATTGAGGCTAAGGCACTTTCTGTAATACTTAATTTCGGTGCATTTGAGACACGACCTTTTGTACACATCACCCTTCACACCCGCACAGTCAATGTAGAATATGGATATAATGGAATTAACGAAGAATTGCTATATTCTGGGATATATACATTTAATATTCATCTTTAGAGCTGATAATAACATCATTAATTTTGAGAATCATTCTGGTTAATTGGGTGGCAAGTAACAATTGCTGTTTCTTACCGATCCAAGGATCAATGACAAAGAGCTCCTTCATATCATTGGTACCTTTACCCAAAGAGTCCACACCCAAATACGGCAATTTCTCATGAATTTGTTTGGATTTTAATGATGAAAGTGTCTCTATAGGATCTAAACCTGAATTCTCTGCCAATGCCATAGGAATAGTGTCAAGAGCATTTGCAAATGCTCTGAAAGCATATTGTTCTATTCCTTTTTGCTTATCGGCAGCCTCACTAACTGCTAAAGAGCAACTGAGTTCAGCGGCACCTCCACCATATACAATTCTGTTATCTCTGATCAAATTACGCACGACGCATATTGAATCATGAAGAGCTCTAACACCTTCAGCAGCAATCATTTCATTAGAACCTCTAACAAAACAAGTTACAGCTTTGGTGTTGGAACAGTCTTCAACAACCAACATACGCTCTCTTGTAGTACCGAAGTCGAGTTCCCTAACAACACCTGCTCTACCTAATTTTTCAGGAGACAAATCTTCGAATCTCGACACAATTCTACCGTTTGTAGCAATTGCAAGTAATTCTAACTCTGAACCACCAATCCATCTAATGGCAGGCAAATCATTTGCCAATAATAAATGATTTGCTTCATCATCAAAACCCCATTGACAAGCAACGACATTAGCACCAGACTTCTTGACTAGATCTATCATTTCTTGGAATTTCTTTTGTTCATATTCTTGTAAAACCTTGAATTCTTCCACAGTTGATATATCCAATTTGTGTTTAGTCTTTGGCTTTGGCGGTTCAAAAGGCATTGTCAAAATTGCAATCTTTGCATCTTTGACTTCCTTAGGCATTTGGGGGTGAGAAAATTCTTTATCCAATAAAACACCCTTGATGAGATGACTATCTTCGGTAGATCCACCCACTCTGCTCTCCATCTTGATCAATTCAAAATCGACATCTTTTCTTTTGAAATCGGCGACCGCCATTACGGCGTCCACGGCCATTCTGGTAAATTTATCATGGGATTTGGAGACAATCTTGGATCCCAACGCCGTCTTTGCTGATCTAAACAAATCAGAGTTATCACTGGTATCTTTTATCTCAATAGTATCAGCAGTTTCTTCTAACTTTTGTACAGCTATTTTACAGGCCTCATCGAAACCGTTTGCGATTTTAATGGGATGTATACCTTTGTCAAGTAATTCCAGAGCTTGATCCAATAACGCACTTGCCAAAACAACAACTCCTGTGGTTCCATCTCCAATTTCTTCATCTTGTGACCTTGATAATTCCACCAAAAGCTTTGCAATTTCATTATCCAAATCAAGCAGAGATAAAATTGTGGCTCCGTCATTAGTGATAGTAATTTCACCATCTTGACTGACCAAGATCTTATCCAAACCCCTGGGCCCTAAAGACGTCCTAACCATAGAGGCCACTGCTCTAGCAGCCAAAATATGTGATTTGATCGCCTCAACACCTTGCTTTTTTTGCTTCTTTCCTTGGTCTCTCACAATGATGAAAGGTCTACCCATTTCATCTTGCGCTACAATAGCATTTGACAAGTCCGGGATTCCTTGTGGAGGAGCAGCCATTCTATGAGATTTATGTTATACCCTTGACAAAAAATCAAAACTAGTTGTCGCCGTTGAGAGTTAATATTTTTAATCTTTTCGTGTTACAATATAGAAGGTCGTGCTTATGTAATAATCATAGAAGAAACATATTGACCTTTACTTCAACAACACCTTAAGGATGTATAATTACGCGTTCTTGGAACTCAAGTCAAACACAAAGCGACATGAAGGCATCTACAATAGCAAAGATGACGTTTACAGATGAATAAAAAGTCAAAAGGTCAAGAAATACTCTTTTTTCATCTCAAGTTAATAAAATCAAGCCAAAGCAAGAAAAGGGACGATTCGACTTCAAAAATAGAAACCAAATGTAGGTTTCCCCTCCTTGTGATTGTGACCAACATTGATTGTAAATTGTCATAGTTTGTTATACTGAGGTGATCTGGCCACAGCAGTCGCACTCATCTCTCATCTTACTAGAAGTATTATTATTATTATTTTTTTTTTTTTTTTTTTTTTTTTGATTCACTAGAAAAGCTTGGGTTGAAATTTTTGAAAAAATCGTTTAGATAACTACAATAGACCGGTGGTAGAAAGGAAAATGTCTGATAGCATAGATATAGATTCTGCGAGTTTGGAAAAGTTGAAGGATGTTCTAGTTAACAAATCCGGTAAAGTTCCACTTGCTGATAGGTTCCGTGCGTTGTTCAACTTGAAGAGCATTGGTGCTGAGTCGCAAAATAAAAAGGATGCCCATACAGCTATTGATTACATAGCTGCAAGTTTCGAAGACGACTCCGAGTTACTTAAGCATGAAGTAGCATATGTATTGGGCCAAACTAAAGATTTATATGCATCCCAATACTTGAGAGATGTATTAGAGTCCAAGACCCAGCAATGTATGGTTAGACACGAAGCAGCAGAAGCCTTAGGTGCATTAGGCGATAAGGACTCATTGACCTTATTGGAACACTACTTTAAAAATGACCCTGAGATTGAAATAAGACAAACTTGTGAGTTGGCCATTGGCAGAATAAAATGGGAAAATTCAGAGAAGGCCAAGACCGAGAAATTAGAGCAGTCTTTGTATGACTCAATCGACCCAGCCCCCCCTGCTCCTGAAGAGAATAACAATATTGATGATTTGAGAACTCTTTTGAATAACCAAAAAGAACCATTGTTTGAGAGATATAGAGCCATGTTTAGATTGAGAGATATCGGGTCAGAAGATGCTTGCTTGGCGTTAGCTTCTGGATTTGATGATCCATCTGCGTTGTTCAGACACGAAATTGCTTACGTCTTTGGTCAATTATGCAATCCAGTGACTGTACCTTCCTTGATTAAGGTTCTCAAGGACAACAAAGAAGCCGGGATGGTAAGACATGAAGCTGCCGAAGCCTTGGGGTCAATCGCCACAGAAGAATGTTTACCTGTTTTAGAGTCGTTCATGAATGATAAGGAACGTGTGGTCAGAGATTCGGCAATAGTTGCATTGGATATGTATAACTATGAAAACTCTAATGAGCTCGAGTATGCAGCTGTCTAGCTGATTACTTATGTATTGACAATTTTCGAAATTTTTATGTAATGTGAATAATCTTGACACATGCAATCTGTAGTATGCAAAAAGTATGATAATGCTAGTTATTAGTTCTGAAACGGTATCCACAACGGGTGCAAGTATAAAAGACTGTTGCACCTTCATCAGCTGATCTAAGTTGCAAAGTTTGATATTGCATTTCTTCATTACCACATTTTGGACATTTTTCTTTGATCACAGCACCTTCATCTAAGTCATCTTTCTTCAAAGAGGTTTTAACAACGGACCTTTTCAATGCTAAAGCTGAAGGGAAAACATCTTTTGCTGATTTTGTCACCACTTTCAAGTCCGCAAATTGAGATGTTGGAAATGACTTGGAACAAACGTTGCAATCTATACTAGACTTTGATCCAACAGCATCTAAAAGATTTCCACAGTCGGTACAGAAAATAAGAGACCCTACCACAGACATTTTGCCCTGTCTTTAATATCCTTTACTTCAGCTGTGAAAAGATGTTATCAAGATTAAAAAAAAAAAGTTCATCGGTGATGCGCATCATAACACAAAATTTAAAATTCTATACTGCGGTAAACTATAAATATTCTTAACAAAGCTCAGCTCATTTCTGAGACTCTTCATTGTATTGAGGACGTGGTAAATTGTACCTTTGTCCGAGCTTTCCATATGAAATACCACCCAACCTCGCAATGGGAACTAATTTTGCTGTATCAACAACACCTGTTTCTTTATCGTATATATCTTCTCTAATGTGGAACTTTATGCCTTCAACAATGAAAATATTTGTTGTTTTGCCCTGAATTGTCTTTGATGGGAATGCATGATGATGAACTAACCTTGCTTCCACTGAAAAAGCAGATTCAGCGACAGTAGGCGGTTTAACGATATCAGATTTAGCAGTCGTTAAACCACTCAAGTCCCATTCACTTATTCCCTTGGGAGTGTTGATCGAAGCGTAGTTAGCTGCTTCAATAAACCATTCACTGATGATATTGATGGTTAACTCTTTGGTCTTAATAATATTAGCTGTAGTATCCTTGTCCTTACCATCGCTGGTGATACTAATTGAGAATAGTGGTGGATCGCTTCCCATCACGTTGAAAAATGAGAATGGGGCCACATTTAAGTCTCCATCTTTGCTTGTCGTAGAGACAAAAGCCACTGGTCTAGGGGTTATCGCACCGATTAAAGTACGATAATCCTTTGTAGAATCTGGCTCGACTGATAACTTAGAATGCGATTTCCATTCATCGTTTGAAGCACCAGATCCAATGCTCCAGTCTTTATAAGGTGAATCGGTGAATTCCAAATACTTAGAGGATTGAGTCATATCAGCTTGATCCTAAGAATGCGTAAATGATTTATTGGACCACTTGCTCGACAAAATGAGACAGGCTTGCGTTACCGTTCCTATCGACTGCTGAGATCACCTGAATGCCATAGTACCTTACTAATCGCATTAGGTAATAAAATAACTGCTGACATTTCATCATCCAAAAATCCATCCACAATCTGATGTCAGTCCTCCACCAGCGTAAATATACATGCCCTCACTAGTTATTTCAAGGTTGTTATAAATTGCAGACTTTAAGACTATTTAGAATTGATGCAAAGAAATATAATGAAAATACTAGATAAAGATAGCTAACCATAAAGACCTTCTTCAAAAGATATGGGAGCAGCCCTCTCACCATAAGCCCCTTGCCAACTAATGGGTTTGATCCATTTTATATCATCCGTGGCAATTAACAAGGTTTCTAAGACCTTACTTGCTAAAATCTCACCATCTTCAAAGTTATCACCCTCATAGACAAAGGACACCAAAACCCTAATCTCAAGATTTTTCAATTGAGGGAATCTCTGCCTGTCCGCCAATATTTCTATGTACTTCGAGTATTTGTATGGATTTTCATATAATGATTCAACGTCATTACTTATTTTCAACGACTCCATCGAACTACTAAGGAAATCTTGACTAGTATAGGTCTTGACATGGCGAGGCCCTAAATTAGGTTCCAAGCCGACATCTGACGAGTCCAACAAGATTAAATCCTTGAAACTCAAACCATCGATAAAAGGAATAATGACATCCTCTACAAACTTATCACTTAAACCCGGTATTATCGGAGATCTTTGTTGTATAACCGTTAAATTTTGTGACTCACTAAAGTATACTTCAATTGAGTTTGATATTCCTTTGACATTGTCTCCAGGTATGTAATCAGTCGGAGCAACGAAGGGATATAAATATTTCGAGTCTAAGCTACCCACTTTCTTGAAGTCATGTGTATGTATCAAAAGATCTACCGCCAATTGAGGTACATTACCCAATGATACGGATGGAATTATTAATGTTGAAGATGAAAGCTTTGAAGTATCTGGTATCAATGGGAACCAAACCTTGTCCATACTTTTCATATCCACTAAGCTACAATATTCATTAAAAACTATACTGCAATATTTGGCCACCGAAATAAAATGCGCGTGAGATCATCAAACCGTTAAAACCAAATGTCGTTTCTTACATACACTCTACCATCCCGAATCATTCAAGGAAGTTATATTTTGCAACCCTTGAGCAGTAGATTGATTAGTAGCACCAAAAATAAATGAATTAGTATTATGACCTTGTAAAGTTGCATTAGCACTAAAAGGATTGTTGTCTTTGAAAGTCGCTTGTAATGATGGATTGGAGACATGATTCAGAGTAGATATATGTGATTGATGTTGTTGACTTTTTTTATGGTTTGGGTTTCCATTACTTGTGCTCGTTAGTGCAGGGGGTGATGGTGCAGAGACACCATTGGCCGAATACCATGGACTAGCATTTGTTAATGAATTTCCTGATGAGGACGCAACTCCATTCAAACTATTTGTATTCGGTATACTAAATCCACCAATCTTGAAGTCATTTAAATTTGCTGCTGAGGAGCTGGAATTAGTATTGAAATTACCCTTGCTATTGCTAGAGGATTTCAATAACGAAGAAGGATTCAAAGTGTTCAGGTTGTTACCTAATGGAGGCATCAACACTGCTGAACCATTTCCCATTATTGAGGAAACATTACCAGAAGATGGTGATAGCGGCAATTGATTTTGAATCGAGTTGAATGAAGGCAACTGTTGAGCTTGATTTTGAATTTGCAGCATCTGACTGGGCACCAATCCTCCAGGAGATAGAGCACTTGAAAATGAAGAAGGTATATGGTTAAGGGAGTCTATGGAGTGTACATTTTGATCATCACCTGCTGACTCCTTTAGTTCGTTATCTGAATCGTTAAGTAATGGGGACAATGGGATGAGATTCGAATTTGCAGACCCATTGGGATGAGTTGCAGAGTCATTGGTATGAATTAACCAGCTCGCATCTAAAGATGTTTGATTGTGTTGCACCAAGGATCGTTGGCAATCCGCAATAAAATGCTTTGCGAAAGATCTAATTAGGGTGTACTTTTCATTGTAATCAAATGACTTGTTCTCCACGATCGCTCTATTCACCAACGACGTGACATCTTTACGCAAGGCATTCAATACTTTCACAGAATAATTCCCAGCATCTGGAGTCCTAGGTATCTTATGTGACCTAGAGCTCTCTGACGTATTAAACTTTCTCTTAAGCGGTCTATCAGGAATCGAGAGCGATTGAAAGCTTGAATTTACACTCTCAGAGGTACGCAAGTTTGCCATTCCTTCGAAGTTGAATTTACTAGTGGGGTATGCTTGATCTCCAGATTCATCTGACGCCGACAATTCCTCCTTGTTTAGAATATTTTCAATATCTTCATTTGCTTTGAATAGTGTATGATTATGTTTATCGTTTACAACAACTAGATTCCAATGTCCATTTCGAATAGAGAAATTAGCTCTTATCTTAAATGGACATTTGTCTATTGCACGGTCATTCCTAGTTGATTTTCCTCTTCGGCCAGATAAAACTTTATTAGAGCACTTAAATATAATTTTATTGGAGTCAGACCTCTGTATTACCACATTGATGCCCTTTTTATTCTGCAAATAGTTCAGGAGCCACGGCTTAATATCTTCTCTATTAGTGAATTTTTTTCCTTCCAAGATAAGATCACCAGCAGAAGACCTTAACGATTGACTAGACATTGAATGTTACCTATATCATAAGCATACTATAGGCGTTTCGCTTGTTGTATCTTCCTGCTCTTGAGTGATTATTCATTCAATAGTTTTTAAATGTCACTGAATACGCATTTGCGGGATGACTGTCGCAGATTTGTATGATATATCACAATCAGATCAAAAGCCCTTAAAAGCAATTGATATCTAGGTAGAAGGTTAATTTGCCTTCGTTAGATATATGGATAATACCACATCAAGCTTAGGATGGAGAACTCTTTAATTGAGCATTCCGTACAGCTATCATTATTCTTTCATATAAGGTAAGATTGCTTTTTACGAATACAATGATCTACATGCCAATATATTAACTAGGTCATTTCAAAGCATTGTTTGACTAAATTTATAGATGACTATATATATATACATGGGTGATAACTGCAATAAGGCCAGAAAACCGTTAATGTTGAAGCTAAGCTCTTTATAATGAAACGATACCATTTAACCATAAAAATTTTTTCTTCAATACCTTACTCCAAGGTAATCTTGGCTCCCACTCCTTCTAAAGTGGACTTGATTTTATCTGCATCCTCCTTAGCAACATTTTCTTTCAATACTTTAGGCGCAGCCTCAACAAACTTCTTGGACTCAACTAAAGACAATCCCAATAAGGATTTAACCTCCTTAATAATCTTAGGTTTAGACTTAGCATCAAAAGCTTCTAATTTAATGGAGAAGATGGTCTTCTCTTCAGGTGCTTCTTGAGGTTCTTCTTCAGCTTGAGGAGCAGCAGGTGCAGCAGCAGGTGCAGCACCGGCAGCGGGCAACGATATGTCTGGAATGTTCAATTTATCTTTCAATTCTGTAATCAATGAAGATGTCTCCAATAAGTTTAATTTAGCAATTTGGTCGACAATAGCAGTGATCTTTGGGTCAACTGGTGCTTTTTCAGCATCTGGACTAGCTTCAGTAGAGTTGAAACGTACCAAGGATCTTGCGGCAAATCTGTGGCTCAACCTGAGAGTAGGCCTGACATACTGACGTAAAGCTGACATTGGATATGATAACAAAGGTCGGTTCTAATCAGACGAGATTGGTCTGTTGGTTTTTTGAAAAATTTGTGAGCACTTTCAAAATTGATCTATGTACACGCCCTTGGTGATATTTTCGAGTTCTTACCTAAGCTCTAATTTGAAGATTACCTATAAAATATACGGGTCTATAGATTGAAGTCGCCACCACTGAGCTTAATAGATTAAAATGGCTTCATTCAGATTTTGTGCAGAGTGCAACAATATGCTTTATCCTAAGGAAGACAAGGAGAACGCACGTTTACTCTATTCTTGTCGTAACTGTGATTACACTGAACTTGCAGAGAACCCCAAAGTTTACAGACATGAATTAATTACCAACATTGGAGAAACAGCAGGTGTGGTTCAGGATATAGGTAATGATCCTACCCTTCCAAGGTCAGATAAAGAATGTCCGAGATGTGGTAATCATGATTGTGTTTTCTTCCAATCACAACAACGGAGAAAGGACACTTCTATGATTCTATTTTATGTTTGTTTGGACTGTAAAAACGTATTCAGGTGAAGGCAAGGAAAGGGAATGGAAAAATAGAGGAAAACTGTCAGCATATAAGTCAAATTATTTGAGTAATGAAGCTGAATCTGCAGATGTTATTCGGCCCAGGAGGAAAATGAACATCTGAAAAAATTGTATATTTGTACTTATTATTTTACCAGTCTAACCATATACATTATTAGACAAAAGTGTCTCGATATAAATATTATTGACTCCATTAGAATGAAATAATAGAAAGGAATAAAATAATGTCATAATAAATTCCCTTAAAACTCAGTAAAAAACTGTGCAAAAGAATCATCCCCTATAGTTCCATAGTCCAAATGTTCTTCAGGATAATGATCAAAAAGTGACGTATCACCGACACCAGCAGTGATTGGTGGTTCATAAGGAGTTTCTATATCCTTTGCTAATAATTTTTCCCAAACAACTTCATAAAACCATGGATGATTACGTATATCAGCCGGACCGTTCATTAAATTACCAAGTCTCCTAGTAAGCTCCGGAGTAATTAATTTGGAGAGCAAATCAACTACTTCGGGCTCGAAAAATCCAGGATAATGAAGTTTACCAGAAAGAATCTTTTCGTATGTTTTCATGGGTGTAGTATCATAGAATGGTGTATAACCTGCCAACATTTCGAATATCAAGACACCCAAAGACCACCAATCAACCGATTTGTTATATGGCTTTGACATTATGACTTCTGGAGCGATATAATCTGGTGTACCACAAAGAGTCCAAGTGACCGTGCTGACTTCCTTAGCAAAACCAAAGTCAGTAATTTTTATGTGTCCATTTCTATCTAATAATATATTTTCTGGCTTCAAATCACGGTAAATAATATCGTGACTATGTAAATATTCTATGGCAAGGGTTACTTCTGCGGCATAGAACTTTGCAACTGGATTAGGGAATCTATGTGACTTTCTCAACAAACTGAAAAGCTCGCCACCTTCGATATAGTCCATTACCATGAACAAATTCTTAGAATCCTGGAACGTTCCCCACATTCTAATCAAAAATGGGTGTTCTACTAGTTTCAACATCCTACGTTCATCATTGGTATGCTCCACTTGTCTCATCTTGACCACTTGTTGCTTCTTTAAAACTTTTATTGCATAATATCTTCCATTATGAACTGAACGCACAAGATGGACTCTACCAAAAGAACCCGTACCTAACGTTCGCATAATTTGAAAATCTGTTAATGCGTACTTTCCTTTAGAAACGGTAGATCTTTCTGGTAACAATGACCTCTGAATAGCGTCGTTTGCTCGTTGTTGTTTAAGATCAATCTCGCTTTGTTGCAGGAGTTGACTTTGTTGTTCTTGGAGGTGTTGTTGTTGTTGGGCAACAGCATTTATAGGCTGTGCTTCTTGTAACGGCTGAGAATGCTGATCATTGATATGTTGCATTGATTCCACATTATCCAACAAATTGCTCAGAATTTGCACCGAACTGAAGTTACTATTCGGGTTCAGTTTAGATATATGGAGCTTTTTCAAAATATTCGACATTCCTTGTGTTGCTGATGATCGTTTAATTGGAGTTGATGTTATTGTTACAATAGATTCAGGTCAATGAGCCAAAACCTTTTTATTCTGTGAAGGTATAGATATGGTAAATTGAATGATATTATTGTATATTAGCAAAGTTGAACTCTTTGCCTTTCCCAATATCTCAATGTTTTAAATGCAAGTTAATGTTTTGATGACAAGTAACCTCTTTAAACATAAACTTGTTTTTCGTGAATTGTGTCCTCCTTCGAAATTGACGTAATTGCTAGTACCCGTTCAGCACACCCTTAAAAAAGGTCTCAATAAAATTTATCCCCCTACACTCGATTATGTAATGAAAGGAGACGGGAATGGAAGTTAGCGGTTTCAAAAATAACTCCGTGCCATGCAGTCGCACCTAATCTCCAAAGATATGTTCCTTCCAAGATTTTAATGAACATGTGACTAAGAGTGTTTACAAAATGTAACGTGACAGATTAGAGTATTCCACGAGACAGAGTAAAGATCCGAGGTATATGATGAAAATAATTTTGGGTTAGTAGAATTGAATGTCTCTAAATAATAGGAATTAAATAAATAGATCAAATGTTATTTTTTTCATTCTCTATGAAATCTTCAATCGGTTTCCCATCTGCAACAATTTGTTTGGTCTTGGATAAGATATCTTCAAAAGATTTGAACACGGTATATGGAATACCTTCACGGTTACAGTACTTGATTAAATCTTTACCGTGCTTGGCGAAAAGAAGATCTGTTTCCCTAGCGGCCGATAAATCGGAAACACCATCACCACAGTAAAACAAGGTTGGAACGTTGTCCTTGGTGTAATTATTTTTAGCCAAATAATCTTTGATTGACTTAGATTTATCATGGCCAAATCCTGATTCTGGATGTCTGTAAACAATTTCCCATTTACCAGTACCCTCATCCACCTTGACATCATTACTTATGATTTCTATGTTTTTCACGGCTTCAGTACCTACCAATTTTTGTAGCAATGCGTATATAATTGGCTTCATTCCAGAGCTAACTACGATCACTGGAATCTTTTGACTTTCACACCAGTTATAAAAGTCCTTAAAACCGGGGTCTAGTTGAACGTTTTTTAACAAGAACTGAACACATTCTTCAAATGGAGTATGGATAGATTCTAACATTTCTCTGAACCCCTCTCTGAAGGTAAGCTTTCCATCCAAAACATCATCATTAACCTCCAATCTCCTCTTTCTACCGAACCCGAGACTCTCCGTAAGGTAATCATTTGAATCTTGCAAGGTAACGGTGCCGTCCCAGTCAGTGAATACAATAGCAGATTTAGATGGCATTTTTGATATGAAAGCTTTTATCTATTTTCCTTTTATCAATAAGGTTTACTTTGAGTTTGTATAATTGTTTCAGATTAATGGGGCCTGAACACCGTGCGACCAACAACGCTCATAAGCGTGCCCACAAGTTATGAATATGCTGGGCAATGTCGTCAGATAGCAAGCATATGTCTTTGTCGCAATTTCTTCCTGTGTTTTACTGTGTGAAAATAGCAAGGAACATCCACGACTACATTTATACAAGGTCGTTAGTCGTTGTATAAGCATAACAGCATTTGAGGCAACGTTATTTTATCTTATAACTATTAAACCGCAAATACTTTGATATATATTAGAACGTGCATAATTTTAGGTGTTTAAATCGGTGACATTATTATAATAAATCATAGAGATAGACAATGTTTGAAAATTTAAAGGCCTTTATTAGGCATGGAAAACAAGCCAATGAGATGAGAAAAGATTATCATGGGTCTATGGATGAAGATGATAAAAATGACCATGAAGTTCAACATGATGAGGGTGAGAAAACTCATCAAGAACCAGAATCTAATGATCAGGGCCCCAATGCATCACATGAGATAGAGGAAGATAACCATAGACAGAAGAATAATCAGCATGACATAAGTAATGCAAATGATGCAAATGGAGCTTCGAAGCATGATAAAGATACTGCAAACAAAACATATGAACAAGCAGCTCAAATCGTCGAGCAAGAGAAGTTGCAGAGAAAGGCATCGTTAAAGTATCCTATGTTAGACAACTATGATATTTTAGAACAAATGGGTGAAGGTGCATTTTCAATTGTATGTAAGGGTGTTAACAGAACGACTAAAGAACTTGTGGCTATAAAGATTTTAAGAAAGTTTCAAATGGATCAAGCTCAGAAACAAGCAGTTTTGAAGGAGGCAGCAATAATGAGAAGACTTGATCATTCTAACATAATAAAATTTATTGAATTCATAGATCTGGAGCCTTATTACTATATTGTGCAAGAAATTGCGACAGGTGGTGAAATATTTAGTGCTATTGTCAAATATACTTATTTGTCCGAGGACTTATCTCGTCATGTTATTGTTCAAGTTGCTGAAGCGGTTAGATATTTACATGAGGAAGCTGGCATAGTTCACAGAGATATCAAGCCTGAGAACTTACTTTATGATCCTATTGATTTTGTTCCTTCTCTCAACCCAGTTGCAAAATTGCGAAGGTCTGATGATCCTAAAACAAAGCGTGATGAAGGTGAATTTATCCCTGGAGTTGGTGGAGGTGGCATTGGTATCGTTAAATTGGCAGACTTTGGGTTATCTAAGCAAGTTTGGGAACTGAATACGAAGACACCTTGTGGAACTGTAGGCTATACTGCTCCAGAGATTGTTCGAGATGAAAGATACTCTAAAGAAGTAGACATGTGGGCAATAGGGTGTGTTTTGTATACATTACTCTGTGGTTTCCCTCCGTTTTATGATGAAAGTATCGAGGTGTTAACAGAAAAAGTTTCTAGAGGTGATTATACTTTCTTGAGTCCATGGTGGGATGAAATCTCAGAGGGAGCCAGGAACTGCGTCTCGAAATTATTAACTGTGGACCCACAGCAAAGATACGGTATCAATGATCTTCTTCATGATCCCTGGTTAAATAACAGGCGTGTTCGCGACTTATCTTCGGAACAGTTATCAACTAAGGCTCCGAAGAGCAAGGAAAACTATAATAGACAGAACTTTAACAATGATATTTATTCGCCGGCCGCAGTCGCTTTAAGAGATGCGTTTGACGTTTCGACTGCTGTACATAGAATGGGAGAAGAAGCCGCCTTGTACTCTAAAGCTGTCCCAATGCTGGATTTGGTTGAAGAAGAAGAAGAAGAAGATGGTGGCAATTCTGAGGCTGATTTCAAGAAATTGCCTCAAGCCACTGAACGTAATATTGTGGACAAACTCAGTCATAATTACGAAAGAGACCAACGTAAGAAGAACCCACAACCTATATTTGACTTAAATTTAAACACCGCGTCAATTATCGAAAGAAGAAAACACAAGGGTGTCCCAGTCACAAATTTGAAAGCTTAGGAACTTACGGTTTCACATATTAGGCTAAGCTTTATGCTCTTTATTTCTTATGCTAGTATGATTATTGGAGCTTAGAGTCACTACCTTTTTATTATTTTTTTTTTCGTTGGTGATTCTTGGTTTTAGATAGAGGTGTTTAAAATAGAAGCATGCTTCTAGATTGAAGTAGAGAATTATATCAAAAATAAAAATCGTCAAAAAATGTGAGTACATATGTTATGTAAAGCGCGAGATAATTTTTGATCAGCGGAGACCGATAACAGTATGTTCGGAAAATTTGGTGGCAAGAAACTTTAGAGTCAAAGTAATAAACACTGAATGACGGACCTGGAATCGAGTGGTTTTGATTTAATCCACTTCGACTTAGAAAGCATTTTGCTCTACCTGAAGATTCAAGCATCATATAATGAAGTTAGAAGTACGAAAAGAAGAAGAACTGATAAGAATAGTACTGATTTGATAATCGCAGATCTACACTACACAGATTTCAATGAAAGAATTAAAAGGCAGGAAGAAGACACTACATATAATGGGTTTAAATGGATACCTATTTCTGACAGGAGGTTTGACTTCACAACGACATCACCGATAGATCTAGAGGCCTTTAGAGACGAAATAATAAGCCTTAAAGCACTTCCAAATGATACCTGGCATTTCTCAACAGAGGACATAAAGGTCACAATAGACCCTACAGACTCACTACTTAAAGTCAAAACCAAGCCTAGTTCCTTAAATAAATCACAACTTCTTCTATCCATAAACTTGATGGGATGGAATGAAGTAGAGAAAGAGGTCTTGAGAAATGAATTGTCACTTATTAATTTACCTGCTCCAAAACGTAACTTCAACACATTGATAACGACCCCACCTAATTTAAGCCTAAAGCTCTTGCCTACTACTAATAAAGTTACGCTACTGCTCGGGCTCTCGATTCAAGTCAAGTCGGGTGTTTTCAACTACTATACATCGGATTTGGTCAAAAAGATCACTTCAATTTTTATTAATAATACCACCGAGGATCCCCCTGCCAAATATTCTTACGATCAAGCTTTTGACGTATTTGAGCCTATTTCACCTAGATTGTTCTATAGCATCATCTCGCATCATACATCGTCTTTGGAGAAAGTGGAGAAGGATTTCGAAATACCTGAGTTAGAAACGAACCTTATGAATTTTCAAAAAAGGTCAGTAAACTGGTTGCTCTCCAAAGAGAGCGTCAAGTATGATCATGAGTCGAATAGCTGTGTTGAGGATCCTTTAATAAACAGCGATATTTATTATGCTCTTTTGGATAGTATACAAAAAGATGAATATTCAGATGGTTTAGATGGTGAAATTATTGATATTCTCAATGGACTCGTTTTTGGGTGGCAGAGATACATCAGTGATGAGAAGGTATACTTTTACAATAAGTATTCGGGTAACTTAATTGAGAGGAGAGGAATCTACGAGTATCTCTCATTTTATCACTCGCAAGGAAACTCACAGATGTTTCCCCAAAAATTACCTGCGCAAGGTCTTCTTGCTGAAGAAATGGGTTTAGGTAAAACAGTGGAAATTACTTCTTTAATTTTAATGAACCAGCGACCTTTAAATGAAGTTAATGAACCAATCCTGTTGACGTTACTGCCCTACGGTGATATAAAGACAATAACAAAGGCTAGAACAACTCTAGTTATTGCGCCTGATTCAATATTAAAACAATGGGTTGACGAAGTCGCCACATTGGCCCCATCTTTAGCGGTGACCATATATAGTGGGAATGGAAAGTATCCGAAATTTCACAATAACGCACAGTTAGTTGCTGAATACTTGAGGAGCTTTGACATTGTATTCACAACTTATTCCACTATCTCAAAGGAGCTTGACTACGCTCTTTATTCTTCAAAGAATAAACCTACTAGAACTGCGACAAAAAGAAACTATAAAGATTCAGACGATGAAGGTGATGTCAAAAACTCACAGTGGAGTCAGGAAGAGAAATTCCAAAGGTTGCTAAAAGAATATAGATATCTCTTCCAGTTGTCATTAAGTGCCAAGAAGGCCAAGATAGCTGAAGGTGGACTAGACAGAGGGAACATTAATTATGAGGAAGCGATAATGGAGGAGGTATACTTGGCGGAGAAGCATAATGAGATGCCTTCTATATATCGGACCAATGACTATCAATCACCTTTAATGCTTACTCAATTTTGGCGTATTGTAATGGATGAAGTACAAATGGTTTCATCAAAGCTTTCAAGAGCTTTCCAGACAGCTGCGTTAATACCAAGATACCATGCGTGGGGTGTTTCAGGTACTCCGATTAAGAAGGATTTGGGTGATTTGAATTCCATTTTAAAATTCTTGAAGGTTTCACCTTTTGATAGTGAGAAGGCCAAATATCCTTGGAATACGTTGATTGGTTCCCCTGATGGCAAAAATGAAGACTTCATTCGTCTTTGGACAATTTTGGGAATTCGCCATACTAAAGATATGGTTCATGATGATATTCACCTCCCCCCTCAAAGCCGGGTTCTAATGACTGTCCCATTCTCTGCTGTGGAACAAGAAAATTACAACCAAACATTAGAGGAGTGTTTAATGTCTATATCCCTTGATGTAAACGGTAACCCCACATCTCGGGATTGGGAACCTACTCCTACCGTATTATCATTCATGAGATCCTGGCTTGTGAGACTTCGGCAAATATGTTGTAACCCTCAAATTGGGAGACTCAATGTCTCTTCAAAAAAGTACCGATCAAGAAATCGTGCATATCTCGGTAAGAATGTCAATGTGGTTCAGCAATTGAAAACCTTGGAGAATGTTTTAGATGACATGGTTGATCAAGTTATGAACCAGATCATCGATTCTGAGCGTCAGTTGATGCAACTCTATGTGGAACTCGGTCAGTTCGAAGAATTCAGATATGAACCTAAGAGTGCACTAGAATTCCTTGAAACAGGTGTAATCCAGTCACAGAGGATATGCTCGAGGTTAAACTCTACATTGAATTGGTATTATGATGAATATCGAAAATATAAGCTCGAGCATAGTAAGAGTGGAAGTGCTGAGTCAGATAAGGATGGAAACATAGATTCAGATGATGAAATCACGAAGGCTGATGAAGAAGATGAAATTTCACAATCGCATAAAGAAAGAATTACTTCCACAAAGCTTCGGATAAGGGCATGGAACGTTTTGCTCCATAAATTTTATTTCTTGATCGCCTCTGGATATTTCCAGCTTTATGATCCTGAGTATCAGAGCAAGATCGAGCAGTTTAAGAAAGAAGGAATTCCATTGACAAGAGAATTAAATGAGTTCAAGGAGAAAAGAGACCATTATAGATCTGATGACATATCTGAGCTATTTGGAGTTACATTGCAACATGAAAATACGGATGAAGAGGTATCCAAGGGTTACGAACCTGATTCCAAGGCCAGTGACAAAGATAATGAAGTCAACAAATATAGATGTCTAGAGCTGAGGTATTATGATTTAGCGGAGCTTTCCCGTCAAAAAATATTGAGAAGTTCGATAAGAAATGTCGAGAAAGCGGTGGAGAGTAGAATAACCTCTCGATTGGGCGGCAAGTCACAAGAGTTAAAAGATGACGGTTCTGTCACATTTCCAAAATCTTCAAGAAAGTTCGTAATGACTTTACCTATTATAAGTTTAGAAGGAATAAAAGAAATGGGTGTTAGTATGAAAGGTCGTCTTCTACATGAAAAATTAATTCGAATTAGTGATGATCTAAACACGCAAGCATATACCATTAATTCTTGGGTTTCAGAGCTAGTTGCAATATTACGTAAACCACTTCTTTCACATGATAATAATCCTGATGGAGAAGAATATGAAGAGAGCATTCATGATCAGGATAAGGCATCTTGCTATCTTTACATTTTGGGACTAGCTCTATCAGACAGAAACGAGTGTATCAATGGGCATGATGCTTCTGTAAAAGCTCTGGCAAGTAAACTACAGCAACAGCAGGATATTGAAGCTGAACTACAGCTAATTAATGATGCAGAATTTTTAAAATTGTTGCAAGAGGAAAGAAAGAAAATTAAACCTGTTAGTAAGATGTCATTTAATGATATCATTATGGGAGTTAAAGACATTGAAGTGGAATTAAAAGAAGAAACTTACGTTGATAGTAGTCTAACTGACCCTAGAATTGCTTTGATAGTATCTGTGGGCGATAGACTACGTACCTTATTTGAAAATCAAAAGAATACATTGGTACTTATGCAAAAGGAAGTCTCTCAAAATTCTAATGCGGTATTCAATACAAGAATTGATTATTTTAAGCAATTGCAACAAATATCTGATACTGTGAAGCAACAAACATATTCTCTTGATAGAGAGGCTTTGGATGTAGGTGCATTGGCCAATTATTATCAGAGATATACCCACAATTGTGCTAGCATGAACAGTTTTATTGACAAAGCGATCGCTAAGTTCAGATATCTTAAGTCATTAGTAAAGCCTGAGTCAGGAGGTTTTGGAGATGATCTCATGTGTATCATTTGTCGCTCCGAAATTACTATAGGTTCATTGACACAATGTGGACATAAATATTGCAAGGACTGCTTAGATCAGTGGTTGATGAACAGTGGGGTGTGCCCAATGTGCAAGACGCATATAACAGCTTCTTCGGTGTATAATTTCACACACCATAGAGCTGAGTTGAAGGTTACTGAAATTCAAGACATGAAGCTTGGAGATAAGGCAAACAGCAACTTATATACCATCTATAAGCCTATCGATCCAAATCTCGTTGAAGAAGTTCAAAGGATTCAACTTAAAAGCTCATATAGCTCCAAAGTTGATATTATTGTGAAACAAGTGCTTAATTTAAAATCAAAGGATCCTAATGTCAAAATAGTTGTTTTCAGTCAATGGCAAGATCTTTTATACATCTTAGGAACCGCCTTTAAGTCTATGGATATATCGTATCTTGGTTCTCATGGCACACTTACTCCGGAAGTTGGAGGAGGTCGTCGACGTTCAAAGTATGATACTGTTGAAGAATTCAAGGATCCTCTGAAAGGTGTTACTTGCTTTCTATTGAATGCCAAAGCTCAAGCTAGTGGATTGACTTTGGTAAATGCTTCACATATTTTCTTATGTGAGCCCTTAGTTAATACATCTTTAGAATTGCAGGCTATTTCAAGAATCCATCGTATCGGTCAGACTAAGCCAACAACCGTTTGGATGTTTGCTGTTGATAATACAGTGGAGGAGAGTATAGTGATAATGTCTACAAATAAGCGGCTTCAATATCTCGAGCAAAATTTTCAAAGTAAACAAGAAACCAATAAGTTTAAAGGGCCACTTGCTTCTGTACTGAATTCTGATGAAAAAAGTTTGAGTAAAGCTGAATCTATAACCCTCATGAATAGTGGTGGGATCGATACACTTGTCAATAAAGGTGTAGGAGAGGGTGAGACGGTGACAAACTCTGATCTTTGGAACGCATTTTTTAGTAGTAGAGTAATGGATTCTATTGAAAAATAGATTAATCATTATCACAATAAAACATTACATATTTAAGGTTGTATTTACTTACAAAGCAACAAAAGAAGTATCATCTAAACCCGGGTAGATTTTGCCTTCATCATTGAGCTCAATGCATACTTTTAAAGCACTATCGTCAGTAATATTAAGTTTCTGTGCAATTAACTGAACTGGAACCCCTTCACTCATACTTGTACTATATTCCTTTAAAACATCCAATACTTTATTAGCCAATGAATTAGGCAACTCGGCACCATTTGCATCGTTAACAAACAAACTTTTTTCTTGTCCATTCTTCGGCGAGATACCATTTGCCTTAAGATGGCACGATATAGTGCTTAAGTTGTGATATATTATCTCATTACTATCTGTCACTGGCCTGATAGTAGCATGTTGGATATTTTTCTTTCCATTGAACTCTTTCAACGCACCACATATATATACATACTTATTAAGCTGTTTTTCATACTTTTCTGATTCTTCACTTGCACTTGTCGTCAGGTCGTCTATCCATTTTCTCACATCAATCGATCCAGTACCATCTTCCACGCTTATTATTATAGCCGATGTATTGTTATCGACGTTCCTCACCACGCCTAAAAATGAAACAAAGTTAAGATCAACATTATGGATTTTGAATTCGCCATCTGGTACTGGTTGAGTTGCTTCATTAATTTGTTTAATGGTGACCGGTGTTAAATTGGATCTAAGCTGCTGTCTTTGAGACCCTTGCCCTTGGGATTGAAAGCCTCCTCCTTCAATGTCTTGTGGCTGTTGGAATCCTCCGTCACCATACGCTCCATAATTACCGAAGTCAGACATATTTTAACGACTTCAGTTGGAAATTGTACGACTATAATTGACCTCTTCTCTATTTTGAGATATCACCTACGCGTATTTTGTTGCCATCGTGATTTTGTGTAATTTCTTGCTTCAAGAAGCATGTTTCCCCTGTTATTAAGTAAAATGCTAATGAAGCACTGCATATGCGTCATCCTAAGATCGTAGCTATATACATATTAGTGAATCACTGTAGATGAAATACACCGGGGAATTGAAAATTGTCAGCAAGCAGAAAGAGCAGGCTCTATGTAATGGACTCTAATATTGATCCTAAGATTACGGAGCCAGAATCATATCAAATATCATTCGAAAGAAATGATAAATACGACCATATTGACAGTAGTAATATAAGGCACCAAGATACCGTTGGTGGTCGAGCTGAACCTATGAGAAGTATCATAAACTTAGGCGATTATGGTGACCCAAATTCAGCATCTCTGGGTATAAGACAAAACACTAGCTCGACGGCAGCTATGGCATTGAATATGCTTCAGCTAGGAGAATATGACTCTCAGAATATTTCATTCGTGAATCAGGTTGACGTGCTGAGATTGTCGTCGGATCAAAAAACAAGTGTTCTCCCTAAACATTCAATTGACAATAGTTATAATTCAAAGGGAGATAAGTTTTCTGGCGTCAAACTTGTACAATACAACCCCACTAAAAAGACAAAAAGGCTAGGAAGACCTAGAAAACACATCATTAGTCAGTTGGAACCTGTGGAACATCTGGCGTCTCAAAATTATAACGAGTCCATGTTAACAAAATTTAGGTTCGATCGATTGCCAGTAGAAGGACCTGGTTCACGAGGAGGCAAGCGGGTACGAAATTCACCTAGAGGAAGGGTTACTTTTAAATCATTAAAAAACAAAAAGCAAATTTCGTCTCTTGAAAATGATCGGTCTGAGCTCATACCTGATGATATTAGGAATTTCACTGAACACACTCTGCTAAACACCACTGTAAACCAGAGTCTTATTGATAATGTCAAGGAACCAGCTCCGTTGGATAAGATTTCTCTGCGAAATGAAGATTTAGGGAAAGGGGCAATGGTTGATCGATCCATGCACGGTATCAGTCCTTTGGTAAACGCTCAGTCAAGCCACTTGAAGCCTAAGCATTTGAGGAAAGGAAAGGACCGTCATTATGGGCCCTTTGTCAATATAAACTATGACTTATATTATAATGGAAGGCTGAGAGGGGAATCTAAAAAGGCTGGCCTGGAGGAGAAATTGGGTCTAGGATATCCCATTACTCCTTCTCCATATGCGCCTGATATTATAAAAATTATATCATTTCTCATAAAATTCAAAGACATAGTCTTGCTAGACAGGGTTGGACCGCAGAACATAGAAAACGGTTTGAGTTTGCCTACTCATGAAGCTCGTGTAAATGATATCGACAAAACGTATGTCTCTCCTGAAATGAGCCTTCTTTTTAAGCGATTAGTTGCTTTGGTGTTGAATATTGATGCACATACAATGAAATTGTCTTCTGCAACGTCAAATCTTGTAGAGATGTCTCATGTCTTAGGTTTCCCTGTTGAATGGAGAAATGGTAGAAGAGTTCCAATGGAATCTCCAGAATTTGAACTTTTGGGCTTAGCTGGAATGGTGGATCCCCTCGATAGACTCGTTATGTTAAGAACATTAGTAATATGGTCCTTGAGCTCTTCTGAAAAGATCCGAAGCAGAATAGAGCAATTTTCTTATGAATCGCTGTCACTTAGCACCTCATATGCAGCAAGATTTGTCATCAAGGGAATAAAGAAGATTAAGAAAACACTGTCAGCTAAGTCCCGAGCTGTATCCTACAGCACTGACATGTCGTCAGATCCTTTGAAAGATGCCGCTAGTATCAGATTAGAGGAAAATCTAATTGGAGATTGTGGACTACATGTTGGAAGATTTTACTTGGTGAGAATGGCTGATCTTAATAGCGGCGGCCTAGGATCTGTTGGTGATTTAAAGAAGGTCATAGAGCTTGATAAAGCTACACCAAGTGCATCCTCATCATTTAAATTATATGTCCAGAACGTTGGTTTGATGATTGAAAATGCTTTTAACACTTATGGAGTGGAGTTTGATGATGCAGGTAATGAAGTAGCTAATGAAGCAACTTTCATTGCCGACAACTGGTATGAGGTTGCACATGACTTAGATAGCTTGAAACGGTTTGTTGATTATATTTCTGCGAAGTTAGGTGAGCATTTTAGAGAAGACGTTACTATTATTGATAAGTCGTCGATTGTATACAAACCAGTGTTACACATGCACCAATATTTGTCCTTGGTGGTTGCTATGTTGTCTCCAGACAATTTCGACACAAATGTGAAACTTCTCCATAACTTAGAGGTTACATCCTCTGACCTGGAGTTCGATGAGTTATGCTCTGAGGGACCCCAGGGATATGTAGAATCTGACGACCTGGAAACGGATGCTGATTACGAAACAGATCCTGAAGGATTAATGAATACTATCCTGGACAATTTAATGAAATAAATGTTTTTCGTTATGAAAAGAGACATAAAATTACATACCCTGAGTTTACTTAAAGAATCAGATACCGTTAATTAAATAGTTGATCAAAATCTAGTTGATCCTAACAAAAGATCTATCTTTTCCTTCAACATATCTTCATTCTCTTGGAAAAATTGTGCTCTTCTAACTGTTTCTTCGTCATATGTTTCGTCACATTTAAGGGCCTTCAACGTGTTCAGCTGACTCTCGATCCACTTCTCCATAAATTCAACAGGATCTTTGCTCAACTCACTGTAGAACTTTTCTCTTCTATTGGCATGTTGTAAAGCAACAATACCAAGAGATATTCTGTGATTGAGTTGTTGTATTGCTGCGTCTGATTTACTAAGATCTTCGAATGTCGACTTACTAAAATTCAATAGTTCATTCTGGACCTTGGCAATAGAGGGTGGAAGAACAATAGGTATATCAAGAACAACTTCACCCAATGTAGTCGATTTCCTTGTGTTAACCCTATAATCTATAACAATGGGTTCTCTGGGTCTAAAATGAGGTTGAAGTAATTTATAAAGATCTGCAAACTTAAACGACTGGACGCCTAGCAATTTAATCAATACATCATCTGAATTGACAATAGTAAGTTCGCTTTCAACAGTTGACAGAGAATCATTTGTGTTTGTAGACAGGAGAACAGGAACATTTGTAATGTCATCTTTCTTTAAAAGATCCTTGTACAAAACGTATTGCCAAATAGAGAAAATAATTTCCTGAAGGGTGGCTTCTTGCTTACCCAAAAATTGAGAAAGTTTTTCATCAAGATTTATAATGTTACCATCAGCTTTTATCATCAAAGCGATTTTTGCATCAATGTCGAAAGTTCCTTGCCTCTTGACATCTATTCCATCAAATTCTATTTGTCTAGCACCATTCTGAAGTCCTTGTATATCATCTTTCCATTCAATTATATTATTGGTTGCGTTTTGCAAATTAGGATAGTCATCGTTTGGTATTATATCTATCGATACTCCTGAAAGAAATGAACTTAATTTTGAAGACGCAGATTCGTTCTCCCTATTATCAAGCAAAAGTTTACCTTCCACTCTGAGTGTCCAAGAGCTTTCAGCTGACTCTCCTTGCTCAGCACTTTGTCTTTCAAGCAGTCTTTGCCAGGGTTGATTCTCACAAGTATTGTAGATAAACACTCTCAATATACCCTTTTCCCTTTTCACGTTGGACGGTTGGAGAGCTTTCAGCTGGATTGCTTGGAAATCTAAAGATTTTTTTGAGACCAATAAGTCAATTTTACGTTCAGCTTCCTTGAGTCTCTTGTATTGTTCCAAGTCAGGAATTTTATCGTACAAGTTCGTTGGTATCACGACATCACTTGGTGTATATGATACAGCTGGAGTAGCCGAAGGATTAGGCCTTGCTTTATTTCCAACAGGTTGAGGTTTTAATCCCTGCATTTGGTTAATTTGAGGATTCGGAATTGGTGGCATCTCGCTTCCTAGAGTACTATTGTATGTTTTTCCACACTTTACTTTTCTTCGAGGATTTAACATTTCCATCGTGTCGCGACTCCTTTGTTCGTTATGTCGCGTATAATGTCGCATACTGTGATGTACGTAGTTGTGTGTCACTGCGAAAATTATTATGAGGATAGCTATCCTAGCCGATGTTAACGGGTTATGATAAAGAGTGAGTCTGAATCAGATAGCAGACATCCCGGTCCTGATGCAGCGCATGTGAGGAAACGAAAGGTCGTTTATCGACTGCCAGAGAAAACCAATGGAGATGGAACAAATAGGAAGTATGTGTTAAACCAAGCATCTCTTCTAAAGAAGACTAAAATGAATGAGATGAGGAAAAAAAGAAGAAATGTTTTCAAAAGAATCAACTATAGTCACTTCTTTATTGTCCTAGTTATGCCTTTCATTGCTTTGTTTTACATTCTGTTCTATGCAGATAGCATTCTTCCTAAAACCGTTTCTACCCTTATTTTCACATATGCATACTATAACTTGACAATGTTATCATTTTCGATTGGATACCATAAGTATTTCTGCCATAATTCATTCTTTATCAGGTTTAAACTTTTAGCCACTCTACTAGCAATCATGGGGAGTAGTGTGGGACTAGGACCGATAAGGACTTGGGCTGCACTTCATCGTGCTCATCACCAGTTCACTGATGATACCGAGAAAGATCCTTATTCCATTAAAAGAGGATTTTTTTGGACACACTGGGGTTGGATTTTACAGAAACCAAAGTCGGTTAAGTTTAATGAGTCTTTTATAGAACTGGAGTTCCCAAGAGATACGACTATGAAACCAAAAGTATTGAAAGAATCTTTTGTTGCCTCTGAAATAGAGATTGAAGACCAAGATCTCTCCACAGTTAGTGGTTTCCAGATTCAGGATTTGGTACAATGGCAAGAAACATATTACTTTGCATTCTTCATCCTTACATCGATCATAATACCCGTGGCTGTCACGCATTATGTTTGTCATGATTCAATGTTAAATGGATTATTGTACCCTGGAATCATCAGAATGTTTCTTTGTCAGCAATCACTTTTATCTATTGAATCATTTGGACATACACGTCTTCCATTAACTATTCCTAGTCAACCATTTAGTGAAAAAAATACATCGAAGAATTGCAACAACCCTTTATTTTCTATATTGACATATGGACAAGCGCTGCAGAACTTTCATCATCAGTTTCCCCATGACTATAGATCTGATCCATCCCTTTTAGCCTTCGATCCTACTAAATGGTTTATTAGTGTGTTGTCATTCATTGGGCTTGTTGATGATCTCTGTAAGACCCCCGATAGCTTGATCACACAGATAAAAATCCAACGACAGCAATATCTTCTCAATAGGCTCAAGAATCTGCTCAATTGGGGTACTCCTATATCGAAGTTGCCAGCTATCTCGTCAGCAGAATTTAACAAGTTGGCAAATTCGGCAAAGCATAGAGATAAAATCTATCTTATAATTCAAAATATCATACATGATATAACCCCATTTA
This sequence comes from Priceomyces fermenticarens, assembly GCA_030574455.1. NCBI lineage: Eukaryota > Fungi > Ascomycota > Pichiomycetes > Serinales > Debaryomycetaceae > Priceomyces > Priceomyces fermenticarens. Next base: position 460,292 of record JAJMEZ010000002.1, on the reverse strand, counting down.
TTAATCAACACCCTGGTGGCCCCCAACTAATAAGAGCTTCAAATATGAAGGATGCCACCAAAGCATTTTATGGGGGAGTTTACAGTCATCTGACAGCAGCAATCAATTTATTGGCAACGATGAGGATTGCGGTTCTTTATAATGAAGGCAATGAAGAAGAGGTATGGAGGCGTGTTGCACGGGAGGAGAGAGAGGCTGATAATGGCGATTTGGATCGTAATGAAGATCTGTATAGGTCCGCTGAGGCAGCATAATTTTATAATCGTATATGTCGCAAATAATGATTAGCGTTCGTGGTCTCACGCGCAGGGATTTAAAAATATATACATGTAGGACATTTAAAAAGTAGAGAAGAGTATAGCTGAACCATGAGTAGTGAAACCCCGATGTTTGAGCTGCGGGATTACAGAGGGGCCACCATAGAGGACTTGGATATCCCTCCTGCTGTATCAATCAATCCTTCTACTCATCTCAACGAAGCATTAGAACTATCATACGAGCACGAGTTTACATATCTTCCAGTCATCCATGAAAGAAACAGACGATTGCTAGGTGTGTTGAATGTCGAAAACTTAAAAAAGAGCTCTGCAATAGTTCGTGACAAATCTTTGGAGCCTTACGCCAAAACTTTTATGATATGGTTCAATCAAAAGACCCGTGAAGCATATGAAAGAGAACACAAGGAACAAATTAGTAGCAAGAGAACACCTCTCAATACCAAAATCATAAAGCCAGAACCAAGAAATGGTAAGAATTTTGATTTGTTGACTCCTTTAACTCCGTTAGAGGAATTGGCTAGATTTTTCAATAAGGGCTACTATTTCGCTATCATTACCAGTACCGATGGAAAACATGTATATGGAGTGGCTACACCCGATGATTTATCCAAATATGAAAAGGCAAGACCTAAGTTATAACGCGTATCTTATTAATTATATGTGTTTAATACCCAATAATACAGTCTTATTCATCTTGTAATACTGCTATATATGCTTTGATTATCATTTCCCTAAGTCTTCGTGGGCTTTTTAGATTTAGGTCCCTTTATTGGTTGTTTCAGATTTATTTTTCCAAAATTGTTAGACTTTGCACTTTCGGCCAATTTCCTCTCCACCATATCCCCGTGTCTAGTATGTTTCTTTTGACCGCTTACTGGGTCTTCCTTGAATGCATAGCTTATATCAACCTTGGAATTCATCAAAGAGGCTCCGTTCATTTTTTCAATTACCTCATCGCTCGTATTGAAATCGCTGAAAGTAACAAAACCATACCCTTTCGATTCGCCGGACACAGTATCTCTCACTATAGAAGGTTGACCGATTAGCTTTCCAAATCTTGAAAATGTGTCCAAAAGAAACTTTTCGTCAATGAGAGGATTCATATGTTTTATAAATAATCTAGCACCCACATCAATATCTTCTATGTTATCTATTTGCTCCCCTGATGATATAGCTTGTGGATTTTGCAAGTTTTTGTGAGGTTCTACTTTTCGTATCTTCAATGCTCTTCCATATATCCGTATTCCTCTTAAAACACTTAGAACATAGTCTGCATCTTTTGCATTTTTGAACTCGACAAATCCAAATCCCTGATGAGTTCTTAAGATCTTATCTTTAGGTAAATTGATAGATTTCACAGGTGCAACCTGTATCAAAAGCTCGTAAAGTATTAATTCTGTAACCTGAGGATCCAAGTTTCCAAGATATAAAGACGCATTCACGTTTCGATCTGACTCTGATGGTTTTTTAAATACACTCTCCATAATTGATGATCTTTTGCAGATTCAATGTCGCTCATATCTACTTAAGACGAGGGACGTGCATAAAACAACAAGTAGGAATTTGATGAAGAAGGAACATAATTTGGGATGGCCTGTTTTCCATTATCTTAAATATACGGCTATATATAAGGTAAAAACACAATGCTATGCTATTATTTAATGTAAAAATATGAGCTATGTAATTTGATATTTGACATTTATCAAAAAATGAATAACCACGCAGATTTTTTGCAATGAATTATAATGATACCTCGCTATGGTCTCCAATCTTACTAGGTTCCTCATCTGGTGCAGAGTCAGAGTCTTCTTCTGATGATGGAGACTCCGAGCTTGATTGGGAGCTAGATTCTGTGCTTGATTCTGAAGATGAATCACCTTCATGTCTATCGTTTAATGGTGCGTCCTCCAGCTTCATTTTGTCCGCTAACATGTAGGCAGAATCTACTGACAATATACTCCCCTCAAAGGTCTCCTCGGTGAGGGTGACGTAAATAGTTGGGTACTCTAGAACAATTTTTTCTTTTAAGTTATCTTTTAAGGATGATCCTCTTTCTAGCGGGATGTATGAATTTTTTGGGTGAGAAACTTTGATGACATTAGCTAAATAAAAATGCAATCTGTCCTTTTGAACAGAAAAATTTGGAGCTGTATTCTCTAGTATGTTAATTGGCACAGCATCTTGCAAAATTGCATCTTCTTTCACCCTATAGCTCAAAAAATTAGCCGCCTCATCTCCATTTGGTGTTATAATTTTCCACTCTATTGTCCACGTGAAAGAGCTTGATCTCTTGTCATACCCTGATTTATTGGCTTGGGCTCTAGACATGCCAGGGGATACATGTATCACTAGCGTATTTTCCCTTTTGAAGACCCTCGAAGGACCATTTCCAAATGAGGCATCAACTGCTTCTAATAAGTGATCCCTAATGTTATTTGCGTCACCTTTTTTTAATCTTTTTGATAAATTCTGATTGTTTCTTCCATTGAATTGGCGTTTGAATGCATTCTTAGCAGAATCTCTGACATTCCCCTTTCCCAAGTCAAATTCTCTTCCCATTCCAAGTAAAAAATTATAATCCCTATTCACAGTTACTGAGCTCTCGGAAAGTTCTCTCCTTGAAACAAACTTAGATGAATCAATAGATCCACTACATTCGGTTTGTTTCTTATGTCTCTTCACACAATCCACCGAGCAGGTCTTTATGTTGCAAGCTGGACATGAATATTTTGACTCGTTAACATGACAGATAGCACATTCAACCATTTCCTTGGCCATTTGTTTCCATTATTATTTAACTGCTGAGATGAAGAGATGATCTTCGCTTATCAATATTCAGTGCCCGATTATACGCTGAGAAACCCTCCCACGCGTAAAAAGTGGGCACGAGTACTGCAATCTCCGAGTACTGCAATTTTTCAACTCAAATAAAGACGATTTAAACCAGAATATTGTTGGAAAACTATTTGTCAATATGCTTAACTTGGCAACCAATAGCAGCGTTCTAAGACATTTCCGAGGGGCAAAGTCTTTGAATTTGCTTGCACAAAGGGCAAAATCGAAAAAGATAGAAGTTCAATTATTGAGAGATCATGATAACCTAGGTGTACGTGGAGAAATCATAAGTGTGAAGCCTGCTTTTATGAGGAATTATTTAAACAAGGATAATGGAGCATGTTACATCACCAAGTTTGAAGGTCCTCGAATCCCAGTTGTGGAACCCCAGCAGCGAAGCGTAAAAGTAGAAAATAATGAGTCCAAAAGGGCCGAGGTAAAAAAAGAAACTCCTGAACCGCTGCATGCCACTGCCATGTCATTGGAAGAATTGTCTGATCTTTTCAGTAATATGAAATCTAATAAGCGCAGTGGAAAGAAACCTCTGGGATCAAGTGCTACCTTTGAAGCAAGTAGTGATGGGCTATTGTTCACCCTCTCCGAATTGAAATCCTCCCTTCCGAAGGTTCAGCATGTTAATAATGATGAGAAGTTATCATTTCCTATCTCAAAGGATTATCTTGTAGATCTTGTTTATGAAAGTACTGGTATAAAAGTTGCTCCTGAATACATAAGTTTGAGTTCTTCAGATAAGAAAACTGCCGATTTACAAGAACTTAATCATCCTGGAGACTACGTTTGGACTTTCAGCAGTCCAGATAACTCTGAGTCATTTTCATCACAGTTGGTGATCCACTAAGCATTTCCTTATTGGTGTACATATAAACTTTTTAGTTAGAAAGAATGCAACATATAAATAATTTGAAGGAGGAGCGAATTTAGCCATCACTATATTCCATTATTCTATGAATGTAATGATTTTGTATTGCCGTTGAAAAGATGCCTGGCAACCTTAGATATAGTGCTGCTAATTCTTCAAGAATTTCGAAGCGGCCATCGCTATCTCCAGTGAAGAAAATTCAAAGAGATTTCAAGAAAAGCTTATCATCGAATCCGAGGGCACCACAATCACCTAAAAAGTCTTCTGCAAAATCACAAGAGAAAAGTAAAAACTCAAATGAAAAGTTAGAAGTCTTAGATTATGATGTGAAATTAGACTTTCAACTTCCAAGAAAGTATGATGTTCTTTCAGCTGTCAACACTATAGTGGAGAATCAGTGGTCTGAGTCTACAGTCTTTCACAATCGCTATCACAGCGACGAGCAAATTGCAGAGGCAAATTCGATGGAAGATCTTGTTTTCCTGTTGAGTAATATTTCACTAGAAGCGAAGGCAGAAATTATAAAATACAGAAGTCTGTTGCCTGAAGGATTAGTAACTATAAATCAGTTATACTCCATTTATAATCAAGAAGGAAATACATTTGTAGATAAGAGTTTGGAAATACAAATCAGACAAGGTTCTTTGAAGAAATTTGTCATTAGCAATGCTGCTCCTGTTATCCTGAGACAACTATCCGGACCTACTAATGGAAGAATAATGTATGGACATGAAAATGTTGAGGTTGTGACCAAGCTCGAAGGTTATTTAAAATCCATCGAGAACACTGCAGCAAACATTAACGAACACTTAAATGATGGTACCTCGGACGCAGATAGAAAAAAGTTTAGTCTGCAAATACGGGCATTAAACAAATTTAAGTCCTTCATTCAAGACAATCCTACGGCTCTCTTTATAACCATGAACGATGACCTTGAACTTGGGGAGCTCTCGGCGCTAGTATCCTTGGGATATGTCACATTAACTTCGAATCATTTGAATGAAATAGAAGCACATCAATGGGCGTTATCTTATCCCAATTGTGGTACCTTTTTAAAGCTCATAAATGCGGGTCGCTCTTGGCTTGTGAAGTCCTTGATGAAGGATAAATACTCCGAAGGATTGGAAAACCAACTTTTCGCTAAATGGGAAGGTAGTAGTAATATGAATAGAACTTCAAAAATGGCTAACTTTAGAAAGCCATTTTACGGTTATGATTTGAATTGGATTTTGGGTGATGCTTTAGGAGCAGGTATAATAGAGGTTTTCAATACACCAGTGGGTAGAGGTTGGAGGTTAACAGGAAAAGTTTAATGATATCTATTTATAATTTCAAGAAGCTATATTAAATCTGACAACCATTTGTAAAGTTTTTCTCTCCATATTCAGACTCTGAGTCGTTGTTGTTGTTTCTTTTGTAACTTTTTCTGCTTCTTTTCGAGCGCTTTTTTCTCAAGCTTGATCCTTTCTGACTCAGGAAGATTTTTAAGCTTCTCTTTCTCTTCTCTAGCTGTCTTGGCCTTTTCAGCAGCTAAATTTTCCTCTTTAGCCTCTAAAGCAATTTTCTTTGCTTTATCTAACTCAGCCTCTCTTGTCTTTACGACTTTCTTTAAAGAATCATTCAGAATAGTTATTTCCTTCGACGCTAGTTTATCTACTAAAGATAACACACCAGAGATGATTTCGTTCACTTCACTGAGTTGTTCTTTATTGGATGGTAGGGCCAACTTAATGATAGCCCTCTTTCTGGGAGCATATTCTCTAATTGATGATGGTTTTTCTGGTTGTTGATCTGTGATAGCAATAAACTTAAGGAAGCTCGCGTTTTGTACATTTAAACTAGACTTCAATTTATTTGTCAAAATCTTTGACCCCAATTCATTTGTCTCACTCATGAAGATATAAGATTGTGGAAGTAAATCAGACTCAAGCGTCCTGGTCAAAGACAAATAGTAGTTTTCTTTTCTTTGTTCGTTCATTCCTAACTTAGAAACAATAGCAGAAATAAAATTGTCATAATGCGAATCACTAGAAGGATAAATCAATATTTCAACCGTATCAGCCGGGGCCTTAACAGATTCCGTAAAGTTAGATAATATCGTTTCGATAATCCAGAGAAATGGGTTGTTTCTTGGAATTAATTTAAATTTGATGAGGACGTTGGCAATATTCAATCTCCCAGTAGCATAAGACGTATAGTCTTCTGGGCTATCCTTGATGTACAATTGATCTTTACTGACCCCAAACTGAGCGAAGTTTCTTTGGAAGACATCACTAGTTGATTTCAAGAAATTAGTCACAAGACGTTTGTTATAAAGATCACCGAGCTTGTAAGCAAGAGCAAATACCAAGATTGTAGAAACAGTGATAATTTCAATAGTCCAGTTCATCAATGATGCTCTTTCCAAGAAAGTCATATCATTGAGCTCATCCAATGTGTAGTCATTATATGACTTACCATCGCTTTATAATTGTTAGTAAACTAATTATCTCATGAATAATTAAATTACATACCCAGAGTTGGAAATCGAAAATGAACCCAAAGTCGTTAAAATAGATGTCAATGTGGACATGTTCGATAGGCTATAGCTGGTACTGTTATATTTGATATCAAATTAAAAAAAGTTCAACGAGCGCTTTTGAGGAGAGGGTTTTGTGTAATATCTCTCGTAGTGTCGTATCTATAATATACATTTTATACTGACGTGAATTAATTCTTCCTTTTCTTTGAGCTTGAACCGTCTTTGTCATTCAACTCTTTGAGGCTGTGGAATTGATCTCTCACAGCACTGGTCACCAATTGTCTCAAAGCTTCTTCAGGGTTTTCACTATTCACAATTGCCTCTAATTTCTTTCGTCTTTCTTCTGTTTCTTCAGGAGTTTCCTCTGGTTGGGCACTTTCTAATGAATATTTCACATCGTTTCCATTAAATTGGAGAGAATCATTGTCTGTGGCCATACTTTCTGAATGACTATGTGGATGATCATGAGAGAGCAACCTTAAATATTGAGCGATCTCAGGGAATTCTTCCTCCTCTTCCATATATTGGGCAGCAGTCTTGTTCTCACTGTTTTTCACTTTGATACTTGCATTTAAATCCTCCACAATAACTTTGGCCACCTTTAAATCTTCAACATGATGCAATGGTGTATCTCCGTCGTTATCCTGAATATTTATATTCCCACCTTTTTCTACTAGGTATTTCAATAATGCTATATGACCATAAGAAGCTGCAGCATGAATTGGGGTATACCCATTGGGATCTTTAGAATTTGCAGAATATGATCCGGAGTCCAAATGAGACTTAACCACATCAAACTGGTTGTCTGCAGCTGCGACCCAAATATTAGATACCATTATATTGGAAATTTATCCGTGGAGAAATAAGGAGTCTCGTTTATCTCCAGTCTCCCTTTCCGAGTGAGTGATAGTAAAAGCACTTGAGATGACGCTAAAAAAAAAATTTAATGATGATGCCTGCGCATTAACCCACACTATACTATCTATGAAAAATATAAATTATGTGAGTGAGATGTCTCAAACACTAGCAGAATGTCAAAACCGGAAGATGTTATAGGCACAGTTGACCTAGAGACATCACCCCCAGAGAAGCTTAAAGGTTTTGAATGGTGGAGACGCCTGATGCAGTACAGGACGGGATTAGGTTTGACTGAAGATGAAAAAAAGCAATTTGAGCATGATTACCAAGTCAAGAGGATACCATATCAATGCACTGAATGTGTGAAGAACCGCGATTGGATGCTCAATTATTCTCCATCCGTTTTGTTCATGGTGGAACAGGTCAATAAAATAGGAGGAAACATAGATAAGACAAACATTTCTTGTGACACATGTACTGACACTAAGGGTGGGGGTTTCCATCCAGAACTTGGAATTTTACTTTGTTCTAACTGGATTCGTGATAAGTGGCAATTGGAAGATGTTTTGACCCATGAATTGATACATGCTTATGATCACCTTAAGTTTAAGGTAAACTTAAACGATTTGAGGCACCATGCTTGTACAGAAATTAGGGCTTCGATGCTTAGTGGAGAATGTAGAATTCTCAACGAAATAAAGAAAACGGGTCTTGGCAACTTTTCTTCGAAGTTTCAAAGCTGTATAAAGAGAAGAGCTATACTTTCTGTTTCTGCGAATCCAGTTTGCAAGAATGAAGAGGAGGCATCAAAAGCTGTTAACTCTGTATGGCAATCTTGCTTCAATGACACTAGACCTTTTGAAAGAGTCTATCGATAATTTGTGTGTTTCTATGTATCAAATTTGTAAATAGCCTTTTCTAGACCTGAAGTTTGATAGACAGTTTGTGTATGCAGTATGCAGGATCAATACGTATCATATCTCGTTCTAATATTCAACCTGCTGGTGGTCGTCAAAGGGAAATTTCTATAGTTCAATTCAAAATCGAAATGGAAGCTTCTGACACTCTAGAAAACCTCAATGTTCTCAGTCAAAAAGCAACTTCTGGTAGAAGAAACTTGAGTCTTGATGAGCGCTCTAGTAGTGAATCCACAGATTCCGGAGCTGAGAAGGATTCCACTGATGACGAAGCCTTGGACAGGTTAGAATACAGAGATGAGGAAACGCAGGATGCTGTGGAATTGGTTGACCGGAAACCTGATCACAGGCAATTGCTAAGAGGTATTCGATCAATAAGCAGTCAAACTAATCTAAGGTTGAATAGGCGAAGGAACGCTTCTAACGAAGAAACGGAAAATAAATTCGTTTCTAAATTTGGGGATGTCAAATTTTATCCCCATTGTACGACAATATTTGACTCCGACAGCTTAAAGAATTCGGATTTTTTTGGAATTTACGTTTTGTTCTGGTTTGCAACTTCATTTTTGATATTTACAAATCTTGTTCACTTTTATATGGATGAGGAGAATACGATATTCGAAACGGCGGTGTTCCACACGATGAAGAAAGACATCGTAAAAGTTGGCTTATCTGATCTCGGGATGTATTTAAGCTCGTACTTTGCTTATCTTGTTCAATATGCGTGTGCCAAAGACTACATAAGATGGAATAGAACTGGCTGGTTGGTTCAGGGAACTTATGACCTATTCTTTTTGGTATTCTGGATATATTTCTCTTCTAAGAGGGTGATGTCCTACCCTTGGATTGCCAAAATATTTATCATGTTACATTCTTGTGTCTTCTTGATGAAGATGCATTCTTATGGCTTTTACAATGGATATTTGTGGAATATTTTGAATGAGTTGAAATTCTCCAAAGATTACTTACAGCGGTTATACAAAGATCCTAGTATATTACCAGAAAGCAGCAACCGTGAGGAAGTAGTGGCACTTTTAAAAGAGAGCATCAAGTTCTGTAAATTTGAGCTCGAATATCAGTCCGGTGCCACATCATTATCTACTTCTTATGACCCAGGTGTAAATACAACAGAGGCATTCAAGGAGCTTGAAAAAGAAGAGGCGATCTTATTTCCTCGTAATATTAATCTCAAAAATTATTTCCAGTACACAATGTATCCAACCATGGTTTACACAATAAAATATCCCAGGACCCCTAGAATAAGATGGAAGTATGTTTTTGAAAAGACTTTAGCCATATTTGGGATAATATTTTTAATGGCGACCATAGCTGAGAATTGGATTTATCCATTAGTCATAAAATGTCAAGAGCTTAGAACAGTTCCTCTTGCAGTTAAATTTCAGCAGTTTTTTTTTATCTTCGTTGACATTGTTCCACCTTTCTTATTGATTTATATTCTCACGTTTTTCTTAATTTGGGATAATATTTTGAATGCGATCGCTGAATTGAGTAGATTTGCTGATAGAGATTTCTATGGACCCTGGTGGAATTGCACAGACTGGTCAGAGTATGCGAGACTTTGGAATGTACCAGTTCACAAATTTTTACTCAGACATGTTTATCATTCATCTATCAGTACTTTCAAATTCAACAGACTTCAAGCCTCATTAGTGACATTTATGTTATCTAGCTTGTTACACGAATTGGCAATGTATGTTATATTTGGCACACTTAGGGGCTATTTATTAATGCTACAAATGTCACAGATTCCCCTTGTCATGTTAAGTCATACAAAATTTATGTCTAATAAAAAGACTTTGGGAATAACAATTTGTTGGTTTGGTTTCTTGACTGGACCTAGTCTTTTGTGTATGCTTTATTTAACATTCTGATGATGATGATGTTTGAAATCACGTGCAAGCGATGGCAGCTAAAATTGATTTATTTTTTTAGGTACAGTAAGTAGAAAAGTATAGCTAAACAGCAGAATAATGTCTAGACCGGAAGAAATAGCACCGCCAGAGGTGTTCTATAACGATTCAGAGTCATTTAAATACACGTCATCGACTAGAGTTCAGCATATTCAAGCTGAGATGACCATCAGAGCTTTGGATTTGTTAAATTTGGAGAAACAAGAACCTCACCTCTTGCTTGATGTTGGATGTGGTTCAGGATTATCGGGAGAGATATTAACCGAAGAAGGATTTAACTGGATAGGAATGGATATAGCACCTAGTATGCTAGCCACTGCTTTAGACAGAGGTGTTGAAGGAGATCTCTTCTTAGCCGACATTGGTAACTCTGTTCCCTTTAGACCAGGCACTTTTGATGCTGCTATATCTATATCTGTTATTCAATGGCTATGTAATGCAGACTCGTCTAATGTTGATCCAAAGAAGAGATTAGCAAGATTTTTCAATACTTTATATGCTTCCTTGAAAAGGGGTGGTAAATTTGTTGCCCAATTTTATCCCATGAATGATACTCAAATAGAGTCGATATTATCCGCGGCAAAAGTAGCGGGTTTTGGAGGAGGGCTAATTATAGATGATCCGGATTCCAAGAGACGTAAAAAGTATTTCTTATTGTTGACTGCTGGACAAACAACAAGGAGTATCAATTTGTCAGGAGCTGAAATGGAAGTCACTGAAAATAAAAAGAAGTTGAGCAAGAAACAAATGAAACAATTAGAATCAAAGAAGGACTATATCAACAGAAAGAAGGATACAATGAGACGTAGAGGAAAGCAAGCTGCCAATGACTCTAAGTTTACCGGTAGAAAAAGAAGGCCCAGATTTTGATTTACGGAACTCAAATAATTTGGTGCTGCATCATCGTATTCACCTATTTATAGATTATCTATTAGCATTATAAAGTGCCTTTTTCTACTTATTTTAGTAAGACACTGTTCAACGTTAAAATATATGTGTGCATACAATCTCACCTCGAAAAAATTGAAAATCTATTGAGAAATATCATCATCATAACATTTTTTTATATCATGCTTCGCTTCTTGGGAAGAACGTCATTGGTCTCTAGACCGGCGGTGTCATTCATGCGGACTTACGCATCATCAAATATTGGTAAGTAGATTAGTGAGAAGATATGTCTCAATGGAGATGTATATTAAATGAGGAATACTAACAATCAAACTCAGGTAGCAAGCCCACTGTTTATGAACCTTTGCCTCCTAAAAGAAATGGTGAATCTGTAATCTCTTATTTGCATAAACAGCTCTTACAGAAGCACGACCCTACTGGGAAGAGACGTGCACTCGTTGACCAAAAGAACGGCATTAGATCTGGCGACACTATTAAAGTTACGTATGTCGATAGAACATCTGTCGTAGGACAGGTTTTGGCAATTAAGAGAGGTGTAAATAATTTAGGAACCAATATCTTAGTCAGAAGTAAATTTAATAAGTTGGGGTACGAGGTTAGGGTCCCACTTTTTAACCCCAAGATTAAAAATATCGAAATTCTTTACAAGCCTAAGAAATATTTGTCCAGAAGAAAGCATTTCTATATTAGAAACACGAAACATGATGTGGGTGACGTCGAACAGTTTTTGAAAAACGAATACAAAAGACAAAAGACAAAGTAGAATATTAAAGACAAAAATTTATGTAAATAGATGGCAACTAAATCAGTTTTTGAAGACTTGAAATAAAATTGAAATTAGTTAATCATATGTAGAATTACGAATCTCACTTTAATCGGATTCGTATTCATTATTAGGCTGCAATAATTCCAATTTTGAAGTCAACGAATTATGAAAATTATTTTGGAAGGCGCTAGAGGAGTCCATCATAAGTGATTCAAAGGTTTCGAAGAATTTCCAGTTTGATGTTCCGTTCGAGATGTTAGCCCAGCCTGCAGTTCCAACAACAACTGAAAGATTTCTCCTTTCTTCCGTAGTTATGTTCAATTGATAGTTGAATCCTTGGCCGTCGGATGAATTTCTGTTAGCATCCTTGTATCCATTTCTCTTCCTTAGCTCTATCTTGGGGAAGAAAGAGTTATAATCATTGAGTATTGCCGTTAATTCACTCTTTTCGTCCCATTCTCCCATATTGAATATTGACGTTGTGAAGTGCCCCAAAAACAGAGTAGTTCTTTCAAATTAGTACTGCAATTTTCAATACTTTAATCCTCCTTTTCGACTTGAGCTTATTCAAGGCTTGCATGTATTACAATGCTTTTCAATCAAATTGAATGAAAATTATCACTACAACAATACAAATTTAGTCACAACTGATTCCCAATGTTCCATTACTTAGTCAACATCGGGCGCCCAGTAACGTGCTCCAACAAGTGGTTATTCTACGCAGTATTCAATATATAGTCTCAAGTTTAATAGGAACAGTTTCCAATTAACCCTTATAGAGATCTGAATATGCGATTGATGTTAAAGAAAAATCATTTTTATTTTCAGATTTCCAACGCGTGGTTATATAGTGTCGCCTCTGAATGCGGGTAATCATTTAATACGACATTTTTCATTATAGTGTCTCATAATCAACCATGAAAAATCAACGGATCTGATTGAAGTTCTATGGATACCCTGATAGAGCCTTCCAAGTTCATAGGCGCCAACGTGATTATTGGCTTGAATGATAGCCGCACATTAGAAGGAGTTTTTACAGTTATAGACCCGTTTGGAAATATTCTTGTGTCCAATACATGGGAAACGTCAGTTGATAAGGTCTCACCACTGAAACATCATAGAAGGGAAATTGGGTTGGTTAGTGTCCCTAGGGAAACAATTTCCAAGATTTCAGTAGATGAGAAAACTTATAAAACGTTAAGACTGATGAAGTTCCAAAAAAATGCATAATGCATAAATCATAAGAAACTTATCTCTCAAAATCTTTACGTCAAATGGTGCTTCTTGAAACAAAAGAAGCAATGACTGATTTACAGAACAATATTATGAGCAATATTATGATATTACAGTGTATATTTCCAGCTCACATGATCTTAGAAGACTTTAGCCTTCCCTGAACATGTTAAATATTTTTATTAGTCTGAAGCATACCATCATCATCATTGCACTCTAGTTTGTCTAGAAATTGTCATTGTATATTAGTTTGCAGTAATAAATGGTTCAACCTGAGTTTTTGCAGAATATTGGATTTTGGAATTTTATTGCTAAATTACGTAAATTTGAAAATTTGCAACTAGATTCACTCAAAGGAAATAAGAGCTATACGCGGTGAAAGAAAATAAAGGCCCAGACATAATGTTGAACATGTTATACCAAGCATGAGATGTTAAACATGTTATGAATCCGTAATTTTGACTCCTTAGACCCTATAAATCAGATGCATGCCCATGAGTATTCTCCACTCTTGTTAATTTTAATCTGTTTCAGCGACGTTTCACTAAATCTCGCATTTTATTGCCGCTGTAAAGCTCGAGATCTAGCGAGATAGCTGTGAGTCAAGCGCACCAATCCCCGGTGGTGCTGCTCCTTTGGGCTGGAACTATATTTTTACAGCCTCGCATCTGAAATTATATCCCGCTTACATAAGCTGATTTTTATGACCACCGCCTTACCCAGAACAATAGAGATCTAGGAACTACGCTGGGATTTCAGAAAGGAAACTGACAGGTCTTACTGATTTTTGAAGTGCCGAGAGTAACCTTCAGGTAACGTGTATTCAAGGAGCTCAAGGTTTTAAAAAGTCGCTAGAATGCAAGGATCATACAAGGACAATGGTTTGCCCAGGCCCTATTACATGAAACCTTCAAAAAAGCGCTCACACTATGACAACTTACCAGTCAACATCATCAATACACCCCGAAGGAAGCTTCTTGGCTATTTGGTTTTGCTAGTGGCCTTTGGATTCATCTTGTATGAGGTGTCACAAGGGATTAGGAGCAGCAGCGGCGACCTTGACATTGAGATAATTAATCCGAAGGAACCTAACAAGAATATTGACAATTTTGTAAATACTGTTGGATCCAAGGCAGATAAAGAAATTGAAAATTTAGCATTAGCTGGGAATGTAGCTCAGAATTCAAAGGGTCAAATTGGCCGTGGTGTTCCCGAAGCTCCAAAGGGTGGTATTGCTAACGAAGGCTTTTTCGTTGGAAATGATGAAGATAAGGTTGTCGGAAATGTTAATAGTAAAAGCGGAAAGACGACTACATCTAGTGAAAAGATAAAAGGTCAAGCAGACTCAAAGATCGGAGGTAGTTATGAAAAACAAAAGACATAGAAAATTCTTAACACCTTACTTTTTATGATGAGTCAGTTCCTTCTTTGAACCTATCCAGACTTTGTTCTTGGGAGGAGTACGATAGAAAAAAATAAAACAAGTGATATGAGAATATGAGTTTTTTCCTAATCATGGAACGTATAGCTGCATTCATCCTGAACAACTACAAGGGCTTAAGTATAAAGATTGGATGCCTTCGGAGACAGCTTATCTCCTTATAGATGACTTTTATTCTATATGCTACCTGTATAATAACTTAACGTAACGCAGTTATGATAAAGAATTTTATCCACTTTATGTAACACAGTTGATATATGCAACTGCTTTTGAGATCACCTGTATTATGTGCCTAATCTGGGGAAAATACGTTGCGAAAAGGAAAGAGCTTACCCAGGGTCAAATGATTAATTCAAACATAGTCACAAAAAATTAGGAAGTGATGGTTTATCTCATAAAATCACAAGGATCTTCTTAACTTGTCATTAATGTTTAAACTCTTATAAATGTTTTTAGAGGACGGTGAAAAAAATTAGAGCCCGATTAATTTATCTTATTGCGGAAAAAAGGGGACGTTCATGTATGTGCATTCTTTAGCCAATCAGTAGCCCGAAAGTTAAGGCCTGTAATCACATTAATACTTAACTTAGGACCTGTAATTCATATCACATTCGTTTTTATCTTAAGGTACAGAAGAAATACTTTTCCCCTCCTTGCTCTTTCTGTTGTAATATTTAGGTAGCCTACAAGTAGAAGTAAGAAAAGCCCAAAAAATAACCAATGATAGCACAACCATATGCGTCGCCACCAGTCTCGTTGCACCTTAACAGAAAAGCACGACTCCTACGCATTTATAAACATATTGCTGCCAAAAGCCCACTGCGTGGGGCCGCACATAACAACGTTGTATCGCCGCTTAGGGAAAAATCGCTGTCGCTATCAGCAGTGTCTGTCATATAAAAAAAAAAAAAGAAAAAGGTGCTTTGGGGGCAAAAGCACACCCAAAAAGAAATCTTTTTGTGATGCGAAGAGATTCCTTTGTGAAAAAAATTTTCTTTTCGGCCCTTAGTTAAATAAATATCAGCGCACCGAAAAGATTTTTTTTATTATAGTTTTCTTTCCAGCTAAAGCACTTTTGCCGTAAAGTTATAGACCCAGAATGTCAGCTGCTGGTGAAAAGAAGAACTCGGGAGAGGTTCTCTCTGAGTTGTTAAGCAAGTTGCAAGTTGCAGATGACAAGGATGAAGCTGCTGCCAATGTTGCTTCTTTCTTGAACTCTTCTATTGAGGAACACGATGTACCTGAAGAATTCTTCACTGCTTTACAAAAGCAGATCAACAACAAGAAGGACTCTGCTATATCGTTGGCAGCATTAGACGCATACAAACATATTGCATCTGGCAATGACTTGGCTCCATCCGTTGAACCATTCGTTGTTGCTTTGAGTGGCGATGTTGCCGCTAAGGCCGGTGACAAGAACAAGGATGTTCAAAAGGCTGCTTCTGATGCATTGTTTGCCATTTCTACTGCCATTACTCCAACTGCCATCAAAGTCTTGTTACCTAAGCTTTTGGAAAACTTGGCTAACACCAACAAATGGACTGAGAAGACTGCTATCTTGAGATCCATCTCCCAATTAGTTGACACAGCTAAGGCTCAAATTGCATTGAGAATGCCTGAATTGATCCCAGTTTTGTCTGAAGCTATGTGGGATACCAAGAAGGAAGTCAAGGAAGCTGCCACTCAAACCATGACTAAATCCACCGAAACTATCGATAACAAGGATATCGAGAAGTTTATTCCTAAGTTGATTGAGTGTATTGCTAAGCCAACTGAGGTCCCAGAGACTGTCCATCTTTTAGGTGCTACAACTTTCGTCTCTGAGGTCACTACTGCCACTTTGTCCATTATGACTCCATTGTTGTCTAGAGGTTTGGCTGAACGTGATACCGCCATTAAACGTAAGGCTGCTGTTATTGTTGACAACATGTGTAAATTGGTCGATGATCCTCAAGTTGTCGCTCCTTTCATGAACAAGTTGTTGCCAGCTCTTAAGGCTAACTTCTCTAACATGGCTGACCCAGAAGCTCGTGAAGTTACCAACAGAGCTTTGAATACCTTGAGAAGAGTTGGTGCTGTTGGTCCTGATGATGCTATCCCTGAAGTTTCTACTGCAGGTGATATCCCAGTTACCTTGGGTGTCTTGGACGAATTGTTGAAATCTAAGAAAATTGAAAAGAAGTTCGCCCCAGCTAAGGAATATATTGCAGCTATTGCTGGTGACTTGATTGATGAAAGATCGATCAACCCAGATGCATGGCTCCTTGCTGTCTTGCCATTTGCCACCATCTTCTTGCATGAAAATGAAGCTAAAGAGCTTATTGAAGAATTCAGAAAGAAGGCAATTGACAATATCCCAGAACCACCATCCTTCGAAGATGAAGAAGATGATGGTGAAGATTTGTGTAACTGTGAATTCTCTTTGGCTTATGGTGCTAAGATCTTGTTGAACAAGACTCAATTCAGATTGAAGAGAAACAGAAGATATGGTTTGTGTGGTCCTAATGGTTCCGGTAAGTCCACCTTGATGAGAGCTATTGCCAACGGTCAAGTTGAAGGTTTCCCATCTGATCAATTGAAGACTGTCTACGTCGAGCACGATATCGATGGTACTCATGCTGATACCACTGTTACTGATTTCGTTATCAGTGATGGTGATGTTGGTTTGACCAAGGAAATCGTTGAAGAAAAATTGAAGGAATTCGGTTTCTCTGAGGAGATGGTTAGGATGCCAATTCAATCATTGTCTGGTGGTTGGAAAATGAAATTGGCTTTGGCTAGAGCTGTGTTGAAGAATGCTGATATTTTGTTATTGGATGAACCAACCAACCACTTGGATACTGTTAATGTTGCTTGGTTGACCCACTACTTGAACACTTGTGGTATCACTTCTATCATTGTTTCTCACGACTCTGGTTTCTTGGACAATGTTGTTCAATACATTATCCACTACGAAGGTTTCAAATTGAGAAAGTACAAGGGTAACTTGTCTGAATTCGTTAAGAAATGTCCATCCGCTCAATCTTACTATGAATTGGGTGCCTCTGACTTAGAGTTCCAATTCCCCGAACCAGGTTTCTTGGAAGGTGTTAAGACTAAGCAAAAGGCTATTGTTAAGGTCAGCGGAATGTCTTTCCAATACCCAGGTACTTCTAAGCCACAAATTCAAGACATTAACTTCCAATGTTCTTTGTCTTCAAGAATTGCCGTCATTGGTCCAAATGGTGCTGGTAAGTCTACCTTGATCAATGTTTTGACTGGTGAATTGTTGCCAACTACTGGTGAAGTTTATGTTCACGAAAACTGTCGTATTGCTTACATTAAGCAACACGCTTTCGCACATATTGATAACCACTTAGACAAGACCCCATCTGAATATATTCAATGGAGATTCCAAACTGGTGAAGATAGAGAAACCATGGATAGAGCTTCTAGACAAATCAACGAGGATGATCAAAAGGATATGAACAGAATTTTCAAGGTTGAAGGTACTGAAAGAAGAATTGCAGGTATCCACGCCAGAAGAAAGTTCAAGAACTCTTATGAGTATGAAATTTCTTGGATGTTAGGTGAAAACGTTGGTATGAAGAACGAAAGATGGGTTCCAATGATGTCTGTTGACAACACTTGGTTACCAAGAGGTGAATTGATGGAAAGTCACTCCAAGATGGTTGCTGAGGTTGATATGAAGGAAGCATTGGCATCTGGTCAATTCAGACCCTTGACTAGAAAGGAAATTGAAGAGCACTGTGCTATGTTGGGTCTTGATGCTGAATTGGTCACCCACTCCAGAATCAGAGGTTTGTCTGGTGGTCAAAAGGTTAAATTGGTCTTGGCTGCTTGTACTTGGCAAAGACCACATTTGATTGTCTTGGATGAGCCAACCAACTATTTGGATCGTGACTCTTTAGGTGCTTTGTCTAAGGCATTGAAGGCATTCGCTGGTGGTATTGTTATCATCACCCATTCTGCTGAATTCACCAAGGATTTGACTGAAGAAGTCTGGGCTGTTTTGGATGGTAAAATGACCCCATCTGGTCACAACTGGGTTCAAGGTCAAGGATCTGGTCCAAGATTGGAGAAGAAGGAAGATGAAGAAGACAAATTCGATGCCATGGGTAACAAGATTGCCGCTACCAAGAAGAAGGCCAAGTTGTCAGCTGCGGAGTTGAGAAAGAAGAAGAAGGAGAGAATGAAAAAGAAGAAGGAATTGGGTGATGCTTACGTTTCTGATGACGATGACATCTAATTCTATTAGATGTATCACCTAATATAAAGAATTCTATTCTTATTTAAGTTATTTTATATAATTTTTGTCTACTTTAAATATATTGTTATCAGCCCTTTAAATTGCGTTTTACTACGTTTGAATTATCGTTTTCGGTAATATTTGCGATAATATGGATGCGAAGGTTGCAAAAGGTGTGGATAAATACCACAAAATAAATATTTGTTGAAAGGTAGCAGACAATGCTTTCCAATACACTTCTTGTCTTACAAATTTGCTTGCAATGCGTCGTAGCACCACCTACTTATCATTCAAATAGCCAAGTCGGTTCTTCGTATAGCGATTGCTTGGATGGCGGTTTCTGTGGTTCTACAACGAAGCGTGGGAGGAAAGATGAAACAGGACTATGGAGTCCTAATTATTCACCCGCTCAAGTGATATGCCCACCTGGGAGTTTGATTAGGGAAGCAAACGATGTAAGTGTACCATTTTTCAAGACTTTGAAAGATAACTAACCAGTCTTTGAGACCTTATGTGATTCAGAAAGAAAATACGTAGAGAACAAACAGGACATGGTAAAAGAAGCTCTTCTTCAGCTTTTAGAGAGACACAAGATTCCGGATTTTGATTACTTGCTGTTCTTTGACAGCAGAAAACCAGTTAAGATCTCATTGGCAATTTCTGGGGGAGGATATAGGTCAATGCTCACTGGGGCAGGGGTATTGGAAGCTTACGATGAACGTACACCTACATCTAATACCTTATTGGGTGGATTGTACCAGGCAATCACGTACTTTGGGGGAGTGAGTGGAGGCTCTTGGTTAGTGATGAGTAATTTTGTCAATGACAACGAGCCAGTTCATAAACTTAAGACAGATAGGAGTACATGGTCTTTAAACGAAAAGATACTTGAAGGAATTCCAAACTTCCAGTTTCAATCAGATAGACCTTCGTTGGACGATATCTCAAATAGTGAAAACAATTTGGTCAAAAATTGCCCACTTAAAAGGAAGGAAGAATCGTTCATCGTTTCAATGGCCATATCTATTTTTCAAAAGAAAAAACCTGGTCACACTCTGAAAACTAAGTATGATGTTTCTTGGAAACAGGTTTTTAAATTTTATAAAGAGCTTCACATAGAAATAAGAGGTAAACGTCAAGCAGGATTCTATCTCTCGCTTACAGACTACTGGGGAAGAGCGTTAAGTAGGAAACTCTTCACCAGCTCGGCAAGAGTGCCCGGTGTAACCTTGTCTAGAGCCACTAAACTCCCTTCTTTCAAAAATTATGAGCAACCCTTTCCTATAGTGTGCTCGATAGAAAAACCGACTAATGCTACTGTGTCGAATAAGGAATCAAACCTTTTTGAATTTACACCTTATGAATTTGGGTCCTGGGACTCATTCTTAAACGCATTTGTATCAGTCAGATATTTGGGAACAGCACTATTCGATGGAATATCATTAAATAAAGGGAAAAGAAGAGGAGCGTCCATTTGTACGACAGACTTTGACAACGTTGGCTTTGTCACAGCGACTTCTTCATCTTTATTCAATCATGTGTTTCTTTATCTCTATGACTTCCTCACTAGAACGAGACTGAATATTTCAGATGCATGGCAAAAAATTCTAGAGCCCTTTGGACTCAGATCAAGTTTAGGATCTTTGTCACTTCCCAGTCTTCATCCAGATTATGCTGTATATTCACCTAATCCCTTCTATGGGTACAGTAAATCAAGGAGCAGAGTAACTGAGTCCCCGCATATTTACCTTGTGGATGGAGGTGAAGATGGCCAGAACATCCCATTTCACCCATTTTTCAGAAGAGCAAGGGAAGTTGACATAATCTTCAGCTTTGACATGTCATCTGACATATTGAATTACCCAAATGGAAGTGTCCTTACTAAGGCTGCTGAAAGGTTCAAATCTACAGGATCATACTTCAGCATGCCATCAGAGTCTCATTTCCTCACTGATGAATCAAGGATTACACATAGGCGGTCAGTTTTTCCAAATGTACCCTCAGTATCTGAAATTCTTTCCCAAGGGCTCAATAAGCGGCCACTTTTTTTGGGTTGTGATCTAAGTGATTATCCATTCCACAGTCGAATCCAAACCGATTCTCTCAACCTAAAAATCAACGAAAAATTTCAAGAAGATCACTATTTGCCTCCTTTAATTGTTTACACAGCAAACTCTGAAATATCGTATCCATCAAATAGATCAACATTCCAGATCAGCTACTCGAATGAAGAAGTGGAGGCCATGATGACAAACGGCTATAATCTTGCGACAAATCTGAATTCCACTACGTATATGATGTGCATTAACTGTGCTATTTTAAAACGGGAGTTTGATCGTAGAGTGTTATCTCAAGATCCAAAGAGTCATTTCGTGATACCAACGGCTTGTGAAAATTGTTATCGCGACTTTTGCTGGCACAAGAATTGATGGATCTGATGCAGCTTTTTATCGTACTGCATTGGGGGAGTAAAAATATATATATATTTTTTTTATCGTCCATTGTCTCAAATTTCTGCAACAGTTCTAAAATATATCTAACAAAGGAAAGGGCAAGGTGAGTTAGATACCCCACTGCTAGAGGAAGATCGGAAGCAGTTTATATTTAATGGTAACTCTTTGAGGTTGGTTTGTCAATATATACGGTTCCAAGCTTGTTTGCAGTCAGATACCTGAGAAAAAATGTCTTCAGATATCCCGGCGATGAGCACCGATACTGCGGTGAATTCCGTTTATATGATAATTTGCACTGGATCTCTATCATTTTGTGTTATAGGAATCATGTTGTTTTATTCTGGAATTACTCAAAGAAGATCTTCACTTACTATGCTAGTTGTACCCGTGCTCCTTGCACCCTTGGTTCTTATTGACTGGTATATATGGGGATATTCCTTATGTTACGGCTCATCTAGTAATAGGTTTATCGGTGACTTCAAATATTCAGTGTTGAGACAGATTAATTCAAAAGAAGGATTCACTTATAGGACTTCGAGAGGGGAGATTCTATCGATTATCCATTTTTTGTTTAATGGAGCCTTCAAGATTGTATGTGTAGTGATAACCTTTCCTGGGTGTATTGCAGAGAGGGGAAGATTAATTCCCATGATGGTGTTTCTTTTCTTCTGGTCTTGCATTGTTTATAATCCAGTGACATATTGGTTTTGGAGTAGCAATGGCTGGCTATCTGTTGAATCAGGGAAATATAAAGTTTTGGATTTTGCAGGGGGGAACTGTATTCACGTTGTCAGTGGGTTTACTGCCTTGGCTTATTCTTATATCATAGGCGCAAGGAATCCCAAAGTTCTAGAAGAGTATAGAAGTTCTAATACCGGCTATGTTGTTGTGGGAACTTTCTTCCTACTAATTGGTTGGTGTGGATTCGTTGGAGGATGCGACTTCAAGTTCTCAAACTCCTCAATATTCATATTTATGAACGTACTATTTTCATCTTCAGTGGCTGCGTTATTTTGGACTTTAATTGATTATTATTTCTCAGCAATTCCCTTAGGAAACAGCTCGGAATTGATAAACGAAGAGCAAGGATTAACCGGTAACGATGATGGAAACGAGTTAAAATCAAAGAAAAGTTTTCAAACACTTCAGAATATGAGAGGGAAAAGAAAGATTTCTTCAATATCATTTTGTTCTGGTATTGTTTCAGGTCTAGTAGCAATCACTCCTGCTGGAGGCTACGTGGCGTCTCCAAATGATTTATGGAAAAGTTTTATATTTGGTGCTGTAGGTGGCATAGTCGGCAACATTTCCACAAGATTGAAATATTACTTCCACGTTGACGATGCTTTGGATATCTTTGCTCTTCATGGTGTTGTTGGTATTGCTGGATCATTATTAACAGGAATATTTGCTAACAGACAGTATCAGTCTGAAGGTGGCTGGGTCGTTGGTCACTGGATTCAATTAGCATATCAGCTTTTAGGGTGCGTTGTAACAGGTGCCTATGTGCTAGTTGTCAGTGGTGTATTATTATACATTATTGATTATATTCCAGGACTTTATTTAAGAATAGACAAGAACTTCAACAGAAGAATGAAGTATGAAATGAAGGAAATGAAAAATCTGGGTGAAAGCAGATCATCTGACTTAGAGCAGATGTATTTTACGGAAAAGTCACTGGAGCTTTATGAGTATGAAATCAATGAAGTATTGGGTACTGATGCTTATGAATTCAATGGGGAATATTCGATGGATTTCATGGAGTTTATAAATGCTTTGCGCCCTCTGGACTATATGTTGCCAGATTCAGCTAAGTCTTACGAAGGAAGTATATCATCTTTCCTTCAAGACGGGCAAAAGATTCAAAAGAGAGAATAATGCGGAATGAACTTGGGGAATGTCTACTTATAGAAGCGAATAATATTATTGTACAATAGATCTTGACTTTATCTATATGGTTAGTATTAATAAATATTAATGAGAGAACACCTGGCAGTTCACCTATGAAATTAAAATGGTGTTAACTAATAAGCCTAATGGTCAACTCGAAGACAGCAAACGTAGCACCATTAGCTGGAGCCGCTCTAAGAATAGTTGGGATAAATCCTTTATAGAAGCCTTTAACTCCATTTTTTACCCAAATATCCTTCACAACCAGAATAGATCCCTTGTAGACAGGTTTTTTGAGTGAATCTGCTTGGAGTTTAGACTTGATGACATCTACTGGATAAATACCACCCCATAAAGTATAACCAGAAAGACCACCGAACAAGCACAACTTCAAACCTGGAATATCAGCTCTTGAAATGTTGGGGTTCTTCTTGAGCTCTTTAGCTACTAAGGCTTCATATGTTGCAAAATAGATACCCAAACCGACACTTTCTCTGAATAATGTGGGAAAAAGACCTTTATAAATACCACTGAGACCTTCTGACTTATAAATCATGCGAGCACAATCAAGGGGACCACTAAAGGACTTGTCTGTTGCCGACTGTGTTTGAAGTCTAATACGGATATGCTCAATTGGAGAGGCCAAAAAACCATTAGCAAAACCAGCTACTGCACCACAATTGAAGAAGTTCATGAGTCCCAATTGTTGACCATTAAGTTTATTATCATAATATCGTTTCATATACTCATTTACTGAGAATTGTACTGAGACACAAGCTCCAACACCAATCAAAGGTGTCAAGGTACCCTTATAGAATCCTGACACTCCACTATTTGAGATTAACTTCTTGACCACATCAACAGACCCGCTGTATGCACCTTGCGGGGCAGATTGCAATCTGACTTTCACAGTATCAAATGGTTGACCAACTAGAACTTGGGCGATACCACCAAGAGTTCCTGCAAACAAATCTTTTAACACTTGAGTGTTATCATTCGTGAGTTCGGGCTCTTCAAGCTCAATAGTCATATCAGAGTACGATAAATTTTAAATCGTAAATAAGATACGAGGAAATTTTTTTCACACGGCTATAAAAAATTCCAGCCTCTCGATCAAATCTCAAATCTACTGGGTGAGAAACTAAGAATAATTATTTTCATTTTGTAATTCATCCATTTCATGGCCTCGTTAAGGTGTATATTCGTTAAAGACTATTTAATGTAAATATTGTTTTCGTTCTCCCTATCCACGTTCTCTGCAATCAAAGTATCAAACGGATTCATTCCGCTCTTAGCATATGACTGTCCAACAGAATGAGCTGGAGCAGTAGTTGGTGCCGATAGTCCAGGGCTCAGAAGAGGAAATGATATGCCTCCTGGTACCTCAAAACTAGGCGTCGGCATTATTGCTTGAGCGGCTGGTCCAACGGTAGCGAACAAGGGAGTCCTAACAGGGGCCTGATTGCCCGCAGCCTGTGCAACGTTCACTTGACTTTGAGAATGTGGGTGACTAGTAAGAGGAGTGAACATACTCAGTACTGAAGAAAGACCAACACTTGAATTAGTATCGGAGGAAATCAATTTGTATGACGAAATCTCCAATAGAATCGTTACCTCTTTCGTAGCTTTGGTGAGATTAGCCATTGATCCACGAACTTCATTCAAAACAGGAAGGTCTTTCATGATATTTTTGACGGCAGAAAATGTCTGAATGACCAGTTTAAGAAATAGATTTATGTCATCCCAGAAAAGCTTTTTCGTTGTTTGGGAAGGATTGTTTCTTATCGTGACCAATTCAGTTTTCAATTTCTTTGTGATATCCATTGATGAAACGCATACATTTGTAAGCTCCTTTACTTTAATAGCCACAGAGTGGTTTATTTGCTGCTCAGAATTAGGGGTAGCACTTGCAATAGCAGATTTACCGATAGCACTCGTGAGTTCTGCGAACACTATCTGGGCATCCGTTGTGGCATTATCAATTGAGTTATAAAGCTTTTCATCAACATCCTCTGAGTCTACCGCTTGTTTGGTATTCACGGTGAGTTTCTTTGTCTCCTGATTGCTATTTAAATTCGTGACAGATAAGGGCATCTTTGATAACAGTGTATGGCCCATGATATTCTGTTGAGTATTTGAAGACATCAAAAGTTTATAGGCATTAAATATCTCATTCAAAGATCCAAACAACGTAATGTATAACATACGCACAAAGCAGACATCTGTCTTCTTAATAAAAGCGGCGAAACTTTCATTAAGGAGGTTCATTATGTTCTGAAATGAGCTGATACATGCATGCAAAAATTTAACAATACGTTCAACCGTACTGTTATTATCCTCGAACATTTCCAACTCTTCAACTAGGGAGTCAATATTTGACTTGGTAGAATATAAATATGAAACCATCTTGATGGTAATCTTTTTGTCGACACAAAACCCGGTGAAGCGGCGAATCGACGAGTGCAATTCACTAAATGCAAATAAAACCTTCCTCGAAATCTTTATAATAGTCGTAGCGTCATATTTAGTGTTTGGTTTAAATGGCGATAAATCATTCTGTGCAGATGAGTTATTCCTGGTCGCTGCCCGAATTGAAGGAGGCTCTTCTTCACCCGCCTCTTTTCTCGGTGGCTGACTAGTCGTTCCACTCCAAGATGCCCCCGATTGCGAGTTTTGGCGGCTTGGTTGTCCAACCTGACTTGAGGAGCTCAGCTTCGCAGCAATCAAATTATTTGAAGGGAGTTCAGGGAGCGTGGACAACCTTCTGAAGTAAGCGCTAGACTTGTGCTCGGTGTCAACGTTTCCATTCTTTTCCAAAATTCTATCAATCTCTTTCAAAGTATTTGATCTTGAACGATTTCTACTCGGAGGCCTACTTACACCCTGGAGCCCAGGAGAAGGGTGGGTGCCTGGAGTGGAAGGCGAACTTGTATGAATGTCATTTGACGTTGTAACTCCTGATCCCAATGGCAATGGAGATCCGTTCCTGCTACCGGAATCCACAGAAGGAGCGGATAGAGGCAGATCAGAGTACTGTGAACCTTCCGAGGTGTTAACCCTTATAGGATCAATATGAACTTCTTGTTTCTCCACCGATTCTTCTGGCTTCTTGATAATAAGTCCCATTCTTCTGGCTGCTCTTGAAGCTTTGGACTTGGAATCTGAGACACTTCTGGATCTTGCTAATGAAGGCTGAGCATGTAAAGGTGGACCTGAACTAGGAACTTGCTTTGCCATTTCGGATAATCTATGATTTAATAAGGAACTATTAGCAATCAAATAACCTTTAAGTTCTTTCACCCAGTCTATTTCAGATGATTGCTTTTGAAAACCTTTAATTAAATCCATAGGTGGAAGTATTAAAGGATTTCCATTTAACTCTAATAAGCTAAGGGATCTCATTCCTGCCAATACAGGATGCAAATATTGTATTTTGTTATTCTTCAATGACAATACGCTTAACTTATTGAGCGACGATAAGTTTGAGGGTAACGTCTTCAACTTGTTAGAAGATGCATCTAGAATTTCAAGGTTTTGGAACAGTGCCAATTCTCCTGGAAGATTGGTGATGTCATTGTTATGAAGATCAAGATACTTTAGGCTATTCGAGAGTAAGCCAAGATTCGAAGGGATCTCTTTAATTTGGTTATTCAGAAGTGTTACTCTTTCTATCTCCAACCCAGGAAAGTATGTGCCTACGTATTCGATGGAATAATCAATAATCTCAGGTGCAAAGTCTATATTCTCTCGTGCCACATCATCTAAATTTAATGATTTCTTTAATTTAATTTGATCGGCTCGTTCGTAAAGATGTGTAAACACATGAGACCTTAAACCAGATTCCATTGTTTTAGATCACTCTAATCTATTCAAAGTTACGAGCTTCAGTTTCTATGAATAACAGTATCCTGATTTAGTTACAATTGATATTTAATTTTTTTTCTTTTGATCGCACCTCGATTACGGAGATTTACTTGGACACCGCTTACATTAAAGAACTATTGATTCTAATTATATGTGTACACCTTTAGCAATTGCGTCTTTTCTCTCTTCCCAAACAGTCTTTCCGCTACAACTGCATACCTGTTTATCATTTTCCCAAGCACCTGCACTTCTGGCTATAACCCCACAAAGTGAGTCCGGAGAGATTTCATCTTTGAGGCGTGATAAAACGACACTTCTTCCGATTAAATCATCGATATTCAACTTGGCAGGTAATAAGTATTGACCGGAAAACATTCCTGTATCATCCTTAGCACCAAGCGAGTTGATTATTGTACTATGATCCGAAGGAACATCCACATTTATTTCTTCTAATTGGTAGTGAAGCTTTCCAGTGGATAAAGCCCCATTCGACAAATTGCCTGTTTTCCTTATGGAAGGATAATAAGTCCCCTTTTCGAGCCCATTAACCGTTAAGTCAACATAAATATCATTTGTACCAGCGCTCACGATACGTCCAAGGCCCTTTACAGGTTGATCCCAGTCTTTCTTATCGAACGACTCTAAGATACAAACGGCTGCACTGTTGGGTTTACCAGTTCCTCTTATAATTGCATCTCTACCAGTGGTACGAATTGCTTGTACAATAGCACTTGGAGGTTGAATACCCTCAGTTGTCACAGTGTTTGACTTCAAATTAATGTCAAATTTCGAAATGCCTTCCAAAGTCCCTAATACTTTGGATACAGATTCAACACAAGAACCACATTCCATAGGAACCTGGAATACCATTTCAAATTGATTCGTCATGGCACCTTAACCTTAATTACAAAAATTATGATGACTTTTAATTTCTTACTAATTGAGAATGAATTAATCTGTGATACGATCTCAAATGACGCCGCAATTTTCTAGAAGCATTTGGGCACAAATGACATTTATTTATCTTTATAGCAATATATATATATACTACATTTTGAGCTCCTGAGCTTCTTACAAAAGGTTTTGTAAACCAGTTTAAATAGCGTTAGGATCGATCTTGGTACAGATCCAGGTTGAAGCATACATGTTAGTCCGATCGATCGACGTTTTAGGTTCTCTAATAGCTGCTGCGTTGCATTCAAAACCAAACTCTTCAAAAAGTCCTAAGTACCAAGGTTTTTTGGAAGCGCTTCTAATCATGACTCTACCACGGGGGGCAAGACACTCTTTTAATGCCGAAATCTCCTTCTTGGCATCAATGCCATTGGTGTCGAACCAATCCATATGATCCATCAATATTGCTATTGTCAAAGAATTTTGACGCAAGCGTGCAAAGACATCAAGAAGAGTGTCTGTGTGTACTCTGACATTACTAAGTGGATTGCTTTCTTGCTTTCCACTCAATGCAGCGTATCCTTTATCAGTGAGATAATCTGGACAATTGACCTTTGAATACTTTCCCTTCAAGGTCAAATAGTAAAAGTAATTGTCCTTCGAAATAAGAGACCTCTGAATAACGGGTTCTAATGTGTCTACCACATACTTTAAAACTGAAGAACCCATCATTGCGGCCTGGTTAGCAGGAACACCCAATGCCTTCCATAAGAAAACAGGGTTACCTACTAATAATGTTGCAACAAGAGGATTGAATAATGATGGCTTTATCTTATCTTTCCAAACCTTAATTTGCTGTTCCATTGTTTCACATTCACATAAATATTCAATGTCTTTAGAGACTCCGAAAACAGCAAACACGAATTTGGCAAGTCTGAGTGCCCATCTTGTAGAGCCTGTGTCGTAAATCCCTCTTCCTTTCAAATTGAAAGCTTTAGGTCCATTTTCAGCCCAGTATTGAAAGGAATTAGAAGACATGTGAGGGCTTAATTTAGTTAATAGTAAATCATAAAAATCATTGATCCTACCTTCGCCGAAGAGGGACCATATTTCTTGTTGGCTCAAGCTTCTGAAAGCAGCCAACTTCAATTCTAGAAGGTGGTTTTGGCATGGATTTAAATCAACAGCATGAATTCTCCTTGGAGGATTGGGCAATGTGGCATATGACAAAATGTTGTCTCCAGCAGATGTTATAGCCAAGACGGTGTCATCAGAATTGAAATTCAATATCTTGTTATCTTCTCTGGGATCTTCCCACGTAAAGGCATAAATATACTCGTTTCTGAACTGTTCATATGCCGGATTAAGCTCATCATAGTATACTCTCCATATCTCTTTTTGGTAGTACACAGAAGGAAACGGTAAATTTCTGTGGAAATTATTGAGTACGGCTTCATGTCCTTTACTTAAAGGCAAATTTTCAACTTTCCCAAGGGATGGTGTAGGTGCAGCAATTGGTCCAAGGGAAGGAGATTTACCATTACCGAGGGCAGGTGGGGGTCCAACTGGAGAAAGATAAGGTGATTCAGTGGCCAAGCAGTTGATTCTATGAAGAAGTGTTGTCGATCTTGACTTGTCACATCCTATCCATATGTAGTAAGGAATCTTTCCTAATTTTCTGTTGAATGAGTTTAATGATTTTATCGTTCCGAATTTGTATTCTAAGTAGGTTCTTCTGGAAGGCTCGAGGAAAACCTTATCAGCTTCGAACCAGATACGCCAGAAATTTCTTTGGAGCCAAGAAATATTCCTGTTGACGAGTCCACCCAAGGTATCGATTCTGCCGAGCGAAGTATCACTAGTTTGAAACCCAAAATCAACACAGGCAACTACGCCTGTTTTGTCGATCAACTCGACTGCGTGGTCGACAGCGGCATTGAAAGTAGGAATCATCGAAAGAGAGTAACTGAAGGTGATGAGATCTGCCTTATCGTGTAAGATTTCGAAACATGTGGCATCACCTAAGATGACATGGACGTTGTTCCAATTTTTAGCAGCAAACCTTTTTTTCGCAACTTCGCAAAGTGACGGACTCAAATCCACTAAATAGACTGCTTCAAAGTTCTCGGAGATTGAATACAACTTATCCATGTAGTCAATATTAGAGCCTGTTCCTCCTCCAACATCAACCCATACAATTCCCTTATACTTTGAGAGATGAGAAAGGGCAAGCTTCAAGCACTCCTTTCTACCTTGCAAAAGAATCTCTCTTGTCTTATCATATATATTTGCTTGACTGCTATAGAACTTCTCCAACATCAATTGTTGATTGCCTTCAGACTTTGCACATTTTCCAATGAGGGGTTTTATAAAACAAGCCCAACTGAACTTTAGAACAAGAATAGAAGTCTCACGTAAGCTTTTATTTAAAAAACATATAGATAACACCACTCCTAGTGATAAATAAAGGAGAGTGCTCACGTCAATATTGTGGGATTCATTCATAAAACTGTCTATGACTTTCTGCATTTTGCAAGTTGGTAGTAAAACTCAGTTCAATTGTCATAGGATTATAGTCAAATAAATAGTGGTGGACCATCTTTGGGCTCCACGCTTCAAGAGCGCACATGTTCCAAAATACGAAAAAAAAAATAAAATAAAAAAAAAACTACTAAACGTGGTGGTCTACAACGTGTGTCAATCTATACGTTTCAATTAGGATAACTATGCAAAAAAGTAGCCAAAAGTGACACAAATACCAAGGCACAGTAGATATATCCCCAACTAGACAATTAGCTTTCATCGTCTAACCGTCTTAGAAGGTAGTCAATTTCAACTTCTTTTGTTATGGGAATAATGTACTCCTTATATAATTTTGCCAAAACTTGAGGTTCAACCTTACTTTGTGGGTTTTGACTATATCTTAATGAAGGATCTGTGCCATAACTTTGCCCTTTGATAACAATTCGTTCTAAAATCTTTTCTTCTACACTCGCATTCGTGATGGAGTCACTCAAGGCCTGAATATCTTTTGCCTTTATAAGCTTGGTGTATTTCTCTCTATCAGCTCTAAACTTAGACTCAGCCACGAACTTACCGAAGTGAATGCGTCTTGAGATTGCCTGTAGGCAGTCAATATCACAAGTTGACACAGAACCTAAGTTTTCTAGCTGATCGCCTATTTTAGCACTTATTTTAGGAACGATTTCCATGGTATAGAAATCTTTGATTTGATTATTGACATTGATTTTACTGGAACCAGATGCCAAGATCTTTGGGTAATTGATAGGCGGAAGAATGGGGGAAAGAATCTGATCAGGGAAAAACGGTAACTCATCTGGAGCTTCGTATCTTCTAATTTGTGAGTGAACCTTCTCCATTTGCAAAAGTGCCCAGTCTAAAAATGATCCATCAAAGCCTTCAATCTTGAATTTATTTCGTTCATAGACAGAAGGTGATGAATAAAATTGTGACCTCTCGATCAAGCCGAAGACAATTGTGTCTTCCATACGAATCAAAGCACTCCGGATGTTGTTTAAGTCGAGGACAGTCTCTGGTTTCATGAAATCCATGTTTAATTGTTCCTTAAGAGTTCTTTCTTTTGCTACGCACACATGATTAAAAATAAATGTGTCGAAATCAAGAAAAAAAAAATCAATCCGTGAGACCTGATAAGGAATCTTAGATACAGTGATCGAATAGTTACTATACATATTAATAATTCTATCATTTTTAGCTAGGGTACTTAGCTAGTATTTCTTCATCTTCCTCTTTCAATTTCTTGACTTTGTCATTATCTTCATCAATGAAATAAGATCTTCTTTGGATTAAAAATCTTTTTAACCTCTCAAATCGAGTTAACCCCTCCCCATAGTTGTCATGACTTCTTTGCAAATCTTGCATACTCTTGAGAGTATTCATGTTTGCCTGACGTATATATTCGTTGGAACGGTCGAGAGCTAGCATTATTTGCAAAGAGAAAGACAATGCAGCAACAAGAAGAACACCTGCCAAAATTTTATATTTGTTCTTTTCTAGTTCTTCGGCAGTGGGAGGTGACCTTTTATATTTCATTCTGTAATAATCTTCCCATGTTCCTGCCATCCAGAATTGTTCGTCATTATTGAAGCTATATTTTGGCCTATGGGAGTTAGCCATTCTATACGCCTGAAAGCTGCTTGCATCTGGGGAATAGTTCTGCCAGGTAGTCCTGTTATAGGTCTTGAAAGCGATTCTTCTTCTCGTGTCCTTTAACAAGTCATAGGAGTTCTTTACTAGATCAAATCTTTTTCTCTTCATGTCCTCTGTGAGTGGTTCATTGTTTTTATTGTAAACAGTTACATGCTTTGATAAGTCAGGATGGTATATCTTGACAAGTTTGGTGTATTTGGCTTTCAAGATTTCATGCAAATCTTTCTGGGATAGGTTCAATTGCTCTTGCTTTAGATCGAATATCTCTAACGGACTAGGGTTTTTGGTGGTAGGCCACGCATGCAAGCCGTGTTTCTCATGAGGATCTTGTTGTCTCGCAGAGGTTGCATAGCATCTTAATGCTTTGTGTTGGACTTTAAGAGCCACTCTTACTGGCGTTCCCAAAAAGAGTGACATATTTCTTTAATACTTTGCGTCTAAATTCGAACTCGCTTTTACATGACACATTTTGAATCGAGATGAACAACGGCTAGAACTAATTATTTACTCAACTTATTATATGTTCGATCAAAGCAAATAACAAACTCTAAGAATATGACTGATATAGTGGAATAATAGTATATCAAAGAACGGTTTGGTTTATAATCATTATCTCATTTTACTATTTGTTCAAGATACCCTGGCCGAGAGCTTTCGACTTGGAAAGCACATGGCTTAGAAAGCACATAGCTTAGAAAGCACATGGGTTCAAAGAGTAAGAGAAAGCTGACAAAGAGTACTAATCAATGGCACTTCCGACATCAATTGATCTTCAAATCTGCACTCACCTTGCGGTGCGACTCCAACCTATCGGGTACAAGCCAAACATAGAGAAATATAACAAATATAGCGCAACCGATAGCTGAGATACAGCTCGTTGATATATATAATGAGTCAGTTATACCTAAACGAATGATATTAAGGGAACTTCTTGAATTGTTATGTACGGGGCAAACCCCACTTTTACACAGTATTTGTTCTTGACGAATCACCTCGGTCTCACATGATCCAAGCATTTCCAGCCTCATAATTTAATTAGTGAAGTGTTGTGGGCGAGAAAGCAGTGTGATATTAAATAGTGAAGCAGTAAAGTCTAAAGACCATAAATATCGACGTAATCATGGCTATATTCTCGTACTTGTCTCACTTCTTTAGGAGAAATAAGAAGAAATTGATCATCACGTCGTCAGCGACTATAGCTTTGTATTTTTTACTTGATCATTTCGTTATCAAGAAGATAAGAAACTTCCAAAACTCCTTGAGACAAGAATTGATATTCAAAGAGCAGATAAAAAGAAGATTCATCCAAACGCAACAAGATTGTTATTATACTATATTAGCTTTGTTGCCAGTTCTTAGCGGGCCCATAGTACAGCACATACCCGTCGAGATAATAACTCAGGCCCTTAAATTAAAGAAATCTAACCAGAACAACTTGGAAATGAGTGATTCTATGTTGACTGCTGATAATTTAAGCTTGCATGAGAGTAATGATGGTGCAGAGTTATCAACATATGTTGGTAAATCTAAGAACGAATTGTGGAATACGTTAAAGATTAAGACTTTGAGTCGTTCGTTAACTCTACTTTATGCTATAAGTGGTTTATTACTTGTTACAAGATTACAGCTCAATATTTTAGCCAGGAGGTCGTATCTTGAGCTGGCAATAGTCATGGCAGGTGGAAGCTTACCCAAGAATATTAATGAAGATGAGAATTACGTAATAGAGCAAAGTTACTTGTCTCTCAGCTGGTGGTTGTTGAATAGAGGCTGGCCAAGTGTGAGTGAGTACATCGAGGAAGCTATTTCGAAGAAATTTAGTCATGTAGATGCAAGAACAGAATTAACTGTTGATAAATTCAATATCTTGGTTGATAGCGTCATCGAGCAATTGAAGAGAGATAGGAAAGCTGAAATTATGCAGTCGTTGTTTCCGACAACCTATGATAACCTTGTTGAATCACTTCTCAACACCAATCCTGATCTTATAAGGCAATTGGACCTCCAAGATTCAAACCTTTTAAAGTTGATAAATGAGACTACTTATTTGATTAGCACAGACGCTTTCAATGACCTATTCTTTAAATTGTTGGACAATGGAAGATCAACCTTGACAAGTAATGTGGCTGTAAATTTGAATCCTTCCTTGTTGTTAAATAATACAGACAAGATTGAATACATTGATGAAAAGCCGTTCAAATTGGCAAACTTTCTCGCACAGTTATCTGTTCAAAATAATATTCTTGTGGATAACAACAATCTTGAGCATGATGAATTTAATGAATTATCGGGCAACTCATTCATTAACAATATGAACGACTTAGAGGAATTGGATGAATTCAGCGCTGGTATTTATTCGAATTTTGAGTAAGTAAGTATATAATACATATGAAGTAACATTCTATCTGTAATTCAATAGAAATCATATCAAAATTTAAGCTGGAGATAGTTTTTCCTGCATACGTTGCCCATCAAAATTATGTTATATATTGCCTTGCCACATAACAAGATTCATTTGTCTTAAACATTATAAATCGTACTAATACAGGTGACTACCGCTTTTTATTGAAGAACACTTGGTGTATATCTTTTTTATAAATCATTACTACTTCTGATATTGATTATCAAAGAAATATGTCGTCTCCTAAGGTCATTATTATCTCACTTGATGATGAAAAGTTCGTCGTGGAACCAAAGATTGCAGAGAAATCGGTATTGATTAAGAACATGATTAATGATTTAAATCCTGATGGTATTCAAGAAGATTTCGAGATTCCTATTCCAAATGTAAGGGCTAATGTTTTGGCAAAAGTGTTGGAATGGTGTGAACATCACAAAAACACTGTATTTTCGGACGACGAGGATGATGATGCTAAAAAGTCAGCTCCTGTTGATGAATGGGATAAAAATTTTTTACGTGTTGATCAGGAAATGTTATATGAAATTATTTCTGCTGCAAATTACCTTAATATTAGAGCATTGTTGGACTCTGGATGCAAAGTCGTCGCTGGAATGATTAGGGGAAAAACCCCGGAAGAGCTCAGGAGAACCTTTAATATTGCAAATGACTTTAGCCCTGAGGAGGAAGCTGCTATAAGACGGGAGAATGAGTGGGCCGAAGATCGTTAGAGTAATTTAAGAGTTATGTTTTATGCATATATAAAGTACTGATTTCTTCTCATTGGTCATTGGAGTCAGTCTACTTTTAGGAATTAATTTGGGCAATGATCCAGTTATAAGTTTATTTAGCAATGCTGTAAGATATAGTTTCAATACGGGTTTCACTTTTATGCTGATGGTCCGGTTTCCTATCAATGGATAACCATTACTGTATAGAGCATCCTGTCTCGGTTGTAGATTATCGCGAAAAAAATGATGAACATGATGTAGGTTCCTAAATAGAAACGCTAGTAATTATATAGAACTTCGATGCCACAGGAGGACCGAGAGGAAGAGAATTTAGCATTCTTGGCTTCAACTTTAAAAGATTTACCTGATTTAAGAACCGAAGACCTCAACGATATCGAAAATAAGTTGAAGGCAGAGTTTAAGTCTACAGGAAGGGAATATATTGTTGCTAGACTTGCACGGATAAAACATATATTGGAACACATGAACAATAATGTCAAAGTAATTACAGAAAACGATAAAAGCTGGAAACGTATTTATGGCTTTGAATCTGATACTATTAAAAATATGAAAACCAATACGGAAGATTACGTTCTTTCTCTGGGGGGACATATCAAGAATAGAAAAGGTATACTCAAGTCTATGAATGAGTATGAGGAAGAATTCAAAGAGATTCAAAAGAACTTACAAAGTCCCCTTAAGTTTGATGGTTTTCTCAGTAAAAAATCAGATCTTGAAGAAGACACCATGCCTTTCCAAAAGCATTTTGGAAAAGTTTTGGAGCCTTATAGGAGAGAGCTAGAAGTCACATCTAATGAAATGGAATATCAAGAAGAGTTGATCTCTGCAAATGTCAGAAGAAATCATTCAATAATTTGGAAGCAATATTATAATGATTTAATCAATCGGAAAAATCAATTGATTGATTCTACATATGTGCAACTAAATGAGTTATATAAGGATTATCATAACATCAACTATAATAGAAGGAAGAATCAAGCGTGGGCGTACTACTATCGCTCATTGATTAGTCCGGCCGACTTGAAAGGTGCCTATAAGAATAACAAGGAAACGGAAACAAGTAAAATCAGCCATGACCATTTTTATGATACCGATAACTCTTATTATCCTAAAAATAAGATTGAGTTAACTGAAGCAAAATATCGAAATTTGAAAAGAATTAGGGCAGTGGAACATCTTCAAGGTGCTTCTAGAAAGCGCATGCGGCTAGAAATTTGTGAGGGATTGTCTGATGACGAAATTGAAAATGACTTAAGTGTGATGAGGAACGTTAGAACAACTGAGGATGCTGCAGGAACTGAAGTGAAAGAAATACGAGCTGAGCAAGATCTGGTGCTTGAAGAAGTAAATGAAGAGACTCAAGCAATAGAAGACAAAGGAGAATATACACTTTACAAAAAGTATCGAGAATTGTTGGGATTTTCTTCAACAAAGGAATACGATAATCACCAAAATTCTAATTGGAAGTCTGAGATTTCCTCTGAGATTCCTCATATACCACCCATAGAGAATTTTCCCAATCTTAGTTGATAATTATGAATTAAATAAAACCTACATACTTATGAGTACATAGAAGATTATGAATCATTAATCCTTCTCCAAAAGCAAACTTGAGTTCTTCAAGTTTCCATTTTCTATAGTTTGATCCAAAGCGTCTATCAAGATAAATGATTTGTCAGTCATATTAGACAAGATGAATCTATCATTTGGACTGGATAGACCATAAGCTTCAGGATCCTTAGAAATTATATACTTCAAGACTTGATATAGTTTTAAGATCAGGTCATTCAAGCTCAATTTCCTCACAACTCTCTTACCACTAGGAAACCTGATTTGAACTCTAGTTGTAGGTCCTGAGGTTGGTTCAGAGTGATCAATTGGTTCAATTCCATCTAGTGGATCAGTCTCATGCAGTGTAGGTTCTTGATCATTTTGTTGATCCTCACTGTCTGAAATATTGATAGCATTATTTGCATCAGTCCCTTCATTATCTTTAATGGACTGCTTCATAGCATATTCAATTTGTTGCTCTTCAGTTAATGCATGGGGGTCAAATTTCACAGGGTGCTTTACAATTGGGTTACCTTTATCCGGTGAAACAGTGAATCTGGTCAAGAAGTCTTCAACATCTGAAAGCCAAGTATCAACATTCGGAATCTCACCATCTGGCCACTGGAAAACCCTTTCTCCCGTCAAAGGGTCTAAAATAGCGATATGAGGAAACTTCTCTGTGGAGTAGAACTGTAAATACGACAAGCCATTCGGAGAATCATTTTGATATTGAAGAAAAATAAAAGTACGCTTAATTTCTGCCTTTATTCTGGAGTTGGACCAAAAATCTCTATTCAATACTTGACATGAGAACTCTGAGGAGTCTTGTATATTTACCAAGATCCACCTTTTTTCCCTTCTTCCTTCGACTTTAGCAGTGTCTAAATCGATTTTAGACATTACGTCAAATGGCGGCCTGAAAAGGTTTGCAAGACGTCTTTGAGTAGAACTTAGCTCATCTAGACGACCATCTCTATTAAGTCTTCTTCTAGATTTGAATCTCGGCTCCAGGCCCTCTTCATCACTATCTACTGTCATGATATCATCGCTCTCTCCATTTTCAAAAGAATCATCACCATCATCTAATTCTTCAAACCTATCTTGGGAGTATTCATCTTCTTCATTGTCAAATCTCTGATTGAATATGCCCACTCTTCCCCTACCAAAAATATCTGTAGGTCTGGGTTGCTGATGCATAGGGGAGAAGAATCTATCGAAATTGTCGACTAAAGTCTCATGCCGATGAATATTAGCATCTGCTTCTCTTGTATTATCTTCCCGTCCTCCATAAGATTCCTGTTGTAGTCTGGTGGCAAATTCCTCATCGTTATGTGATGTCAGTGCTTGCCCTTGATTTGATTCCATATATAACGTCACAGCGTACTCTAAATCATTATTTGTGACTTCCAAGAACTGTTTTGCAGTAGCCTCATCTTTAGCGCCAGTGACGGCTAAGAATGTTGCAACTTGTTCGTCCATTTTTGGAATCAATTCACTTTAAAAAGAGTTATAGGATTTCATATATGTTTCTCATGTAGCGCAACGGATAAAATACAAGCTGATGTCGCGAATGGAACTATCACATTTATGTATTGACATTCCACGACATTCGACAAGGACTATGATTGCGGAGCGGTACACCAAATCAAATTGAGAGATAAAGATAACTCAACAAGTCATTTAAGTAAAGTTAGTAGTGATCACAAGTCACCGAGAAGATAAATAATTCGTTTCCAATCTATCTGGATTGTACCAAGTATACATTTTGCATTGTTTAGCTGCATTTGGATATCACCCGGTATTTCCAGCGGTTAGATCATTACACTTCTTGAGGTAATATCTATATCAATCTTGAAAAAGGCCTAGATATTTCTATTCAACCTCGTGGACTATTAGCGATATATCAAATATTGGTTATTTTTTGCTGTGGTCTTTGAACACAATTTTATATTACATTAAATCTGCATTCATCGAGTATTTTCAGATACTAGAACTTTATGACAATTTAACGAAAGAATTTGGGGTATTAATATCAAACAATAGCATTGCATTTACGTTACGATCATTTTTACTTTTTTTCCTGTTGTTTATATGGCCCACGGGTTTAATAACTGGCTCATAAACAGTATTTTAGACCGGCATCAACAAAGCTTAAAGCTTATTCAGAACCAGCAACGTTTTCATTGATCTTCGTTTTAGATTTCTCGAGAAAATAGAATCAAGTTTGTTAGCGGCTATGATCAGCGAGTACGAAAAGTATGATGAAGGAGGCCTTCTCAGAAATAGATACTCGAAAGTTGCTGATATTAGTGAAGGGTCCTACGGTTTAGTGTCTCTTGCCAAGGATGTTCTGAATGAAGGGAAATTGGTTGCTGTAAAATTTATTTATCCTCTAAATTATAAGAAACAACTGCAACAGGATAGGTCGAGACCTTCTTCCTCCCCTGCAAAATTCAGGTCCAATAACGATGGTGAACAGAAAGATGATGCTAAGATTCTAAAGGGCCTTTATGAAGAAGCTTCCAAGGAAATTAAGATTCATAAAATTTTGGGAGTTCATCAGAATATTACGACACTTTATGATCATTTCGATTCTTGCTTGATACTAGAATATTGTTCACGAGGAGACTTGTATGAGGCAATTCAACGTGGTGAGGGTCCTGGAACTTCTCAAGACATTAAAGATGTTTTTCTGCAGATTGTTACTGCATTGGAGTTTTGCCATTCGCATTCGGTATATCATAGGGATTTGAAACCAGAGAACATATTGATTTCGGGAGACTGGACAATAAAAATCTGCGATTGGGGTTTGGCAACAACGTCCAGACTTATCACTAACGGCAATGAGTTCGATATTGGCTCGGAGAGATATATGGCCCCAGAGCTTTTCGATCCAAATATTCATTCTTATGATGCTTCGAAGATTGATTTATGGTCAATAGGAATCATTTTGCTTACTATGGTTTTCCACAAAAATCCTTTCCAAATGGCTTCAAACTCAGACAAAGCGTTTTTGCAATTTGCAAGAAACAGGGAAGCTTTATTTGACATTTTCTCGACAATGAGTGGGGATACTTTCTCCGTTTTGAGGCACTGCTTAACCATTGATCCAGAGAATAGAGATCTTTCGAAAGTCAAAGTCGAATTGAAGGATCTCAAGTACTTTACTATTGATGAGGAATATTGGGCAAGTCCAGACGAAGAGGATGGGGAATTTGAAAATGATTTCCTGGAGGATTATTATCTCAGCAAGGAGAGAAATCTGTTTACTAATTCACCTATGAAATATGTTCAAATTTCGCCCCACGAAATAAGAAAGACCCCAGAAGTGAAAGTTCATTCGTCTCCGAACACTTCTGAGAGTGATGCACCCCCGTCATCGAAAGAAATCTCGTCACAATATTTGGATGACGTTTCAATATCGCACAATCCGAGGGCCGATGCTCTCTTGTCTTCAAGCACTAGGTTAAAACCGATACCCATAAACGGACAAGGTGTGAGATTCAGGAATACCAGAAAACCTTTTAATGTCGCATCTTATCATCAATCAACTCAAAATAGCATGAAAATGAATCATAGTAGGTTCAATAGAGAGGATTTTTTCACTCCAAAGTCTGTTATGACACATTACATGGATAAGTATGGTGATCTGAAAAATAAAAATGATTCGAAGCTGCATACTAGCCAGGGTTCGGATTGGGGAAAGAACGATAGGCGCCAAAGATCTTGGAAACTGCGGCCTAAGTCACATGCAGGTAAAAAGCATGCTTCGACTAAGAACACTGAAGTTGCAAATAGTCGATTCCATGCTACATCCGACAATGGCGGCTACAACCATAGGAAAAAGTCCAATCTGTTCTCGAAGTCGAGGTTAATGCCTTTGACTAATCATAATTTTTCGGCACCTCATCTGTCCGGTGGTCAGCTGATGTACCTGCAATCGGGAACGTCTTTACCAAATTCTGGAAAGTATATTCCACCTTTTTTGCGTTCTCCCTTTTACAGCAGATCTCCAGATGTACAACCTTTGCCTGAAAAGATTGGCGAATTAAGTCTAGATGACGAAGATGAGGTTTTTCACTTGGAAGACGACTTTGATGCACCTCAACCTATTCAGAAGAACTTTCATAGACCGTATCACAACGAGACTCATTTTCATGGAAATGGTCAAGCACAAACTGTTTCGTCGGGTTTATTAAATGATATCACTTTCAGGAAACCCAACTATAAGTCGCAGCTTCCTGAGACAAATTCTACATTTAGTTTGGAGAATGAAGAGCATGCAAAGACTTTAGGTTTAACAAAGAAAGCTGAATCTAATCGTATCAGGCCATTATCTATGAATATTGGAAGCGATCAAGAAACAGTTGCGGCATCATCGGTTTCTTCTACTGGAAAGTATATACCACCCTTCAGAAGAGGATCGCATCCAGCTAATGTTCCTGGAACGATGTTAACTGGAAGGAGTAGCCCTGAGAAAAGTACCCAAAGTCAAGACTATGCCAAAAGATTGGACAACTTTCGCAATGCGGTTCCTTCATCTCCTGTTAACAATCTGATTGGTATGCTTGAAGGAGAGGTTAACAGATGAGAAGGAGGGTTCAGTTTCAAGGTTTAATAGGCAACGTATTCTTTTTTTCCAGTATTTAGCTAAAGTATAAGAGATAGGCATAAAGTAACGCTAGCTTGCTCCACTTCGCTTTTCTGTATTAGGATATTATTCATCCCTTAGACCTATAAGCTTGGCACATTTCGAAGGCTTCTTTTGAAGTGGGGATAGTTCGATCAAGTAATAATTTATTTTTCCTCTTAAATTTCAAAATCAATTCACTGTCTGCTGAACCAAATTTCTTTGATAGCTTCAGATAATATAAACCACATGCATTGCACATTGTTCTCGAGCCATCAGGACCCCTACGCCACTCTGGAGTATCCTTGATTCTACATTGTTTACAACCGAAAAAGTTCTTGTTAGGCCTTTTGCAGCGAATACGTGATTTCGCGGAACATTTACTAGCATTGCCGGAGTAAGATTTCGCAGCACTTAATTTGGATGCAGTTGGAACTGTCTTCTCTATTTCTTCTGATTTAATCTCTGATGGTGTGACTTTGATATCAGGTGTTTCCAGTTTTTGTGAGTTGAGTTCCGTCATGTCGTGTAATTCCTCTAAGGTCATGGTAAATCTTACCATTGACTTTAGAAGATTTGTATACACATGATCTGGAATTTTCTTAATCCACATTTGAAACTTGTCTCTTGAAAAGATCTTAGTACTGAACATGTACCCTAATCGATCTTCAGATTCCTCATCTTTCGGATTGCAAGTAGCGCATAAATCGAAACTTTCAGATAAGTTATTTATAGTTTTTACGAATTCTTCAAACTCCTTGAAGAATTCATTTAAAAATTCAAAAGCAATTTCTTCTTTAAGTTCTGTTAAAGATGCTTGGTTCCCACTATCTGAGGCATCGGCTAAAGTCGCGAGGTTCCCCGACTCAGGATTCGATTGAGTGATATTTGGTCTATTGTCTGTGTTGCTATTCTTAGGAAACGGCTGGAACACTGCATCACCCACATAGTTTTGAGCGGGATTTGACACAGATGCAGTATCCGTCCACAAGCTATCTATAAGGTCTTGGAAAGAGGGTAAGATAAAATTCTTCATTATGAAAACAATTATTATTGAGCTTTTTAATTAGCTCGTCAAGAACTGGAAAGTATGTTATATGTACCTTGGCTTTATTACCATTCCGAAAGATTTAACAATGATATCTACACCTATATACTAGAACCTCTTTTCGTAATGCTATAAAATTCTTGCTGCTTGTACCTGTATTTACGAATTTGCATATCAAAAAAAGCTTTTGGGAGAATGACCCCGTTGGTGTCAAAGAGAAAGCTGCGACAAGCCCCAAATAATATATAAACAACACATACATTCGGTATGCATGGTGGTAGTGAAAATTGAAGAATTGCCTTTTGGTCGGAAATAAACGAAGAGTGTGGTCGAGACTTACGACATGACTTTGTGTAATGTTTTACATTCAAGATCTGAAACACCAAACTAACACATTAAGAATAATATTTAAGTGGTGGCATTTCCTAGGCGTTCAATTGCAATTGAAAGTAGAAAGTTAACAACAAAAGCTACCTAGGAGGTACTTCAAGTACCATTGATTGTGTGTTTATTTCAATTCTTCTGCCGTTTACCAGATTTCAATTGTTGGTGGGAAATCATAT
Source organism: Priceomyces fermenticarens (assembly GCA_030574455.1). Classification (NCBI taxonomy): domain Eukaryota; kingdom Fungi; phylum Ascomycota; class Pichiomycetes; order Serinales; family Debaryomycetaceae; genus Priceomyces; species Priceomyces fermenticarens. The sequence goes on along the minus strand of JAJMEZ010000002.1, from coordinate 417,240 downwards.
TGGGAGGGCGATAAAGCGGTGACTTTTCGCCAACTCGACCAATCAAACTATATAATCTTCCCCTTTTATCATAGTTAAGAATGGCATCAAGGGGTAAGATTAACATGCATGGTCAAATAGAAGAAGAAAAAGACTCCATAGAGCCTGTTGAAGACGTTAAAGAATCAATACGTCTATTGGAAGATTTGAAGTTCTTCTTGGCTACTGCACCAGCCAATTGGCAGGAAAACCAGGTTATTAGAAGGTACTACCTAAACCATGATGAAGGATTTGTAAGTTGTGTGTATTGGAACAACTTTTATTTCATTACTGGAACCGATATAGTAAGATGCATTGTATATAAAATCGAACATTTTGGCAGGAAAATAATTGACCGAAAGAAATTCGAAGAAGGAATTTTCTCTGACTTAAGAAACCTAAAGACAGGGCCAGATGCTATATTGGAACCGCCTCGTTCTGAGTTTCTTGAGTTCTTGTTCAAAAATTCTTGCTTGAGAACTCAAAAAAAGCAGAAGGTATTTTTCTGGTTTAATGTTCCCCATGATAAGTTGATGGCAGATGCTCTTGAAAGAGACTTAAAGAAGGAACAATTTGGGCAGCCAGCTACTACAGTAGCCATCAAAGAGCCGGCGTTGTCATTTAAGTACGATGATACAAAAACAATATTCACTCAACTTAGTGATCACTTTGAATCCCAAACTAGATCATCAGATGCAGATTCTTACATTAGAGACGTTAATGATTTTGCAATCAATGAACGACAGGAGGGAGATTTTACTGAAGTCTCCCAAAGAGACTTGTCCAAAATAAAAACGGAGCCTGATCAAGAAGATGATTTTCCCTTGGATTATCTAGACGCTACACAGGAGTTTGAAGATTCATCCAATGAGTACATCGAATTAGAACCAAGTGGATTATATAGCTCAACGTTTGATGATAACTATGGATCATTTATGGATCCGTCTACATTCATACGCCCTGGAAATTCTACAAGAGTCGCAAGCCAATTAGTCAATAACGATAAGTATTTGATTGAACAGACTCAGCAAATCAAAACGCCTTTGTATCCTCAGACAGGCGCAACTAGCCGCTCACATTCCAAGGCACCAAGCATTACACCCAGTAACCCCCAATGTGATGACGGAACACCCCAATTCGCTTCTGGTAGGAGAGCACTTGGTGTACAACCTCCCCATCTGTATTCTAATATTCCACACTATCAAGTGCCACAACCATATTTCTATTTAGACCAATCTCTAGTTGGTCAACAGCATTACGAAAATCAAGTCGGAAGTTCTGTTGGCTACCCTTACGAACATGACTACTTAATTGGAAACTATGCTCCATTTCCTCATGACGGGGCTCCTTCAGAACATTACTTTCAAGACCCTCCATACTTGGTGATGAAAGATCAAGATTACGTGATCCCTAATCCTGTTTACCAGCGAAGTCCAAAAAAAAGAGGCTTTTTCCAATCACCACATAGACAACCAAAGTCTTCCAAGAGACAACAACAAATAAGTTCTAATATGATGAAGAAAAGAATGATGATGCAGCAAATGAGACATCAGAGGTCGACTCCATCGATGAAGCCCGGGCATGAGAGACTCATTTCCGGATCGAATCACCGTAATGGGAACGACATGTTGGACTCGCGTGCTTCAGATCTAATAAGCGGTTATAAGGATGAAACTAGGTCAGATACCACAGAGACATTAGTCCCTACGCCAGAATCTTCGATTAATCATTCATCAGATCAAGATATTATGAAAATTGTTCCAAATGATATGAACAAATAATAACTCTCAATGCTGTGCGTTGCAGATATTGACATGCATTACTAATTGTGAATTTTACTATTCATTCATTTCTCATTTAACCTCACCAAGTAGGTATGGTATGGTATATATTTGAAGTATATTTTAATAGATGAGTCTATCACTAGTTTTGACTATAATACTCTACTAATCTTCTTTGGGGTAACGAAAGTCCTGACAATATACCGTTTACCGAGGAACTGAACTGTTCAGCTGGGATGATATCACTTGCTTTCATCGCTTTTGAGGCCCTCAAAAGACTACCATAACAAAGAACCACGGATCTCCTAATTTCAACGATGTCATTATCAATTAATGGGGAAACAAAGTCATTTACAGTATCCACTAAGTTTCCTTGGACCAAAAATGACGATGTGCTGATCGACATCAACTTAGATAGGCATTCTAGAATAAAGACTTGCAGACTTCCTTCATAGAGGTTGAATTTGCCAAAATAATCTGATAATGCCTGAAATACTTCTCCACTACTGTAAATGCCCGTAAGTATTTCGTCAAATGTCTCCGTAAGAGCATATGCCAAATCCTTTCTAGGATCATCAATCTTCCCGCTTATTAAAATCAAGGCTTTTAATAACTTAGTCAAGTTCAACTCGACATTGTCTATAAGAAGTTGTTTGAAAATGACCACCACATTTAAATACAATGAACAGGACACTTCATACTCCAATAAATCAAACAAACTACATTCCAACATGTGGTATCCTTGATTATTGAGATACTCTGAGAATTTAGGAGATTCCACTGATCTTTGCAAGAAGTCGAGGAGACGTATAAAATCTGTGTTCTGAGTCAGGGAAGAGCCAATACGAAAAAGAATGGTTTCAAAATCATCTGTGGAAAATGAAACTTCCTTTTCTGGAGAATCAATGGCATGTACAGCCAATTTAAAATTAAACCAGTTGAGATCTGAATAGTTATACTCTCTAACCTTCTGAGGTGACCCTGTAAATCCAGAATCATCGTAAATGTTAATAGGCCTATTTCTGGACGATACTTTTTGCAACGGATCTATACGATTGATAAGGCTTTGAAAAGCATTCTCATCTCCATTAATTGGCAGTCTGGTTATTTCGAACTGGGCAAAGTCTTCAGCTAATTCGCTTGAAGCATCACGATTGCTTTTGGACAGATCATCATTGCTTTTAATCTGCTTACGATCCAAGAATACATTATCTTCATTATCAGTATCCTTAATACTGATCACTTCCTCGTCATCATCACTCTGCTTAAGCTCATTCACATTATCAGATCGCATACCTTGAGATAGAATGGAATCGTCTGTTTTTTTGAGATCATCTTCTTCCTTCACCAGCTCGACTTCCATGGTAACGTCAGTTCTGATTTCATCTTTCTCCTTTTCTTTAGAAATACTTTCACTGAAATTTGAATCAGTATGGTCCGTCACTTGCCCTGCTTCAGAGGGTACTGTACGATTGGGCACAAAAGTATAATCATTATTTGCCTTTACCACTGGAACCAACATTGTAAAGTCAGTACCGACTTTGATTGGAGATAAATCTTCTTCTTTTCTCGAAGGGTTGACCTTTGTCAAGTCAAATAAGGATGTAAGATTTGCATCTAGTGAGGTGATATTCTTGCTTAAGTCCAAAGCACCGTCGATACCCACAATTGATTCCACATCTTCTATGGTATTGGTATCTCTTAAGCTGAGTTCAGAGCCGAAGAGGCCATGATTAATAGAATATAACTTAACTAAAAGCTTAGAAAACGAATCCTCTATTTCTGTAGACCGCACGAGACCGACAAGATCCAAGAGGTTCGAAGTTAATTTCAGGAAATAACGGTCCGTTATCGGAATCTTATCCAATCCGTTGATCAAAAAGCTGATAAGCAGCGACACAATCGTGGACTTAAACTTTATTATTTGCATCGTGAGATCACCATCATGATCCAATATATTGGAGATACTGACGGCATAAGATAATAATCTTATAATGGCTTCATAAATATCATTGAGATCGACTACTGATATGATAGAATCGACAGTCTTGGGTTCAAAAGGAGATACCAAGATACAACAAACACGAATGTAATCTTCGGGACTGAAAAACTGGGCGCTTTTCTTGAAGAGATTTTCCGTGGTTAAAAATAGTGGACCTAAGAGGTCAGGTTGTCGTATCGAAATTGTCCGAAGCATCTCACTAACGTCCTTTGGTAGCTCCTCTTCACCCATTACTGCATACTTAAGAAGATTGATTCCTTCAATAATTAAATCGGTATCATTTGAGGCAAGAAACTTCAAAATTGGATCTTCACTTGGTCGAATATGTAATGATTCAGGTTGTTTTTTCTCAGACTGGCTCCTTAAGGTCTCAAGATCCTTCTTTTCGGGCGAAACAGTACGAAGGGGAACTTGCTCTATCAAGGAATCGGAGACAGTCAAATTAGTCGAACCATTCAGAACATTGGGTATTTCAGAAACTTTTTTCTCACCAGAGTCAGATACTTTAGTCTTAGTTTGCGAGTTCATGTCTTTGAAAACCTTTGTACCAGAGTTTGCCCTTGACGAGGGTCTCGAATCATGTTCTTTCTGTCTGCCTCTCAATTCCTTATTCTTAGCTATTATCATTTTTTTTATCGAAGGACGCTCTTTATTACCGATACTAGAAGTTAATGCTGGAACACTTTTTGTAGTATTAGTTGGCTTTGCTCTCTCTATCGCCCTAATTGTATTGGAATCCAACTTCGACACTAGGGCCTCGGCATCGCTAGGAAAATACTTCCATAGTTGCCAATACAGATCTTTGGCTACTTGACGAACTTTAGGATTAGGGTCATTTAGTAACTTAATGACTATTCTGCTAGAATGTTCGACACCTGTAATTGAAGTTCCATTCGATTTGGAAAATGAGTTATCCAGATGAAACCTCACCAAAACGATTTGAAGCCATATACCGCTATAAGTTCTAGGTTGAATATTCTTGTCACTTGAAGCCAAAGTTATTCTATGCATGAGTCTTTGAGAATAGAAACAATTAAGATAGATTGCAGATATGCCATTTTGAGCATTTGTTGAAGTTAAATGTTTGGTCGCTGAGCATAGTTTCGTAAGAGTGGGCAAGAAGTAATCTATCAACCCATCAAAGGATGATTTAAGTATAATTGCGGCCTCCTTGATAAATTGACAAGCATGGGTACTGAGAGTCGTTCTTAATGAAGACATAGCTTTGCATATAGGTTCAGACAATTCTTTCACTGTGGCAGTTAACTCCAGAACAAAATCCTTTGATGCATTTCCATGGAGAATGGATCTTAATTTCAAAATAAACTTTTCTCTTCTTGACCAATTAAACTCGGTTTCTTTACTGTGGAAAATAGGCGAACCTTCAACAATAAGATGCTTTAAAGTATCTTCGTCCGAGATATTTTTTGGTTGAATTGATCCGTCAACGGTATAATTGAGGTCCTGAATTAGATCATGAAGATCAGAGTCGACTTTTGTTGCCCATGAAAAGTCTGTCTTTGACGCTTCGCTATCTTGTGACTCTTGCCTCCTCTCTATGGGAATATCCTTCTCAACAGCAAGGGGTAAATTTTTATCTACCGAGCCAGCAGAAGAAATAAATTTGCTTTGTTGGCTTTGGTTCGCAGTTGTAACACCGTCTTCCAAGGACCCAGAGCTATTGGAGTTCCTTATGTCAGCCCTATTAATATGCACTTTAGTAGCACTTGCATTTACAAACTTTTCTGACGCTCTCACATGGTTTGCAACAGGAACCGTCACTTGGTTGAGAATTTCATTTTGTAGAGCTTGTGGCACATTTTGAATTTCTAGTTCTCTCATCAAAGCATACTTCCGTGGTCTGTGGTGTTTGTTGCCATAATATTTCACTAATATACTAATGACAGCCTGTATTATTCTGGTGTTTTTATTATAATACTGTATTACTAGTGAAATGAAGGTTGGTATGAAAGAATCAATTTGAAGTTGAGGAGATACATTCGTGACAATATGCTCCAACCAGTTAGTGCTCTCTATAACAATTTTCTCATTTCTGTGCTTTAACCCTATATCTAAAATGCTGTCTTCGACTTCTCTCGGCGTAGAAAACCAATAAGCTTCCAAAGCTCTTTTTGAGGACATGACTATGCTGGCTTTCGAATCACCTAGACGATCGATAAGAATAGGCAATATTAAGAAACCTTGAGACTTTAGGATGTGACCTCTTTTATCTTGCATGCTTACTCTCTTTACCAAATGGCATACCACGCTAAAGCTGCTAGTCCTTACATCGACATTTGATATGTCTACCGCAATGGCTAATGCCTCGAGGTATTTAGGAACTTGGGCAAGATCAATATAGTTCTTTTTAACATATGTCTTCAACTCATTAATCAACTCAAGTTTTGTCTCAATGGACTCATTATTTGAGACGATAGTTTGAAACAAATCTCCTGAATCAATCATACTTAGTCGACTATGTGACACCACAATGTCTAAGTCTATGAACGAATAGATCACACTATGGTTTTACTCAATTTGCGTTAGGAAAACAAAAACAAACCCTGGCGCGTAAGAGATGATGAATTACGTAAATCCTTGCACGTGACACATATAAAGCCCCTCCATATTATTATTTTAACCAAAGCTGTCTCTTATCATGAATTTACAATATATATCCCATTACTGCCAAACTCTATATAGTAACTGCAATTTTCCAAAAGGGTGAAGACCTTTTGAAATTCTATTCACATCTACTTTGCTAATGTCCAAATCAAAAATACAAATATCGTGCTTATGATACTTGCAACTTTAACCTTGTTTGAAGAGAATCTCATACCAGATAATTCATTTTCATCAACAGAGGAAAGATACAACGACTGGTACAGGCGATTGGAAGGTCGAGAGAAATCCTTCTTGATCTCCGTGTAATTAGAAAACTCCGATAAGTCATCAAAGTTATCAACAACAGCATTTTGAATATTACCGAAGAAGTCAGTAAGACGCACGTTGGATATGTTTCTTTCATACAAATCAGTTCTCACACCAGGGTTCGAATGGACGTTCTCAAAGGTATAAACATCAAAAAGTTTGTCTAGGGTCTCTGAAGAGCTCATTTGAATATTTTCAAGATAGTCCAAAGTATAATAAGTGAACCTATCAATGACCGCAACACCAATGTCTAAGTCCGAATGATGGGAATATGATGATTCTTCTATTCTGGAAGATCCCACAGCAAGAATGTTCGGTGAATAGAATCTTTCAAACATGGTGTTGGCTTGGCATGTGTCTATCATGAAAAATATCTCATTATAACGTTTTTTCTCATGCATCTGCTGGAAAGCATCTGCTATGTCATAAGAGTTAATCTCTTCTGCATCTTGAAACTTCAAAAACTCGTTACCACCGTGACCAGTCATGTATATGAATATATTTGAGTTCTCATCGGTTAACAATCTTTTAGACCTGGGATGATCATCATCCCACCTATCTGTAAGTAAACGAATAAAATTCTCTACCGTGACTTCATATCCTCGGTAATCTACTTCAATCAGATTCCCATATAAATCAAGTGTTTCGTCATTATTATTAAAAACTGTTCCAGGGAAGGCATTACGTGGGTTGCATGCAATATCATCTGAAAGCATCAAGATAATTTGAGAGTCAGGAATTCCTAATCTCTTTACAGTACGATACAAGCTCAAAACATTAGCCATGTGTCTGTAATTAAACCAAAACCTTGAAGTTGACACAAGCACCGCCCAATTATTTGTATGTCTAGATTCTTCCCTCACTTCACTTTCTCCCGCCGTCGAGAGACCACTCTCAGATGCAGTTACAGATACTAACATGTAAAGAAGCATGAATATCCATAACTTTGGTCCCAACATATTTTAACTTTACTCACGTATCGTAGGTTACTAACTATGCGTGTAAACTAAACTTAAGTATATACAAAATCTCATTTGATCATGTGACTATATACGTCGAGGGTGCGATAGAGATTTAGCAGTCAAAATTTTGGGTAGCGTTATCTTATAACTCCTCAAATGTATTATCCTCTGAAAATTGTTGTATGAGAGCTTTCATTTTCTTATCAGTTCCTATGATCTTTTTAAGCTCCCATCGTATCCAGAGCGAGCGCAGTGAAAACTTAAAAGCAAAGATTATAGCGGAGGCCCTTTCTTTTGATATTTTTTGGATCCCCATCTTAAGTTTACTCTCCAAATCTGACGTAAGATCATATAGCTGGGTTGCCTTTCGTAAAAGTTTCGGATATAGCATAGCGAATTGTTTATCCGTTACGAGGCTAGAGCCCAGAAAGTTTCTAAAATATTGTGCTGTCATCAGGCTGTGTAAAGATTCGGCCTTTCTTAAAATTTGACTTAAATTTTCTCCAGAAGCAGGATTTGAAGAAGTTATGTATTTTCCACACTTGAAATTACTGGCAACTTTTTGTCCATTGGATGTAAATCTGTTTATAGTTAATTCAAAATTTACTACATTGTTTTCTTCGTTACGAACTCTTTTGACAAGGAGAAAATCCGATAAATTACACTGACAGCCCCACACATTATACTCAAGTCTGATCCAAGGTAGACGACTACGATGAAATGCATTTAATATCGAGGAATCGTTCTGAAAAGCTTTTCTGTCCTTTTCCTCTAGCATAGCAAAGCCTTCTAACGTTGATATCTTCATGTTCAACTTTTCCTTTTTGTCATGAATTTCTTGTAGTCTTTTATGGAGCTGATTTTCTTCTTCTCGGCGAATCAATTCAAGCTTGACCTTTTCTTTTTCAGATTTTTCTTTCATTTCTTCCTCATATATTTGTCCTTCGACAATGAGTTCCTGGTAGTTTTTGCCTTCCGTCGAATAGTCCGGTGGTAAACAAAACAAAGTAGGTACCGATTGCATACCAGTCCCTCTTGTCCCAGCGATGTCAACTACATGACAGTGACTTTTCCCTTCACTTAATCTAAGACCGCGGCCAATCATTTGTACCAATAGGGGCCTTGATTTAGTGGGACGAGCTAAAAAGAGAGAGTCTATATTTGGTAAATCTGTACCCTCAGTGAAAACCTGGACATTGCAGAGAACTTCAATTGTTCCATCCTTGAAATCTCGAATGATCTCTCTTCTTTCAAATTTAGAGGTTTCACCAGTGACATACTGAGCATTTATCCCTTCTCTTTGTAGTATGCCACATATTGTCATACAATGATCAATATTAACACAAAAGATTAATGTGCTTTTGAACCCAAATTTCCTTTTCAATTCAATATAAGACGAAACAGTGATCAAATTGATATCTGGGTTGTTCATTACTGCAGAGAGACTAGTGATATCGTAATCATCATTTTTTATTTTAACCTTTTTGAAATCGACATCAATATTAATAGTTGAAAATCTTATATCGACTAGCTCCTTGTTTTGAATCATTTTTAGCAAATCTCTTTCATAAACAATTTCATCGAACAATACACCCAAAGAGGCACCGTCACTTCTTTCCATCGTTGCTGTGAATCCAATAAGATTAACCTTCGACGAAGCCGAATCTGCTCCAAAATACTTCAAAACTTTTTTCCAAGAATTAGCAGGAGCATGGTGACATTCATCCACGATAATGGTCTTGAAATCACTTGGATTATATTTGGATAGTCGTACATTTCTCATAAGTGTTGGTACAGAAGCCACAATAACATCGCTTGTAAAAGAGGGCCTCGAATTCCTCATATCTATCTCCACTTTCAAATTAGGGTTGCATTCTGAGATTAATAGAGCAGCTTGCCTGACGAGTTCTTCCTTGTGGGCTAGAACCAAAGTCTTCTCGCCCTGACCATCCTGAGCTTCTATCTGAGGAATGAGATTGGCGAAAACGACAGTCTTACCACCTCCTGTGGCAAGCACTATTGCAGGACGTCGTCTCCCATTTGCTAAAGCTTCTTGAACTTTATCAATTGCTTCTTGTTGATAGTCCCTCAATTCAAATGTCGAATATGAACGACTGATGCTAGTGAGATATAGCGAACGGTTTCGAAGCGAAAGCCCGTTGTGAATTCTAAGATTCAAGACATAACGCCAAAAATTGAACATCCCATTGATTATAAGTTTGTGTTTAACCTATTTTTCGCGTCTTGATATATTTTTCTTATCGGCCAGGAATAGTAAACAATACACTTACATGCTAAAGATTCTTGTATTTAGCTTCTAAATATATCTACTCGTGTTCTTTTGTGGATATTGTGAAAATAAGCTTCATTCGTATCATCGACACTCTCAACATTATTGGTCGGGTCATTGACATCTGGTGGTTTCACATTCATGACGACATAAGTACCTTCTTCTTTTGTAGGGTCTCTCTGTGGTCTGATGAAGGATCCAGGGTTAATTGCAATTACACCTCTTATAACCTTGGCAAAGTATCGTAATTCTGAAGGTATTATAATGATATCTGGTAAGGTTTCACCAAGTTCAGAGAGACCAAGGTATGGAAGCTCAAGACTAGATCCTCCAATATTCGTCTCGATAATTTCATCCCTCATTATACCATCAGTGAGAGTCTTATCCTTGTCAGAATTTTCAATGCCTCTTATCTTATTTAGAGACCCAGGAAACACAGGATAATACCTTCTCTGATTGAATATGTGATCAATTATTCTTTCAAATCTATTAGAAGACAACTTCAGCTCGCTTCCATTTGATGTGTATATCTCTCTCATATCTTTTAAAGCATCTAAATTAGAAGATCCAATAAGAACTTCATTGAGGGAAAAATTACTTGGGTTAGGGGTTATTTTGACATTTTTGGGCAAACCAAACTTTTTACGGTCGAAGCTGTCTTGAGGGTATGAACAGTGTTTTATCACCGCGTCTTTTAATGATGGAACCATTATAACTTGAATTCTAGGATTAACTTTTTTGATAACCGGAGTCAACACCTTTCTGAAGACATCTTCTAGAGTTCTAGGCGCCTGCTTAGAGTCTCCAAAGTCAATATCACCATTCTTCACAGATTCGTTAGTTAAGTCCAAAAATGGACCAAAAAGCAAGATTACGTGTGGTTTAATCTCTGTATTTATTCTGTCAACAAAATCTTCAAATTTCTCATAATTAAGGTTTTGCAGATTTGAAAAAGGACCAGACGCTATTACTACTTTCAAGCCTTCTTGGTCAGTCCATTCCAGGAAATCCTCCAACTCTTTCCTGGTACTTAAAGAAGCTCCTAATTTTGGTAGTTCGACATTTTCTTCGGCTACGAATGCCTTTCCAGTTGGATTACGTCCCTTGAGAATGACTATTTGACCAGGAAAAAAGGAATATTCTGGCAAATTCGATAAATCAAGTGGAATTCTTTGTCCGATACCGGAGATTCTTGATGTTTCAAGAAATAAAGTGCTCGAATTGAGTGCTTGACTATCGCTGACATCGTAGGTAGGCGAGTCAGGTACGATTCTACCACAACATAAAGCACTGAATTGAGAGCTTAAGCATGGATTTCCGAATTGAACTGCTTTACCCTGGGACTGTTCATATAGATGAGCCATTGAATCTATTTGGTCATCCAACACATCTGCACTTTCTAGCAATTTCATTGACATTGTTCGAAATTTATATTTTGCAGCATCGTAATTAGAGATGAATCTAAATGGCTTAATAGTAGTCGAAGGGTCTTCATCAATAGTGATAAAGCCGGCGCTTTCTTCGAGTTGTGGATTTAAGGTTTCTAAGATACCATGGCGTTCAATTTTGGATTCTTTTTCTTCAATCTTTTCAAGTCCCTTAGGAGTTTGGAACGTGTCATTTGCTGTGTCGTAACCAGCAGGAGATGATTCTAAAAAGCTAGCTTTGGGAGTCTCATATGGTGTCAACGAATCCACTTTCTTCTTTTTTAAATGAGGTGTACTAGGAACGCCACTTCTTATGGGTTTTCGCTTTATAGAGGTAGACTGTATGTCTTTCACTTTCCTTAAAGACGGTGTATTCTTAGTTGCTAGGGTATTCTGTAGATACTCTTGGAACTTATCCAAATTCTTTAAGGTTAAATCCAAGTTTTCTTCAACGTGTGACACGTTATAAGTCTCCCAATTCACGTAAAGCTCATCTGTGGAAATATTGAATATCTGTTTTATTGTAAATAACTTGTCAACAACATTTTCATTAGATACACCAGAGTCTCCAAATGCACGAGTTATTTCTTTCTTCACGGACAAGTCCACAGTCATATTCGTACAAAGTAATTCCAGTTCACTTTGTTACCTTAAAAACAGATATTTAGATGTAAATATATAACAAAATTAGCGCGTCACTTATATTGGTCTTTTCACATACATCCCGAAACACAAAATTACAATACCGAAGTAATATTCATTTACAAGGTTATATATATAGTGTAGTAAAAGACTTTCACATTTATTTAAAGTAAACTGGTACGCCTTTGAAATCTCTATCTCAAGCTTTCTCCGATTCAACACCCTGGAGTGTGTCTTTAGTGGTATCTTCAGCCACCTCTTCATTTGATGGTTTTTCAGAAACACTGTTTTCTGTCTTATTTGGCTCATCCTTTTGACCGTCTGATTCCTCTATAGCAGCTTCGTCCGCTGGCTGAGTAGTGTCTTCCTTGTCCTTCAACTCACTTGCATTTGGCCTTTTACCATTAAAGTTCTTCTTATTTTTTTTGTTCTTACTATTCTCATTAAAACTGTTACGTCTCTTGGTAACATCGTTGACACCAAAACGTTTACCGTTCTCTTTCATCTCTTGGAAAGTTAAAAGAGACATTTTCTTGAGAAGAGATTTCTTGTCAATGTTTTCGTCATTTTCATCAACAATTCCCTGTGGATAAACGATCTCCATGCTATTAAGGAAATAGTCTGCATCTTCCTGTGATTTGAATTCAACATCAATAACGCCGAAGAAAACTTTTTTAGCCTTGCTTTTAATTCTTCTGAGAGAACTAACCTGTTTTTCATTAGGCAAGCTTTGAACTATCTTTGAATTGAACCAGTTTTCTAAATCATCCTGACTTAAGTCATTTGGGAACCCTTCAACATGAACTGAGTTTCTCTTTCTGATGTTTTTCAACTCATGGAGTTCCTTCAAAGGTTCCTTTCTTCTAACCATATCTTTACTTTGTGATAAAAGTAGTTTCTCGGATCCCTCTAAGGCTTTTACAACTTTCTCTTCTGGACGATATTGTCTCATTCTACTGAAAGTCAAAATTGTCTTCAATTCGACCCATCCATCGTTAGCTTCATAAATTTTCCATAAAAATTTATCTGTCTGCAAATTACTATCTGAGAAGTAAAACTCGACTTGCTTTATCACTTTGTCATCAAAGTCATCTCCCTTGTACACAAAGTCGCTCATGTTACAAGTAAATTGAGTCCTTTCTGATCACTTTTTCGTGATGATCCATCGAGCCATCAACCAAACCTTCAAATCCGCATTGGTTAATACACTAACTTTTATTGAAAAGAAAGTGTCTTCACATCGCATCTCCTAGTCGCTTCCTGCATATTAAATATATCTATGCCTATCGAAATTTTTGCATCATGACCTTTGAGTTTAAGCTTTGGTTATTACATGTTTTTATGTGTTAAAAGAACTCGGATTGTTCTACCCCTTCTTAAATTTACAAAACATATGAGCAACTCTAGTATTTCGGGCCTGTCAGAACGTGCTGCTGAACTTGTGAAGAATTACAAGACAATCGCTAATGATGTGGAGAACCTAGCTTCTCGAAGAAATGCAAAACCAGTGCAACTTTTGGCTGTATCCAAATTTAAACCTAGCTCTGATATAAAAGCATTATATGATCATGGTGTTCTTGACTTTGGTGAAAATTACGTTCAAGAGCTCATCAACAAATCAAAAGAGTTACCCAGAGATATCAGATGGCATTTCATAGGAGGTCTTCAAACGAGCAAATGTAATGAATTGGCAAAGAAAGTCGAAAACCTTTATTCAATAGAGTCGGTCGATACGATCAAAAAATGTGAAAAGCTTCAAATGGCGAGAAAGACTGTGGATGGTAGTCTAATAAAGATATTTCTTCAGATAAACACTTCTGATGAAGGACAAAAGTCTGGATATAACTTGCATGATTTGAGTGACCTCTATAAAACAATTGAGTATTTGAACTCAAATGAATGTACAAAGTTGGAGTTTGAAGGATTGATGACGATAGGTTCGTTCACAGAGTCAGTCACTAATGAAAAAAATAAGGATTTCGATCGCTTGGTAGCTTTAAAAAAGCAGTTAGATGAAAAGTATAATACTGATTTGAAGTTGAGTATGGGAATGAGTAACGATTTTAGACAAGCCATTGAGCAAGGAAGCACAAACGTTAGAGTGGGGTCCTCAATATTCGGAGCACGCCCCGTTAAGAGTTGAAATAAACATGTAAATATGACATATAAAAACTAATCAAATATAGGACATATAAAGATCAAATAGCTTCAGGTAGTAAAAGTACATAGAATATTAATTCAAAGTTCTACTCACTTCTTGAATAGTCTTTTCAAGGATGATTTCTTTTTGGTTATTTTACCATCGGTCATGTCGTCTGCCTTTTTGTAATATTCTTGACCCTGGTTAATAGCTTTGCTTGCCTTACCATCAGTATGTTCATCCGCTTTCTTGACAGCCTTATTCAACATATCGTTATTGCCCAATTTCGAGCTTGATCCTGAGTCTTTCAGGCCCGCGGTTCCAGTAGCCTTTTTGGGACTACCTGAAGTGCCTTGAGCTCCACTACCTGAGCCCTTGGTGCCAGAACCTCCAAGAGTGCTTGCATTGCTAGCTTTGTTAGTTACTCCGGAAACACCCTTACTACCAGCACCAGAAACTCCTGCTCCTGCTCCTGCTGCTGATGTACCTCCAGCGGCAGCAACTCCAGCTGCAGCACCAGATCCAGAAACACCAGATCCAGCAGCACCAGATCCAGTAGCACCAGATCCAGTAGCACCAGATCCAGTAGCACCAGATCCAGTACCAGCAGCATTTGCATCAGCCTTACCATTCGCACTGGCACCTGCACCAGAGGAATCAAACTCATCCAAGGCCTTAACGTCATAAGGAATATGGTCATTATTATCTATGGTTGAATAGTTACCCTTGCCATCTTTAACAACTGTGTCACCCTTTTCCTTGACATTTTCCAACCCAGCACCATCTTGTGAACTTTTGTTGAGGTTTCCGGTTCCGGCGCCAGAGCTAGAAGTCCCTGCAGCTCCAGTAGATACACCTGAACCTGAAGCATTTGTGCCTCCCGTTGATTTATCTAAACCAGGAGCTGAACCTTTGCCTTTAGATCCACTCATACCAGCGGCAACTGCACCACCAACACCTATTGCACCAACACCACCAGCTACTGCAGCATTAATTGCATCAGGGTTCTTTAGAGTGTCCGCAGGAGACTTGCCACTTTTTAAGTCATTGACAGCGGTAGTTCCTTGTTTCTTTAGATCGTCAACATTGACATTATCGAGCTTACCAGAAGATTTGGCCTCAGAAATTCCGTTAGATACCTTATCCTTGAATCCACCCAAGCTCTTGGCCCCGGACGAGCCACCAGCCTCACCGTCTAGGCCATTAACACCAGAGCTAGAATCCAAGTTGGCACTGGCAGAAGAGTCAATTCGTGAGCTAGAACCTGGATCTAGTTGAGAACGTGAAGTCGAATCTAATTTATTACCGGATGGGGAGCCAGTAATTGGGGATCCACCAGAAGCTTTTTCTAACTCTTGTCTCTTTTCATTTAATAATTCTCTCTTCTCTTCGAGTAAGGTCTTAGGGTCCTTAGACTTCAGGCCCCCAGTAACAAGAGCCGCAGCGGAGCCAATTACTCCAGCTGCTGTACCTGAAGCAGCGGCTACAGTCGATGAAACCTTATCTTTCAAAGTGTTACCTTCGGTATCTTGAGCTTGAGCGCTGTCAATCTCTGGATTCACTTCTTTCGAACTTAATGCACTATCATCATTGAACTTTTCCGTTGGAGGTTCCTGGATTGTAGAGTCAACATTCGATGCGGAATTCGACTTTTCAGCTTTCAAAGCCTTAGCTTGAGCTTTCTTTTCCTCAAATGACTCCACTCTCTTCTTGCCTCTAGATAATTGATCATTTGCTTGTTCAATAGAAGAGTCAGCAGTGAAACCGGTCCAAGGACCAAAGTTTTTGGTTGCTGCTGTCTTCGATTGGCCAAGATCTTCAGAATAATCGTCTGGTTGATCATTACTAACAAATGCAGTGACCAACTTTGAGAGAAGACTATAAGCGATCAAAAATCCGTGTTCTGATATAAATAAAAAAATGAACAACTTGTAGACAGAAGAAACGTGGACACTTGCCTTATCAAATGAAATCTTACCCAAAGCCTTTGGAGGAGCAGTTCCATGGCGATAGAAAATGGTTATAAGAGGCGAAAGAATTGATCCTAACCATGTCAAAAGGAATAAAGCAGTATTCCATGGATGGATAGTACTGATGACGTCAGGAACTGGAGGACGGAAATATTTACCACTCGAGAGTTTGAGAGTATCGAGCTTCAATGTTATGGTACTGAAAACCACCGAAATAATTGGTGCTAATGACCACACAGGTCCAAAAAGAATCAAGTACCCATATAATAAAGTAATACCTCTGAAGTCCTCATTAACATCATATGGAGGAAGCTGGACTTTCTCTCTTACACTAGCCAACCACTTTTCTTCTTCTGCATCATCCTCGCGCTCATCATCAACAGTGGGGCCATTTATTTTTGATGTCACGAAGCCAATAATCTTAGGCAAGACAATTGGTAAAGCATATTTCATGACAAGTTGAATTACTTGGTTTGTAACAATGAAGTAGTTATATTGTACATTCAATCTCTGTTGGTTAATTTTGTAATCGTCCAGCCTCTTCAATTGAATCAAGTACTTGTAGTAGAAGCGATCTTCACTGACATTTGAAGCAATAGAGGACTTAATATCATCCAAATGTGGCTCCAAGAGATGAGCAAATGGAAGATAGATGAAAGAGGTAATAATAAGTGGGGCATAACTCGTCAAAAAGCTCAATACAAACGATTTGATCAAGACAGAATTTTGACGGCTAAAGTAGTCTTCATGATTTTCCCATTGTATAGCTTTTGCTGCTACAATGTTGTACACTATAGTCAAAATAGGAACAAACACAGAAATAAGAATGGTGGGTATCAAAGTTAAAAAGACTTTCCCTGGACCTTCATAGATTTCACTCAAAAAGATTTCGATAACAAAGCAAGACAATTGATATGCCACCAATACAGCAATGAAAATTAAAGCGATTGGAACAAAAACCAATTGCTTAGCAAATCTAATACTAGATTTTCTGGAATTTTCAACTTTAGTATCTCTTTTCTCAGTGAATTGAGTGGAATTATCCACATCATCAGGAATTTCAATGCCCCAAGCAACATTGAGTTGAGCTTCTCTTCTCTTCCAAAAAGTGATGAACAACAATCCCCACAATAAATTGACTCCTGAATAAGCCAACAGAAAGTTACCCTTGTGTTTCAAAAAAGAAGTTATACCTAAAACTCCTAGAGGTATTAACCACAAAATGAAAAATTTAAGGAACTCAAAATAAAAGGCGACATGAATGCCGAATTTGTTGCGAATGGATCTCAATCCCTGTTCACTATTCAAGAGATGTGATTTAACATCATTTTTAAAATCAGAAGGTACAAAAAGTTCATTTACAGGGGTAATTGATTTAACAATCGACCACTGGCCGAAATTTGGGGTTATTCCGACACCTCCAAGTTCTTCCGATAAAGTCAAATATTCATAAATTGCCCCTAATTCATTCGATGAAGGGGTTCTTGTCGAAGGATATCTCCCTTCAATTGCCTTATTCAAACCTATGCTAGAGGTTAATTTGATAAATAACAATAAACTAGATCCAGTTGTCACACCTTCTCTTGTTTGGGCAGAAAATCCCTTTGAGTAAAGTAAGGACAAAAGACCATCCAATTTAGAAACCTCTTCACTTGAAGCATCCCCCTTCTTCAGAGGGAATACCAATGACAACACATAATCAGGCTCCAACGACTGAATTGATACACTCATGTTTATGTCTTTCAATGGAAGTTTTGAAAAACAGTAAATGTTCAAAATATCTCGACTGAGGGTTCGATGCTGGCCCATTTGGCGCAAGCTTACTTAATTTGCTACCATCTTGAAATTTGCGACAGCTTGCAGTTTCGGATTGTGCGCCCGGATCAATCCCCCTTACATACAGTTCGCGCCCAAGGACTATCAGCGATTAACAAATTAGTTCATGGGTCTGTGGAGTGGTTAAGCTTTGGGTTTACTGTACCATATCGTGATAGGAAGGCCATGGGGCTCTATATTTGTTCCATAAAAGTTGAATTTCTGTTGATTTCAGTGGCAAGCACGTAATCTCTGCCTTGTAGTACCCAGCGATAACAATATTGTATCCTAGCATTCCGGTCGAACAATTAGGCCCACAACTGGAATATTTCCGGCACCGAGGTGAATCACGATTTAGGCTTTGAATTCGCGGTCGAGCCTGTGAAAATAACGCCCGTTTAGTCTCAGCCCACTTTGTTTGGGGGACTATCTGACGTACTGTGTATAACTTTCGTGGTCATTCATGAATCAAAGATAAAGTCCAAAAGTGTGGAGCAAATTTTAAAGGACTTATAGATCAATGAAGAGATGTTAATGAAAAGCTGAGGACATGAATTCATTTCAGACCAAGTCAAGAGAAAGGAAACAAAAGCCATATTTCATTTTCTACTAGGATTATCCACAAAGGCCTGCGTTCTGAGTATAATAAAGGAAAGTATATGAACTAATATTGAGTAGTGAAAGCCCCCTGCAATGAGAGTAGTTGAATGAATTTTTCTAATCTTTTTTAACGTTACTTTTCTTGACGATTTACTATGGCCCATCCAAAATGTTATTTTAATCTCCTTTCTGTGGCATGATTTTCTAATGAGTTTCTCCGTGTTAAAACATACCTTGTGAGCTGTCTATTGGAACATAAACTTCTTTTTGTTATTGTGGTATCTTAGTAAACTGAACTGTCCCATCCATTCGAATGTCTTGTTATTCCCACCTGCACTTCCATTTCCATATTCAAATAATTAATTTCTATAAAGTTTCTGAAACCTTGCCTTTGTGGATGGTTGTGGCGGAATGAGATTGGTCATGGTTTTACTTGTTTTGGTCTGAGGTGTCCTTCGTGTCTTCATTACATTAAAATATCTTCATCGTTCATTTGTTTATTTTGTGCTTCTTAACGTTCTAACTAATAAAACAAAGGTTGGATAATAACATTATCAATTGTTGATCACCAGTCTACATACTCGCGAGTTACAACCCTGAAAACTCTGACTCTACCGCTCTTCAAATCTCCCAATCTGAATGACTCCCTTTTGACAAGACCAGTATTGTCCTGATCAACAACCTTAAACTTCTCTTTCTTTGGATCAAACTCTATGATGACTGCCGAATACGACAGTTCACCTGCACCCAAAGTCACTGGCTTACTTTGACCCATCAAGTTCTTATGACCCGACAAATGTCCATTTTTGATCCACAAAATATCTCCTCCTTTTATATCATCAATCTTAGCGACATTGTGATTGTTGATGTTTTTATAGATCGTGACACCAAATGATTTACTTCCAATTGGTTTTAAAATGTTCTTATGGTGCTTGAGGACTGCAGAAACTAGGTTTTCTGCAACCCTCGTGTTGACTAAAGACAACGCTTGATTTATTATGCTGGAACTGAACTCAATATGGAATCTATCCAACATATCTTTCCTGATAACAGGGATTGGTTTAGTGAAATAATTGGTGAGCTTCACCGTTGATCTTGGGTCATCTCTTTCATATTCAATTTCGAAGATCAACTGTGACAAATCATAAAATAAAACATAATAATCCACATAAGTTAATGTCCTATTTCCTCTCTTGTCTATGGTATTGGCATCTACCTCATATGCCAAATCTGTTCCGACTCTCGGAGCTAAGGATTCTGGTAATAAACCTTTGAGCCACCATCTAGAATTCTCATTCATATTAGCCAACTCATATTCCAACTCATCGTACGTTTGCTGAGCTTGCGTCTTTTCCGAGTTACTTTTTCTCGACCTAGATCCGATTGAATCCAATGATAGTCTGTGAGAATCCAAAGAACCTCTTGGCCTTGCATCGCCAAATTTCGTATCTGTGGAAGCTCTTTGTGGTGGTATTCCTTCATGAGGACTTACTGGAGCATCTCCCTGAGGCAATGGTGGAGGGATTCCAAACCCTTGAGGCTCGGTTATAGACCTTTCTGGTACAGTAGGAGTGTGATCAGCTGCCATAGTATTTGCCTGCCTTTCGTGGAATGTGAAATCTTCATCAGACAGGGTATCTTCATTCCTCTCATAGTCCTTAGGATGACCACCTAAGGGAATACCTATGATATGGGATCTAGAGGAGTCATCCTCAAGGTTTTGAGACTTTGAAGTCGAATGAGAAATAGTGGGCGAAACATTCGGCAACGGGGGGATCCTTGAAGATTCAGGATCGTAAGAACCTGAGCCTGGAATGGGTGGCTTTTTGTGTTCCTCGTCATTTCCAGGAAAATCAGGTACTTCAGTGGGGACAAGCGGTGGTGGTCTTCCCGACGGCAATGATGGAGCTACTGGAGATTCAGGAGGTTGGGGTTTTGAATGAGAAGAAAGGTCTTTAGGGCTCTCTGGGATCCTAGCCGGTGGCACTGGAGCACCCGTTGGCGGCGGAGGTAGATTATCTAAAGCCAGGTCTTCAGCTCTGTCGTGATCTTTGGGACGCTCGTAGCCACGTGGTGGAAGATTACGCTCATGGTCAGCATCAGGAGCAGCGATGTTTCTTGAATAATCCGATGGCAATGGCTGATCTTTCTTAACAGAAGATTGTCTTCTGATTCGCCGTGTATGGCCATAGTCATCAGGGGCATTCTGAAGATTGGGGTTTGAGCTTCTAGTTACATCGGTCAAGTCCTCATCGGCATCATACCCTGTCACTTGGGTATCTAATCCACCATCACCAATTGGAGTTGACTCATGGTGTTTCAAGCTTCTTTGACTATGGCGTCTTTCAACAGCAGCATCTCCAAGCACTGTTGCATTCTGTCCCCTGGGGAAATCGTTACCGCCTTCACGAACCAGCTCTTCAGTACTAAGACGTGAAGCTGGCTTAATATGGTCATCGTCTTCGCTATCTTTGGGGGTAAAATTATCAGAAGCATCTTCGAATTCATCTGAATCTACTTGGTGCTCATGGCTTGCCAGATGACCAGGTTGTTCACTACGAAGCTCTTCATCCTCTGTTGGCCTTTTCGGTTGAATAGGGAGCTCTTTTTTCTCTTTTGAAGGTGCACCAACTTGAGGACCCATGCCCATCATTCCAAACATGTTACGTCCTCCTGAAATTTTGGCCATTCTTTCCACAAGTTTCTTACGCTTAAGCTCTTCGTCATCAGACTGTTCGCCGTCATCAGCTTCATGCTCAACAGGTTCATCTTTCTCCACCGATTCCAGTCCATGAGGGAAGTGTTGATGCTCTACATGAGATGGATGGGTAGTTGGCTCCGTCGGCTCTTCTTCGTCCAAACCTTCGTCATGATGATCAATATGAGGCTCCTGTTCATTTTGTGCCTTTTGCTGTTCCTCTTCTAATTGCTTTTGCTTTCTTAGTGTGTCTCTCTCACTAGCGGCCTTCTTTCTTTCTTCCAACTTCTTCATGGCCGCTGCTTCTCTTTCCGACTCTTCTTTCTGGCGTTGTTGTAATAAAGCAATACGGTCTTTCAAGGCTAGCTTGGGTTCTTCTTCCTCTTTAGACTCTACTTGAGAGGTTGATTTGTTTACAATTTCAGCATGTGGTGTCGCCTTGTTCTGCAATGGATGTCCTAGCACATTAGATTCATCCCTAGGCTTTACTTGAGGTACATAATGTGACTTACTTGAAGCAAGGAACTGTTTTTTAACTGCATAAGGATCATTCACTCTTTGAGTCGATGGCATTGGAACATTAGAAGGATGCTTTTCCTCCTTCGATGGCTTTGTTTCATCATTACCAGGCACATGCAGCAAGGATGGTGTTGATTCCACAATTGGTTCATGAAGTTCTTCGGTTGCACCTTTTGGTTCTCCAATTGACTTGGAAGCTGAAGGTGACGATGTGACAGAGCTCCCAGTATTACTTCTAGATACTCCTTCAGTGGACGTATTAGTTCCCGGAGTTGGTGGAACTATCCTGTGGGCAGTTCTAGACTCTTTTATTGGAGTAACAAAGTTCTTGGGGAACAATCCAGCTTTTTCTCCAACAGTACCAGAATACCATTCTTCATCCTCAATTTCATCCACAGTTATGATTTCACCTGCTTCGAAACTTAAATCATCGTCATATTCTGATTTGTATTCATAAAGAGCCTTTACTTTGAAAGGTGTTTTTGGTTCTGTCATCTTTTGAACAAGTATACTTAGTTCGAAGTTAATTGATCAAAGTATTGCTTTGGCTAGCTCAATTGACTGGGGAGGTCACAAAGCGGTTTCAGCACTGCCAGAGATTATGCAGTACCGATCACTGTTTTGATAAGTGCGAGACAAAGAACATCCACCGGCCATCGCTTCACCTGACATGCTATTCGAAGATGTCCTCGAATAATAATCAAGCAAAGACGTCGTCGTCAACGATCTTGATAAGTGACAAAGTCATCAGGGCTTTCGAACCGGTGAAATCTTTCAACTATCATCTGGGAGCTAGCATAACCTCATTAGATTTTGATGATTCGGGTCAATTTTTGATTTCCGCAGGAGTTGATAAGTCAATACAGTTATATGACATTCATAAAGGTACTCATCATAAAGATATTCAATCGCAAAAGTATGGAGCCCATGTTGCAAGGTTTACCCATCATGAACTCAATTGTTTGTATGCATCTACCCCAACTGAAAAATTAGATGTCGATCATGCGATAAGATATCTATCACTCGATAACAACAAATATATCCGATATTTCAAGGGTCATAAGGATCAAGTCACATCAATTGAAGTTGACCCATTGAGAGACGTGTTTCTCACCTCTAGTAGGGATAGATCGGTAAAACTATGGGACTTGAGATCACAATCAGCGATAGGCAACGTAGATGTTGGTGATACCTCATCATCTGCTTTTGATCCCCAAGGTGTCGTTTTCGCTATAGGAAAGTTTTCGTCACCTTCCTCAACGGGAGACAGTCAAGGCTCTCTTTCATTATATAACATGAACAATTTCGATAGGGGCCCGTTTTTACGTACTGAATTGGACATTATACCAGGAATTCACTTGAATAGAATAGAATTTTCAAACACGGGGAAATACATTTTATTTGCTACAGATTCCCCGGAACACTATATAATTGATGCCTTTCTGGGAAAAGTCTTGACTATTCTTCGAACTGAAGCTACCAATGACTCAAACATTAATTGGATGAGCTTTGAATACGATTATTCAGGCTCTGCTTGCTTTTCTCCATGTGGTAAATTTGCCTTTGTGGGGTCTCCAAGCTCTAAGATTTATGTCTTCAATTTGAATAGTATAAAATCTACCGACGGTGGGAATCACTTTGTTGATTCAAATGACAATCCACCATATTTGAATCCATTTGTTGTTCTTTCTGGTAATCAATCTGTCTCGAAGGTAATTGCATTTAATCCCAAATTATTAACTTTATCCACGGCTGATACTACGGTTTCACTCTGGCAACCTAAATAATAATCCGACTGCATATAGAATATTAGATACATCTTTAATGTTAATCCACAATTTATGATGACTTGAATCGATGCTTTACAATTATGAGATATGGACGCTCTAAGGTTTCGATTCAATGTTTAAGGCAATATTCCAGTGAGAGAGTAGTATCGTTCCCGAATTATTCAAGTATATCTCACAATCTAGCCATGACCCCAGTTAAGCCGTCATTTAATGAGTACACCATCAGATACGACAATGCACAAGATTTCATAACCAGAAATTACCCGCTGATATACTTACCACGGTTTTCCCAGACAGGCGTTCTTCCTGAGGTTGCGACAGACATTAAAGGTGTCGATTCCACTGTGTACAGACAGGTACAGAGAGGGAAAATGACAAGAAAGATGCCTATGGTAGGGTCAAATGAATTCCTCACTCTTCATTTTTTCCCACGTCTGCATTTTTTGTCCTTAGCAAGGAAATCTAACATATCTTATACGTTCACTAATAAAGGAGGCTATATGTTAAACAGCCCAGTGCTTGAAAAGAAATTTAAGCAATACTCTGGGCCATACCAATCGCATGATTTCTTCCGCAAAAACCTCTTTCCGTTGGATGTAGCAACTTCAAGATCGAAGTACAGAAAGTTTGTGAAGAATCTGTTATTCAATTCGTTGGTAAAGCATGTTGAGTATGAATCGGAAGTTAATCGATTGGCAGGCATATTTTTCTTTAAGTTGATTCTGTTCCCGGTCACAGAAAACGATAAGAGCAAACTTAAGTCATATCTTGATAGCTCTGTTATTAACTTGCTCCGGAATAAACCACTAATGAATAAAATTGAGGCATGTACAAGAGATCAAAATAGACTATTCAATAATGGGAAACAATTTTTAAAATCTGTTAAGAAAAATAATACTTTAGGGGCTGAGAATGTTCCTGGCTTTTTTCCAAAGCTACCATTTATTGAAGATTACGATATTTTATTGAAATGACTAAATTTTGGACCATTTTGGAAACTCGGTCTCAAAGCATAATCTAGCATCCATAGAGTTTTTATATTTCATTGAATGTAAATATATGCCATTCTCATTATTTTCGGACGCTTCACTATCCGGATCAAACAATCTGGAACCACATTCTGTGCATGTTTTATTATGATTTGCTTTCAAGGATTCTATAAAGCCCTTCCTTTGGTTTCTTAGTTTTTCAATGCTTTCCCTAATAGATGCATCCTCATAGAACTTTGTCAACTCCAACAAGTTGATAGTCCTTTCATCATCGGTATGAGGCTCATTTAATAAAGAACAAAACTCTGGGTACGCTGCAAATAACTCCGAATAAAGATGACGTTCGATTTGTAGTTTGAGCCGATTGATAGCCAGGTTATCCTGTGTATCATTGTACAAATGATCGTTAACAATTGGATGACCAAGATTCTTCAAGTGGATCCTGATCTGATGCATTCTTCCTGTAAGAGGGGTACAGAGCACTATACTCTGATTGAGTTTGGGATTGTAGTTTATCCTCTCAAAGATTGTCGTTGAGTTTACAGGGAGCTCTTTTACATTTGACTGCATTAAATATCCACCAGTGTTCAAAGAAAAGACAGGGCACTTGTAAATCACCTTGTTAGCATGAAACCTCCCGTCAATTCTAGCAAGATATTGTTTATTTGTAGACCCATTTTTATCCTTGACGAGCTTCAGATACCTTCGGGCTGCAGTATTATTAGTTGCTAATATCAATACTCCTGAAGTGGGCTTATCCAAACGGTGGCAAGGCCATAGGCTCAGGTATCCTAGTTCGTGCTTCAAAATCTCTGTAATGGTATTATACCTATAAGAACCTGTAGGATGGGTTGCAATTCCTGATGGTTTATTAACTACAATGATATCTTCATCATCGTAAATTATTTCAATTTCTGTTTTCCCTTGTTTTGACAGCACTGAGCTCGAAGTCATTGGATAGGGGACACTCGGTTCATGTATATGTGATATGTTGTAAATTACATCGCGGTCCTGAAGACGTCTTTCCTTGATATTATTCAATCCCTTATAAATAATGTTGCCGTTTCTCTTGCCATAATCTCCTACTATGTATAGATGTTCTTGTCTGATGTCCTCTTGGACACTTTGCTCAGTCTTTCCTAGCTCTTGAGTGAATACTTCGGCCAAAGTTCGATTCACCCATCTGGACTTAACATGAGTTCGAAAGCAATAATAATAAGCGCCAACTTTCCTTAGACCATTTTCAATAATGAAATTCCGACCTTGCATAAGCTCTTCAGGTATCTTCTCGACTTTGTCGATCATTAGACACGGTTCACCAACTTATTTCTGCTAAGAAAGAGCATCACAATTTGTAGTCTACTTGCTCTTACATGCCGTCCACTTTTTTACTTACAAAAATTTTATTAACATGAACATACATAACTATTTTTTCAAATTAGTTCTCTGGAAGAACGTTTGCCTTATTTTGTCCAATAACATTTCCTACCGGGTCGTATTCGCATACTATGTACTTCTTCCATCCAGTAGAAGAACAGTCCTTATAGGCACAACCAACCTTATGACTTCCCTTCCAGATAACTTGGGTGAAATGATCATAAGTGTTGGCACTTGAATAACTATAAGAGCTACCTTCATCGTACCAAGCCTGGACTGCAGAAGATCCGGTACTGAAACCAGCTGCCAAGTTTTCACCGTAAGGGCCATGATTATGAGTTAAAACACCAGAACAATCATAGTTATCAGCATTGTTCTTAGCATATTTGTAGGTATCTACGTCCCACGAGAGATCTCCTGCCTGATGAAGTGCTCTATATTTGTTGTGGGCGTTTAAAATATCTTTAGCAAAACCTTTGTCAATGCCTTGGATTTCATAAATGGCATCATATATACCACCCGAAGATGATGAATCTGAAGAAGATGATGAAACTGATAACGATGTCGATGAGGGTGTTTCTTCAGTAGATGTTGATGATGGGCCACTAGTAGGTGACGAGCTACCGCCCAAAAATGGAAATAATGGAGCATCGGATGAGCTTGCAGCTTGAGTTTCAGTTGGAGAGCTTGCAGGGGTATAAGATTGACTAGGGGTTGACGAGCTAACTGGTGAGGTTCCTGATGAAACTCCTGATGACCCACTTGATGATCCACTTGATGATCCACTTGATGATCCTTCACTACCGGAACCGAAAAAACCTGAAAATAGTTTCTTGAAAAGCGATGACCACTGGCCATCACTTGAGCGAGAAGAACTTTGCGAACTTTGTTGATTCTGATTTCCCGTATTCTGTTGATTTGTTGTTGTTGGTGCTGCTCCTGTAGCTTGGGCAGTAGTCTCACTGGGGCTTGCCTGGTTTCCAGGGTGTAAAAAAGTATAAATAGAGCCATCTGTGTTGTAAACTTGAGTAGCCGTGTGGTATACCGTGACAACTTGAGGAGCTGGTGCTGCCTCTACTAATTTGGCATACTCTAATAACATTAAGGCTGCTGCCAAAGTCAAACTTCCTTTTGCCTTCATCTATATCTTTTTTTTTGGGGGTGTAGTCTAATGGTGTTACTTGTAAAAAAAGATATAATTTGCTTACGCTTCAGGTGATTTATACTATCTGAAAATTTCATGGGTACCACTCCCCACATATAAACAGGCTGTATACCTTGTATAGTATTGGTGTCAACCAAGTTCTCACCTCTTTGGTAATGTAAATTCATGCTGCAAATTAAAAATGACCGTAAAGAGAAATCAGTTTTAGCGACTAGTTACTAGTTAGGAAATGAAATTATTACTAAAACAGGAAATTTTTGTGATCTCGATTACTATTGAGGAAACTCGAAGTTGACACAATAGTCGAGTTCGAGGAGCTCCACGTGAACTATCCATACCTTCCTAAAATGTTAATGCAAAAACGTTGGCGATGTGAGCTTTAACTTTTTTGAAGTACGAGGATTGATCAATAGTAAAGAGTACCTTTGGTAATAATCATTAACAGGAGAGCAGAGGATTCTTGGTAGTGAAGAAGTTTACTTTTCAAAGCTCGGATAAGCTCAGCATATGAGAGCCGCAGCTCCAGCTCTTGTCTCGCCGACGACGGCTTATCCACGGTAAGTTGCCTAATTGGGTAAGTGATGGACTACTGGTAGTCAAGTTGTTCCTATTTAAGCGATGTCTTCTCGACTAACTTCTTACCAACATACTCTTGTATGACATCAGTAGAGGCTAGATTACTGGCAATTGTGGGGATTAAGTTATTATACTAATAAGAGAGATTTTCGCCTGAAGTTGCGAAAATTCGAAAG
The DNA here is from genome assembly GCA_030574455.1 of Priceomyces fermenticarens. Taxonomy (NCBI): domain Eukaryota; kingdom Fungi; phylum Ascomycota; class Pichiomycetes; order Serinales; family Debaryomycetaceae; genus Priceomyces; species Priceomyces fermenticarens. Next base: position 389,372 of record JAJMEZ010000002.1, on the reverse strand, counting down.
AAGTCTAGAGTCATTGAGGAAAAGTTAACCTGACTCAACACCTCTTAAGCTTATAATCATTGACTTCAATTCGATTTACTCGCATTTACCACATGTCCTTGTTTACTCTACTTAAATATGTATTATTTACTCAAAATATCTCTTTCAAAGTGTTTGCAATGACTTCTGCTACCCCACCTCCAGTACAACGAACGATAATACGAAACAGTCTCTTGGATAGATCAACTCCCTTGATTGTAACTAATAATCCGTAGTCAGATCTTTGGGTATGAAGAATACCAACACCCATCACCAAAGTATCTTCACTTTCATCTGGAGAACTGAAAATAAGTGAAAATTTTAATCTATGCATTATTCTGGAAATGTTTGATGCGTTGTACCGATGACTTGTATTAACATCAACTAGGTATTCACCGTCAGAACCTAAAAGCTCACCGATTTGTAACCACCTTGTTTTAAACTCTTCAATATTTATCATGGACGGAGTTAGTGTTCTAAGCAACAGAAGACCAATTTTTAAATTTAATTGGACAAATGATCCACCACATTTAAAAGATAAAGACAAAATAGGGCTCTCTTGAACTTCAATTATATCACGGACTTTTGCCAGGATATCTAGTTTCGTCTTGTCAACAACAGTTGATGCTGGCATCGAATCAATAGATAAAACATACGACGGATTCTCTTTCGACGAGAAGTTTTGAATATCTAGAAGTGTCATTCCAGTAATGTTTGTACCAAGTGATTTGCGAGCGCTGTTTATGATATTGAAATGAATTGAAATGTCGCTATTATTCTTAATTAAACGATAGGTTATTTTGATGAATTGATCTTCGTAGAATATTCCTTCATCATAGTGTAACATTCTCTGATATCCATCAAACCAATTTGGTGACAAGATTTTGCGGCTACTCGTATCATTTTCGAAAGGGTTGGCAAGCTCATCATTCAAATCATGTGAACCATCTTCTTCGGCGATCGGTAAGGAAGCAACAGACGATGATACTAAATTATTTCTGGAGATATTGTTGCTTCTTTTAATTTTCAGGGCATTCACGAAAGAGCTTGATCTACTTCTCGTTGTCAATCTCTGTATGTTTCCAATTCTAGTCATTAGGGCGTTTTCCTTTCTTTCGAAAACTGGAAGTGGCTTGACTGTCTTTTCACCTAATTCCCTTTCAAAAGTTATAAGTTGTAAGTATTCATAAGATCTCGTTTGTATTTCCAAATCGATAGATTTTCTTTCAATTTCGAACAAGTCAACAATATCACGGATGAATAGCTCTCCTGGGAATTTAATTGAAAATTTTAAAAACGAAGATAGAATCATAGCTCTCGTTGACACTGAAACCCTGAAGTAGGCTTTGAAAAGGATAGAAAATTGAACATTAACCGAAGTGTCCAATCCTTCTTCAACCAAGTTTCCATACTCTCCGAGTACAAATGCTGCAACTTTGATGAGATTTTCTGAAATATGTGGAACGGTATTGTTAGTTTCAGATGTATCTGGTTTTTTTAATAAACTTATAATTAATTTACATGCCTTCCGTTGCAACTCTTCATTATTTACAATGATTTGCACAATTCTTTCCCATACTTCGTTTCCGATATGATTGATTCCGCTTGCAGTAGAAGTCCCACCTAGAGATAGAAGCTTCAACATAGTTGTTACATACCATGTGGAATCTGAAGCGAATCTTTCTGCAAGAAGCGCTATTTTTACTGCAATTTCAGACTTGAGCCCAAAATCGGAATAAGGGAAATATTCCAAAAGTTTGTTGACGACAGAAATATAGTTGTCTTGGTCACAAATTGTGTAAAGTAAGTCCAAAGCTTTTCGTCTAACAGAAATATCGTGGTCATGCAACAACAGGAATATCTTGAGCATGGCTTCTTCAGAAATTCCTGAGGATAATGGATTCTTGGAAAGATTTCTTGCTGATAACTTAATTAATGCGTCTAGAGACAAGTAACGTGAATTCGTTTCGTTGGAACTTAACAAGTGCAATAAAGCATGCATTGCACCCAAAACGGCCTCTGGTGACGGGTCTATGAAGGCCACAAGAGAGACCACCTGGAATAAGATCGAACTTCTCGTATTTTTATCCGATAAGTCTTGAGCAGGTTGCATTGCATCGTGGATCGACTTAGATGTGACCTGCTGTAATAAGGAAAGACTTCTATCGTCTAATTCACTTGTCAAGAACACTGGAACTTGGTCATTAGATAGCAAAAAACAGTATTCAACTAGTTGAAGCAATTCAATAATGAGCCAGGGTGCTGGTGTTCCATAATAATAGTGATTTTCGGAACATTCGTTTCCCACGACCAAAGCATATAATCTTTTAGTCACTGGAGGCATAATGGATTTGATATGGATTGTCTTCAACGTAACTATGAACTGAATCAAAGGCAAACAAGATATAACAACTCCCAAATCGTCGTCCGTTAGCAAAGTTATCAATCGAGGTATCCAATTTTCATTAAGCAGGATAAGCTGTGGATATAATTTTAAAAATGTGTATAATGCTAATGCAGATTTCTTCTTCAAAATGGACGACAGCATGGGGGATGTACAAAATGAATACACAATACTGATAATTTCTGTCCAATTTCCAGATTCGTCATCTTCCTCTCTTATATGATCGATATTTTCATCCGGAGTATTGAAAGATGAACAAATGAAATTAATCGCTAGTGCATTGATATCATCACTTTCAGATCTCAAATCCCGCTTAAGAAAAAAATGCATAGTATCCATGAGATCTAGAAAATGCTCTTTAACTGGCTGGTTGGGCTTTTTAGATGTGAATACTAGGAGCGCCAAATATCCTAACTGTTTTTCACTGTACACATCTGAATCAACTAAATCTAATGATTCCTCAAATCCGAAGGAAACAGAATCAGTGTAACCCAAGAGGTAAATGTAAACCAATTTACTTATATACTTCTTCCTTTGATAGCCATTTAGATCCGAGCTGAACTTAGTCTGAATATTATTGATCTCGTAGTTTATTCTCTTTCCCTCTTGTTCTATATCTTTTGAGTTCCGTAAATCGACGATGAATTGTGTCAATCCTCTCATAGGCGGCGCCATTGTTGAACTAAGAGTCTTGAAGACGTAATCTATCCGCCGGAACCGTTTATCGTAAAATGTCGTTCTATGAACTTCAAGGTCTTACTGATTGATTTTGTATCACTTTTAATCAATTTTGATACTCGGTCGTGTATATCTAAATATTTGTCCATCCTGAAAAACAGGCCAATGGTATTTTGTCATTGGAGCTCGGCTTTCTCAGGATATAATCGAGCGAAAAGTTAAACCGAACACCACTACAAACACTAAATTCAATTGAAGTAAAAATGTCATCAGTGGGTAAGACTGTCAATAAGACTTTAAACTGGGCAACTGTCATCTCAAAATTGGGATTGACGGGTTCAACTTCGGCCTCTTTAACTGCCTTCAAGAAGAGATTCGATGATGCTTCAAAAACACATTTTGCCTTGTCTGAACAACCAACTGAAGTCGATTTTAAATATTATAGATCAGCCTTGAAGAACCAGCAAGTCGTTGATGAAATTGAAAGAGCTGTTACATCATTCAAGCCTGTTACTTATGACGTTTCTAAGAACTTGAAGTCAATCGAAATTTTCGAAGAAAAGGCTGTTGAAAACGCTAAGTTGACTGAAAGATCAGTTTTGGATGAGGTTAAGCAATTACAAGAAACTTTGAAAGATATTGAAAGTGCCAGACCATTCGACCAATTAACAGTAGACGATGTTGCTAAGGCAAGACCAGACTTAGACGAGAAGGTTACTTACATGGTTAAGAACGGTAAATGGGAAGTACCAAGTTACAAGGAGAAGTTTGGCGATTTGACCGTTATGTGATGTAGCTATCTGACATTATTTGACGATATCTATTCAATTATATATGAAGTAAGCATATTACAATAAAAGATTTAAACTATTGAAATTAAATGAATTTAAGTGAATTTATGCATTTATTGGGGTTGAAATTCTACCCACCTTTTTTCTAACTTTTCAAGGTATCTGTCAACTTGACGACTTCTATGCAAAACATAATCAAAGTTTAGTAGATATTCCCGTGGAAGAAATGTAAGTCCGGATATACTGTCTCCAATTTCTTGTTCCCTCCATCTAAAATTATAACCCTTTTCGAAGTGTATGTCCCATGAGGTCACTAACACGTTACAGTTGAACTTTCGTTTTGTTTGTTCCAAGAGACTACAAAGCTTATTATAAAATCCCCTAGAGGAGAGCAATTGAGCCCTTGATTTGGACTCATCTAAAACCTTCAAGTCCCAATAGTAAGTCGAGATGTTATCAACAACTAATGTATTTAACTCAAAATCGGATACACCTATAGTAAGCAACTTTTCAATACTGTTCAAAACTTCCTCAAAATCTTTCACCCTTACAATTGAAGCCCCTTGATTTTTTAAATTTGGTACTTCTGATCCGCAATCGATTATTATTAGGCCAGCTCTATTTATCGACATTAAAAGCTCATCCTTAAGTGCCTTCTCTCTGAATAACATGTGGCAAGCTTGGCCATTGAGCGTAACTTTTTGTCCACCGCTTAAGTCAATATCCAATGCTTTACCTTCAATTTGAAGGAAGTCATAAAGTGTGAGATGGATCATAATTCATCGGATGTATTAATCTTTACCTTTAGCAGTCTATATAATGCTACGGGTCCAATCGACTGAATACCTTCCTGATTCATGAAATATCCTTCACGTCTATGCAACTAACCATTAGAGAGTTTCAGAGCAATATAATACATCCCATATGAATAGAAATCTCGTTATAATTTCCTCCACTCCGCTATTTACATCTTTACCGCGCTTCCGTAAAAAGTTTTCGATGAATTAACATACATTATATTTTTATAAAAATAATAGTTGTACAAAAGGGGCATATGGCCAAACTGATTGATACAAACAAGAGGGCCCTAAATTGTCTTTAAGGTATTCATTAAAGCTTGTTTTCGTTAGTTTGTTCACGAAATACTTGAGGTTCCCCTAGTTCTACCTTTGCGAACTACCGAAGTGTCAAAGAAATACCTATTGAAAAGTAAAGAACATCAGTGTGTTCTAACCACTAATAAAAACTGTGGCCGCTATGCTGGCACATATTTCACCAGGACTACGAAGCAGATTGCTTGAACCGTGGTTAAATGGGAGACGACCTCATCAATTTGTGCTTAGACTTGTTTTAAGCTGCTTCTTTATACTACTTTGGTTGCTTTTAACCGTATTCATTGACAAAATGCCGAGATCAAACCGTATTATGACTAAATTTCTCTTGAGGTTAGACAATTACTTGTTTAGCACCTCATTGTCCTATATTGGTCCCTTCACCTTTTTACTAGTTTTGTTATCGGGAAGTTGGGTTCTTTATTTGAAATTTTATCTACGGGTTTACTACAGGAAAACTGCGTCCTCCAACAGAGAAGATTATGAATTACTGACATTAGGTCAAGAAGAAGGACACTATCCGGATCAAAGTATAAACAATGAAAAAGTTTTGAATAAGCTAAGAGGACGAACATCTTGGAAGCCCTATAATTGCTGGAGCTTAGCACCTCCAATACTTTTGGCATCATCATGGTTTATTTTGAACATTTTATTCACCTTAAAATTACCCATAAATAAACCCAAGAATTTAATTGCTTGGATTTTTTACGTCATACTACATTTTATGGTTCCAATTTTCATTTCAATATGGTTATATTTATTCCATCCGTCAGGTGCTATGAGTCTCTATGCTACAGGAGTCGGTTTTCAAAATATTTTGATTTCTTTAACTCATTTAATGTTCCCAAACGCTCCCCCGTTGTTCATTAAACTTTATGGTGAAAATAAAGTTCCAACATATGATATGATCTATGCGGATGGCATAACAAGACAAGACATGAAGTTCGGGGTAAGAATATATAAAGCTGTTTACTATGTTACCCCGCATAAATTTGCATCTTTACCTTCACTTCATTCATCAATGGCGACTCTCATATTCTTATTTGTGAGTTACTATTCAAGATGGACTTCGTTCAAATTATTGGCTCTTGTATACCTTCTTGGTCAGTGGTGGTCTGCATTGTATTTGGATCATCACTGGAGATTTGATTTATTGGTGGGATCGTTATATTCCATCTTTGTTTTCACGATTCTACGCGTAAACAAGAATGGATTAGGAAAAGTAGATCAGGACTTTTTACAGGCGAGGTTAAGACTTGATTTCAGGTCAGGAAGTACCATGGGAATGAGACTATTTAAAAATACAAGGTTACAGAACTTATTCGATCCCCTTTCCTAATTTTGGGTCGAAAACAAATTTGCATCATTAATGATATATAAAACGATTGTGCTCATATATAATCACAAAAGATTGAGTGTATATCTACTTTTTTTTATTGTAATATTTTTTCGCCGATCGTCATGTCAAGTCATTCTCTTAGTGGCAAAATAGGTATGTGTATAGAGTGACTTGAAGGATCAAAGCAACTCGCATTGCCATTTCCTTGATAGGTTCGGTAGCTGACCGAGAATGAGAATCGTGAACATATGTCACGTGATGCGTGCATATTCGATGACAACTCATTGGATGTGAATAGAGATGAATAAGCACTTTTAAAATCACCATTATAAGCCTAGATAAAATATCTTGTTAGTTAAAGAGAATGTTTAGTAGAACATTATTCAAGGGAGCATTAACAGTAAGTTATCTTTTCTATGTATAATCTCCGTTACTTAGCTACTAATACTTTTAGGCTCGACAAGCTTTCCCCAGAACCAACTATTTTAACGTGAGATCACTTTCAACGGAAATCAAGAACGCAATAGGCAAAGCTGTCGATTCGTCAAATGTTGTTTTATTCATGAAAGGTACTCCAGAGTTCCCCCAGTGTGGTTTTTCTAGAGCTACTATTCAAATTTTGGGTCAGCAGGGTGTGGATCCAGAGAAATTTGCCGCATATAATGTGTTAGAGGATCCTGAATTACGTGAAGGAATAAAGGAATATAGCTCATGGCCAACTATTCCTCAATTGTATGTGAACAAAGAATTTGTTGGTGGTTGTGATATAATTATGTCTATGGCCCAAAGTGGAGAATTGGCAGATTTATTGGAGAATAATGATTGTCTTGTACCTGAAGACGATGCAGAACATGAATCTGCAAATATTAAGCCAACAGATCGCTCATAAAGATTTTGAGGTACGCTGTTATAAGTATCTACATAAGTAGAATTACCGGGTATACAGCTGAGTAAATTTAAATAGGAGTGTACAATATTTGATTTCAGTTTTATGTAAATATATACAACTAGGAATCAATGAAACAATATAAAAATAATAATTCAATGAAAATCATCAACTAATGCATTTATTTATATGACCACCAGAGAAATGAAACAGAACAACAAAAAGAGAATTAAAAGCTCGCCATAAGTCATCTTATATCGACACCACATACCTCTAAACACCAGCGTTCATAGCAGGTGGTGCGTGGGTCGATTCGTGATGAAGACCAATCGATGACTTCATTGTGGAAGATCTTCTCCTAGATAAGAGACTTGAATCATCGATGTTAAGATTGAATTTGAAATCCGATGCAATACCTGATATTATCGAAGACGACCTTGTGTCAGTTGGATTACCAGGGTCAAGGAACAAAGACTTTTGAGAGTCTCTCCTATCATCAGCCAAACTTGCAACGCCATCTTCGGATTCTGAGTCACTCTGAATAGGAGCTTGAGTTTTGAAAACATCTTTGAAATTGACCTTATTTAAATCGTTTTGAGTAGGGTTAGGGGTTTTTGGAAGCTCCTTGTGTGCTTTTGTTTGGGGATCGCTCTCATCTTCAGCAGAGCTAACCTCGTTTATATTTTCGACAAACTTAATTGATGAAGGCCCATTTGTAGACTCAGCCATTGCCCTATTGTTAAATGCAACTTTAATGGCATTCGCTCTTGGCGATTTTAATGGCGAATGAGGGTCCTTAATTTGAGGTGTTTTGAGAAAGTTATCAGAGTATTCGATATGCTCTGCTTCATTCTTGTCGAACTCAAATATGTCTAAATTATCTTTAGGAATACGGAAGTAATTGTCACTGTTACTAACCTTTTCGTCGGAAGTTAAGGTGGCGTCATTCTTAACCCAAGCATGATTGCGGATTTCGTCAACCGTGATTCTTGTTTCAGGATTCGTATCAAGCATCCTTACAATTAAGTCTTTAGCTTCTTCACTAATATCATCCCACCATGGCTTCAAGAAAACGAACTCCCCTTTCAAAATCTTATCAGTCAACTTATCATGGTCTTCATCGTAGAATGGAGGGAAACCTGAAAGAACAGTGTATAAAAAACATCCTAAAGACCATATATCAACTGCCTTGGAATAATAGTTTTTCCTTGATCTCTTACTATTAAACTTCCTATGGCCACGCTCTGAACGTGGTGTTACATCACCACATGTTATTACTTCCGGAGCAGTATAGCCGGCAGTACCACATGGTGTCTTTAAGTTAGTATCTATATTCGATTCCGATCTTAATTGTTTGGCCAAACCAAAGTCTGCCAACTTAATAACTCCGACTGTACCACCCCCAACACCAGGGACAAATCTTCCTTCATCAGCCTTAGAACTGTCATCTGACGCTCTTTTAGCAGCTTGAAATTCCTCTTCACTTCTCTCAAAATAAGGTATCTTTTTAATTAAAAGATTTTCAGGTTTTATGTCTCTATGAACAATGAGCTTCTTGCCATGTAAATAATCAATAGCATCCAAGAGCTGCGTAAAAACATGCCTCGATAGTTCCTCACTGAAATATGTGTATTCAATTATCTTCGTGAAGATTTCTCCTCCATCACATAATTCCAAAATAAGAAAACAATGACGTTTTTTATCATAATAATCTAAAAGTTTCAATACGTTTGGGTGGTCATTTGCTCTTTTCATAAGATTGATTTCATTCTTCACATTTGCAAATTGCTTTGTTGTTAAGCTCTCTTTGTTTATAATCTTGACAGCTATTTGTGTGTTTGTTTTCGTATCCGTAGCTTCATATGCTACAGAGAAAGCACCTTCACCTAACACTTTACATAATTGGTAACGCGAAGGTAAATCGGGGTATAACCTATTAGGTGCACCGATTGAAAACTTTCTCATCGACTTTCCTGGCTGATCTTCATGTATATCATCAGAAGAATGACTAGATGAGGAAGGTCTAGTACTAACATTGGAAGACTGTTGAGACAGAGATTCGTCCTCAAGTCCACTTCCATTAGCCCCAGGCTTAAAAAGCTTTTTTAGGTTCTAAACCATGTTAGTAATCATGCACAAAATATAATAAATATATCTATGTCTATGTTTTTCGAATAATACTTACGTTCATTAGTGCCATGTTGTCTAAAAATAAGTATCTTCAATTTTTCAAGCACTAAGCCATCTATTCGGAGTGGCAGAAAACTTATATTTATATAATGTGTCTGATGTAAAGAAGCGTCGCTAAGCACTAAAAGATCTCGAGATAAAATGCACGTCAACAAAGCTTCGGACGTTTTCTAACTGTTTTATTGGAACAGTGATGCTTATGAATAATATATATCAATAATATATAATTCTGTTAAAACTTGTTTAAGGGTGAAACAAAACTTTTATCTTTCAAAAGTGAAATAACTGCATCAAGGTACATTATAAGACATATGGAAATAGTGGGGAATCAGCATAGTTTCAGTCAAAAGGTCGGTGCACTAAAACACATTCTCCGGCCTGGCAGGATGCAGTAAAAGCTGCGCTTCGGAGCGGTTTGATCATTCGTGTGCTAGTGTACTTACCCTCGGAATTACTTTTGTAGAATTCGTGCGTCACAATTTTGTTTCCTTGGCTCTCTGATACGACTTAAATGACGTCAGAAGTGGAGCTCTTCAAGGTTGCGAAAACCCAATTAGGATAGGATCGCGAGAAGGAATAGTACGACCTTCGGTAAACTTCTTATATCGCTAGGATTGCTTCGCCATACGATATTCCCGGACGAGACAGTGCATAGCAAAAGTCACTTGCTGTGTATATTGATCTTCAAGGAGATTTCTGGTGCATATGTAACGATTTAATTCATCGTCTCTACAGAGGAGTAAGCAAAGACTTCGATAAATAGAATCATGAGGGGTATGGGGTAGGAATCTTCTAAAGGTAAAAATAGATTCGTGATTGATATAGAATTTTTTATTAGGGGACGTATTAATTTACCTAACCCGGGACATAGCGACGTAGTCGACCCATGCCACCAAGGGTTACTTGCACAATACCCATTAGGTTGAGCGACTTGTTTTTGCATTGATTATGAAGTTTTGCATAGCAAATCTAGGGTCTTGATAAGTGGGCTTTGAATTTTCTTAACGCATTTATTAATTATTTTTACCCAGATCAATGGATCTTACTTATTTCTATATTACAAAGCGTGTCTTATGTATGATGTGGGGCACAGATAATATCTTGTTTCTCACTTCAGGAGAGTGCGTAAAACGGAGTGCTAGTTTTACGCACGAGATTTACGTCTGAGGACTCCGCACGTCAACAGAGACAAAGAGAAGTTAGACATCGCGAATTACATCTTACACTTGACTAGGATCATGGATTCTATGCAGGCAATAATCTTCATAGAAAATTTTGGAGTGATGAGCATTGACAGATAGAGGTTAAGCTCGACTTACAAAATGGTTGTGACGGCTTCAAACAGAGACAAAAAGTTTGTCTCCTCCAATATTGACTCTGTCATTTTAGAGGAACTCACAGATGTACTTTCTAGTGGCAATGGTGGTCGTTTGACAGATTTTATTTCCGCGGGAAAGTTAAGCAAGGTTCTTAAGAACTGGTCATATTTTGCATCAATTAACGATCACAATCACTTTGTTGAAATCACAGTAAGCCTAACCAGAGTTGCCTCTTCAATAAGTCGCAAGTTAGATGAATCGACCAAAGGAATTATGGGGAATGCTGATAATGAGCAAGAAACTACCCAGAGTTCCATGCATGCGTTCTACACGGAAATCATAGATGAACATCTCAAAGTTGTATATAGGGCATTGACGATCAGTAAGGCTCTGCTTACCAATCCTATGCTTCGATTGCTCATTCATTTACTTGAATTTAAAGCATCGTTAGTTTCACACTTCCTAGAATCCTTTGATTTAAATTTGAGTGTATTACCAAGACTTTTAATACCCAGCAAGCAAGAATTGGAAAAGGGAGTTAGAGAAAACGATAAAGATTATCTTTCAGTGAGATACAACTTTATTAGGTTCTGGATTGTTTTAACTTCAAGAGTATCTGCAACTACAAGAAAGGATTTACTAATAGAATATCCCAAGATAATGAATAATTTATGGAAGCATATGGCTGAAGTTGACTCGGAATCAACTATTTCGATGTTGCTCAATTTCTTAAATAATTACGTGTTGGATGATGCAGCATTCAGAAAATCTACTAAGTGCAAAATATTGAACGAAAATTTTATGTTCAAAGCGCAACCACTTCTTACTAGGTATTTTGAAGGTGACTTAGCTGGTAAACTTATTCTGTTCTTTCAAAAGATATCGACTGATCTTGTTAATGGTTTAGTTTTCAAGAATGATACTTATTTGTTAACTGGGACTTCTATGGGAGTTTCAATCCAATTCAATAATAGACTGTTCAAGATATGCAATAAAGTATTATTCAGTCTTTTGAATGCATTGAAACCATGGGAATCATATAATCAGCTTCAGTTAGCTGTCCTAATTTTGGAAGGTAGCCCAGAATTGATCCTGCCATATATGCATCTGATTATTCAGAGAGGAGGTGGTTATCATGACCCTTCTTTGACATCATTTTGGCTAGGACATTCTTTGCTATATTCTAAAGTTATAAGCCTGACACTGCCAGAGGTTGCACTTAACCAGATGCCCATTGTCAAGGGAAATGAGATTGATTATCAAGCATTAGCCGATCATGTTGTTTTGCCTCCCTTATTAAAATCTTCACTCACAAAGTGCATTGATTTTAAGAGTAGTATTGTTCGCCAATTGGCATTGCAGATGCTTTTTTTTAGTCTTCAAAAATTGGGTAAAATTTTGGCCTTGAACACTCAGATCGACAGACAAGAGCTCATAGAAAAAGTTATAACAAGGGTACCTGATTTATCAACTCTTGTTATCCTATACAATGAAATTAACAAAGATGATATCATTGAAGAAAAAAAGATAACCATTTTGACCTTGACCATGATATTTACGGAGTATGAGCGACTTTTTACCAAATCATCTTTTTCATCTGTGTCAAATTCTCTTTCCAGGATATCCAATCTAGGGATCAGTGACTTCATTAATAAATCGGTGTCCCATTTTTCAGGGTTTGAAATTATCTTGTTGGACAACTATTTAAGCATTCAATTCAATCAGCAACAGGAGCAAGAACTCAAGTGGTGGAATAGCCAACCTAACGGATACTCTTTCTTCACCGGTCTTGTAAGATTGGCTGCGAAAGATGACTTGGAGCAGTTTGTAAGCTGGAAAGTCTATAAGACTTTGGAGTCGTTAACTCAAGGGCAAATAGTGTTTGGTGATAGGTTAGTTATCTCTCCCATCATTGCTCTTATACAGTCTTTTAAAATGCTGCCAGATCTAGATGACGAAGTCTGGGGGATTATAGACGAAGCTATTGGAAGGGCGGTCCGTTCTCCTTTCAAATACCTTGATATTTCTCATAAGTTTTACGATGATATCAACTTATTTTCAATTGTTCTTTTAGAACAGACTCTATACTTCTTAAAGAAAAGTGAGAACTTGCAGTCAAAGAGCACCAAGAGTGTCTTGAATTGGATATTTCTTTATCTTAAATTCCTAGTCATAATTGGTGAACCTAAAAGTTATATTTTAAAGCTAGAAGAAAACTATTTCAAAAAGGAATCAAATTTTCAAAACTTATGCAGCGATAGTGGCTTAAAAGATTTAATGACAATTGATGATAGCTTGCCTAATCAAGATGGGAACTCTTTTTCAAGCATTATATTAAGATTAACACCGAGACAAATAGTGAAGAAGCCACAAACTTTGGATGATAGTATACCGATTTCGAGGTTTGATTTCGCTACACTCTTGTTCAAAATCAAATCTATAATAGCAAACCCAAGCTTACAAGATTTCGAGAACACTATAGTGATTTTATTTGCGAAGCTTGGTGATTATATTTTAGGGGCATTTCCTGAGCTGAACAGGTTCAAACTGTTCATTCTTTCTGAGTTTTTCTGGGGTGACATATTACCCGAGCATTTTATCGGACTGCAAGTTGTATCTTCGAGTGAAACATTATGTGCTACTCTTTTCAATCAAATTTTAAGTCACCTCACAAGTAGCATTTTCGAGTCACATTCTACAGTTTCACAAGAAATTAAATCATATCTAAAGCTGGCCGTTGAGTATACGGATAAATTGCCACAAGAAAATCAGTTGGTGTTGTCGAGATTCATGTGGTTGTTTGACTGTCTGGACTTGAGCTATTTAGCAGAAAGGGTCAACCCTGGTAATGATATATTAACTTTAAGGGTCCTAGAGCTAGTCTGTGCTAATAAGTTGAGTGTTAGCTTGTCGACTTTCAGGCAAGTTTTGTATTACAACATTGAGTTTGTTCGAGAAGATCAAAAGAACAAAATTATGTCCGATCTATTAGATAATGACTGTGTTGATCTCCTGGACAAAGAGTGGGAAAAAATACTCGTAAACAGTTTTGATCTGTCCGAATACAGATTTTTATTGAGACCTTTAGTATCTTACCTTCGAAGGCATTTGATCGAGCGTGAAGAGTTCCTTTTTCAAAAACTTGAGTCCTCTGTGAAAGATGAAGATCTTATATTGTTTGCAGCGTCATCTATAATTTCTTCAGGATACCATGTGGATAACTCTAAGCACTCAGGCTTTTTCAAATCTGCATTCCAAGCTGCTTTGAAAAAAGCTGAAAGCAAAAATTTCGGTTCGAGAGATGAGTTCAGGCAAATTTTTGGTGTCATACTCTTTTCAATAAGAATGCTTTCTTTGTCCTTGGAAGATCTCAATAATGTCTTACGTGAAGCTTTGAATTGCTCCGAGGGAGTCGCATTTAAGTTTTCTATCGACCAGATTTATGTTAGTGTTGCAATTGAGCTTCTTAAAAGATCTGATTTTTCTTCTGAGCTATCACACTGGTTTAGAAAATCGACAGTTTACATCACAAAGGTCTTTTCGGAGGCGAATGAATTGTCGCCCAATTTTGTTGATTTCATAATCAAGTACCGTGAATTATGTCAAACTTTGGCAATTAACGGTCCATCTTTATGGTATTTGGTAAATCCTCCCTTCATCAATGCTCAGCTTGAGGCGGTATTGGGTAATCATTCGTGGGTTCAAATCGATGATGTGTTGCAATATATAAACGTTCTTATCATGAGTGCTAAGAAATCGCAAGTGGATTATCAAAAGCTCTTGCAAATTTTCTTGAATAACAAGGAGATTGCGTTGAAGAAACAAGCATCCAAATCCATGAGTAGATTAAGATTCCAAACATCCTTAGTCATTAGCAGCTTGTACTTTCAGGACCCGAGGAAATTATCTGACCGCCAGATGATCATCTCAATTTTGCAGCTATACTCTGGAAGCATAAGAGCTGAGGATATGGTTTTGAAACAACTAGTAATGTACTCTGAAAGACTTTCTACCAAATCTTGGATGGCCGAGGTTAAAGACTGGAACATGATGGAGAGTATAGAGGATATGGATATGCTTCAAGATGAGAACCTTATTTCGGGAAATCTTCTGTCTGGAATTGTGGTGTCTCTTAATAGAACTTTCATCAGTAATGCTTCTAAGGATTTCAGAAGTATAAGGCACGCTTGGAAAATCTCAGCAATGCTTGTCCAAAACTTAAGTAATGTTTCTTTAAAAAACATAACTTGCTTCGAAGAAGCTTTCCAAGCCAATTCTCATCTTGTGGACCAAGCATATCTGAAAACCATTTATGACCCGGAATTTGTGTTGTTGCTTAGTTTGAACTCAGAGGAATTTGTAAAATTTGAGCAGCATGAAGAAGAGAATGATGCGAGACCCAGGATAAATGTGAGAGCTTTCTTGGATTCTGGTCTATTAAACTTAGTGGTACGCTGTCTTGGATTAAAGGATTCTAATGTCTCTGAAATCTCTAATATCTTGCTTGCAAACATATTGAATTCTATAACTAAGCTGGATAAGGATGCTAATATCTTTACAGTTTTTGTGTCTAATATGTTGTTCACTAAAAGAGTTACTAATGTAACTTTCCCACCTCTCATTTGGTCGATTTATGGAAGTTTGGCTCATATCATTTCAAATCCCGGGCACCTTCTATACGAGAAGACATGCAGGTACTTGTTGTCTCACCCTAAGTTCAAAATAGATGATATCCCTCTCAGGTCCGCAATCACGTCTGGTATTGATAATGAAAGCTCTTCAGATACATACTTCAAAGAAGTTTCGTGGCTCCTTGAGCAACTAATCTTTGGATTACAGACACCAGAAGATTTAATCCTTTTAAGGGATACGGGTACGATTCAGTGGATGTTAGATTTATTAAACCTTCCTCAAGTGTTATCTTTCAAGGTAAGATTTTTAGTTTTAAAAGCACTATACGTGATAACAAGTATTGACGAAGGTTCTGATATCCTTGTCACTAGATATGCGATATTATCTTTCATCGAACAACACCTTCTTGCTGGCTCCCTAACTAATTCGTGGAAGTATGGAGAGCTCGAAGTACAACAATTGGAACTTAACTTGAAACAGATATCCTTGCGTATTGCTTCTTCTCTCTCTTCCAGCAAACGTATAAGGCAATGGACTAAAGAAGATCTACCTAGGTACATGAAGAGAGTTTATAGAGAGCATTCTTAATATCTTACAGCATTTTAAACTTTAATTTAATGGCATGAGAAAGAACTAATTGTAGATAAAAAAAAAAAAAAAAGGTGTATTATTGCGGCTACTGCGAAACCAGTGATACACAAGGTAAACTCTGCTCCAGTTTTCTAGTAATACGAATCATACACAAACATGGGTGTAAGTACAGTATCCTATAAACTATTAGCTCCCAGGGTTTCTATGACTGTCGGTGATGTTTTTTTTTGAGGTTTATATTAACCTTATTATAGCTTGGTAAATTGGCACACTATTCAATTGATTTGATCTTAATTTCCATAATCTTAGCAGGTGTTCACCGAAACACTGGATTATCATTCGATACTTCAAACTTTTCTTCGATAGACTTCCGTCGGTGGTTCGGAAACTACTTGACCATCGGAGAAAAAGGATACGATTACGTAGTTTCTTTATTGAGATCAAGTGGTTATTTTAAACAAAGGAATTTAGTTCTCGATTCACTTTCTGAGAGGACTAACCTGTTCTTCCAGAAGCAAACAGGAAGGGACTTGAAAGACTTGCCTAAGAGGGATTAGCTTTTAATTTTAATTTGTTGTATTTCAAGATATATCATAGTCAAGAGATTAGATGTTTTTGTCTTTTCATTTTGAAGTATGCCTGGTTTACCTTTAACTAATATCGTTTTTGGATGCTTACTTTATAATCATTTTTCTATAGTTTTTTAATGTTTGTAATAATATGCTTTAGGAAAATATTAAGAAATAGCGAGACCAGAGAAGTGCTAGGTCTTTTTGCTACTTGATACGTCTGAAATAGTTCTTTTATTTTGATGAATGAAGAACACTCATTGAAGAGTAAGCTCGTGACTGCTTTTAAAAATGCTATAGTCAAGGAGCAGGAGTCTGACCTATCTTTGACCAACTCTTATTTGACCTCATATTCACCTAAAAAGTTGTCACAATATGGCTTAGCAGTAATAAACTTGATAGTAAGAGGAATAAGAACAGGTTTAGGAGGAAAGACACTTATTGAGCTTGAATTGGACTCTGCTGTAAAAAATGATGATAATGACTTAAAGGTTGGTACTATCAGAGTGGGGGATATTGTCAAGCTATCTAAGATGGTGGCATCAGGCAAATCTGATGAGCTGAGGCAAGAAAAGGGAGAGAAGCTGAATCAAGACATCGATTCCCATATGGAGGCAGTCGTTACTAAAATAACGGCCAACTGTATTGTCATTTCTGTTGAAGACGATATTGCTGATGACCAAGTCATCAATATCTATAACAATACAAGTACAGAAAATGCTAGGGTCTGGATAGCAAAGTTATCAAACTCAATTACTTTCAAAAGGATGATATCAACCATGAATAAGCTTGAAGAAATGAATTCCTCTAAGATTAATTACATAATGCAGCTTTTATTAGGGGAAACCAAGTATCAACCTTGGCCACATACCGGACAAAGTCCACCCATTACCTTTTTCAACCAGCAAATGAATGAATCTCAGAAGAACGCTATCAATTTTGCGGTCAATGAATCTCCTATCTCGATCATACATGGGCCACCGGGGACAGGTAAGACTTATACTATTATTGAATTGATAAAACAATTGGTATTCAACAAAGATGAAAGAGTCCTTGTCTGTGCACCTTCCAATATCGCTGTTGACACGATACTTGAACGTCTCTCCCCCACGTTTACCTCTTCTGATACGAACAAGGAGAAGGGTGAGAAGGGTGAAGAGAGGAAGAGGAAGCATTCGAGACATTTACACAAATCGAAACGGCGCCTGCAACCGGAAAGGCTAATTAGGATAGGGCATCCTGCTCGTTTGTTGTCAAAGAATTTGGAACACTCGTTAGATGTTCTTTCCAAGGGCAGGGGTTCTGATAGTGAAGTAAGAGAAGTATTGAACGATATTGAAAAAGAGATTTCTGAAACCCTAAAAAAAATTCGTAAAAGTAAGCAATATGGTGAAAGAAGAGCACTATGGTCTGAGTTAAAGCTACTTAAGAAAGATTTTAGAGCTAGAGAGAAAAAATTGGTGCAGCAACTTTTGTTAGGTGCTAACGTCATTCTTTCAACATTGCATGGGGCCGGCTCTTATGAGCTAACATCGTTACACCAGGATAATAATGCGTTGTTGAATGGCAAGCCATTATTTGATACCATCATTATAGATGAAGTGTCACAATCATTGGAACCTCAATGCTGGATCCCCTTAGTCAACCACTTAGGATTTAAAAGGTTGGTTATTGCAGGAGATAACAAGCAGCTTCCTCCCACTTTGAAATCAAAGGATGTGGAAACCAAAATAAAATCAAAGGTGCAGCAGCTGGAAATCTCAGACTTAAGTGTGACTCTTTTCGACAGGTTAGTGACTAATCACGAAGGAAATCTCTACAAAAAGCTACTCAATGTCCAATATCGAATGAACGATGAAATCATGAGGTTTCCCTCAGATGAATTATACGAAGGAAAGTTAAAGGCCTCTGAAGATGTATCTAATATAGTTCTTAGAGACATAATCACTAACGGAGACCTGGACGATCTCGATGTGCCATGTATTTGGTATGATACCCAAGGAGGAGATTATCCAGAACAGACCTCAGATGATGGAGATCAGGATGTTAATATTGAAAGCGTCGGCTCAAAATTTAATGAAATGGAAATTTTAATTGTAATGAAGCATTTGAGGAATTTGATGGATCAAGGTGTTAAACATGAGGATATCGGTGTTATATCTCCATACAGTAGCCAAGTTTCTCTCATTAAACGAACATTACAGGCAAAGGGGCTAGAAAATGTAGAGGTTTCAACCGTTGATGGGTTCCAAGGAAGAGAAAAGGAGGTGGTTGTGATATCATTGGTTCGTTCCAATAACAATGCAGAAGTAGGTTTTCTCAAGGATGAAAGAAGATTGAATGTGGCGATGACAAGACCAAAGAGACAACTATGTGTAATAGGAGACCTAGATTTAATGGGACAAAGTGGTATAGCCTTTCTTAAGCATTGGTCTGATTATGTAGAGCAAAAGTTCGAGATTCGTTATCCAGATCTAGATAATTATTAAATATTCATGTACAAACCATATGTAGATTATTTAATTTCCCTACTTGGGTGACGTCTGGGTCTTCGATGATAAATTTTTCGTGGCCCAAATTTTGAGCACAGCAATGACAAGGCCTTTGTAATAATTCAACAGTAGAGTGTCTACCAATGCTCAAAGTTTTTCACTGCACATAGGGGCCATTTTCTCGTGGAGCGACTAAAAAAACGGTTGGGAAAAAAAAAAAGCGAACGAGCGTGCGTCTTGCCTACAGCCTCTGTACCTTTTTACAAGCCGAAAACCCATCCGCAGGCACATTGGGGTAATAAGGTACCAACCTTAGAATCTGGACCAACTACGGTCAATGCTCTTGTCTTTCAAAACTTTGGACCATTCCAGCCTTACACATGCATAGGCAAAACGAGTACGGTGTTTCTATCATGTAATCTCGAATATTGTTCTCTCAGAGTAGAATTCTCGGACTTTTCAAGGCACTAACCCTTGAAAATGTCTTCAAGTTCGCCAATGTATCTGAATCAAGCATGCAGATATGTAAATGAAATGGTGAGGTATTATTGACTTATTGTTGACTTTTGAGCTAAAGTAGGAACGGCTTTTTGATCCTGCAACCTCAATCTCTCTCTTGTGCGGTAACGAGTCGCGAATCGAAGTAAAAAAAATGTAAACACCTCACATGATTATGAACACTTCGTATTAACTAAGAATCGCGAACGGAATGATTTTGAAGCACTGACATCATAAACACATGTATCTAAACAGTAGTTCTGGAACACGCGTATACAAATGACAATACACCCGAGAATTTCAAGCCTTCGACTTCAAAGATATATAAACACAAGGAATCATTAGTTACATATCACATTTATTCTTTGTAATTATCAATTAAATAATGAGATTTTCTAGCTTCGCAACATACTTGGCTATCGCATCTGCCGTCAACGCTAAGGCAGTTTATGTTACTCAAACTTTATTCACGACTGAATTTGGCGACGCTTCCGGTCAAAGCTCTCTCCCAGCTTCTACCTTGATTAGCCTGACCATTGATTTTGCAGCTTCAGCTCAACAAGTTGAAAGCAGCTCTACTGAAGAAGTTGAACAAGCTCAAAGCTCTCAAGCTGGCCAAAGTCAACAAGCTCAAAGCTCTCCAGCTGGCCAAAGTCAACAAGCTCAAAGCTCTCCAGCTAGTCAAAGTCAACAAGCACAGTCCCCAGCTGTTTCTTCTGCAGCACAACAATCATCTCCAGCTGCTCAAAGTCCTTCAACTTCAACTGCATCTTCAAGCGAAGAACCATCAAGCTCATCTTCTGGTAGTTCATCAAGTGGTGGAAGTGACGTCTCAGGCTTTGCTGAAGACATTCTTGATGCTCATAACAAGGTTAGATCTCTGCATGGTGCTTCATCATTGACTTGGGATAAGAGTCTTGCAAGCAAGGCACAAAAGTATGCGGATGGTTACAGCTGTGGTGCTGCTCTTTCTCACCACTCATCAGGAGAGAACCTTGCATACGGTGCTAAGAGTGGCTCTGATGCTGTTAAGATGTGGGCTGATGAAGAAAAGGACTATGACTCTTCTGGTCCTTCCGAAAAGAGTGGACATTACAGTCAAATTGTCTGGAAGGATTCTAAAAAGTTGGGATGTGGTGTCAAGGATTGTTCCTCTTCTGGCTATGGAAAATATGTTGACTGTTTATACGATCCTGCTGGAAATGTTGAAGGAGAATACAAGCAGAACGTAGCAAATTAAAATAAGAATTAAAGTTATACAAAAGTTTCTTTTCCAGGTTTATAGGTTTATATCGATTGGAATGTAAGTTAGATATGGTTATAATTTTTCTTGTATGCAAAGACGTTACAGGAGAACTTGAATAACGCTAAAATTATATGCAAACTTGCACTCTTTTTTTTAGGGGGATATTGATTTTAGTCATCTCGCCTTAACAATATAGTAGTATTGTTCTAGTGGCATCTTCATTGAAGTAGCCTCATGCTTGACTCATCGGTGGAATTGACGAAGGATCAGGAATTTTCCCATTATAACGAAGGATCTAAATCTACCAGCTTAAAGACGAAGAGAAGCTCTTTAGCATGTATAAGATGCAGAACCCGTCATACGAAATGTCCTGGAGGTGAACCGTGTAGGAAGTGCCAGTTGGCTAAGACAAGATGTGAATATATTGAGGCGGATAAAAAGATAGTGGTTTCTATGAAATATTTGAGCAAACTTCATGATGACATTGCGAGGTTAAAGAAAGATAACGCTAACATAAGAAACGAACTTAGACAAACGCAAGAAAAAACGTCCTCAATATCCACAGTCTCAAGTAATGAGCCTTTGCATCATGATTATGATGTAAAAGATATGCCTATGGAGGTATCCGAGGATATTGATGACTCTCAAAGCGGAAGTGAAGTTATAACACCTTCGCTCGATAAGCAGGGAAGACTCATTCAGTCTAGAACAGGAGAAAAGCTTTATGCTGGTTCTTCTTCTATGACATTGTTTGGATTGCAGATACAAAATATGATCTCACCCATAGGGAGCCAGAATGCTTTATCTACGCAAGGTTCATTCGATACATCGCCTCTGGGAACCGTATCGTCACAAGACACTTTATACAATCAGTCTGTTAGAGAAACTGAAATACTTGAGAAAGAAGGAAATGCTTACAGGATCACTCTATCAAAAACAAATACAAGGCCCGGTCTTTCAGTTAACTTTGAGTTACCGTCATACTCTTATGCCATGTTACTCATTGACACATTCATCAATTATAATGATGCTTGTTTCTACTTTTTCAATGAGGGTCTAATGAAGCAATTTTTAATGAATTTGTACTCTGGGAAGGCAGAGGAGAATCGGAAAATTTTGAAACGTAACAAGAGCCTTCTTGGTAACCCCGGACAAAGTGCTAACTCTATCAAGAGGGATACTGATGATGATAGGATACTTGAAAGTGTATGGTTTTGTAAAATATTACTTATTTTTGCAGTAGGTGAAATGTACTTAGGTACGGAATCTGACACTGTTTCAAAATCAAAGGGAAAGAATAAGACAGCAAAAAGTCGAATAAAAAATAAGAAAGAAAGAAGGAATACCTTACCAGGGTCAGGATTTTTTTACCAGGCATCTGAATTGTTCACTGGGTTGTTTGCGTCGGCAGCTATCGATAACATAACTAGAGATGGAGGTATCGAAGTGATATTACTATATGCCTTCTTTTTGCAAGTCGCAGACTGCACTATTGCTTCTTACTTTTACTTTGGTTTGGCATTGAGATCTGCTCTTACTTTGGGATGGCATGTTGACGCCGACAAGGATCTGACGAATAGATTCGAATTGGAACACAGAAGAAGGATATGGTGGACTGTATACATGTATGAAAGGATGCTCTCGTCAAAGGCAGGTCTACCTTTGAGTTTTTCCGATGATAGTGTTTCAACAGCTTTACCAGCGGATTTTGATATGCTGATTAGTGATCCTTACCCTAATGACGTTAGACAATACTATATCTTCCCTCGGGCAGAGTACATTAATAATTGTGTCAAGATAACACAGATAAACGCCGCCATTCTTTCGTCGCTATACACCAAACAACCAAAAGCTAATATTTTACCAGCTGTGTCAACATTAGTTAAAAGGCTCATACAATGGAGAAACAGTTTACCTGAATCACTCAAAGTTGATTTTTCGTCAGACGATGTTAGTGTCAAACGATTGACTGTCAATCTAATGACTGAGTATTTCCATGGAATGAATTTGGCAGTTCGTCCTCTTTTATTTCATTTTGCGACCAAGAATTTTAAAGAAATGCAAGCTGCTAACGATTTCAGTCAACATATAGATCTAAACAAATATTCAAAGAATATTTTTAAACTATTGAATGCTTCATTTCAAGCGTCTATCAATACAATTAAATCATTGTGGGCACTTATGCCTGAGAACATGGTTGCTATGTTTGGTTGGATGGATCGAGAGTATTTGTTTAGCTCAGCATCAACACTTGTTCTATTTAATGCATCATTTGGAGTTCATGAAGCAACGAGAATTCACTTGGAGAACGCTCTCATTATGTTTACTAAAATGAAACGCCTTGGTAATCATCCTGCAGCGTTAAGAAGGGCACAATTGTTAAAGCTTATGGAAGTTCTCAATTTTAATGGATTCATGGACGATTTACTTCTGACATACGCAGATGACAAAAAAGAGTCACCACAGACAATGGAAGCATTTCTGGGTATGCATTCTTTCAAGGCCCTGACAGATCAAGATAACTACAATCATGATGTTGAATCATCATATGTGGGACGTTCCGACAAATCTGATCATAAAGCGGCTCTAGGCAGTTCCAAATTACGTTGGAGCTCGGATAATTTGGGTGAAAACATTAATAATTCCCCTAGCGAGTCTGTTCAGCCACAAGTAGATGCCGCTTCCTTGGATACGCCATTTGGGAGAGACTCGTTACCTGAAATCTCGGGATTAGAAGACTTTCCTCACCTAGACGAAGAACATGATTTATGGAATGAAATCACGAATGATGCTGTATGGCTAAATTTATCGAATCATTTTGAACCCAGCAATGATACAGATGCGACAAAGTATGCGGAGCAGGTTCCCGAACAACAGCTTTCAAACCAGCTTCAAGGTGATTCTCAAATCGACATTCCGGACCTTTTAAGCTTTTTTAATAGAAATCCAAGTGGTTACCATTAGTACATTCTGGTATAGCATACATGTATATGAGTCATGGAAGGTGGGGCAATTCTTGGGCTTGAAGACATGTGCAAACACTTAAGCACTCTTTAATAGGATTATTGTTCAGGCCTATGTTGACATCAATTTGGAATAAGAACAGGATTTTTGTTTCATTATTTTGGTTTATATATAGTCGGACAAATTATATCGTAATTGGTATGTATGCATAATTGAAGAATTCTGTGACTGTGATACAAAGTCAAATACCTAAAATAAATCTAGCATTCTCTGAGTAGAATTCAAATCTTTAGGAGAATTCCTGGTTGAAAATATCTGCTGGGGAGACATGGTTGTCATCGGTTGTTGAGGGGACTGGGCTGGAAGCTGCTGTGCGCCAGGAAAGTTATTCACAGGTTGTTGATTAAAGTTATTCATAAACATTTGAGGCTGCTGTTGGACATTAGGGACTCTATTTTCAAAATTATTCGTTCCCGGATTGGACATAGGTGTCGTACTTGGCGTACCTTGTGTGCGTTGCGTGTTGTTAACAGTGGGGTTGAATTGGCCCACCCTTACATAAGGTGATGCTGGTTGTTCAAATTGTGACGGGCCTCTGACCTTTTGAGCTCTAGCCTTCATTAGAGCATCCGCATATAAGGTCTGTAGTTTATTGTACAACGGGTTGAGTTCAGGCATATCTGGTGGAGCTGTAGTTATAACTGGAAAGGACGCCTCATTAGGAGATGCTTGGTGGTGACCTTGGCTATGGTATTTTTCGTGAATATGTGATAAAACAGATAAGTTACAATGAATACGTCTTGTACAATGTTGATACAGGTCGATTAATGTTTGCCCGGCCTGTTGTGGAAGCTGATTTAGTGACTGTGGATTACTTAACACATTCTGATAAATATTGATTGCCTTCTTCATTAGCTGGGTATTAATTACCAAAAGGCAAGTTACTCTCCCCCTGTCCAACTCCAAGGAGTTTTGGGCCTCTATTGGAGCGTTCATAACGTGAAATATGTGTTAATGCTTATCTTCCGTGCTTATTCGAAATCAAAATTTAATGAAAATAGTCGTATCACGTGATTGAATTACCTCGCACTTTCTACTACTATATATTAAGAATTACAGTTGATACTCAAAGCTTAAATAATTATTCCTTCTACAAAATTCTTGATTCTTGTACAATTGTTGCAAGCCGTGATTGTAGCGCTCTTCTCATACCTAAATAGGTTAGATGGAAGTCACTGCGTCCCTGGGTTATGGATCTTAACTTCGACAAGTATCCAACCATTTCTCTTAATGCCGTGTGAGCTGTGATAACCTTTTTACTGATTAATTCTGTCTTCTCAACTCTCTCCATTGTATAGTCAGGAGGCAAGTATATCAGCTCGGCCTCTTTACTGGCCCAATTGTGTGCATCCAAGCCCTCAGCATTTTCATCCTCGATTGACATGATTACAGCATGCCTCTTGTGATTCAAATCATGCACTACGTCACCAAGGGCATCAGAATTAACATAAAGTGTAGTTTTCATTATTGGTTCCAATATTGTAAATGCAGACTCACCGAGATTCTCTATGTTCTTATTTATAGCCTGTCTGACAGCTTCAATTAAAACTGAAGGGCTTTCCTCGCTATTTTGAACAGGAAAATCCCACTTCTTTATGCGAACAACTGTAGAGTGTAAGGGGAATCCTAAAATTGGCCCACCCACCTGTAACGCAGTGGCCGCACCTTGGATTATAGAGTCTTGTAGTTCATTCAAAGAAAGCTCATGTTTCCAGCGTCTTTCTTCCAATGCTTTGGTAATATTTTCAGATTTCGAGGCTGGATCAAGAATGATAATATTATTCTCTTGTCCGTATATATATGCGCCTTCTTCCTCCATGAATTCAGATTCAGATGCATAACCCTCAAACAGGTCGAGTTGAATTTCGACCATTGAACCATCCAAAGATTCGATGGAAGATTTATGATTAGGCTTTGCAATTGTTTCCTTATAAGAGACTGCAACATCTCTGAAAACCACCTTGGCTTTCATGTCTTTAATTAATCGTTCTTTAACTATTTCCAAATGTAATTCCCCCATTCCACTTAAGTTGGTTTGACCCATGTCTTCATCATAGCTCACTTTTAACGATGGGTCTTCACGGATTAGACTTGAAATGCACTCTTTGGCATACCGTTCATCACCAGCCGTCAACGGTTCAACAGTGGTATTGAAAAGAGGTGGGGGTATATCTATGGTATGGAGCTTCAAATTGGTCTCTACTTCCGAGAAACTCTTGCTGTTTGGAAAATGAGAAACAAGAGTATCTCCTGTGATGATATCATCACCTGTTCCAGTAATGACACCTATATTACCAGCATTGACGAATGGCACATATTCGGGATCCTCTCCATGCATGATCATAAGCTTTTTAAAATGCAATTTTTTTCCAGTCCTAGTATTCAAAACGGTAGTATTTGACGCTAGCTTTCCACTGTACACTCTAAAGAATGTCAAAACCCCCCTAGTTGCATGAGTCATTACTTTGAATGCTAAAGATACAGTAAGACCAGGGTTTTTATTTACAATCAAGCCTTTTGTTTTATCAACAAAGCATGGCAAATGTACTTGTTCCTCTTTCTTCTTGAGACCTTTTCTACGAGGAGCACCCTTCTGAGACTCAATGCTAGGGAGTTCCGCCTCTAATGGTGACGGCAAGAAATTTACTACACCGTCCATTAAAGGCTGGACCCCCATGTGCTTCAAAGCAGATCCACAAAAAACTGGGGTAACAAGGTTTGCTAATGTTGCACGTCTGATAGTTCGAGTCAAAGCATCTGATGAGATCAGAAGAAAGTCTTCATCTTTTTCTAAGAATTCATTGACAATTTCCTCGTCATATTCGCCTAAAGTTTCGACCATTGACTCGCGACATTTCCTTACCATTTCTTTGTATTCATTCTGACAATCAGACTCTAAATCTATAACTTCGATTTTTTGCCCTGTAGCATCAACTTCAGGAAGCCATTTGAGTATCTTCTTGCCCAAAACATCTACTACTCCCTTGAAATGAGCCTCACCATCTGAAGAAATCTCAAAATACGGTATATTGCAAAGCACAACTTTTGTTTGTAATTTCTCTATCATTTCTTTCACTGTTCGACTGAATCCTGCGCCAATACGATCCATTTTATTGACGAATGCTATTTTTGGTATTCCTAAAGAGGCTGCTTGCTTCCATACTTTTTCTGATTGAGCTTCAACACCTGCCACAGCATCAAACACCGTGACAGCACCATCTAGTACTCTAAGTGAACGAACAACTTCAAAAGTAAAATCTGCATGTCCTGGTGTATCTATGATATTGATTTTTTTCTGATTCCATGGAATTGATATAGCTGCCAGTTGAATAGTAATACCTCGCTGTCTTTCTGAAGGGAGATAGTCAGTAACTGTATCCCCATCATCAACATTTCCTATATGCTGTGTCTGTCCGCTAAAATATAACATTGTTTCCGTAGTCGTCGTCTTCCCTGCATCTATATGGGCAACTATACCAATATTTCTAGTTTTATCTATAGAAACATTGCTCAATTTCGTTGCAGCTGATGTAGATGCAGCTCGCCTTAAGCGATTTACAATGTGGTTCAATGCACTTTTACCATGTGGAGTTCGAATAAGCGGACTTAGTAGCATTTCACCTAAGGAACTATAATTTTTGAGTTTTCATTTCTGTGAGCTGCGCGGAGATCTCTGCTTTACTATTGCACACCTTTAATTTAGACATTTTAGATCCATGAAAGACTCTGTGGCTAAATCAAGCAGCTAATGAAGACTTCAATGGCCGAAATGTGTAGACAGTGAACTCTAATTCTTAGACCGATGCTCAATGCTTTGGCCCCCAGGAAACAATCAAGAGCTAGATCGGATATAGGGAAAGTACAGTGATCCATTTAGTACAATAGCGGTCTAAATATGAACGACAAGGGGACTATATCGATAGACAATGGCCCTGATTATTCGAAAATAGTACAAATTGAAATTGCTCTTTCGGGCTCAGATTTTAAGTAAAACGTTTACCATGATTGGCTTTTTTCAAAAAAAGCAATGAAGACACCGTCTTCAAGTGTAAACAAGACTACTATCTATCAGCTTAACCTCGCCATTTCTAGAAAAAAAAAAAAAAAAGAGACAACCCAAAACCACTATTGATATTATTTTGCATCATTTAATGTCTTAATTTTACCTCCACTTTAGAATACGTGGCTGCCAAATGCTGCGCGCACTCCAGTGTCTTGTTCGGTGACGTTTATATTTATTCTGATACACCTCCTCAAGACTTTTAATATATTGCTACTTCAAAAAGAAAAATATCGAAGGGATCTAGGTAGTAGTTCGAGAGCTGTCATTCAAGCTATTGTATCTTAACTTCAGATTCCTTCTCCTGGGTGAACAATATAAATTGTTGTATCTATTGATAGATCTTAAGCAAGCCGAAAACAATAATAATTGGCCCAACTCGATAAAGAATGTCTGAGACTATTAATAATGATATAAATATAGCTGTGATCAGTGGTGGAACCGCAACAAATGAGTTAGTACCGCTATTTAAATCGTTGTGCAAGCAAACAACATTTATATTGCCGGTTCTGGATAATGGTGGCTCTACCTCAGAACTTCTCAGAGTGATCGGAGGACCTGCTATTGGGGATATCCGTTCAAGACTCACAAGACTAATACCTAGCAGTCATGAACCTCTTAGAAAGTTGCTTAGTTTCAGGTTATCTTCTGATCCTGATAGAGCAAAGATGGAGTGGAATCAAATTGTTGAAGGAAGGCATTATCTTTGGGAAGATATTCAATCTTCGACTAGAGAAATCCTTCGTGCATTCTTCGTTCATGTACATGTGGAACTTTTGAAACGATCTAGACATCAATTCTCTGCCCATACCCAAAGACAGTTTAGATATGAAATGGCCAGTGTGGGGAACCTTTTCCTTACCGGAGTGCGTCTATTTATAGGGTCTCTAGATTCAGCCATCGAGCTTTTTGCTAGATTGACTGAAATAGATGCAAGCACTTTGGTCATACCTTGTATTAATACAAATTTTTCGTATCACATAAGTGCCCTTTTGGAGAACGATCTTATAGTTACTGGACAGTCTCAAATCTCGCATCCCTCGTCAAGCTCATCTGTCGAGATATATCCTCCGCCAATAACGAGAACAAGGCCTCCTACGCCTACTAATAGTGTAGAAGGTACAGACTATTTCGATGCTCGGAGACCGATGCAAAAGTTGAGTCTAAATGTCCCAATCAATGACGTCGCTACAACCAATCATTTGCAAGATATAGACAGGCATGGCTTTTTATCTGAAGAATCAGATGAAGAGGAATCAGGTAGTGTCCCTCAATACACTCATCCTGAATTGAAAAAGTCTCAACTTCATTTCAGTAAAACAGAAGAGATATTGCCATTACTATCTCCAGTCAAACGTATATTTTACATTTCTCCTTATGGAGAAGAGATTTGTCCAGCTGCATACAATCGAGCCACACACAGTCTTGCAAGCTCAGATGTAATAGTTTACTCCATAGGCTCTTTGATGACTAGTGTAATTCCGATCATCATTTTAAAAGGAGTTGGAAGAGCCATAGCCACCGAATTGACTAATCCACACCGAAGAAAGAAAAAGCGAATACTTTTATTGAATGGGTGTCTGGATAGGGAAACTCATGGTATGACGGCAGTGGATTTTTTAAGGGTTATTGTGGAGCTGGCAATCTATTCCATAAGGGAATCGAAAACGAAATCATCATTTGATATTCACGAGACCAATCCTTCTCGGTGTTGGAAGAGATTTATAACCCATTTATTTTTTATGACAGATCCTAAAATCTTGGTTGATAAGGAAAATATAGAGAAGGAAAAAGAAATTAAATGCATTGAAGTTCAAAGAATGGGTGATAAAGACTACTATGACTTGAATGATTTATCGAGGAAACTTGAAAAGGTTATTCGTGAATGAGATACTTTGTATATTATATACATCTATAGGAAATTATAAGCTAGTCATTTTGCTGCTGATAAATCCAAGTACAATGTTAGTCGTACCAAACTTTAATCAATTCCTCGGACACAGCAGATGGTGTCAAAACACCTAAGTCAGTAATCAAAGCTGTTATGTATTCATGAGGAGTGAAATCAATCACTTGCGTGTTCAATGAATCTTTATCATCATCGAAGAACATATTATTATTGGGCAAGTCATCAGGGGCCAACGGGAAAAGTCTGACAAATTTATGAGATTCTGCAACGACATAGAAAGGTTTGTTATTGATTTTGGCTAAGCATCCAATTTGATAGGACCCAATGTGATTGATTATACCTCCACTTTCTGCCACACCTTCAGCACCTAGTATAACCTTGTCTATCTTGTGAATTATAGATCCTACTGCGTTATCAACTATCACTGAAACAGGTATATCGAATTCTCGAAGCATTTTGGCCATTTGGTTCCCATTGCAAGTGGGTCGAGATTCAGTGACGATGACTCTAAACCTTATTAAATTTTCTTTTCTGGCCTTCATCAATAACTGGAAAACAGCACGAGAGTAAGAGTGAACAAGTATAACGTCGTCATCTTTTATGAAGGGGACTCCGAACTCGGCGACTTTATTTCTTGATTCTTTAGCTCTCTGGACAAATAATTCACCGTTTTCCACCAAGTTGACTTTACATGATTCCCAATCAGAATATAAGTTGGTGTTTCTCAAGACAAATCTCATAAAGAGATCGCATCCAGCAGAAAGCGATATAGCATTAGGAATGGAAGTCTTTAGAATGTCAATGTTCGATTTAACAAGATTAATTAACTCAGATGAGGTTGATGGTTGTTTTACTCTTAACATAGTAACCAATGCTTCAATAGCAGCGATAGGCATAGTCATGTCTTCATTGTCCTCTAAGAACTTAAGATAAGTCTCTTTTACGTCAAAATTGTTAGCCATTGCTTCATTAAACTATATCTATAAATGATGATTTAAATTGAGTTGGCTAGAAATGCAAAATCATATCGTAATTTTCATCACGTGAGTCATCAGGAAACTATTTGAGAGATGGGCCGAAGACTTTCAACTTTTGATCCTTAAATGCTCCTGTTTTTTAAGGGGTCATTCTACGCTATAAAGGTTGGAAGAAATCTATTATGAGTTCTAATTCATTATTTGTGACAGAAGAACATGAGGGTGACGATATAGATAATATGGAAGTTGAGCCATCTATTAGTTCTGAAGATATAGATCCAATAGTCGAACGTATCCCAGTGCAGTTGAGCAAAGTCCCTCATCCTTCTAGGCAGACAATACATTTACTACAGTTGTGTGGCAGACCAAAGTCTGATTCGTTAATTGCACCTGGGGTAAAAACTGCTATTAAGAAGGAATCAGGTGCTATTGAGGTGAAAGTTCCAATAGAAAAAGGGAAGTATTATGATAGAAGTAGAGTAGAGGAATGGGGATCGAAGGCCATCGACCAGAAACTTCAGGGTGTTCTTGATAAGAAAACTGGTGCAGGTACATATGCTGCTCGACTCATAAAGGACGGCGAGAAAAAAAAGTTGGTATTGATACCTATAGATAGCTCAGCTCAATTGAGGCCCACTTTCACTTACTTGGATGAAGAAGATAACCCTAAGCAACCCTTAGAGCGAAAAACTGAATCGTCTGATGCTCAAAAGACTGCCAATGTTCATGTGTTGCAGACAGCTGGTAAAGCAAGCAATTCTGTCCTGGCTGAGGGCCAAAGGAATGCTGCTCTTGGTGAATCCCTTAAACTGGTTAAGAATTTTGAAGAAGAAACATGGAAATACTTGTTATGTAAACTGGGACATCAAGAAGACTCTTTGGTGCTTAAATCACTGATAGAACGAGGAGGTGACGACATAAAGTTAAAAACGGAAACAAAAATGGCGGAATATCTAAATACGTTAATTAATACATAAATTCATATATGGTAGCTCTTTTGTAGTTACTATTTAATCTCTGATTTATGGGTAGAAATTAGATTTGTCAAGATTTCTTGAGGAGCTAAATATATTTGTTCACGTGATGTCATCTTGCGGCTTCAAAGAATTGTTAGGTTCATGATAATTAAGACTTTTTAATTGTTAGAATAATATATTTAGTCATGGATTCAGATGATGGCTTGCTCTTGAACTTCTCTACTGAAGTTCCAACTTCTAAGGTTACACCTCGGAAAGTAAGTAAAGTCAAAGGTGGACGCTGGAAGGACCGTAGAAAACAGCAGTTGTCTGAACAAGGCAGGGGAAGAACAAATAAGAATAGGGCCACTAGTGGGCCTAATGCCGTTCCTGTTGAGCCTCGTTCCTTTAGAAATAATGATGGAAATCATAATGGATTTTCAATAGAAAATGGAAGAAAGAGGTCTGCCAACGACAATAGTTCTTCGCTGAAAAGAGTGACTACTGAGGCTAGAGGAGAATTCGGAGGTAAGAACAACAGCTATGTATCATCGTTATTTACTTCAAATAAATCTAATACGACTTTGGTCCCATCAGAAGCTAATGGTGATACCAATGAATTGCCTTCGAATGCTCCATTAAAGGACTCGACAACATTTCCTGGTTTAAGTTTGAATGAAAAATTGTGTACCTTTCTTAATGAAGTGATGAGATTTAAAGCTCCCACAGAAATTCAAAGTTCCGTCATACCAAAAATACTGTCAAGCAAGCGTGATTTGTTTGTTAGAGCACAAACAGGCTCAGGGAAGACACTATCCATTTTGCTTCCTATCCTTAACTCGTTGATGCTGGAGAACAATCCAAAAATAGATAGGACCTCAGGTTTGTTTGCATTGATTCTTACGCCAACAAGAGAATTGGCCAGTCAAATATATGGTGTTCTTGAAACTCTTTCAAGATGCTGTCATAATATAGTTCCTGGTATAGTTATTGGTGGAGAAAAGAAGAAATCCGAAAAAGCAAGAATAAGAAAAGGTGTGAATATATTGGTAGGTACTCCAGGTAGATTAGCAGACCACCTTGAGAATACAAAATCATTAGATCTGGGGCAGTTGAGATGGTTGGTTCTTGATGAGGGGGACAGACTCGTTGAATTAGGTTTTGAAGAGACAATCACTCAGATAACTAATAGCATCACTCAAAATTCTAAAATCCACGATACCTCTTCATGGGAATTCTTACCCAAGAGAAGAATGAATATTTTATGTTCGGCAACAATGCAGAATGTTGATAAATTAGGGAGTATAGTTTTGGATAAACCGGAAATGGTAAGTGTTGGTCTCGCTCAAAGTAAATTAAGTGAGGATGACATTCAACTAGCTCCCGATCAACTCATCCAAGAGATTTTGGTAGTACCTCCTAAACTTAGAATGGTTACATTAACGTCACAGTTGAAAAAAATCAGTAAGGAAGGTGGACCTAGAAAAACAATTGTTTTCTTTTCGTGCTCTGATTCTGTCAACTTCCACTTTAGTGCTTTTACTAGGGATGGTAATGTATTAAAGGACAAGAAACTAGTGGAAGAAGTTGAAGATGAAAACGACATCACTGCCAGAACGGGTCCATTGGTGTCGACAAACTCTTCATTTTATAAACTTCATGGATCCCTTCTGCAAAACGCTAGAATTTTCACTCTTAATGCATTCATAAATGATAATCTGGATCATTCAATTTTGTTGTGTACTGATGTCGCATCTCGTGGTTTAGACTTACCTAATATTACTAACGTCATAGAGTATGATGCACCCTTTTCTATTGAAGATCATCTACACCGAATTGGTAGATCTGCAAGAGTAGGTAATAAGGGTGAAGCATCTTTATATTTGCTTCCGGGGCTGGAAGAATCATATGTTGACGGCAAGATTAGAGCTGTCCATTCACATCAAGAAAATTTACACATCGGTAATTACGAAGATGTCTTGAAGGAAGGCTTTGCAGTGACAGAAGAAGATGAAAAGTTCAAACCCAAGACACAAAGAAAGGAAGGTAACTGGGATATCCATGCAACAACGTGGCATTTAAACATGGAACGTTGGTTATTAGAGGATCCTGGTGCCCATGAACTTGCTGCAAAAGCATTCACATCTCATATCAGGGCTTATGCTACCCATTTATCGTCCGAAAGGATCTATTTCAATATAAAAGAATTGCATTTAGGACACATTGCGAAAAGTTTTGGTTTAAGAGAAGCGCCAAAGAGTATAGTTAAAGCTACGGATGGAAAGAAAAAGAAAAGCGATAAGTCGGACTCAGGAAACAAAAAGGATGATCCTCGTAAAAAGCTTCTTTCCATGGCAAGATTGGCTGAAAAGTCTTTAAATAACGAATTTAACTATTAATGAGTAGAATTTATAGATAATTTCATAACAGCATCTTTAAATCCGCCAACGCTCCAGATGCCATGATTTTCACCAAGGACATAATACAAGTTACGTCTCTGATAGTAATCACCGACTAGTTTAATATTTTCAATAATGTCGTCCAAGAGAGTAGCTCTTCCTGCTACGATGGAATCTCCAAGACCGACGTGCATGATATTCACAACATGTATGTGGAAGTGATAGTATGAAGGTTGGTAATGTACAAATAGCCGCAATTCGTCTTCCTTAACGTTGTACTTCTGGGCAGTGATCTTTCTTATTCTATCCCTGGTATTAACTAAGAAATCAACGTGGTTTTCACTTAAATCTCTAATACTTGATATGTCAGTTCTATTCACGATACAGGTGAGATATAAGGAATCCGTACTTATTTTATCCCACTTCATGTCAGGCAAAAGAACAAAACCGTGTTGTGGGTCTGTATCGTGATAAATAAAGGTCTCCGACTCTTTACCTTCGAAAAGAATGTTGTATACCCATTTAATCCTATCACCTTTCATCGTATCTATATAAGGTTTAACATAATCAGCATACATTTCGGGAGTTTCTGTTACGAAATGGTACTTTTGGGGTGAATACTTCCTTATGTGTGTATCTGTTGCCGGGTAGATTAGGTTTAACTTGGCAGATGGATTTCTTTGAATACTCTGCTTAAGCAAAGCATTTGACCAAAAATATACATCATTA
This sequence comes from Priceomyces fermenticarens, assembly GCA_030574455.1. Classification (NCBI taxonomy): domain Eukaryota; kingdom Fungi; phylum Ascomycota; class Pichiomycetes; order Serinales; family Debaryomycetaceae; genus Priceomyces; species Priceomyces fermenticarens. The sequence continues at coordinate 354,553 of JAJMEZ010000002.1, read as the reverse complement.
TGGTTGATTAATTTCAATTTATCCAAAATATCATCAAGGCACAACTCATTAGTATCTATTGCAAAATGAGATTTTTCAAGTGTGATAATAGCGGCATTCAAATCAATTTTACCGAATAATACAATTGACTTAGTTGAAGGGTCACTCTTTGCTAGCTTCTCGAATTTGAAGCGATTGAGGAGATCTTCTATGGAAGACATATCGGTGGTATGCTTTTCCTATGATATTTCGCGGTGCATTTAAAACTCCCATTGAGCACTGGAATTTTTTTAAGTAGAGAGCATGCTATCTTAGTGAGGTTCTAGGCTGATAATACGCAAGATCTTAGAGGATCCACTACAATGTAGGTCGGTATGATGCAAAGTTTGTTATATTAAATTAAATATTGGAATGCTCAGAGTCGCTCTCTTCTTCTTCATCATCATCATCGAGATCTAAGCAAACCCAACTTGGCCAGGCTAGCTCCTCTCTTAATATGTTTCTTAATTCTTCAATTAAGAATTTTTCTACCTTTCCAACATTTCTTAGCACATTCTGTTCCACTTCACCTATTTCAGATTCAATCTTTACCTTTTTCACAATATCAATTCTCTCCCTATTGTGGGGACCAGAAACATAGTCAACAAAATTACCACCGCTTGTAAATGCTGACCCTGGTTGTGGTACTGTGTTCAAGTTGTTAAGGTATTCAGAGATGTTATCATCAATATCACAAAGAAACGATATAAAGACGGACTTTTTCAAGTAAGCAATAGATGCCACAGAATGTATAACTAAATCAGTTATGTTCAATTTTATAGGCAATGAGATGAAGTTTGGATATGGAAAGTTAACAAGTAGTTTAACGGAAGTTTCAATAAATAAGTCCCCTTGGTATTGTATATCAACAATAAATTGAATATCGTTGTCGCTCTCTGACAGTGGTTTACTGTCTCCTTCTTCGGTTCTCGATGAACCAAGTGTGTGATTCTTCAAATGGGACTGCTGGTTCAAAATTTCGGCGGGGGTCTCCTTTCCGCCTTCGGGTGCATGACCTGTTAAGTTTCCTAGACCAACAATACTATTTACACTATAGTTCTGTAAGGAATTCAAGCTACCATTATTATTTTTAAGAAGCCCTAGTGGATCCAGAAGTTTTCGATTTATTTGAACAGAAGACCCAGACTCATTGTTTAGCGCGGAAGCCATATAGCTAGTGTCTTCCTCGTTCACTTCCTGAGAAGTGAATTGTTGTTCGTAATTTTCATCGTCACTGGAGTCGGTTTGAGAAGAAGTCTGTACCGCACGCAGCTTATTTACCTCGCTTTCTTGTCCTTCTTCTTCATAAAATTCTTTGAATGGGTCTCCTACATGCCTGATTGTAATATCTGGAGGAGCATCACCCAAACTTAGTTTCGTTACATTTATACTATCAATGTACGGTGGCAATGACAAAGTTTTGAACTGGTGGTCTAGAAAATCTCTAATAGAGTCATTAATCGATCCATCTCCAATTAAGTTGCCCCAATTCACGTCAAACGACATAAAGACTACTGTCGAGTATTTACGCATCTGCAAATCGCTGTGAATAAGTAAAATACAGGAAAAAAAAAAGAAAATAAAAAAAAAAAAAGAAAAGAGACATATGGAATAGCCATATGGATAAGTACCAAATTGAATCCCAAGGCAGAGACCTCTGAAGAAGAGTAGCAATGGTCAGAATTTTATGTTTTATATAAATCGATTTTTAAAACACTTCCTTTAGAAATTGTTACACTTTTTCGGTAATTTCTATACCCCAAAAACTCAGGGGTTTATAATGTATTCCCCACAAATGTTGCATCGATCGGCCCGGATAAAAATTTTTCCACGATGAGACGTAAGAAGCACATAAGTCATTCTTGAGTCATAAAACTTTTAAATTATTGTGATTGGGTCCCAAAATACTACTCTGTTTAAATGTTTAATCACAGTAACTTATTGCTTTTCATAGCCTAGATTAATTAGAGGAGGCGGCATAAGTTCTATAGTATCTTTTTTCATATCTTAGTGATCGCGAAATTCAGTAATGGTGGTTTCCTCAGAGTCTATACCAATTGTTGTGGTAGGTGCCGGCCTAATAGGACCACGACATGCCGCTCATGTCAAGAAGGGTACTAGTACTGAGTTGTTTGCAATCATCGATCCAAGTTCAAATGCAAAATCTATAGCAAGTGATTTGGAAACCAAATATTTTCCTTCGATTAGGAAAATGATTGATTACTGCAAAAATGAAAAAGTTCCCTACCCACGAGGAGCCATAGTTTGTACTCCTAACTTCACTCATGTTAAGGTAGCGGCAGAGCTTGCATCGCATGGTATTCATCTTCTTATAGAAAAGCCACTTAGCACCCGAGTTGAGGAGTCAAGGGCTATTGAGGAGTATGCATCCATGAAAAGAGTCAGGTTATTAGTTGGTCATCATCGAAGATTTAATCCTCATGTGGAAGAAATGAAGAAAAATTTGTATAAGTTGGGAGATATAGTAGCAGTTCAAGGTTCCTGGACATTGAGGAAGCCTGATAGCTACTTTGAAAATTCCCCCTGGAGAACCGATAGTAAAACTGGAGGAGGGGCCTTGTTAATCAACTTAGTTCACGATATCGATATACTTCAATACTTATTTGGCCCAATTGATAAGGTATATGTTGAATTACTTTCAAGGAAGCGAACCAAATATGGCAATGTTGATGAAGGTGCTGCCCTTACATTACGATTTGCGAACGGCATTTGCGGAACCTTTGTGTGTTCTGATAATGTCACCTCACCTTTCAATTTTGAAAGTGGAACTGGAGAGAACCCAACAATACCGAGACACGATGGATTGGAAGGTGTATATAGGATATTTGGGAGCAGAGGTACATTGTCTTTCCCGGATATGAGTCTTTATTCTCAAGCTAATGCCAAAAATGATGATCAAAATTCTTGGATAGAGCCTGTTCTTAAGGATACATTGGTATCTAACAGAAAAGAAACATTATACAAAAAGTTGCCTTTTGATCTTCAGTTGCTGCATTTCGTTGACATAATTGAGAGGGATGTCGAGCCACTATGTGGATCTAAGGATGGTATTTCAGCTTTGTTATGCATAGATGCTGTTCTACGCTCAATAGAGTCTGGTTTACCTCAATACGTTCAGGATGCTCGTGATATAGAACCCGATTACGAAACACTTGCTTTAGATACGTTAGAAATTCGTAAGTAGACAATTGAATTGCAGTTAACACCGACTAATATGAAGCACTTTATCTCTATCTCCCAATATGCAAATTCTGATACTATGAATGCTCGATCACGTGTTATTCAGCATCAAAAATTTGTTCCATGTACTACCAAAAATATCGAGGGCCAGTAAAATGTTAAGCATTTAACATCATCTAAAACTTATACCAACAACATAGGACGATGTCAAAATTCGTTTTGCCGACTGCGTTAAAGGAACTTAGATTCCATTTATCTCAGACAGGAGATGCGTCTGTTCCTTTGAGAAATTTTATTTTGAAAAACTATCCCACATTGAAGAAAGAAACTGAGCACAAATTACCCATCTTGATTAGAGAAAGCTATGCAATTCCTCCAAGTCTCACAGCAAGATTTGAAAAGGGGAGAGAAGTTAGAACTAATTTGGAAGGCTTGGATGAAAAGGGTATTGAGAATGCCTTCAATAGTTTGTTAAAACAATAATTTTCATTTCAAATTTATGAATACAAGCATGTTACGGGAGAACCCTCTGATATAAATGAATTATATTCTTGTGATATATCCTAATCGTATAAAATCGGCAAACAAATTTTAAATAAACGTACATTATATTTAAATCTAATAACTCTTCCCAAATTGATAAATATTCCATCCAAGGCTAACAAATTCGCCCGTGTATATCTCTTTAACGGGCTCTTTCGAAGCATGGGCTAAACCACTCCCAACAACAACGGGCAAGAAGTGCTCTAGTGTAGGATGTGCATCGTATAATAATTTTCGGTGGTTTTCTTTAATATTCTCAAATGCTTCTAATGTAGGGTCTGTTTCGACCGTTTTGGTCAATAATGCATTGAATGGCCTAACATAGGGCAACACACCTCCTGGACTAGCAAACGCATTACGTAAATCTCCCAAATTATGAACTGACATACCAGAAAAAATGACAAGTCCCTTCAAATACCGCTTGCTTGACTCATCCCAGATCAAATTATTGCGATATCTGCTTAGCAATTCCCCAAGTTTATAATTTCTTGCAAAGTCCTTGTCACTTGATGTCAAAGACACTTGAATCACGGATGTATCAGGCAAATCTAAGTCATCAGTACGTTGATTCTTTGTCTGTGTGTTGTAATCAGAGAATGCTACCTTAAAAGGAACCCATACACCATGATCAATACCTCTGGTGGTTAACTTACTATCGAATCCATTAGCTCCCAAATGAGACTTTATGTCATCGGCAATGATTCGTGAGTTCTTTGTATGAAATTCCTCCTTATACATGTAATTTGGGAATCCATAAAAATCGTAGATTAAGGGATTTTCACCATCCCCTTTAGGAGGGACTCCGATCTCAATCAAGTTAGGGCCGTTTGACTGCCAATGAGCTGAAACGACCACTATATAATCGGGCTTCCATTCATTTTTAATCTTGGTGCCTAACTTTCTGATGTATCTCCAAGCACCCTTGTTTCCTGCTGGATCATCTTCATACATGAAAGTAGGTCCTCCATGACTGAAAAAAAAACTGGGGAATGGCTTTGTGTTCTCGATAACCTTTGCAGTCATGGTAGTGTAATAAATAGCACCTTTGTATTTAAGAGTCCTTGAAGCGAAGTAAATAGCTAAAATTGTGATGAAAAAAGTAAAAATGTACAGCTTCATATGCTACCTTCTTCATCTTTTGCAGCCTTAAAATCAGAATTTATAGCTCCCATCTCACACATGAAAGTTTACTAATTGAGGCATATTTTGTCAGCAAACCACTCTTGATCTGCAAGTGTGTCGCATTTGAAAAAAGGTAAGTGTCTTCGAATTACGTAATCTTATGTCAAACTTCTCATCCGAATATAGCAACTTACATAAAGCGTGATGCAATCAAAATAAACTATCCTACGAATTTCATGTTAATAGCAGATTACCTTCAATTGGGAATTAAAGTATTTCGAAATTAAAAAGTTCTTATCTCTTTAACTTGAACCAATATTAGTTAGATATGGTGGGCTTTTTCACTACTCGGAATGTAAGTTGATTAACTCATCTGATTTGTAGGGGGTATATCAAAGGGAGTCCCTGGATCATCTCGGATAATCATGTATTGAAAATACAGAAATACTAACAATTCTAAGAAAAGGGACACCTATCAAGGGTTTGCCAAATATAATGAAGAATACAGGCGATATCAGGAGGGATTGGCTGGGACACCAAACCAAGGAATTGGTAGGAGTTATTCTTTAACATCTGGGGCGGGGCAAGCTGCTGCTGCTGCATTGAGAAAACACAATCCAGGACAAGCTTCTGTTAGATCTCCACAAATTTCGGCCAATAGAACTGTCAATGGCCGTAGCAATTCCTTGAGGACTTATACATATAATCCTGTGCCTTCTTATTCAACTGGTCCCCCTTCAAGAACAGCGTCGCTTAGACTGAACTCCCTAAGGTCATCGGCCATAAATCAAGTTCCTCAGAGACGTAACTCTTTCAATTCTCCTCGAGTATCCAAGTTGGGTTTACCTGAACATATAGATGAAGATACTGAATACGAAGATCAGGACGTAGTAGTCACCACTACGACTACAAGGGTTCTTGATTCTCAAGGTAGGACCCTGTCAATTACTACTAAAAGTGTAAGGACTTTACCCGATGGCTCAAACGTGATTGAAACGACTACAAGGAATATTTCAAGAAGTAATTCGTTGAGAAGCAACTCTATGAGAAATAATTCTTTGAGGCACAATTCCTTGTTATCGAACAGCAATGTTGCTAATCTTGGAAAGATTGATGAGGCATTGCAGGATTTTGATTATAGTTATGAGCTTGACAGTCAACGCTTAGATGAACTTCCTCGAAGAGGTCATGGACAGCCTAAACTTGGTTCTCCGTTATCCGAGAGTGCAGATTTATCTACACTTCCTGAGCTTGGCTCAGAACCTTACAGTAATCAAAAATCAATATCAAGTCTTGACTCATCTTCGACAAAACCTTTGAAGTCAATCCTAAAGCATCGTGCGGATAATGAAGCTGATCAAATTAGTTCTCAGCATCCATACAAGCCATTGGTAGTTCATCCTTTAACTCCGAAACTGCCAAGTGCCAGATCGCCTCCACAGGCGCGGAATACAAACAATTCTCAAGTTAACGATTTTCTGCCACCGAGAAATCATACAAATGAACATGGTACTCATCAAGCCAAATCAAGCTCTTCAGTGATGTCACAGAATAGCTCCATTAAGTTTGCTCAAGAGGCAGAGACTATACCCATTTATCATGAGAACGAAGAGGAGGAAATGCGTCATGATCAGGAACCTGGTGATATCTATGCTAAAGCATTAGAGGCCGCTAAGCGCAAAGTCTATGGTGATAGAGACCCAGATGCACCTGCCAATACTGTAGGTACTCAAGGCTTTAAGGGCAATTCGGCCCTATCCAACTACCAAGGGGTTGAGGACAATTACGTTTATCAAAATCACCATAGGAATTTCGTTGGTCACTCTCTCAGAGACGACGCACTTTTGAAATCAGCCAAGAAAGAGAAAGCGAAAGAGTTAAAGAAGTCAACGAAAAAAGAAAGTAACTTTATAGGACGGGCTTTGAAAAGGAATGACAGGCACGGTCCAAAAGAGGAGATAGAACCAGCAGAGCCACCAGAACATGAATTTGCTGAATATGAGCAGCCTGAGCAAGATAAACAGATATCTAGTGCTGCTCATGATCAACGAGTATACCTGAAACCATCTGAATCTTCAATTTCTCATGATGAGCCAGAAAATGGAGAACATCAGGCGATCAAAGCATCACAAGCCGCCGCAGTTGCTACAAACGAAGATATCAACAATTCCGAGAAAAAGTTTCTCACGAAACACGAACAAAAAAGGCATAAAAAGGAGGGAAAGTTTATGAGCATTTTCGGAAGGAAACGTCGCTCTGTTGATGACGCTCAAGATTATACCCAATTACCCCATGAGAGTGAAAATGTGAAGTCAAGCGAGTATCAAGAAGCTGGAGCTGTTAAAAAGGACCTCAATAAAGATGATGTTACTAGCAGTCCGCCGCTCTCTGATGATTCTGCGACTTTCCAGTCCCCTATTGATGGAATTGTAAGCGAACAACAACCTTCTGAGGGCATAAACAATCGACAGCCTGCAATCATTGAAAGTCTGTCAGAACCTAAGATATCTCCAAATCATTCTGAAAGTATGCCGTCTGCGCCATTGTCCCCTGTGATTCCAAGTAGTTATGATAATGCTGTCGAGTCTGATATTCCTTCGAGCTATAGGTTTCAGTTCTCTGAGTTACTGCCCAATGGTGCTACAGGAGACGTGGAGCACAATGGAGAGGAAGATAAGGATCTTGCCAACGTAACAGACGAGACGACAAAAGAACAAACATTTTATGAAACACATGAGGAACAATTCAATAGAACAGAAGGCGATGAAGAGGGCCACTCCGATGGTCCTGAGGATCTGGGTACACGTAGTAAGCTGTTGGTTTCAGTTGCCAATTCCATGGCCACCGCTAGGTCTGAGATGTCTGGTATCATTGAATCACCTGTTTTGATTGAGCTGGACTACTCTAAAGGAAGCGATCATATAAATGAGGGACCGACTTCACCTGTTCACGAAAATGAGGTTCCAGGTAAAAGCAATTTGGAGGCAGCTGCTGGTCGAAATGAAAAATCGAGCAATGATAGCTATTCCGTGCTTTCGTCATCAGATGCCTATGTTAAGGTTCCACACCAAGAAGAATTACAGTCAACGCCAGACCCTATACTTGAAACACAACATGGACCAAGGGCTACACCAATTGATGGGAGTGTTCTACTGAAGTCTTCAGAAAGATACCATACCACCCCAAGCGGGCAACCCCAAAATGGCTTGCTGTTCCAAAATAAGGCAACAAGACAAGAGGGAGACAACCTGCAAGAAAGTCCGGCGTTTAACAAAGTCAACAACATAACAACTACTTCAGATGCAAGAGATTCCTTGGAAGATAACCTCGATAAAGTAAATAACGGAGTTGAGTCTACATTATCTGATAGGACGCCATTAAAGCCATATGAGCATCTGACTGAGGCAATGGTTCCTTCAAGTAAATTTGTTTCACCTGTAGCAGACGAACCAGCAGGAGAATTAAATAATGTGGGACCGGGTGAAGCATCCGAACCAGATTATGTTAATGAGCAGCCTGTGGTCGAACAGGGAGAGCCAGAGATAGTGTCAAAGAAGTCAAAGAAACCCAAGAAGGAGAAAAAGGAGAGCAAGTTCAAACAAAAAATCTTCAAGTACTTCATTAACACATACAATTAATTTATGTTCTGGAAGAGAGTCCATGTTTGCAAAAATTTTTTTTTATTTATTTCTGGTGTTGGACGTTGTAGTAGCAAGAGTAATATTAATATCATTAATTATTTTCATTTATTTTTATAATAATTTTATATCAAATTTCAGTTATATATCGCTGCTTGTGGAGAGAGGATGCTGGCTTCTTATATGTTGAAGCCTAAATTTAATAGTTCTAAAGAAAAGGCGTTGAGCCGTGAAGTCATTGTAGTCTGCAGCAGTTGACCTTTTCGAATACCAAAGTTGGTCAGGTTCATGGACCTTTTTACGAGCTTTTAGGCCGTGCTTATAAGGACAACGATCGTCATCGTTATAGTGTTTATAAGACAAGAGACTATAGTAAGGCTCTTGGCTGGCTCTGTATGCTGCAGAGTATATGTTCTTGAATGAATGATCTAAGCTTTGGCTTTTCAATTCAGTAATTATGTCGCTTTTATTGCCTTTTTCAGCACATGATGATTCGGACAGCTTTGTTGACATTTGAGGTATGTTAAGTTTGCGCTCTTCCATAGGTACGCATTGCTCCATGCTGTTGTCGGGTGTACTTTCCATTGACCTGGTCCTGGAAGAAGATAAAGACGATGTCAGCTGGTCATTACTGATGTCAAGCAGAATAAGCTGGAGGTAGTTATCCTGAGAGTTAAACCTTTTCTCCTCCTCTTTCTTCTTATGCCATTTCCATATTTCGCTCACATGATGCTTTAACCTTGCTGTTTTGCCCAGATGCTGAATGTATTCTGCATTCTCTACTCTACTCCTAGTACCAAACGTAAAAGATGCTTGACGAAAAATTGAATACCTGGAATTTTTCCTTGAAATACTCGTGAAAGGCCTTTGAGTTATATTTTCCTCTGAAAGTGTGTTTACTGCAATTACCATTATTCCATTCTACTACAATTGTGAGATCTATCTTAAGACGTCTCTTCTTTTAGGCTGCGAAATAGTCCACAAGCGGAAAATTTGTTCACAGAAGGCAAAGTAGCACCTACAATTGTAATTAAGTTAGGTGAAACATGTTGGGCTAAAATACCAGAAAGATACTAAGATACTAAGATTCTCTATCTTGAATACTACGACGTCTACTGAATTCAAGCCCAGTAAATATGAACATTTTTCTTATTTTTTTCAAAAATCAGAAATAATGAGCTCATTACTGTATATATTTGAATCATATCTATACGATAAACCTAGAGGTAAGAACAAAATGAATGTTATTTATGACATGGAAGATAGTGATAGCAAGTAATACTTGCTAATGTGTAGGGAATTTGTTAAATAATTTGATTTTCATTTCCAGTGTAATTCTTTCATCAAATTTAGCTCATGGGATATCTCATGAAATGATACTTGGTTTGGATAAGTATTGTTATTATGTTTTGTAAGCGATCAATGAATACTTGACATAAATCCAATTTTCTTCAATGTAAAAATACTTGATTTCTTTTTTTTTTACCAACATGGAAGTCAGACATTCAGCTTTATTCAATACATTCCTACGTCTTATTGTTAGTCTTATTGTATTTCTCTAGATATACGGTAGAGAGTGAAACATTATTTCGTTTTTTCTCCAGTTATTAAGGCGATAGCGTCAAAATCAAATTTGCTTTTTTCCGTTGATAGTGCAGATTGAGATAATAAAAAGCAGCATAAAAGTTGATTGAGACCGAAGTTGTTGATCGTAATGTCATCGTTGGAGGGGGAAGAAGTGCATCATGGCAGTGGCTACTATTTAGGTTTGCCTCAGGGAGATATCTCAGGCACTCGTCCAGTGACTAGTATGCGCTCTAGCAATGATGTGACCTTAAAGAAAGTATTCGCTGACTTATGTTTGGCAAGCAGATCGGGCGATTTAGAAACGGTTGACACTCTATTATCTACACCGGGCCTTGATGTAAATCAAGTAGATGAGTGGGATTACTCGCCGTTGATATTAGCTTCTATTTGTGGCCACTTGAATATCGTGGAATTACTTCTTCAACGAGGTGCGATGTGCGATAGGGATACTTTCCAAGGCGCCCGATGTGTCTATGGAGCGCTAACTGATCAGATACGTGACTTATTGGTTAGTTTTGATATTTCCAAGAAAGTCGATTCATCTCAGCCATTTGCAAGTCACATATCATCGTTATTGAACCCTATCAATGGTATTAATTCAAAGGACGTCATATTTCATTTCCCTCAAGCCAAATTATCAGGACCCAAGACTTATGAACCACTAGCTTTGAACAAGTTTCTTCTTATAGCCAGATCAAAGGTTTTTGAAAAAGCATTCAAAGAGGAATGGAGGGATTTGCCAGTGATAGAATTAGGTGATATAGACTACGAAGCATTCAAGGTGATAGTTGATTATATTTATTTGAGAACTGATACAATACCAATAGATCTGGCTCAACTTATAGATCAAATAAGTGCCTTGGCTAGTAAGTTTGAGTTAGATGATCTTTTGGAAGGAATCGAAATGATAAAAAACGCTAGAAATGATAAGGATAAAGCCAAAATTAAACATGATGTCTCGTTCATGCTTTTGGAAAAGGCAAGAAAAGATATGGATGCATTTTTGGAATTGGCAATTATGAATCAGAAATTGACGGTTGATCTCCACCATCTCGAAGAAATTGATCCAGAAGATATCGACGTTAATTCCTTCATAACTGGGGAGCAAAAGTCAATATTTCTCAGTAAGAATGCAGTGACAGACACAATTTTGGCAACTCTAGATGAGGATACAGGAACTGTTAAATATTATCCAGTTCATAAATCAATAATAGCGAGATCTGAGTACTTTGAGACCATGATTAAATCAGATATTTTCATAACTGCTTATCCAGACCCCCCCAAAACAAAGTATAAAGAAAATGGTATAGAGCTAGATGTTTTCAACCGAAATTTAATGAGCTTGGAAAACTTGCCAGTAATTCAGATTTCGACCAGTTGCACGGATGCTAAGGTGGCTGAGATAATTCTATCTTTCCTTTATCATGATAATGTTAAGGATATACCAAAGTATTTGAGTGTTGAGCTTTTATATGCAGCAGACGAGCTTTTTTTGGATAAATTGAAGTCCGTTGCAGCTGTGAACATAACGTCTAGCATTTCAAAGTTTTCAATTGATGAATTCCAATCCTTAGAAGAGATTTTCGGTTATGATGCATATGATTTGATCAGAATCTCTTGGAAGATAAGTAGCGAGAAGCTTGAGCAGCATATTACAAAGCTCATGGCATATAACTTGGACTACATGTTTAGCAATCCGAGTGAGAAGGAAAAGGTCAATGATTTGGTCCAAGAAAGTGCTTTACGTATCGAGGAAAGGCAAGAGACTGATACTATTGAGTTGGTTGATGATATCAGATATTATTTGGGAAAAAAATATGCGATTGGTGATCAGTTTGAAGATTTGGATGCCATTGGTGCAACTTTTGGTGGATCGACTGATCCTGAGGATATACACATAGTTAAAAAATCCAAGCAAAAATACGATCAAGATAATGATTTGATAGAAGATCTTTTAGCAGGTTTAGGCTTGGATGCATGAAAGATTTGGAGTATTTATCCAAGGAAACGATAGAACTTACATAGTTGTTTTAAATAGGGTGCGGATTCTCTACAGGACATTATATTTTTTATGTGAAAAAATGGCATCTCTGCGCATCTCTCAATAAAAAAAAAATACTTAACGATAAGAGAGACCCTAAAGAATATACTCTCACGATGTCATTTAACAATCCTGATGGGGATAACCTCATAGATAATGACATAATGGATGAGAAACTATCCAAGATCAGATCTCAAGTGAATTCTAAACTTGAGAATCAAAAGAATCTTGCAATAATATTGTCTGCCGTGGAGGAGAATATAGAAGAACAAAATAATGAAAAGACCCCTGTATCTTACTTTATTTCCTTCTTATCATTACTAGATGAAGCTGTTAAAGATGATACGATCATAGATTCGAACATTGCCACTTCGACTGCATACTTTTTAGATATCGTATTTCCATTTACTCCAAAATCGTTGTTGCAATCCAAATTTGGGGATATTTTGGTGAAATTGGCTGTTCCATTGACTAACTCTGAATCTCAAGCTCCATTAGTGAGGTCAACAGTTGGAGCATTGGAAGCTTTGTTGTTGGCACAAAATCACCAACAATGGATTTCATCTGGAAATGTATCCCCAAAGCGTGCTTTCGCTGGTTTGTTAGAATTATCCCTTGATCCAAGACCAAAAGTTCGTAGAAGAGCCCAGGAAGCTATTCATAATATTTTGTTGAATCCTCCGGCCTCACCGTCACCAACTCATGCTGCTTCAACATTAGCCGGAGAATTCGCTTTAAAGAAAATAGTCGTTCTATTGGAAACCGAAAAGAACATTCGAGGTAAAGATGAAAGTAAATCACAAATAATACATGCACTTCAGTTGGTGGCAGCCATAACTTCGGCAAATGCTTGGCCAGCTGTGCACATGGAGTCATTATTTGACGTTTTACTAGATGTATCGAGAACATCGGATCAATTTTTAATATCAAATGCATTTTCTGCCTTTGAAGGCTTGTTCAAATCTATGGTTAACATAATTGACATTGAGAAGTTTTCCAAAGCATTAAATATAATTTTCGAATTGAAGCCTTCGATAAATGATGGCCATTTAGCAGCGTCTTGGTTGGCAGTTGCTGCAAAGGGTTTAGAGAGTTTTGCAACATTGTCACCTATATCTTGTATTAAGGAGCTTCCAAGCTTTATCCCCATCATTTCCCAATTCTTGGGATCTGAGACAAAAGATATTTACTATTCTGCATCTCAATGTTTGATTGCAGTTATCAATCAAACTATTCCCGATGATAGTTTGCTCCGTCCATCACATGATAATGATGTTACAGAAGAACTCTATGAACTTATAGACGATACTGTTGAATTTTTGGGGTCTCACTTTGAAAATGAGCTTTTATCTATAAAGTATCAAGTGGCTACAAGGGAAGTTTTGGATGTCATCGCTGCCTCACTTCTGAAATTAAGATTCCGTTGTAATCCTGACTTTTTACCTGTACTTGAAACAGTGGGAGCCTGGAGAACTAGTGAAGCTGAAAATTTTCCTTTCAATAAGGAGGCTGAAAATGTGATTGCCGCATCTATATCTGCCATGGGTGCCGAAGCAGTATTGGGTGTTTTACCATTAAATTTGAATGACACAAATCAAAAAGGAAGAGCTTGGTTACTTCCTATCTTAAGAGATAATGTGAGATTTTCAGAGTTAGCGTTCTACAGGAATCAAATTTTACCTTTGGCTGATGTATTTGAAAAGAAAATTAATAAGAAGCAATCTCTTCATAACAAAATTTTTAAGACTATTGTGGATCAAATTTGGTCTCTTCTTCCCCATTTCTGTGACTTGCCTAAAGACTTAAGGAATGACTTTGATAACTTTGGTGCACAGTTGTCTGATCTACTGTACTCAAGAATTGATTTAAGGGTACCAATTTGCCAAGCATTCAAAGCATTTGTAGAGTCTAACTTGGTCTACGCTGAAGGAGCGCTCTCTGATGATAAATTGATGTTGCAAGAGTTCCCTATTGAAGAAGCGCAAGCAAATATTTCATTTTTGTCTGAGAGGGCCTCAAAAATCTTGTCAGTTTTGTTTAATATATTTTCTTCAACTGCATCAGGGGCTAGGGGCTTAATATTTGAGACTATTGACGTTTACTTAAAAATTATACCTCCTAATGATCTTGAAAAAACTTTCAACAAGGTCTGTGAACTACTCAAAAATTCAATGGACGAAGAGGCTCAAACAAGTGAATCTGCAAGTCAAAAGGATGGTAAGATGCTGATGAGCGTTACCATGTTGGATTTAGTTGTTGCAATGTCTAAGTACTTGCCAAAATCTTCTCACAATGTACTTTTTTCCATCTTTGCCTCGGTCATTTCTTCCACTGACCTAATATATCAAAAGAGGGCTTACAGGATTTTGACTGGATTGGGAGAAACAGAAGAAGGTTTAAAAGCAATCCAAGGCTTCCTTGATGAGATTTTAGATGTTCTAATCAAGAATGCTGAAGGGACTAACATGTCTGCAAGGGCCTCTCGTCTCGGAGCGATATCAATGGTGTTAGATATACTCCCATCTACCAGGTTATACTTTATTCCTGCGATTTTGCAAGAGATTATTTTATGCACAAAAGATGTCAATGAAAAAACCAGGTCCCTTTCCTTCAAAATTTTAGCAAAAATGGGGCATTTGATGGAACAAGGGGGTGTCATTGAGAATAAGATGATTCCGGGTTTCTCGGAGGAAATCCAAAATTCAGAGGCATCTTTAACTGAATACTTTACTATGGTAAGCGCTGGTTTGGCTTCACAATTTCCTCACATGATCTCTGCTACTATAACAGGATTATCGTTCTTGATTTTCGAATTTAAAGAGGTACTCCCTACTGACATCTTATTGGAAATCTCGTCTACAGTTGAGTTATTCTTGACACATAATGCGAGAGAAATTGCAAAAGCAGCAATAGGTTATGTTAAAGTAGAAATATTGTCCCTTCCTGAAGATCTTGTAAGATCCAACCTTCAGGAAATGCTCTCAAAGTTGATGAGATGGTCTCATGAACATAAAGGACATTTCAAATTGAAAGTTAAGCATATCTTGGAGAGATTGATTAGAAAATTTGGTTTGGAGGCCGTGGAGGATGCAATACCTGAAAGCGATAGGAAACTTATTGCTAATATTAGAAAGTCTAAGAATAGAGCAAAGAATAAGAAGGCCAAAGAGCAAGAAGGTGAAGGTAAGAAGTTCATTTCTGCCTATGAAGAAGCACTTTATGGTTCTGATGAATCTGATGATGAATCTGATGACAACCCTGAAGACTCTAAGAAACAAGGAGATCAATATATCTTGAATACTGGTGATGAACCACTAAATTTACTCGATCGTGGTTCTCTTGCTCATATTTCATCATCGAAACCAACTATTAGCAGAAAGGAGATTGCTGATAAGATCTCAGAGTTCAAAACTGAGAATGGAAAAGTTGTCATTGATGATATGAATAAGACAGCACCAGATTCCGGTTCTGGAATAGACGCATACTTAGATGCGGTCAAACAGGCTCCTGTAAGAGGACAAAAGAATAAACTTAAATATAAAAAGTCAAGAGATCAGGATGATGACGGCTTCGATGATTCTGATTCTGAGGCAAGGCCAACTGGAAAAAAGGAAAATAGGAAATCTCAGTACAAGGGTAAATCAAAAATTTCCAAGCCTAAGACAAAATTCAAGGCAAAAAAGAAGCTCTAAGTTTTTGTTCATAGCTTACTTAATTTTCAATATTAAAGTACACCTAAGTAAACCTGTATGTAATCAATACAATTTTAGAAATTGAAGTGCACGTAAGAGAAAAAAAAGTACTTGAAAACTTGTATCTAAGTTTCTGTTGTACACCATGCCAGTTAAAGCACCTATAAGAATTCGCTTAGCTAGGTTCGGTAGAAAGCACCAGCCTCTTTATAATATTGTGGTGGCTAATCGGAAATCTGCCAGAGATAAGTTACCGATAGAAGTTTTGGGAACTTATAATCCTATTCCAACTCCATTATCACCAGAAGAAAGAGCTTCGGGAGCGAAACCTTACAAGCACATTGAGCTTGATTTTGATAGATCGAAATACTGGCTAGGTGTTGGTGCTGATGTTTCTGACCGTGTTACATTTTTATTCAAAAAGGTTGGCTTAGTGCCAGAAGAATGGCCCAAGCCTAGTAAACTCAGTCAACATGTGGCTAGTCCAATAATAAGTGAAGTGAAAACTTTGAGTGAGGAACCTAAGGAACTCTATAGAGAGAGAGATTGAGTATGAAGCTTGTAAATAATCATGTATATTAATTTTTTGAATGAAAAAATATATCCTATCCCTTGAATGATTTGAATACTATAAGTCGTTCTTTAAATTGTCTCCGAAATAATTTAAGAATGGAATGTAACTTGCGTAATTTAGATTTGAAGATTCCCTTGTAAAGTATTTTAGATTTATTCACTGTAAACGAACTTAAATCGTGAACTGGTGTATCTGTCATTATTTCAGTGATGGAGTCTTCACTAACAGAGTAAGACTGTTTCCTCCTTGAGGACATTATCTGTGGTGAAGAATCGTGGAACAATTTAACCCACTTGGGCTCTTTCAAGGCTTGTCGTACATGAAAGTTGTAATTGTTTTTACTCCATTCGCCATTCCTCTTGTTTTCGGATTTTATGACCGTGCATCTGGATTCATGGGAGACTATCGAATTCTCACTTGAAGTGAACGCAAGCTTTTGTGACAAAGCAGCAATAGTGTCCAAAGCATGCCTAGCCTTTTTCACTCGCTCCTCTGAAGATAGACTGAGATAGCTACTTTGCAACATCTGTTTATAATCACCAGAAGCCAGTCTCCCGTTCAAAAAAACACTCGATAATACTTTTATATCACTGATATACAATGCTATATCCCCTTCAGTGGATAAGAGCTGTGCTTGATAAGCATCAAGCATCGGCTTGCTTAATTGACACCCCTTTATAACTGTGAATAGGCATTTGGTGATCTTTTCAAATTGGGTAGTATTGTGCTTGAAGTTATTGCTATTCTTGATCGAAATACCTTCAATTGACCATTTTCCCTTTTGTCTTTTTCTTGTTGAAAGTATATTTGGGTATCTCTTTTTTTCAAATTTTTGTTCATCAAATTCCAT
Organism: Priceomyces fermenticarens; assembly: GCA_030574455.1. Classification (NCBI taxonomy): domain Eukaryota; kingdom Fungi; phylum Ascomycota; class Pichiomycetes; order Serinales; family Debaryomycetaceae; genus Priceomyces; species Priceomyces fermenticarens. The sequence continues at coordinate 337,287 of JAJMEZ010000002.1, read as the reverse complement.
ACTTTTTGTCTTTTTTTGCAAACTTTTGAACCCTAGAATTACTCGACAGGTTACATTATTACTTACATGAACCATCTCTCCCCGAACTCCTTGGCCATAATATAGACAACATAAAAGATTATAAAGTTTATCAATGATATCGCTCTTGTCAACTAAAGTGTACTTATTTTCAAATTGCTGCAAATAGTTTTCGAGAAACGAGTTAAGAACCAAAACGTCGACAATTTTAGTGAGTCGATTACTTAGAAACGATGAAAAGTCGAATTCATCATCTTTTACTTTTCCGGATAACTCGAATGAATTTGAGATAAGGTTACAAGTTTCGTCGTAAACTGTTACAAGATCTTCTATCAGATAAGGGGCGTCGTCGATAAGCAAATCTATCTTCGCCAGTGCGATACTAAGCCGCTTGACAGGGTGATCTATGACTTGATCTAAAACAATCAGATCAGTTTGTAGTGTTGTATTCATTTCCTAATGCATTTAATTTCAATAAATGATAACATTTTGGATTGCAAAAATACCAAGATTGTGGTTACAAGCTACACAAGAAAACACGTGACTACGAATGCAAATAATTAATTATGAAGAATTATTGTTAATAGCTATACAAAAGATATACTTTATGCTTTAACTACTTTAATCGAATAAACCGAAACCCATGTCTGCATCAGATTCTTCTTCTTCTTCGGCAGGAGCAGCTTCAGCAGCAGCTTCCTCAGCAGGAGCAGCAGCAGCAGGAGCAGCAGCAGCGTATGCCTCTGGGTTTGCCAATCTGTCCTTGATGGACTCTGAACCCTCGAAGGTGTAGTCAGTGGCAATAGACAAAGCCAAGACATTCTTGTAGTGGTTGATAACAGAGTGACCAACAGATGGCAAAGTTGGGTAACCAACAGCCAAAGAGATAGAAGCAATAGTGTTGATAGCGGAAACGAAGTGGCCAACTAATTGCTCATCAGTGATATCCAAAATAGAAGCTGGGAAGACTTGACCGTTGTCGTAGACTTGAGTAACGGACATACCGTAGGTGAAAGGAGAAATGTTCAACATATTCAACAAGGTAGCTTCAGAAGGACCAACTCTAGCGTTCTCTTCAACGACCTTCATGTCTGAAACAATCTCAATGGTACCTCTGGCAATCTTGGTGGGAACACCCAAAGCTTGGAAGAAAGAGGTCTTACCTGGTTCCATACCAGTGTTACCAGCTGGAATCCAGACATCCTTTGGAGCAATAGCACCAGCTCTAGCTGGAGCAGCAACAACGTTGTCAACAACAATGTCTCTAACAGCCTTCAAATCACTGTTAGTGAAAACGAAACCAATGTTACCCTTAACGTATGGCAACAATTTTTCGTATTCTGGCAACTCAGCGAGGAAACCTCTCAATGCTCTTCTAACCATGGTGTTCTTACCCATCAAAACAACACCATCGTTTCTCAAGGCTCTTCTGATTTCATGCATTTGTTGGGAAGAAACATTATCAACACCAACAATGAAGATAGACTTGTAGGTTTCTAACAATTCTCTCAATTTAGAGAAGTATTGAACTTTCTTTTCACGGACACCACCCATTTCGACTTATAGTATATTACTGACGATAGGAATATTTAATGGTCCCAATTACAGTTGTTGTAGAAGATAGGAAAAGAGATCCTTCAAAAGTGAAAAAATCACGAAGGCCTGTGCGACAGACAGAGTGAGTGTCAAAATTTTTTCACCGAGAACAATTACACAAAATTAAATGCATCCAAAAAAATATGACTAAAGCCCTCAGACGCACGTGCAAAGGTATTTTACTTTCCGGTATGCATTTAAAAGAACTATGAACTTTTGCTAGGAATAGGTTCTTGAAGTTATCCAAAATTCTTATTTTCGTAGTCACTGCTCACGAAACTATTTCTCAAGTAGTATTTCCAAGTATTTTCTAATGTGGCGGCGTCATCCAGCGCATCCGTGGCCATCTTATTCTTTTTGACTGGCTTCCCTAAGATTCTAGCAAATTTGATCCATTCATCAGTTGTTAAATTCTCCATATTATATACATCATCATCAGTCGCATATTCAACCTCGTATCCAAACTTCTTCTTCCCTTTATTAATATTCTCTAAGTCAGCATAGAACAGTACGTATCTCGTTGGTGTGAAGGTTTGTGGTATGAATGCTGGTCCAAGTGATAACCCAGCCGGCATTTTAGGTGGCAAAGTTTTATCCTTCTTTTTTTTGTTCTTTTTCTTTCTGCCTTTGTTCTTCTTCTTTTTTTTCTTTCCCTTCTTTTTGCTTTGAGCTTCTTCAGATTCAAGGATTGAATCATCAGCATCGGAATCCATAATCTCTGTCAGAGTACTTCCATCATCATCTTCATTATCGTATCTCTCAAATTCTTGCATCATCTCGCTCAATCCCTTGAAAAAGTCATCCCAAGGCTTGTTTCGAGAACTCAATAAAGTGTCCAATCCCGTGATATTGTATTCCCATACTGTGAATCCAGGATTAAACGTAGGAACAATACTGGCGCCAACATGAACAATAGAGTATCTCTGGCTGGCTTCTCCACTTTTCTTCTTACCCTTCACTTTCGCATACATATTCTCTCTAAGAGATTCCATATACCTTACTTTGTTATATGGAATTCCACCTTTCGCAAATACATCATTATTTGAAACTGTCGAAATCAAAGGTTCAGTTTCATCAGGAGATTCATTCCAATCATTCGTCAATTCACTTATTTCGAAGGCTTTCTCTATGGACTTGTATGCAGCCACAGAATCAAGTGTTATGAAATGATCCAAATTCATATGCCCAAATAAACCTCCAACAATAACATCCCGGTACTCATGGGTCCATACAATGTATTTTCTCAAGCAAGAAATATGGAAGTTTTTCTCGTTAGGCGGTACATGTCCAGTTAACCAAACTTTCATTTTTCTAGCCCTCATTTCCTTGAGCACATATCCTAACCACTCAAACAACTTATACCCAGGCTGTTTTGGACTGTCACAGTGGTCAACCAAGGGATTTGCCTCGAATAAATATAGAGTATTAATTGATAGCACCGCTAATTGTCCCGGGATCACCTCATCAAAAAAATATACCCCTCGATTAAAGACATGTAATTGAGAGGGAGGAACATAATCTTTCCAAATTTTAAACATTTCTCTAGTTTGCAACGTTGGACCAGGTGCAAACAAATTGTGAGGATAAGCGTCATTGTTACCTAAAGAAGGAATGAGTGGAAGTCTTAAACTTCTAGGGCTGTTCGGATCTTTGCTTTTGAACGTATCAAACATGAGATCACTAATTTCCTCATTTTGGTCGAATATACTTTGCTCAGTCCTAGGATACTTTCTATCATTATCATGTCTCACATTGTCTCCTGTCCAAACGATGAAATCTAACTTATCTCCCAATTTTTCTTCAATCCATTTTATGGTATCATTCACTAAGAGCATAGGACTATCACACCCTAAAATTGCATCTCCATATTTTCCAGAATCACCCTTCCCAGAATGACATGCCTTATCGTGTTTGCTTCCTACTTTGTAGTAAGGATCCGGATGGAAATCTGTTAGGTGCAAAAAACGCCCATGAATTAATGTCTCCTTTCCTTCAGCTGTTTGGAATTTAACTTGATCTTTTACCGTGAGTCCCAATTGTTCCAACTCTGATTTGTGAGTCTCGCTAGGAGCTACTGTTTCTACTTGGAACACATTGGAATGGCCTTTCTTGTTCTCGAGTACATGATTCAGAAATATCAAACATACTGCAATTCCTACAAAGAAAAGTATGCTGTACTTTCTAAGAGAACTTTCACTAACATAAATCATTTCCTAATATTTTTCTGTCGACGCATAGATACTTCCAATGACCAATTTCTTAAAATCTTTTCTCCAATACTGTCTATGAGTAAAACCAGATACAGTAAGGCTTTGTCGCACGAGGTGATCAAGAGAAGGCTATTAATGTGGGGTGTCTTGTTCAAATCTCGCTAACCAATCCTTGACTTATCTAACATTAAACTTTGTTAGCACACACGTGGGTTGAGAATATTGATAGCATGACTTCAATGAAGAATAGACATTCGGTTTCACTATGATTCGCGACATTACTCGCGCTTGCTTTGCCCTGAAAAAGTTACTCTCTATACAAGACCACTGTCACGTCAAGCGATAAATAACCTACAGTGCGATTCTCCTTAAGTAGGGGGCCCAAAGGGCTCAAAAATGTACCGTTGCGAGCTTTTCTTCTGCAACACTCTCCTTTCACACCGTTAAGGAAATAGTACGCGCATAAGAGATTAATTGATGTACATTGGTTTGGACTTTACTCGGATTGAGCTGAGTGTTTTAAGACAACGTATATATCTCAGCAAGAACGATCAAATTCGTCTAAAGTAAGATTTTCCTGAATAGCAATAGTTTTAGAGGTGGCTCAATAATCAAGTTTAGTTATTACCTTGAGAATAACAGAAAACGCCTATGGCTCTAAGTTCCCCTGACCTATTGTGTGTGGATGCTGTGTGCAGAATACACGAGACGTCTAAAATTTCGTGTCATTAGCCTTTTAGAATAAAAGTTGTATGATCTGGCCGTTCTAATAACGAGTCCCAAATAGTGCTCGTACCATTGGCCTACTCACATTTCCTAGTACGGAAACGTGAACTCCTAATTCAGCTGCGAAACAATGCATCTTAAATTTTACTTTCACCGCGACGTGGTCAACCGACCACTCGTCGCGATATTGTTGTTTATTTACGCTACAGAGAATGCAATTAATTTGTCCAAATAAGATTAATTAACCGCGATTTTGAATAGCATTTTCCCAGAAAGCAGCATCTAATTAACTGAATTTTGTTAGCGTGAAGCGCAGCACATAGCGATGAATTTGGGTTGGCTGCATTTAATGCATTATATATACTTGCCCCATTCCAGAAGGAATATAACTCAATAATTCTTTTAAACTTCTAGCATTTGTATCAGGGTAAAGTATTACTTTACCAAGATCAATTAACTCGCATAAAGGTAACACTTCAAGATGTACATACAAACTCCTAAAAGACCAGTGTTACCTGGGACTCCATCAGCTTATGGTTCTAAGACTGTCTTGCCGCCATTGTCATCTATACTCCAAACAAAACGACCTGAATATCATAATGGTGATGCTCTCAATATCCCATCAGTGGAAGGCTACGATGCTACTCCAACCATTCTGAAAGTTGTACATCAACCTAATGATGTATTTGACTCCAAGCCACAAGTAAAGCAAGCAAGCACATCAATCCCTTCCAAAAGGTCTTCATCCTCAGAGAACTTGTCAACATCACCGGAGATTCTGAAAATCTCACCAAACGAACAAGATCAAAGGATCGCGGATATCAGCCCTGCACTGCTGCCTCCAAAGTTGGATATCCCCAAATCAAAACTCGAAGCCAATGAGTCAAAGAAGCCAAGTAAAGACTCAAGCTTAGATTCCAAAGCTTTCGCTTTCATATCCCACTCTCCTGCGACTTTTCCATCAAAGGAGCCTAGCATTGACAACGTTCCTCTTGCGAGAAGAAAGAGAAGGAGAACTTCTCCGAACCAACTTTCTATCTTAAACTCTGAATTTGAGTTGGGATCAACACCAAACAAAACGAGAAGAGCAGAGATAGCTTCCAAGTTGTCTATGACGGAAAAAGCAGTTCAAATTTGGTTTCAAAATAAGAGACAAAGTATAAGGAAGCAAAGTAGCTTTGAGAAAGAAGTTACAGTTCTTCCACCAACACCTCCGGTTTCAGCAATTGTTTCATCTACACCTGTGAAACCTAGCTTGGGAAAGTCGCAATCTTTTGTTAACAGCCCCTCAATAGCTAAGACCACGTCTCCTAATACTCGTAGGTCTAACTCTATTCCATTATTCTCAAACCCGAGCAGCTCAATTGTTACACCTTTGGCTAATAAGATGGAAAAGCAAATTGTCACTCCAAATTCCTCATTTGCAAATGAAGAAAGCAATTCTTCCTTTGAATACAATTCAACGTTGATATTGAATGAGACTAGAAAAAAGCAACCCGAATTCCTCAATTCTACAAGTTCTAGTACCATGACATTTAAGCTTACACCTGCTTCAAGGTCTCCCTTTGTTCCTAAGGTCACCCAGCAATTGAACAGCGTTTTGGATAAGGAGAACTTTGAGCCAAAGACAAGTATCCATAGCATATTGAATGACGGTACCACACCCAGGAAACCTTTGGGTTTGGTGAACTCGTCTAACACGAATTCTTATACGAACAAGACTTCTGTTACTGTCTCAAAGATTGATAAAAAGCCTAACGAAAATGAATGTGTAGAAAACCTTTTGTCTTTGAGATCAGGTAACTGGAAATAACGATTGTATATTAGTCCTATTTAGTATTGAAGTAACGACAATCCAATAGATAAAAACAAATTATTTAAGAGTTAGTTTCTGTCTCCTGATTGGTTTTAAAGACGCGATATTGAGCAAAGACCTAAGTACATAAACACTAGTCAAACTGAGGCGTCCTTGGTGAATTTAAAAGTGTAGAATCGTCTTTTACTTCAATTGAAGATCAATAAGACCATAGACATCAGAAGACATAGGTTATTAAAGAAATATTGCATCTCATGATATTAACTACCTCATTTGCTTCAAGCAAGATTTCTACTTACAGCACCTGCATTTCTTCGAGAAGATTAACGTACAAAAATACTTTTACGAAGTTTTGGTTTATTAAATTACATGGAGTGTGTATGAACAATAACAGTAAACCTTAGTTCTTTATCTTGATAAATATCGAGTGTTCAATATTTAGGACCAAGTAACTTAAATTTAACGACCACGAGAAGTAGTCTTGGTGTGTTGACCTCTGACCTTCAAACCCCAGAAGTGTCTGATACCACGATGAGCTCTGATCTTCTTTAATCTTTCCAAATCATCTCTGAGCTTGGATTCCAAGTTGTTAGCCAAAACATGGTAGTCCTTACCGTCAACTTGATCTCTTTGTCTGTTCAAGAACCAGACTGGGATCTTATAGTTTGTTGGGTTTTGCATGATAGTGACGATTCTTTCTAATTCTTCTTGAGTCAACTCACCGGCACGCTTGGACAAGCTAACATCTGCCTTCTTACAGACCAAGTTGGCGTAACGACGACCAACACCTCTGATCTTGGTCAAAGCGTACATAATTTTGATTCTACCATCAATGTTGGTGTTCAACAAACTAGAGTATGTTAGTACATTATGCCGAATTATTTGTCGTACACTTCAAAGGATCATAGTAGGAGCACCCGAATATTCAATATTTACTGATGGGTACTTCTAAGAGTATGCTGAAAAAAAATATAACCATTTCAAATTCATTCAATCTGACTTAGTTCAATAGTAAAACACTCTTTAATTTCTGTCTTTCATATATCTTTGAGCAAACTACTCTTTCTCTTCTCTTTCAAACTTTAAATCTCATTACAATTTCATTGATGTTCACAACTCCCATAACTATCGCTAGTCCTCAAGACAGTACTCAATAACATTGGAAAATCAAACTTACCGTAAGATGTGTTGGAAAGAACCTTGTTCTTGGACGACTAAAGACATTTTGTATATTAACCTTGAACAAGTCTGAATAGTATATTTCTAAGACAACTTCAAAGTTTTCAAAGGAACAATTTTTCGCTAACTCCTGGGCTGAAAATTCCTTCCTGTACGGCATACAGTACCATACTTCACACAAAAATTTTTTTTAGCTTCTTAACCAAATCTACGGTAGACATCACGTGATAAGGGCACAAACCACAATGCATGGAGGCAGTTATTGAAGGTCTATGCTAACATTAAATAAAACCTATGGCTATTGTACATAATATCCCTCAACGATAATTTTGCATTCGGTTACAGCTCTCGGTATATATATTTATATCGGTGCATACATACTTTTCAAAGGTTAAGCTTTCTTAACGATTCTATTTACAGCCATTTTATAATTACTTTGTTATAACTCTCTTCCTTATTCAGTTGAATGTCTAGAAATAAACCACTGCAATGCTGGTAATTCGATAAATATGCGGTTAGCTTTCAAAATGTCCCTCACTTCAACAGCTTCTTTTATCAAAACATCTGCCTTATTACCAATGGCATCTGTAGATTTGAGTAAGTTATCCCTTTGGTCATTTGTGATAAATAGGAGTCTCAAGTTCTTTAACTGATGCCCTTTGACAAAGTCTTTAGTGGCTTCAGGATAAGCGTACAGGAAATCAACATGATCATTATCATTTTCTGCTTTTTGCCCACCAACTATGAAGAGCTTCCCATTTCTATATTGTTCACCAAATGCATTTTGAAAGGCCTTACTGTAAACTTTTTGGGGTAAAGAAGTCGACCAGTCATGAGGGGCCTTTATCCCGTGTGCTTTAACTTCGTTGAATCTCATCGGTGAGTTATGGTCACCGACTCTTGCTCTTCCAGTTCCCTTTTGAGGGTGAAGCTTCTTATGTGAATAAGGTTGGTCAGCTCTCGTAATGACATAATTGGAACCTACTCTTGCCTTATCGGCTTCATAAACAACGGCGCTCCACAATATGTCTCTTCTTAAATTCTCGTCGAAAAATGAAGTTGGAAGAGGTATAAATTCATGAGGTTCCAACGAAGGAAATGACCTTAATGAGCCTAGAACATATTTCGGAGCCTTAGAAGTTTTGAAAACCAGGGTAGCTACTGTAGCCAAGGAACGAGTTGAACTTATCATCTGCAGAAACTTTTAATAGGTAGGTCTCGAATTGCGATAAAGTATCCTATTAAAGCTTTGTACCTGTCTGTACACCCACGAAGAATAAATTAAATATTTTAGACAAATAGATCCTAATTAGTTCAATAAAGCTTCTACCTGCATCACCCAAATTAAACCAAATTTCACTTTGGTTTTCGCACAACTTCAGGATCCACCTACCAAAAGCCCAACTATTTTAATGTAAAAAATTCAATTATACATGAAAGTTGTCTATGTATAAATTACATATACTAAGAATTTCTAGTTATTTCCGGTCTCACTTCATTCTCGTCATCACTTCCGATTATAAAGTCATCGACATTAGAAGTAACGTGTTCGCCTATATGATCACCCATTTCTATGTTCTCGTATGCTTCTTCATCTACATGCGTAAAATCACCATTCCCATCGTTTCCGCCTTTAAGTTTATCCAAAGTTTTACTGAAAAAGCCTTTGACAGGTATATTTTGCAGATCATCTTCGAAGGTTCTTAGCTGATCAGCCCATTGTACGTTCTTCTTTCTTCCTGAAGAAGTGCCACTTTTAATGATAGAAGATGGTCTCCAACGATAGGATGAGTACAATACGTATATACCCCAAATCAAAACTAACACCACCACAAATTGAATTAATCTAGTAATTTTGCTTGTTTTATGTTCATCGGTGCTGCTATTGTTTGGACCATCAGCCGAAGAGGAGGAATTTGAAGGTGGCACTGCAGCAAATGACGATTGAGAAGACAAGTTTGGCGACACGTTTGTAGAATTTTGGTCATTAGGCAATGTTTCTGAAGGATGTTCACCTTTCTTCCAACGTTCACCGATCTCATATGTAATGACTGAATGCTTCCCCTCGGACTCTTCAACATCATAGTTTCTTGTAATGAGATCAATCAAAGCTCTAGAAATTTCTGGTTTATCGAATGGGACCATGTGGGATGCGTTATATACGTTGACAAACGTTAAATTTCTTTCTTGCTTCATATAACCAGCAATCTGTCCATTATATAACCAAGAACTTTCTTCTAAGTCATCAGAAAATCCAGTTTTTCCATTCCATTTCAAATTGTTTATAAAATACTCAGTCCCAATATAGTTACAGATTATATCTCTGTTACCATTGAATAGAAAAACCGGAATCTTTTCCATTACTTTTGGTAGCAAGTGAACAGAAGGAACAATCTTCGGAGACAAATTTTTAGACACCCTCAGGGAGCACTCTTTCCACTTAATTTTATTTTCAAGGTTTAAATTTTCCATAATATTGTCGTCTCTCAAAAAGGGACGAACATTGTCCAAATCAGGAGGCCAATTCATTCCACATGAAGGAAATGAATCAGAAAGGGTATAGTCATACATGTTGATACAACGGTCGTTCTCAGAAGTTGAGGTTAAAATCAAAGTTAAAATGTCTTCACATGTTTGGTCGTTCTCAAACATCATTAGAGTTTCGAGGTCTGGTGCTGCATCAAGTGAATCACGAATCTTTTGACATTTCTGTTGCAACTCTAAAATTTCGCCCCACCGAGGGTTATCTTCCTTTAATATGCCTACCAGGTGAGCGAAAGGAAGATATGAAAGGCCCTGGTCGATAGGAGAAACAAAGCCATTACCAATCAAAAGGCCCTTCAAATTTATAGCTTCTTTATCGCTAGCCTTATTTTCTTCCAATATGAGATCCGCGATATAGGGAATGTATTGACCCGCATAACTTTCACCTGCTAAGTAAACATCGTTCCCCTTATCTTCGGGAAACAAGTCAAAGTACTTCCTTAAGAAAGTTAAAAATACCCTAGAAGAAGCATTCAAGTCATGTGAGTAATCTTTCGAATAACTGAAACCCGTTCCAGCAGGTTGGTCTACAAATACAATATCAGCTAGCTTATGCCACGAACCATTGTTGTACGTAACTTCTTGATCTTCATTGATCCTAAAAGGACCAGCCTCCATTAAAGCACCATCCATACTAGAGCAACCGGGTCCCCCATTGAGCCAAAATATGGTTCTTTTATTATTCTCAGGTAACTTTTCTTGATCCACAAATTTCCAATAGTAAAGATGAGTGTTGTTTTCCTCGTAGAGCTTCAACTGCCCCGAGAACATTAAAGGCACCTCATTCTGCGGGATATTTGAATGCAAGCCTGGTAAATTTGATACTAAAAAATCTCTTGGAATATTGTTGAATTTTCCCGTCTTGTACGGAACTGCTAAAGCCGTCAAGAAGAAGAAACACCACAAGAGACACCTCAACAAGAACATTGACAAATGATTCAGTAACTTCTCACTTCCTAAGCAGTCCTCTAATCACTGACCGACTATAAATTTGCCGTCTCTTTAACGGCTTTTGTCGAAAACAGTTATAGTCTAGTTTAACACGGTTTCAGGATTTTTGAATCTTTCCCCTTCCTGCCAAAAAGTAAAAAGTAGGCGCATTTATGATACGGCATATAAACTTAAATTGCAACTAATCATTAGTGGAAACTATATCCACATCATCGTTTAGCGTACCAAGGAGTAGAGCAGAACAATCTATTATGAGAGGTATGAGAGGCTTCAATGTTTCAGCTATATTGATAATAGACTTAGCCGCTATGATACTATCTGTACCATGTTTATACTTTGAAACAATCATTGCTCAGCGCTAAGACCTATAGTTTATTGCTTCAAAGCTACAAATCATGCCTCTTGGGGTAACAACAAAGAGATGTTGCTACAGCAAACCGTTGTGCTTTTTTGCTGTAGTTGCACTCGACAAGTCTCTCTTTTAATCTGAATTCGTGTATATAAAAAATTCAAACCAAGAAGCGCTCTAGTTAATACTCCATATTTGATTCGAACTTTCAACAGCTGAACTCCTCAATGGAGTATAAGTGTTTTATTGCTCATGAATTCTCCTCTATCAACTCATTGTGCCTCGTAAAAGGTACAGAGTTTGCCCTAACGGGTGGAGCAAATGACTTCTCCATTAAGCTCCATAATTTGGCAACTAGAACTTCACAGAATTTACCTCAAATGCACAATAGTTCAGTTAACAGCATCGATATTTCTTCATCGGGTGATTTTTTTTGCTCAACAGGATCGAATACTGTGGTATTATGGGATATTACAACACAAAGCAGTCTCCATAAACTTGACGCAAATGAGAAAGGAGACACTTCCAGGGAGAATATTATGGATAGTGCAATACTAAATGACAATTTGGTTGCCACCTGTGGGACAGCCCATACTTTAAAAGTATTCGATTTACGTCAACATCTGCGGAAAAGACCATCGTTCTCGGTGAGAATGGGCGATGATAATTTAAACTCATTAAGTTACATGGAAGATAAGATTATTACTTGCGGAAGCTCCAATGGTAACATGTACTCTTTAGACATGAGACGTGGGCTATTGCTGACTGATGAATTAAATCAAGGAGCAATAGGAAGTATTCTGACGTATCCGCAAGGAATATTGATATGTTTTGCATCAGGCAGGATAGAGCTCTTTAATTACAAAAGTGCAAGTACTCTCATGTACATTGATATGAGTGAATACCATACATCATACAAACTTGATGCTCAGTTAATCAAAGATTACCACGATGATAGAATCTACCACATTGCATCAGGTTCAGTGACTGGTAGTATACGCTTATTGACTTTCGATATTGAAGAACACAAGTACGAATTAGAAAGAGTAATCAAAATAGAGAATGACTTATCGAGGGGTAGTAAGAGATCAATTTTAAACATTGTGAAGTTTTCTGAAAACGCCAATAGACTTATATGTACAGGTGGAGACGGAAGTTTGCATCTCTGGGAAAATGTTTTATGAGTATGGCTTTTATTGAGAAAGAATGTCAAGCTTGCACAAGCTTATAAGGTTTGCAATTGAGTCGTTTGGAAAGTCGTGAGGGGCCTTTCCTATCTGTTCAGGTGACAGACTTGGTTCTATAGTTTATGAGATTTGTAGTCGTGCACAAATCGAAGTATCAATCGACATTTCTCGAGCGAAGCGATAATATTTCAAACGTTGCAGATTTCAGATAAGGAAGACATAAACTCTAGAGAACATTGGCATGTCAGACCCTCATTCAATCAATAAAGCAGATCCGGTCGAGGATAAGTTGTCAACGCAAGAAAATCAGGGGCTGACAAATGTTGATGAAAACCCATTTCCCCCTCTGACGATTGTTTTAGCTAAGGTTAAAGGGTACCCTTCGTGGCCTGCGATGGTATTAAAAGAGACCATTCTACCCGAGAGTTTGACGTCGAAAAAGCCAAAGGGTGCAACTAAACAACCAAAGAAGAAGAACAGCAAGCCAACTAAGATACTCCCAGTTCGCTTCTTTAGCGATGACACTTACATATGGATCAAAGATCTGGACATAAAGGCATTAAAACCGGAGCAAATCGATGAATATTTATCTGTCGATAAAAAAAGAAGAAAGGATCAATTATTACATAAGGCCTACAGGCTTGCCAAAAATCCCCCCGATATGGAATTGTTTGTAAAATATGGATCTAAGGGCCGCAAAGAAAAGGATGATTCGGAAACAAAATATGAAGGGGAAATTGAGGAAGATGAATCCATTGAAGAAGATTTGGAAGAAGGTATGGATGATGGTGAAGAGGATTATGAACAACCACCAAAGAAGAAAACCAAGAAGACCACGGGTTCGAAGAAGGCCACAACCAAGACAAAGAATAACAAAGGCCATAAAACACTTACCACCAAGCAGACAGCAACTACATCGACCAAAAAAGCTCAGGAACCAAAAGATTCTACAATGGAGGGTTATGACTCGGATTGGGGGTTGGATGAATTAGAATACGATTATGATCAAGGAAAGTACATTTTTGATGAAGAAGAAGATCAGCAGAATTTTGTCGATGAATTTCCCAAAAGTACGGAAATTCAAAACAATTACAACAAGTATCATTCTAAGGTTGAAAAGTTCAGTCGTGTACTTATTGCCTCCTTACTTCGTGACGACAATATAAACATTGCAGAAATCCAAAAAGAACTAGAAGGATTGAATTCTATAATGCGTGATGTTCCCAGATCTATCATATCTAGAAGCAAGTTATTCAAGGTATTAATATTAACGGTAAGGCAACCTGTTGAGAAATTTCCTTATGTCGAAGTGAAAAGTAGTATAGACAGATTCTTAGTCAAGTGGTTTGACCTCAATGTTGTCACAAATACTGTAGAGAGACTTCAAAAAGTGGATGAAGAGTTGAACACAAAAGATTCTAAGGTTGGAAGTCAAGAGCCGTTGGAGTATTTAGTAGAACAGAGTGCAACCCCTTTTGAAGGAAAGGAAAACAGTATCAATTCTACTACTACCAAGGAACCACCAATAGGAGAGGACGGCACAGAGGCTCAAAACCAGAAAGCTGATCATGACCTTAAAGTTGAAAAATCACCAGATAAAGAGGACATGATAACAAAGTCTATTAATTAACAAGTTTTGCATGGTACCTCATAGAATAAGTATAAATATGTATATTAGGAATATAAAACCCACTCATGCGTAAATCTCATCACTATTGTGTAATTATTCACGCCCCACACCCCTCCAAAAAAAAAAAAATGAAAATTTACACACCCCCTTATAAAACTCCAAATTTGGCATTTGCCCTCTTGTTTTGGACTGCTACTTTCAGATTAAAAACAAACTTAGTAGTTACTTCCAGATTATCCAAGAAAAGTAAGTTTTTATACTCAAAAGCAAATAGAATCAAGAAGAATAGCTTGACGATATTTTATGTGATTGATTAACGAATTGTTTTATCATCTAATTCAAACATAATATCAAGGTTTATGGTTGGTGTTACCTAATTCGGCACCAATCCATTTCCTATTATGGTCAGGTTGCACAATTGAGATTGAGAAACCTTGATGATCATGATATCAGTATCACATCAATTGAATAGCGTGCTACTCATTGATGTTGTCAAGCGTGACCTTTTGATTTTTTGCGGGAATATAATTGACACGGATGATGTTTTTATGAAAGTTTCAAATACTAACAAATTATAGATGTCTGAAGTTACTGATTCCAAGTTGGAAAACCCAGAGGAACAATTGAGCTCGAGCGCCGGAAACCCTCAGTTTAGTACATCCACGTCTGCTGGTGGCCAGAATGGAGGTGATGACGATGACGATGATGAAGGTGTCTCTGGAGGTAAACAACAAAAGGAAAGAAGAAAAATCGAGATAAAGTTTATTCAAGATAAATCAAGACGTCACATAACATTCTCTAAGAGAAAGGCGGGTATCATGAAGAAAGCTTATGAGCTTTCTGTTTTAACAGGAACTCAAGTCTTGTTATTGGTGGTTAGTGAGACAGGTCTTGTATACACTTTTACTACACCGAAACTCCAACCATTAGTTACCAAATCAGAAGGTAAAAACTTGATTCAGGCATGCTTGAATGCTCCTGAGGAAGGTCTTGGTGACGATCAAGGTGACCAATCTGATGATAATTCGGGAGAGCTGCCTGATGCCAATGCTGCAAGTACAAGTGCTATTCAGCAACAACAACAAGCACAACAAGCAGCTCAAGTCCATCATGCTCAGCAGGTTCAAGCTGCTCAACAACAGCAGTTGCCACCAGGAGCACATATCCCTCATGGTATTCCTTATCCTGGTGCTGCACATCAACAGCCAGGAATTCCAATTCCTCAACAACCTGCTTATGGCGATTCACAAGTTTATCAACAATACTTTTCCAACCTCCAAAATGGAAACATACCTAATCAACAACACTTTCAATGATTAAAACTTATAAATTATGTTTTCAAAACAGACCTGACTGGGCAGGATTGTATAGTTGACGTCACCTCTCAGATTAACGTTTGGGGTTTCACTGTTTGGACTGAGCTAGTCTATATAAAGCTCTATTTTTTTTTTTTTTGTTTTATATTAACTACTTATGCAAAGAGGTAGTGTTCAAGTGTACCAGCTGCTCTTTGAATTATTTGTTTCAGTTCTCTCATATCACTAATCTAATATATGGCGACTTTTTTCAATTTTACTTACTCTCCTGCTTATTAGCGTTCATGCAAAATCTTACTATGTCTCGTATATGTGCAAGTCAAGAAATTCTGAGCGAAGATCTGGTCAGGTCCATCTTTCTTGATCTAGTCAATTGCATCCACTATGCGTAATGCAATAAGGTGGGGGTATGCTATTGGCTGACTATTGGGAGTCGAGGAGGGGGGCACATATGGTGTACGGAAAGGTCTAGTCCAATGCGGAAAGTATTTAAGACTTGGTAGGCCCAGCAAAATAAGTACGAGATCACCTGACATACCAAAGTTGCTGTTCCTTTATGTGTTAACAATTAAAGGTCATTTATAAATCGATTTATTAAGAACCTAATTAACTTAAAATTTTAGAGGTTTTCTCATAGACAAGACTAAGGAAGTACATTGGAAGATTTAATAGAGTTTAGAAGAAAACACAAACAATAAGAAATGACGAATTTAAACCGTCCTTCTTCTTTAAGTGACGAAGCACCAATTGTTAACGTTAATCGCACACACGACGCAGCCATTTCGAATAATAGTAGTCATGGCAGCCGTAGCAATAGTATATGGGGCATCAATCATGGAAACCAACACCAAAATCGTCCGGTAAGCTTTGATAGCATCTGGTCTAATCATACCTCGAGTATTTGGGGTAATGATGGCAAATCAAATTCGGTTGCAACTCCAGGCGCGAGTGTCCCACTTAGCTCACCTCCGGGGTTTTTAGCTCAAAATAACCAACAAATGCCATTAAATAACCCGTATCAGCAACAACAGCAACAACAGCAACAAGGTTTTTTCGTTTCTCCCTCAAAGAGACATTCTTATGGAGATAGATCAGCTGCTTACTCATTCAGCCCTCAGAGTTCACCGATGTTCGATTATCACCAGCTTGAAAACTCTAATAATCTAACCCAATTTGAAATTAACATGAGGAGGCACTCAATCCCTGATGGGTATAGCTTGTCTGGTACTGAAGGGATTAATGCAGCTATACCCCTTTCACAAAGACAACAACCTTTTTTGCAGAACTCGTCCTCAGTTCCCCAACATTTTCAACAACAAGGTCATGCCAGACAAAATCTGCAGCAGGGAATGCCTGTTCGCCAACAGCAACAAAAAGGCTTGTCGAACATGGTCAATAGTAACCAAGACTTGAAAACAGCCATCGATCTAGTTAATGACTATTTCGAAAAAGATACTCACCAGCGTGTAAAAGTTACAACAAAATTGTTAGAGGAAAAATTTCCTGAAGAAGAAGTATATCTCCTTGATTCATACCAATTGCCGAGATTCCCTGTTGAACATTCCTTGAGAAATTACCAGTTGGTATTAGTTGGTTTTAAAGCGGGAAGAGTTGATGTTTTCTATTTGCAGAGTCCTCCATCTCCAGAGCTAGCTAATTTAAAGATAGGTGATCTTGTTATTGTTGAGGCTGATAGGGGTAGAGATTTGGGAAAGATCTTCAAGATGAATATTTCAGTAGAGGAAGCGAGATTCATCAAATTATTACAATTTCAAGAGCAACAAGCTGCTCTCAATGAAACTGAGGATAATGAAATATCCATCAAACATTTAAGTGAACATTCTAATGCATCAAACTTAGGTGCTCTTCATTTTCCGAAATCTATTTTGTCGTTAGCCAAGACAAATGAGATATTACAAATTTTAAACAAGATGCAAGACGAAGAGAAAGCTTGTAGATTATGTTTAACTAAGATTGCTAACTCTTCAGGTATGGGTAACCCCTCTGAAGGGTTAAATTTAAGTCAACCTGACATTATGCAAATGAAGTTGATTGATGCGGAATATCAATTTGACAGGAAGAAACTTATATTTTATTACTCCACCCATAAAAGAATCGATTTCAGAGAGTTGGTGAGGGAGTTGTTTAGAATTTACAAAACTAGAATCTGGATGTGTGCTGTGATTGGACTACCTTATGTTCCTCAGCATCAAGTACAAAGACCAAGTATAAGTACCGGAGCGGGCTCCCAGAGTATTATAAGTAGAAGCAACACCAGTCCTACAGCGAATAGTCCGCCATTATTGGCTAATAGCTCTATTGGTCAACATTCAAAATTTCAACAATTTACTCAGAGCACGATACCCCCTCAAGGGTCTAATTCTTTTGGCATTAACTTGGGGCCTCAAGGAAACAATTACAATAATGAGGGCGCTCCACAGTTGCTTGATCCTTTCAGTCAAGAGCTCACTAATAATGAAGTAAATGCACCAATTGGACCATATGATACTTCCTTTGCGAGAAGAGCATCTATGCCCACAGGATATTCTAGTTCTAGATCAACCCAGATACCACGTAATTTCATGGAAATGAAAGGGGATGACACAAATGGCGGAAAAAGGAAAAATGATGATGGAAAGGGGGGTGGAGAATCTTTTGTGTTAAAGTCTTTAGTAGATTCAATTAACCATTGAAGTCAATGACTGCAAGATATAAATAATTTCATGGCTATGTTTTGTTTGGTATCTGAGAAAGGGGTTTAATGAAAGTTATTTAAATGGGTTTTAAATCAGGTTGATTGAGAATATCGACAAGCTTTATCTTTTTTTTTGTTTTCTAATATTGTTGGTTATGTTCAAAGTTATGATTATGGTCGGCATTTTTACATGCTTTTAAAGGGTTGCAAAATGATGGGTTTTTTATTTAAAATTAAAATTTATAGCTAGGAGACAGGTTTGCTTTGACGCATAGCGTAGACAATATAAATTCCTTAGACCAATGAATGCTTTAATGTAGAATAATCTCTTGCTCAAATTTTAAAAAAAAGGTCTTCTTGATTGGTAAGAGTGATATTTTGCCTATTTGTGAGTCTTGGTTGAGGATTCATGCTTCGGAATTCTCCGGTGAGCGATCGTCCAACGTGATCTGATCTGACAAACGTGCGAAACCGGGATAAATAATTCTTGACTCGGAATATAAGATTCAAATAGAGTATGATATCGCTCATAAGAAGTATACACCAGAACAGCATATCGTCGGTATCTTAATTCGTCTTTCATTTGAGTTTTACTGTAAACATATGTATTTTCTTAGTATTTGAAACGTAGTTTTCTAATTTTTGAGATAAGTTTTATGTGGTTTTGTGATCGTAATAAAGGTCTGAGTCATGTTACCCAAAGTAGTCAGCAAGTCCCGAACTCAAAAAATTTTCAGGAGATAAAAAGAAATTCTTATAAACCGGTGTATTTCTCCACCATAGAGGAAGCAAAAAAAATTTGTAAGTTGATTTAAAACAATAGGTCTTCATCACATAGGCATTATCAAGGCAAGGTTTAAGCTTCAAATTAAGATAGTCAGTGGGATAAACAGGAAATTTTGATAACAGCTGACACACCTCTTTAATTGAAGTGAATTTAATATGAATTTCCAACCTACAGATTACTTGAATGATTGGATAGTGGATTTTGATGAGAATTTGGGGGGTGGAGAGCAGACTTCTCCAGAAGATTTGGACTTGTTTTCTAAATCAGAATTCGTCGATTTAGAAGCCTTTGGTAAGAAAGGAGGTGATCTTATGACGGACTATGGGTTCAACGCGACCGAAAGAGAAGATTCACAAGTATCCACACCAGCGGCTCTGAATAGTTCTATATCTGATATATCAGTGCAGACTCCATCGATCACCCAGAACCTAAGTACTGAAGACAAGCGTAAAAGGAACACGGCAGCATCTGCTAGATTTAGAATCAAGAAGAAGATGAAGGAACAGCAGATGGCGGAAAAATCCAAGGAGTTGGAAGAGAAAGTCGTTGGCTTGGAAAGGAAGTTAAAGTCTTTGGAGACCGAGAATAAGTGCCTTCGTGAATTAGTTTTGAAGAGGAACCAGAAAAAGAGCCTTGATCTTTTGGAAAGTATCAAGAAAAAGTCCCAGGATTCACAATTAGCTTTTGACATTTAAGTGTATAATAACTCTGCGAGAGCAAGCTTGATGTGCTAAAAAAAGGTCATTGGGTCAATATCTTATTTAAACTGAGATTATTGATCAATGCAGCTTAGATTTCATGATTATAACGGTATATTCAGTTCTTCAACAGGAAACCCAAAGACTGAGATTATTGTCGATCTTCTTTCCAACAAATTTGATTGACGTAATCACAATGCAAGGCAAGGATTTGGTTCTTCCAAACCCTTTTGGACACTTTCTACTATAGTTTCTTATTATCTTAAAATAACTTCACGATTACATTCTTACGATGACTAAATCAGTTAGATCAAATTTATTTTAATAAACATTTAAATAAACAAAAAAAGATCTTGATTGTCTTAATTAACTTTGCCTACAGTAATGGTAATAAATAAATAGTATTCAGTTAAATTAACAAGGAGCGGAAATATTATTTATTTCAATTATTTGCTAATTCTCGATTTCATTGTTATGTAGCCCGAGCATACAGGTCGTTCTATTTTATTGTGCCCTTACAAAATACACGGACAGAAGAGTCTTCTATAATCCAAGTTTGGTTCCTTCAAGCAGTTACGATTAGATCAACTATTGACCTATTCGTGGGTTCTGCTTTTTGATCCTCTCTATTGAGTTAATCTCATAGGACAGAATGAGTTCCCAAGGGGGTTGGAAAGACTCTCTACTAAAAGAAGGCAAAAATACAAGTGATACCTTTCAAGTCCCTTATACATTGCTTACGACGACAGCTGCAACTGAAAGGGATGCTTCGGTGAGCCCATTTCAAGTAGAGGATGAGAAAGATAGAGATATAAATTACGAGGACCCTTTTCCTGGTCCTTCAAACGCCTTGGAATGGAGGTCTAAAAAGCGTCTGAAAATGGATAACATTATCGAGGAAAGAGTTGATTTAATGATGGCATCTTCCAATGACCCAACAACTGTAATGGAATTAGATTTAGATGGAAATGTTCAATATTTGGGAGTGAATTGGGAAAAGGTGGTTGGAACTGATATCAAGAAGATAGTAAATAGGCCCATATCAGATATAATCATAGGGAATAATGACGATGAGTTTAATGTGTTCAATAAAGCAATAGAGAAAATGACAGTTGATGATTCAAGTTACAAAGTAACTTTTGTCACTGCAACTAATAAGAAATCAGTGTCTAAGGATGAGGATCCTTCATGGACTTCCGATTACCTTGATCCTAGAGTCGATGACGATGCGGATATCGGGGCTGACCGGGATGTTCAAGATGATTTAGAAAGGGATAGGTTTTATCAGGAGAATCGTAATAGAGACGAGAAAACTGATAGAAGGCGGCGCAATGTTCATAATGAATTCTCGGAAGATCATGTTGAAGATGGAGTCAGCGACGCCAATTCCTTCGGCGATGAAGAAAATGGTAATGAAGATGAAAATGACAATGATAACCAAGTTTCCTTGCATTCAAAATTATCTAATGATGGAGAAATCATCGAGCTAGAAGCACAGGGGATACTAGTCCATAATCCTGTTACCCATTTGCCAACCCATTCAATGTGGACAGTCAAACCGATGGTTCATATAGACTCCAATCTTTCACTACCAGAGCGACTAATCGGCCTATTAGGCTTTGGGGCTGGTCTATTTGAAAACTATTTATCAGAGCTAAATGAGTTGGGTGTCGTGGACGAGGACCTTGTTCCTCAACCCAAAATGATCTTGTGTAGGATTTGTGAATCTCAAGTCCCTGTATGGTTCATAGAAGGTCATACAGATCTATGTATGCTTGAACATAGAGCTGATGAACGGTTACAGATTGTTCAGGATTCTTTAAATGAGCATAGGGATATGATATACAAGATAATCGAAAGTCTAGCCCGTAATGAGTCGTCAAGGTCATCGAGTGCTTCGTCGCTTTCGACCTCGAGCTCCGGTGCATCTACTCAAACTGATACCATTTTAGACTATAAAGGTATTCCTCTACCAACTACACTTGATTCATCCCCGAGATTAGCTGCTCAGATGCTTCATAAAAATTTTAGCCCATCTATTTTGCAAAGCCGCAAGTTTCCGTATGGCATTCTACTGAAATTGATAGAGTTATGCAGCGATGCCTTTCTCATAAACTTTGAAGAATCTAATAAAGAAGGTGAGTTCAAATTCAGCCCGGCAAGTGAAAAGGCCATTGACAACATCACAAATTGGAAACCTCTAGAAACTTCTGATCCAGCAATAAAGATGCTTATTGAGGATACCCACAACCTCGCTAATGAAAAAATTCAACTAGCTTCCAGATTAGCCACCTTTCTTCAGTATTCGAATAAAATAAAAAAAGAAGTTGATGATTTGATTCTTCTTACTGTTTCAGAAACTGTCACTAGAATCAGAGAGTCTAAGGCGCCTGAGCTTCTGAGCGATGTGGATAGCAGCGAGAAAGGTGCTAACAGTGGCTGCTCATCGACTATATTGCATTCTCCCCAGCCGTCAAGGACTCGAAGTAAATCCGATTTTTTAAGTGGCCCTTCAATATCAGATGTGGAATCGGTATCACCAAACGATTGTTTTCTTAGAGAAGAGACGGATGTGCCAAGGTTATCAACCCCACTTATGCAGCCAACTTCTGGTGGATTAAAAATTGAGTCGCGAAACAGCTCCAGGGAACTTTCAGAGACCATGAATGACTTAGAACTATCGAAACATTCATCAGAAACATCACCCTACTCCTCACCTAGAAGACATTTATCACCAATTCCAATGACTTCTCTTAGAAGAAGTAGTGCTGTAAGGGTAGATAACAACACTCCCTCTTCGCCATCATGGAATACCAGCGAACACGGTGAAGGTGGTGGGCATGAGAGAGCATCGGCATCTGGAATTGTACTAGGCACTAATCATTCTAATAAAAGTTCGCTATCGAGGCCTCCATTATCTCCACTTTTAGTGTCTCTGACTCCTGCTGCTAAAATAGGAGGCGGTGAAATCCGTGACTATGAAATCATAAAACCAATCAGTAAAGGTGCTTTCGGGTCTGTATTTCTAGCTAAAAGAAAGCTCACAGGAGACTATGTTGCTATTAAGTTTTTGAAGAAAAGAGATATGATTGCTAAGAATCAAATATCAAACATAAAGTCAGAAAGAGCGGTTATGATAAGACAGTCAGATTCTCCCTATGTGGCACAGCTTTACAGTAGTTTCCAGACTAGGGATTGTCTCTTCTTGGTAATGGAGTATTTAAATGGAGGGGACTGCGCTACTCTTCTCAAAGGTTTAGGTACTTTAGGATTGGAATGGTCAAGAAGATATA
Source organism: Priceomyces fermenticarens (assembly GCA_030574455.1). Taxonomy (NCBI): domain Eukaryota; kingdom Fungi; phylum Ascomycota; class Pichiomycetes; order Serinales; family Debaryomycetaceae; genus Priceomyces; species Priceomyces fermenticarens. The sequence goes on along the minus strand of JAJMEZ010000002.1, from coordinate 314,292 downwards.
TTGCAGAGATAATTGTAGGTGTCGAGGATCTCCATAAAAGAGGAATAATTCATAGAGACTTGAAGCCTGATAATATTTTGATTGATAGCAATGGCCATTTGAAACTTACAGATTTTGGCCTTTCTAGAATTGGTATTGTCCGTAGACAAGAAAGGCCACAACGGAAGAGTAGTACCTCAGAAAGGGCACTAGAGATTTTCAGGAAAAGTATGACAAGTGGTCTGCAAACCGCGCCAGCCACTCAGGGTCAGAGCTTAGGAACATCACTGGCCAATGAGTCTCCTGTTTTAGATTTTGGGTCTAGAAAACAGAACTTCGTTACTCCATTTTCATTATCTCCGGCTATGGGAACCAAACCTACTGGTATCAGCAATTCCCTCACTTCTTCGCCAACTGTCAGTTATACTGAGAACTTTAACTTTCCTCTGCAGGGTGGCTCTAATCAGAGGTCAAACTCTTTTGGGAAGGGTAGGTCAGGTTCAGTTTCCAGCTACATTGATTCTCCTCTACTTAAAAGTCATGTTGCATCTTCTGATTCATCAATTGCCGTAGTTGATGACGATTTTCAAATAAGTCCCTTTCAGTACCCATCTGTATCATCATATGCATTATTTGATGCTAAAAATGATCGTGAACTTAAGAGGTTTGTTGGAACACCGGATTATTTGGCGCCTGAAACAATTGAAGGGATTGGTCAAAGCGAAGCTTCTGACTGGTGGTCTTTAGGAACTATTTTATTCGAGTTTTTATTTGGATATCCGCCTTTTCACGCAGATACTCCCGATAAAGTGTTTAAGAATATTTTAAACGGTGATATAGATTGGCCTCCTTTACCGGAGGAAGAATTCAACGAATTCTGCTCACCTAGTGCAAAGGACTTAATTGAGAGATTGTTAACTTTAAAGATTGAAGATAGGCTAGGTTACAATGGGGCTGAAGAAATAATGGTACACCCTTTTTTTGATGGAATACAGTGGGATACTTTGTTTGAGGATCCTGCCTGTTTTGTTCCGCAGCTAGATGATCCTGAAGCTACCGACTACTTTGATCTTAGGGGAGCTGATCTTTCAACGTTTCCTAAGGAAGACTCTGATGAAGGTGAAGTTGATACCCAAGTTGAGTCCACTATAGGTGGAGATACAGAATCTCCCAATTATCTGTATTCGTTACCGGGATATTTTCAACCAAGATTAAAGAAAGAAAGAAGAGGTAGCAGATTAGCAGATCCTTCCGAGTTTGGATCTTTTCACTTTCGGAATTTGAATGTTCTCGAAAAGGCAAACAAGGATGCTATTAACAGATTGAAGAACGAGCATCTAGAACATAGAGGGAGTTTCTCATCTTCTTCGTCTGATTCCACTCCGATTTCAAGGTCCAGAGGATATTCCTTTGGTAGCGGATCTAAAGGTAGCCCATTTAAGCGGCCAGTATCACCTCAAGGTATCTTACAACAAAGATCATCCTCGCCACATAGAGAGCTATTGTCCCCTCAGCAAGCCAAAAATGAGCTAACTACAATTAATCCTAGTGGAAGTTCTAGTGGGGATGAAGTAGCTAGTGAAAGGCCTTCGCAATTAAGTGAGAGTGGACCCAGACACCGAAGTTCATGGAGTACTCTTCCTAAACATGTCGTGAATTCCTCAGACTTTTCACCGTCGAATTCTGACTCTGAAGACTCAAGAGCACTAATGAGAGTAAAGAAGAGAAGGGAAACATCGAAAAGAATGAGCTCCTTTTCAAGTCATTCGGATATTTCAAACCCAGTCCTAGAAATAGATGTACTCTATTGTGAATCGATTCCCTCCGTTCGTCATGGTGTTACTAAGATACTTGAAAAATGTGGATGCATTGTGGTAGCAATATCGGATGGCGATGAGCTTGTCAGAAGAGGTACCAGTCCAGTTAAATTTGACCTTATATTTACTGCTTTAAAGTTAGGTAAAATCCATGCGTCCGATGCAATTAAGCTAATAAAGTACACACCGGGCCCGAATTCGAATTCTCCTATTATTGCTATAACATCATCTGGAGAAGAAGCACAAGAACTTAGTATCTTTGATGATATTATCAAAAAACCAGCAACCCAGGAGGCAATACTGAAAACAATCACGAAGTTTATGAAGAATGACGAAGCTATTGAAAGTGATATTGAAGGTGGGGATAAATCTTGAATGTCGTCGTTAATATACATGTACCTATAAGTTATCTAAATGAGATCAGACTATGTTTCTAAACCAATCTACTCTTGGCTCCCAGATTCCGAATCCTTCACTTTATCTGTGATGGTTTTTGTTTCGTCCTCACTTTTTAAATAATTGTCTCTGTACCACTTAAGTTGATTTATACTCTCCAAAATATCTGATTTAGCAGTATGGTTCCCCACTTTCTTCGGAAACGCTTTCATGAGTTTAGGATTGTGTCTATAACCAATTTCCATGATTGAAGATACATCTATGAGCCTGTAATGCAAATAATCAATAACATTTGGGAATTCTCTCTGCATGAAAAATTTGTCCATATGGATCGAGTTTCCCGCCATTATCGCTTTATTCTTTTCACCTACATGATATTTGATATATCCAAGTATCTCATCTTGAACTTTAGTCAAGGTTTTATCAGGATTTGCCAATACCTTCGCAGTTAAGCCAGATTTACCATGCTGATTGATGCACCACTCATTCATAGAATTTAATAGCTCTTGAGGATAGTAAATTGTTGACTCATAACCTTCGTCGTCAACAATGTTCAAATTTCCATCGGTAATAATACAGCAAATCTCGATTATGTGATCTTTGTATACATTGAGTCCAGTCATCTCGCAATCAATCCACACAATAGGTTTCCACAAGGGGGTCTTGAAGTTTTTAACAATTTGGCGCATCTGATTCAAAGTACTATCTTTCACACCTTCTTTTGGCGTGATTATGTCTCTTGTAGACTCGACAGAAACCTGGCTAGTGTTGTTCAAGTCTTTCTCTTGAGCATTAGTGTCAGGTTTCATCCTCTTGACATGCCTCTCGACATTAGAGTCTACTTTCAGATTAGAACTCGTTACTGGTACATATGACATACTAGCTCTAAGTATATGATTTGATTTTAGCCTCGTAAAGTTAAGCCAAGGCCTTAGCATTAATCTTGAACTACCTGTTTTTGAGGAGATCAGCTAAAAAAAAAAACATCTTTTTCCAAAAAAATGTTTCGTTTATCATAATCGCATACATTAACTATTTCTTAAAAGGTATGACATTTGCTAAGAAGTTTGACAAGTTTTACTATTGGTTTTTTATCGCACATATCCCTATAACTATCTTCATCGATCTGGGAATTATCACGCCGCAAGAGCATCAATTGAAGGTTACAAAGGTACTCAGCTCTTTTCATGTCGCTCAGAATAAAGATTTCCTCGCAGCAACACCCCCCTTGTGGTTCCAAACATTCGTTGTACTTGAACTCGTGGCTCAATTGCCCTACTTCTTCATTGGGGCATATCAATTACGTTTAGATGACAAAAAAAGATACCCATTCATGTTGTTATATGGATTCAATGCCGCGTTCACTACATTGGTTTGTATTGTCTACATCATTTCAGAATACAAGAATCATGGATTGACAGATAATGAAGCCTACAAATTGGCAGCAATATATTCTCCTTACTTGTTCATTCCACTAGGTATGTTAGTGGATTACACGCAAAGGACAACAAAGCTCATCATTCAAAAGGAAAAAGCTCTATAGATCTTTCAGACACAATTCCTGATTCTTTCAATACAATTTCATAAAAATAGTACGTCGATTAGCCACCATTATCTTATTTAATTGTATTTGGAGATCAATTCCTCTGCAAACTTAATATATTCCGCTTCAGCATCTTCTTTTGATTTACCCTCTAAATCTTTCCAAGCTTGCCACTTATACTTACCCTTCAAGTCGAGGAAACCTGGCTTATCAGTATTGTTGTCACCAACAGTGGCTTGTTTGAATAAACCATAGAGTTTTAATAGGTCATCGTCACCAGGGCGCGTAGCCAAGTTTTGAACAGCGTTTGCCTGTGAGTGGTTAGCATTAACATTATTGCTTTCAATGAGTAAAGTAGCAGAGTACTAAAACTATATCCGAGCATATCAGAATCTTACCTTTTCATTGAATTCTTGAGATACCATCTTGCTTCCCTCAATTAATGTTACAAGTTGTCTCAATTAATTTACATCAATTAATCTCTGACACATCATCACTTTTTGGAAGCCTTGTGGACTGCATATCACCATCCATATTTTTAGGTCTAAGGATGCGAGGACAAAGTGCAATTTTGCATCATTTGAACTTATTGTTAGGACCAAAACTAAGGTCCGCATTTACTTCATCACTCGATGAACAAAAGTACCCCCTCGTAAAAGAATTTGTAAGTTAGGAACTTGCGATGTTGGGCACATTGTTTTACCCCGATAATTATTATGCTGGCTCGTCTTTTCTTTTGCCAGAGCAGTCACGCTTCACTTTAAGCGCTTTGTCATAAACTTAGTAGCGCACGGAACGGGATCACTATTTTCAATGCCCGTTAAAATGCGACGGCTTACAAAAAAGCGGAGCTAAGAAGGACTTACCTAAGCGCTTTTTCTTAATTTTATAATACGTGTTCGGACTATGCCTAATTGGGCTAAACGGCACCTTTCCGGCTGTAACTCGAGCCCCAAAACGGAGTAAAGCTGACTGCAAAACGGCTTTAAACCCTTTCTCTATAGCTACGTATATATTATAAATAAACATCCCCAAGTCTCAGGGACTTTTTTTGCATTTCTCGGTCTATAGTGATAATTCAAGTAAAGGCTTTCAATCTCAAAGCGAAAGTTAATAGCTATATATAACCTGGTGTAAAGTGCCAAACAGAAATTAGGACCAAATAGAACGTAGGGCACGATAATACATTATACTATAATGAAGAACCATTTAGTGGACACTTCAGGTAATATTTGGAAACCAGAGTTTGACCAGACTCTAGGTCAGACATATTATGTTAATCTTCAAGATGGAGCAGTGACATTTGATCTAGCAACGGAGGTATGCCATAAGCTGGACCCTGCTGGTAAGAAGAGTGATGGCTTGTTGTCTTCATTAAGACGGAGACACAGTTCCGACTCTACTAAGAGCACTCAGCTGAATGCCGCAACTAAAAAAAGGTCTTCCATTTCAAGAATAGGTACATTCTTCCAGAAAAATAAACTGACAGACTACAATTACAAAGAGGGTAGCATCAGTTCTCATAATTTGTTTGAGGATAGGTACGAAAAAAACGACACACAGAAGGAAAGAAATGATCTCCAAGGGCGGAATTCTTTCGCAAACGCCAATAGGTTTGATGACGAATATTTATTAAATAACCCAGAGAACTTCAGGAACTTTGCTGGGACTTCGCTTGCATTCTACGACTCAGACACTGAAAGCCAAGATAGCTCAGAGTCCATTCAATCGTATTCTGTGTCTGAATACGAACTTGGTTATGAGTTAGACTATAGGAGACAAGAAGAGAGGAAAGAGCTTAGAGAGCAAATATTACGTCAGTTACAATCATGACCCGTTTGCCGAATGTATATATTTTTTTACGAATCCTATGACCTAAATAATTAATATTTTTAATATGACAAGTTACACATTAAGTGGTATCAGTATATCTATACCTTCAATTATTTCATCCAAAGCACCTAGATTTCTGTAAGTAGATTTTGCTATTTCTTCTTCTTTCTTTGCCTTTTCCATCATCATCTTTTCATAATTTAACTTAGCATCATTGAGGGCCTTTTCATTCTCTTCGCTTATAATATCTTCATAGTAAACGCTAGTTGAAGTTTTCAACCTTTGAAACGGATCATTTTCAAGGGCACTTGTAGTCTTTCTCAAAACACTGTTCCTTATTTCCGCCTTTCTGATATTGAATTGGTTCAACTTTCTGTTACGCTCATTCACTTTTGACATGGTATTCAAAGCATCTGATACTTGTTGGGTTTTGCTCTGAGTGACTATACTGTCCTCCAACTTCTTCAATTTTTCAGTGGCTTCCTTCACTTTTTCAGAATTATTCTCTTGTTGAGCAATAGTAAGCTCATCTCGTAATTTGGTTTTCTGGAAAACTGCATCAAAACCACCCAAATCTGTCTCAAGTTTATGCTTTTTGTCAATCATTTCATTGACATCCTTGTCACTAACACCCCGGTTCATCAAGTGCTGTAATTGAGCAAACTTCTCATCGACGTCATCAAGATAATCAATATCCTCATCTTCTTTCGACAATTCTCTAAGATATTTATCATATTCTTCCTGGTTTATAGGAGCATCACTGAAAACGGTGATTGGGAATTCTTTAGTTTGAGCCCTGTTCTGGCTCACGAGCAAGTAAATATCCGTTTTGAATCCAGGTAGAGAATAAGCTTTCCCGGGATGGTTTTTGACCTCAGTAATTTTGACCATTCTATACATCGCCCTTCTTGTTCTATTGTCGATTCCCAAGTTTACTTTGGCATAACAATCTGTAATTGTTTCCACAAAGTCACTGTAATAGCAATACTTGTGCATAAAAGATCTACCAACCCTAACTTTGTTGATGTCAGCGACCTCCGCACGCTTATACGATCTCCTTGTCTTGCTCTTTGACGGGCCACCCCACACTACTTCGTCTTCACCGTATCCATCGTCATCGTCATCAATAAAATCATCTTCGTCCTCCGGTGCCTCATCCTTATCAGATCCTTCATCATAAGTATCTAAACCTTCTCTTTGTCTCAGTTTTTGCTCTCTTTGTTTCCTTAACTCACTTAATTTATCTTGTTTAGAACTTGATTTCGTACTGGCCTTTTGTCTAGCACTGCTTCTAGTTGCCTTGACTGGCGCTGGTTCATGGCGTCTCATTCTTTCACGCAAATAGATTGTTTCCTTGTATTTATCCATTTCCTGCTCTCTTTCAAACAATATCTGCTCTCTCTCGATTTCATCCATTCTCTCAAGCTCCTCTCTATCATCTTCATCCTTGTACTTGCCTTCCAAAGGATAAGGATTCACAACATCATCAGCATCTTGGTCCTCTTCCTCATTGGCAGATTGATTGGCTTCGTAGTCGCTTTGATCCCCATCTTCATTATCATTTTCAGAAACTTCATCAGATTCTACTTTTCTTCTTTTCGACTGTTCAGTAGAAGACGTCGACCGTTTCGGGGTGATAGCCTCATCTTCAGAAGCAGATCCACCGCCTGCAGCCAACGCTAGTAAATCATCTTCTAAATCTGACATGTTGTCTATGTATTATCAGAACTAATTGGAAATTTTGAAGTGTTTCCTGTTTTTTCGAGTTCACAGTAAATGTCGCACACTCCAAATGGACGACTGAAACGACATTTATGGTCAACAACCTCTAAACTTCAAAGCCTAACAAAGATACCAATAACTGTCCAATAAGCTATAATTGAGATAAAAACTTATTAAGTTAAAACTCAACCTCTCATGTCTTCTAAAATAATACCGAAAGCAAAACAATCTGAGCCTGACTCCTATAAATTACGCAATTCTTTCTTGATAAAACGGATGCTTAACATTCAAGATTGAGCTGTCACTGTTTGAATTATGATTTAAAACAGAACTATTTCTTAGAAGTTAAGCTCACATGAATATATTTATATTGCATTTTTAATCCAACCTCTTTTGTTCAAAACTACAACTGAGAGTTAAGAACCGTTATTTAAATGACATCAAAAGAAGTCACACGTAGCAAGAATGTGTGTGTTTTTTTTTGCTTTTAGAGTAGTGGGAACTATGTGATAAAGTTCGAGTCTAATATTCACATGGACTAAGTGACCAGGAGGAAACGGCTGCAAAATAACCTTGTTCTGCAATATACCAGACCCACCTGTAATTGTGAGACCTCATTACGTCCAATTGCGTCGAGGAGCCCTTAACCACATTTGAAGAATCTTGAGGTGAAAGGTGTAGAATCATACAAAACAAGTTTCCCCAATAAATGGGTGCTGCTTAAAAGACAGGGATGGATATACGGCACTTAGTGAACGATATAGATTGTAATGGTGCTGAGACTTTTACATCTCGATCTATTAAGCGAAACGATCAAGATGACAGTCAGAGTAATAAAAGGCCACGGCCAGCTGTGATTGACGAAGCCAAGCTTCTTGATACATCTCATAGCGATAGTTTTAATAATTTAAATCCCTCAAGGGTAACAGCTCCTAGTCAAGGAAAAGATAGAAGCAATAAAGAAGAAAATACATACAATGGTAACAAAATTTCCAGTAACCACGAATTGCTTAAGACGTTGTCGTTAAATTGTGACAAAAGCCTAAGACTCAATAAAGTGAGGTTCCAAGATAGTAATCTTCCCAGGTTTAATACTTTCGAATCCCTCAGTGAAGCTGAACAAATTAGCATAAAACATAACATTGTGAGTTCAATACATGAAAGATATGTGAAGCCATTGTTTGAGATAAATGGATATAAGTGGATTAGAAAAGAAGTACCAAGTAAGGGAAAGGGCCTGAAAGTATTCTCTGTAAAATATTGCTGTTCTCAGCAAAAACTATCATCTAAAAAGATTACAGACAGAAGTAGGCAATTGACCCACCCGTTAAAAGAATTTGACTGTGAATCTAAGTATTCTATAAAGTACATGTGGTCCACGCAAACCGTGGAAGTAAATTATCATCACAACCCTCATCCCCCTTACAAAAGGTTACCGGAAAAGCTCAAATGTTTTATTGTTGAAAGGCTTGATATGAAAGCCGTTGACTTGTACAACGAAATTCTCAATGATGAACAATTTAGTGATATCAAGCATTTAATCTTCTTCTCAAAGGTTCAAAGTTATTGGTCCAAGGAAAGGACAAAAAGGAGGCATGAATCCACCAAAGAGGCGTTCAAAAAGTTTTTTAAGGAATGACGAATATAGTTGTCCATAGCATACATAAATTTTACGCATTCTGCAGAGGTGTATCAAATGCTAGATGGGGGTTATAATAACCTGACTCATAGCGCTAACAAAATAGATACAAATCTACAAGTTGTCTGTTTTGAATAACTTCAATATTTTAAGCTATAAAAGAGATTAAAATGAAGTTGCTCAGATAGCACCGTTTTTATATGATATGAATTTCTTTTAAAGAAGATAACTTTCAAGTTAGCTTAACGCAATCTTCTTGCTTCTCTTTCAGATTCCATCAAGCATAAGATGTCATTTTCCCTTACAGGACCCTTAACATTTCTAACGATACTTCTTGATGCATCTTCCAAGAACTGAACTCTAACTTGGGTGACACCACCCCTGGAACCTGTTCTTCCTAAAACCTTGATAACCTTGGCCAATGTAACTGGAGTTTTAGTGTCCTGTAACTTGTTAGTTATTATTCAATTAAAGAGAAAGAGGTCATCACAATGCACAGCAAAATAATAACAAATACAATAACAGTGAATCACTCGGAAAGAGAGAAAATGTCACTTTCTTATCTTTAAAAACATACCATTTTTATGTATACTGTGTAAATTCTTAGGATTCCTTTCTTCTATCGTTCAATTTTGAAAAAGTGAAAAAGATTATCGTGTCAACGCACTACCTTTTATTTTCGTTTTGAGGTTTTGAAAAGGTCGTGTCTGCTTACTCCCATTAGCTCCGTTAATACCGAGATGAGCGGCTTATCTTGATATTGTGCCGGGAGACGGATGTAATGCATGCCCGTTTCCATATGTTAAAATGAGAGGCAAAATTTCTAATCTATACTTGTCCTAGATAAACGTATCTTTATCGGTTATTTCCATCGTAGGGGGCATTTGAGGGTTCAAAGTTATGACAGATTCAGAAAGCTTGGAAATTGGGAAACATACTGTTGACAGTTATGAGAAAGATAAGGATAAGCTTCAGAAATTCACCTTCAAGAAGTCCTTCAATGATTGGATAAAGCACATGTTTTCTTCTAAATATACTGATTCCAAAGCAGAATTCAGATTACTCTCTACCTTATCTTTTTTTCCGGAGAGTGATGGGAAACGAGTAGCTAAACTTATTAACACTGAAACTAAGAAAGGATCTTACATTCATGAATTGTTCATCGAAAACATAGAGAAGGATCCTACAAAGGATTCTGAGTCTAAGGTTAAGGATGTAGTTTTAGTTCATGGGTATGGTGCTGCTTTAGGCTTTTTCGTAGACAACTATGATGCCCTCTCATCGTTACCAGGTATAAAGATACATGCCATTGATATGCCCGGCTTTGGCTTATCTACACGTGAAAAGTTCCCCAACTTCCCGTCATCCACGGTAGAAGATGTCAAGAAGGTAGAAGATTGGTATATTGATTCAATAGAAGAATGGAGAAAGAAAAGACATATTGATCGATTCATCCTCATTGGTCATTCATTTGGAGCTTACTTGAGTGGTGTCTATGCTATGAAGTACAACAAAGTTCTTCTGAGCACGGATGGTCCTAAATCATTGATAGAGAAGCTCATATTGGTCAGTCCTCCTGGATTAGAAAGGAATAAACACTCTTTGTTGAAAAATATGCCACCTCAAGCATCAATTAGTATGTCCCAAAGGGACCTCGAAAATCATGAAGACACTGAACATAATTTACTGCGTGAACTCACAGATAGTCACGAGAAGATAGTTCAACAGGATGTACACATGAAAAATGAAATGTCTGAAGTGGAGAAGTCGTATCGTTATAAACTATTTATGTACTTATGGAGAAACAACTATTCCCCTTTGAGTATTTTTCGAGCTGCTGGTCCATGGAAATCAAGTATACTTTCAAGATGGTCAACATCTAAACTCAGTCATGTTTATGCTCGAGACCCGCAACAATTTGCAAATATGCATGATTATATCTATAGAATATCAAACGCGAAAGGGTCAGGGGAGTATGGAATTATGCGCATTTTGGACGTAGGTGCTGTTCCCAAGCTTCCGTTGTTAGATAGGTGTCCGGAGATTTATGCTTCAATGAAGCTTCCAACTCTTTGGATGTATGGGGAAAGTGATTGGATTGACGAGAGAAATGGATACGAAATGATGAAAGAAATCAACAAAATCTCGCAAAAGTTGTATTCCGAAAATTTAGCTAAACACAAAATAATACCTAGGGCTGGTCACCATCCTTATCTAGATAACCCTGTGGATTTCACGAAGGAAATACGTAAATTTATCGAAAATTAGCTCTCAAATAAAAAATCCATTTTGTTTGTGGGTTTTCATTTATATTATGATTAGCATTTTAGATATTTGTGCATTCTTTTAGGTATAGTTTAAGGTTTAATTGGTATTCTTATTTGATACTTTTAGCTTTTCTGAGAATTCTCTCATTTGCGAAAATATTCTAGATTTAAATATCTCAAGACCCTGATTCACTAGTTCGTAAGGATCAAGATATGCCACTTCACCAGTTGTTGGAATAAAAGAATCGAAAGTATTCTGGATTTCAGTATAGGAAGCGCTACGTGTTTCATTTAGTCGTGGTTTTGATGCCTTAGAAAAGATCCCTCTTTGACTGCTTGCGCGTTCTTGGTTCGGATTCTCGAATTTTTCGCACCCATCCATTGAAGATGAACTATTTTCGTCAAGGGCATAAATGGATTTAGAATCCCTGTAGAATTCGTTCTTAGAAGTGAATAAAGAAGAGACTTTCCCATTATTTTCACATACGGTATCAACACCACTACTGTGACGATGCTTCCCATCCGCTACCTTTTGTTGTTGAAAGCGGGTTGCTCCCAGCGGTATTCTACCCTTTTTCGACGGACTATCAAATAAAAAATTCGAGATTTCGTACCTTCGTGAATCCCTTTCTTCAGAAGTACTCGAAGGGGTTACGGAACTAGAAAAAATTTGAGTTGCATATTCTTTTTCGGGTTTGTCCTCCGCTCCACTCGAATCTGGAGGTGTAGGACCAGTAAGATCAATGACTTCATCACTGATACTGCGACAAGTGGTAGTCAGGGAATCAGCTTCATGAGCATAAAAAATGGATGAAAATCCACTATTACGATTACAAGGACTGGACATTTGGTTGTCGTATGCTTGGAGCGACTCACGTTGATTTTCTTCTTTCAGGATTGGAGAATCTATAGACGAACTTAATGAGCTTCTCTCAACCTCAAGTCTATTTCTGAGACCATTGATAGCTAATGGTTCCCTTACTACTGAAGCCCTTGTAGGCTTCTCCGATCCGAGCTTTAGGCACTTGACAAATGAGCTGAAAGACTCAGAATTTCTAATCTTCATTTCGAGTACAAAATTTTTCGCCGAAATATCTCTTTCATTCCATGGATCCCAAAAACAGCCACTAGTATTATCGAAAACCATTCTAACGGAACAACCAAGTGTTGCGAAAGACTCTAATTTTCTTAAGTCAAAGAAAAGTGACGAAAGCCTAGAATCAGCAAGGAGGTCGATCCATAAGATCATTATACAACCATGGATCTGAGTGAGACTCAATTGATTCAAACGGTAGTCATTGTTCCACTGTCTTACAGTGGGACATTTTACTATGTCTAGCTGAAACAAATTACCAAATTGCTTTTTGAAAGTCTCAAGATATCGGATAGCGGAGAACAGACCGGACAGGAAGTCATTTGGGAAATCAAAAGACAATAACTCCTTCAATATATTATATTCTGTCACTTCCTCTAATTTTCCCACCAATTCAATAATAAGATTGCAAGTTGTAAAGTCATCATTTGCTTGTAGTTTTTGGGCTAGCGAAGTTCTTAATTTGCAGCATTCAGACATTATTTCTGTGATAGAAATCGCGACATTCTTAGTGTCCTCAGAGTATAACATGTTTAGCACGATGCAACCATAAATCCAAGAGAAATCAGTGCTTGAAAAGAAACCTTTGAGCAAGGAGCTTATAAGCGAATGATCTAAGTCCCTGGGACAAAGTTTCTAGAAGTTAGTATGTGTGCACTAAGTTGCTGCAATATTTTATATCACTTACTACCAACAACGACCAGCGATTTATGAAAGGTCTTGTTTTCATAAACCATGGATTAGTTATCATAACTATTATAAGACACATTAAGTTTTGTTTTACTTGTAGTTCGAAATCAGACTTGAATGAAAGTTCAAGTATGATTTCGAGATACTCTCCAAGACATAAAATATCAGAGCCTTGTTTTAAGCTTCCAATTACTTTCTTAGCCGTGAAACAGTTGACTTCACTTATTTCAGGTATGCCTCTACACCTTTGCAAATCCTCAATGATATCTTCCAAAGCTTCTCTTATGACGATGCTATATTCCATGCTCTGTTTTCTTTTAATATTTAACCTCGACCTCAGAGGTATTACAAGATGAATTAAATTATTGTAATCTTTTGTTATAAAGGAATATAAAAATGAATGCTCTTGTATTCATATTCTAATTTATAACTTCGATAAATAACAACATTGGTTGCAAGAAATTACCTTCAAATAGCAGGTTTGCGCACGACATATCTTATCAAAAATTTTTTTTGAAATGGAAAGCACTCGCACTCAACACCAAACGAGTTTTATAAACTGCACCAAGGTTTTTGACACAGACAATAATAATATGGCGTCAACGGAAGAGCTCGCAGAGGCTTTCCGTAAAGTAGGTCTCTCTGAAAAGAAGATTGATGAAGTAACAAAGAATAAAAAAGTTTCCAAGTCATTATATGAGATTATCGAGGAGACGAATGAGTCACCTGTTGATGAGAAGAAAATTGCTTTGTTACAACATTTAGCAACCGAGTGTAAGGGACAAGAGATCCCCAGACGTGAGCTTGTCTCCAGAGCCGTTGTGGATGGACGCTTAAAGACCAATTTACAGGTCACTGAAGCCTACAAGTATGTAAAGGAAAACCCTACGAGCGCTACTGCAAAGGAATTAGATGAAAAATCAGGTGTAGGGATAGAAATTACACCAGAGAAAGTCAAAGAAGAAATTTCAAAGTACATTGACGATCATAAGGAAGGTATTGAGGCAAAGAGGTACGCTGGTGTTCCTTCACTTTTGGGCGAAGTAAAGAAGATTCCTTCTTTGAAATGGGCAGCACCAGGTCTTTTCAAGCCTATCATTGACGAATTAGTATTGAAGATTCTTGGTCCAAAGGACGAAAGAGATGTGGTAACTAAGGAAAAGAAAAAGACCAAGAAACAAGCACCTAAGAAAGATAATAAGGTCGAGCCCCAAAGGTCAATGTTCACAGAAGGATTTTTAGGGGACTTGCATAAGCCTGGTGAAAATCCACAAAAATATCCTGAATTAATGAAATATCATTTAGATTACACTAAGGGTAAAGTTTTTACAAGGTTTCCTCCCGAACCTAATGGATACTTGCATATTGGTCATTCTAAAGCCATCATGATTAACTTTGGTTATGCTGCTTTTCACGACGGGAAATGTTATTTAAGGTTTGATGATACTAATCCTGAGGCCGAAAGTGCAGTATACTTTCAATCAATTTTAGACATTGTGGAATGGTTAGGATTTAAGCCCTGGAAAGTGACATATTCGTCCGACTATTTCGATAAATTGTATGATTTGGCAGAGAAGTTAATTTTGGATGGAAGAGCATATGTTTGTCACTGTACTGCCGAGCAAGTCAAGGAACAGAGAGGTCTTAAATCAGATGGTACATTGGGAGGAGAAAGATCCGCCTGTCCTCACAGAGATAGACTGCCAGAGGATAACCTTGATGATTTCAGAAAAATGAGAGATGGAAAGTATAAGCACGGTCAAGCAACATTAAGAATGAAACAAGACTTGCAATCGCCATCACCTCAAATGTGGGATTTAGTGGCTTATAGAATTGTCAATGCCCCACATGAGAGAACAGGAGATAAATGGAAAATCTATCCAACATATGACTTTACCCATTGTTTGGTTGATTCTATGGAGAATATTAGCCACTCCTTATGTACCACGGAGTTTATTTTATCCAGAGAGTCTTATGAATGGCTCTGTGACCAATTGCATGTTTATAGACCAGCCCAAAGAGAATATGGTAGATTGAACATCACTGGCACAGTTCTCTCTAAAAGGAAGATCGCCAAGTTGGTAGAAGATGGAATAGTTAGAGGATGGGACGACCCGCGTTTATACACCTTGGATGCTATTAGGCGTCGTGGTGTACCTCCCGGAGCTATTTTAACTTTCATTAACACCTTGGGTGTGACTACTTCTGTAACAAACATCCAAGCTGTTAGATTTGATAGTGCAATCAGATCATACTTGGATAGCACAACTCCGAGATTAATGATGATCTTGGATCCCATTGAGGTAGAAATAGAAAATTTACCAGAGGATTACCATGAAGAGGTAGAGATTCCTTTTAAACCAGGCGAAAATGACAAATTTGGAGCAAGGAAAATCCCATTCACCAAAAGAGTCTACATTGACCGTTCAGACTATCGCGATGAGATTTCTTCTGAGTACTTTAGGTTAGCTCCAGGGCAACCCGTCGGATTGATGAAAGTTCCCCATACCATTAGTGTTAAATCTGTAGAGAAAGACGACAAAGGGGATGTTAAGAAAGTTGTCGCTCATTACGATAAAGATTCTAAGGGAAAGCCAAAGACTTTTATCCAATGGGTTCCTAAAGCTAAGGCTATCAAGATTGCGGAAGTGAGAATACACAATCGTCTCTTCTTGAGCGAAAATCCTTCAGCACATCCACAAGGCTATCTTAATGACCTCAACCCTGACTCTGAAGAAGTCATCAAGACAGCAGTCATTGAACCGGCATTCAAGGAGATCCAAGAAAAATCCCCTATGAATATTCCTGCTCCTAATTCCGACTTTAATATTAAAGAGAAGAAAGGAAAGGAAGTTGTGAGATTCCAAGCTCTAAGAATAGGCTACTTCGCTTTAGATAAAGACGCGAACGATGAAACGATAGTACTTAACAGGATAGTGACACTAAAGGAAGATGCTGCGAAAGATAACTGAGCGCGGCTTTGAAATTGTGATCCTAAACAGGTAAAAATCAATTCTAAGCTCAATTATTTTGATAAGAACCCCAGATTCCCCACGAAACATAACTGAAATGCTTATATGCACCATTATGGGGGAGACTTACATGTAAGTATATACGTGAGCATTAAATAAACATTATCTTGTAAAAATCCGAAATAATTGACTCAATCGTTTAATTATGCATCTTCTTGAAGGTGATCTACTCTTATTTTCTTGCTTTGACGCGTTCAGCCAAGAAAGTCTGTATCTGGCCTTTTTAAGGACATAATTTCAAGCGATGAGGGGCCAAGTTTTGTCGAAGCAAAGAACCACAAAGCTATTTTAGATCACAAAATCGAACCATACATGAGCCCGCAGACCCTGAACACAAAAGAAAAAACATACAACTACAAGATCAACGATTTTCTACGTAGTCTGGCTTGATATGATATAGTTCACACATATCACTTTTCAGCGCCATTAGGTTTCACTTGTAAATGCCCTCTCATGGTACAAAATAATAGTGGACCCCACTTTGTAAAGTAGCTGAAACAAGGGATCCCTCATCGATTTCCTAATTAGCCACGCAGGCGGACTGCGAAAATTTTCAAATAAAGTTTGGTAACACCATGCCGCTGCTCGAGGGGTATCAAAAAAGACCGAAGAAAAGGCACCTAACTCAAGCTATGTATAATATAATCATGCATTATTGGAGATTATAGAAATTTTCATTCCTATTACCACATATATTTTTACCATGCAAGTAATCTAGACACAATTTTTCATCCCCACAAGTTTTATGTGGTGAAAAGATTATTTTTTACGAGGGCACCAAACTGGGAGGGGGTGCCCGTTTCCCTCATAAAACACGTATTATTCTACCTTCCAACAAAAAAAAAGTTGTATTCAAACCATAAGTTGATAGTTTTCTGCGCCCTACTCAACGCGCATCACTCAATACTCCACACCTTTAGGCATGCGCTCCTTAATCTTAAGCGCGCGATTACACACAGAACTGTTCCTCCACAATTCAGCCTTCGTAGACCCTAAGATAAGAGAAGAAGCATGGAGTGTAAAGAGTGCAGCCATTTTGACTTTTACCTCATGTGGGAGATCGCAGCGCGTCGGACATAGATAAAGTTAAAACGTACATATTATTACAATAGAGTCAAAGCGAGCTGCCTTTTTCTTTTTTGGAAACTCAACAAAAAAATCGAGATCGGAAACACCCCTTACAAAAACATTTTAAATTTAAATATCCCTGCCGCTGGTGAAAAAAAAATTGCAAATAGCAATATTACATAGCACACAAGAGCATTTTTTACGTAGCTACAGGGTAGCATATACAATAGCGTTTTCGCTACAAAGTTCCGAGTACATATTTAGGAATTTTTCTTAGGGTTCTTTGGCAGCAATCACCGAAGGGATTTTTACGGCCACAGAATTAGTAATATACACATGGAAAGAGTAGACGGCAAGGGTCATATCCCTTTAGCCCCTGACTTCAAAGAAGAAGTTACTCATTATGATTATGAATCTTTCCGAGGTATCGAAAAGAAACCAGAGATACCAAACATACAAATACCACTGATATATTCACAACCGGTTCAGTCATCTGTTGACTCTGTTGACAGCCAGTCTACATTGACTTTTCCCCAGGGAAATGATGAACTACTAACTGCACCTCCGAGCGTCCCGCCTGCTCTCTTGAGGAAAAAATCGGGTGAACTCGTAAAGTCATCATTAAAGTTGTCTAGTTTAGGACGTTCTATGTCAACCTCTAACTTGCCAACGAGCAAATCTGTTCGTTTTGCATCAAGACTAGCGAATGTGAAAATGTTTGATGGTACTGATCTGCCTTCTGTCGTTTCAACGGCAGATAATACACCTTTGCACTCCCCGGAATACAAAGACGACTATTTCGGACCGAAAGGGTACTTTGATTGGAAATGGGGTGATGAAGAAATCAGCGACTTGACTTCCGATGATACATCTTCAGATGATGATGTAGTTTTTGCTGGTCCACAAAAACTCAAGTATGACATAGACTACACAGATGTCCCACTGATTAAAGCCCATGAGAAGGCGAACACAAATTGTTACTTACAATCCGTTAAGTTGTCTGCAGATAAAACAGCTTTGACGGGACTACTTATGGTCAGGAATTTGGCCTTTGAAAAGCACATATCTATCAAAGTTACTAAGAATGGTTGGTGTTCTTCTTTTTATGTAAACAATGCAAGTTACTTGAAGTCATTTGAGGCCATGGGATTTGATCAGTTCAAGTTCCTGTTACCATTGATCAGCATGCCTAGATATTTAAAGCTTGAAATGGTTCTAAGGTATGATGTTAATGGTACAACTTACTGGGACAATAATAACAATCGTAATTACCATATAAACTTGAAACCTTTTGTTAACACCACAGATTCTCCCACAATTGTGAGCTATAATTACGACTTCAAGAACTCTTCTACAAGATTTGACGAACTTATCAACAAACTCTCAAGTTTCGAATACGACAGTGATATGGACTCTAAATCTGCAAGCAGGAAGGTTGGGGCGGTTTCACTGAAACCACTTTCAAAATCCGAACCAAAGGCTAAATCCGAGTTTCATAATAGATATAACATTAATGATGAGCTAGTTAAACCAAGATCATACCCTCCGATAGATGAACCAGTTCATCAAACGTTGAGTAAATCGAATAGACCACCTTTGAAGCCATCATTCTCATCGTCAGACATTTTAAGTGTTAAAACTCCGAGATATTCTCAATCTCACAGACTGAAACAAAAGAATATGGTCGTTCTGCCAAGCTCAGTAACTGGCGCTCAGTTTAATTCAAAGTCATACTCCGATTTATTACAATCGTATTGTTTTTATAATGGGCAGGGCAATACGTTAGGTGCGCAAAATGAAAAATCAAAATCGCTTCCCTCGCTAGAGGATAGCACAATCCATATAAACTCACCTGCTTCTACATTCAATTCTTTTGGGGATTATATTCATATTTAAACAAGTCGATCTTTTCCACATGACTTAATTCAATATTACAATATTAAAAAAGGGCATGCATTCGTTTTATTCTATCCTGAAACAGGGCAAAAAAAATGTGATGATTTAATGCATATTATGACGTTTATTTTACGAGCGGTAATGTTGTAAAATTACACTGTTGAATCCGACATATGAACTATCACATAAATAGATGCTTAGCTTCAAGGCGAGTCTAATTACGCTCTAAATTACGTCGCAAAAATAAAGTTTTACGATAACTTTTCATGGAGACTTGGCTTCCTTTTTATTGTTTGCATGATTTTTTGTTGACATTGGTTCAGTTATTTAGATAAATATACATTTTTATTCGTTTTCGTTCGTGGCTTTAATTTGTCTATTCTTGCAACCAGGGCCTTTGTTCCCAAAACTCATCTTTGATAATATCTGCATGGAGAATTGTAATCTTTGCTTTTTTCTGCTTACTGGTTATTCGTTGTTTCTGTCGTGACGACAAATTATCTTCCGGCAATGTGAGATCATTAAGCTTATCATATTCCCTAACTATGACCGTACCTTTTTTAAAGATTTCTTTTTCATTATTGTAATTAATTTGAAATTCCTTGAACAAAATTTCATTCTTATCACTCGATACCGTTCCTTTTAGTCTATTTTCAGCTTCTTCTGGAGTGTATCCACCCTGAAGTACTAAGGCCCAAAATGTAGTATTATAAAGATTGTTTATGTGACAATCAACTTGCCGCCCACTGAAATAGTCCCTAACGTGGTGTGGCACAGGATACATTACAGCCCTTGCATCAAACATTGGTAGATGGTCTGGTTCTAAATGTTTCTCGGGAAACTCTTTGTTCCATTCAAACATATAATGCACAGATATAGCCGATGCAAATGTCGTTATGATTTTCATTTCTCTTCTTTCGAAAAGTTGACATTGTCTTCTCAATAGGAACGAGTACTCGTCAGAATCTCCATATGCAAGTAAGATATCAGGATATTGTTTCATAAGCTTTTCACTTGCTCTATTCATTACCTCTAGCGCTCTAGCGTCATTTGGCTTCTCGAATTTGTATTTGTTGCTAAATTTATGGAAGCCTTTGCCATCGACTCTAACCACTATATAGGTATCTGGTAATAAAAAGTTCTCCCTTTCAAACTGTTTAACATATTCAAATCTAGAGTTAGCCATAACCACGGTTGAATTGATACATTTATTAAATATTATCACATATCGGTTCATCATTCCATACGAGTCATGTGATCTCATCTGCCAAAATTTTTTTTGATTTAGAAGAAAAATCAAATCCTCATCGCATTGAGAGTAACTTCAATTCTCTTTAAGCTAACAGAGCTCAATAACTGTAGTGATGGGTGCTGAATTCAAAACATTAGAGAGGGAAAGAAGATTTCAAAATCCTCCCAAGGATGATAGTGGATATCCTCTTTTAGCGAACGCAGTTGCTCCACACATTGGTTCTTTCAATGCATTGACTGAAGGACCAGATGGTGGGATTCTTAACTTGGCTGTTAAAGATATCGGAACGAAATCTATATTTGACTCCGAAGATACATTGAGATTAGGGAACAAGTTGAAGATCAGAGTTGATTCTGTACAATTGGCAAAGCCATCAGTTTCGGCAAATGACAAGATATCTGTGAATAGAAGAACGTATCCATCAGAGTGCCGAGAGAGAATGGTAACCTATCGTTCCAGATTAATGATGAAAGTTACCTGGAGTGTAAATGATGGTGAAGAGGTCTCGGAAGTTAGAGAGGCGGGTCAAGTTCCCATTATGTTGAAGTCTAACAGATGTCATCTTGAGAAGCTTTCACCTAATGAGCTAGTCAACCATAAAGAAGAATCTGATGAACTTGGTGGCTACTTCATAGTTAATGGTATTGAAAAGATTATTCGTATGTTGATTGTCCAGCGCCGTAACCATCCAATGGCAATCGTGCGTCCATCATTCGGTAATAGAGGTGCTGCTTATACAAAGTTCGGTATACAAATCAGATGTGTTAGACCTGACCAAACATCCCAGACTAATATTTTGCATTATTTAAATGACGGTAATGTGACATTTAGGTTCTCTTGGAGAAAGAATGAGTATTTGGTTCCTGTAATGATGATTTTAAAGGCATTAGTGGAAACAAATGATAAAGAAATTTTTGATGGAATTGCTGGTAGTGATATTTCGAACTCTTTCTTGACTGATCGTTTGGAGTTGTTATTAAGATCATACAAACTGTATAAACTTTACTCAAAACAAGAAACTTTAGCTTACTTGGGTGACAAGTTTAGAGTCGTGTTTGGTGCTAGCCCTGACATGTCTGATATTGAAGTGGGTAAAGAAGTTTTGAGAAAGATAGTTTTAGTCCATTTGGATAATGATAGTGACAAGTTCAGAATGTTATTATTTATGATTAGAAAATTATACGCCCTTGTTGGTGGTGAATGTTCGCCTGATAACCCAGATGCTACTCAATACCAAGAAGTCCTTTTGGGTGGCTTCTTATATGGTATGATCATAAAAGAAAAGATTGAAGAATATTTGCAAAGTATACGCACCCAGATTCAATCAGATTTGAACCGTGGTATGGCAGTTAATTTTAATGACAGAAAGTACATGTCCAGAGTGTTTTTGAGAATCAATGAGAATATTGGACAAAAGCTTCAGTACTTCTTGTCAACAGGAAACTTAGTTTCGCAGTCAGGTCTTGATTTACAACAGGTTTCTGGATACACTGTTGTAGCCGAAAAAATCAACTTCTACCGTTTTATCTCGCATTTCAGAATGGTTCACAGAGGATCTTTCTTCGCTGAGTTGAAGACAACAGCCGTCAGAAAGCTTTTGCCTGAATCATGGGGATTCTTATGCCCTGTGCACACTCCAGATGGATCACCCTGTGGTTTATTGAACCATTTAGCTCACAAGTGTATGATCGCAACAAAGTCATCTGATGTTTCTACAGTGGCTTCTACTTTACTGCGCTTGGGGGTCTCTCCTGCGGATGCATTTGCATCAGGTCCTAGTGTCTGTTGTGTTCAATTAGATGGTAAAGTTGTAGGATGGACTTCTCATGAGCATGGTAAAGAGGTTGCTGAGGCATTGAGATATTGGAAGGTTGAGGGCTTATATGGCTTACCTCAAGATTTGGAAGTGGGTTATGTCCCCCCTTCAAACAAGGGTCAATATCCTGGATTGTACATATTTGGTGGCCCTGCAAGAATGATGAGAGAAGTCAAATATTTAGCTCTGGAAAAGACAGATATTCTTGGTCCCTTTGAACAAGTATACATGAATATTGCTATTACCCCAGCCGAAATTGAAACCGACCATTCTCATGTTGAGTTTTCTCCAACTAATGTGTTATCTATATTGGCCAATTTAACACCTTTCTCAGACTTCAATCAGTCTCCAAGAAATATGTATCAATGTCAGATGGCTAAACAGACTATGGGTACTCCGGGTGTTGCATTAGCTCATAGGTCTGATAACAAGTTATACCGTTTACAATCGGGTCAAACTCCAATTGTAAAGGCCTCTTTATATGATGACTATGGAATGGATAACTTTCCCAATGGTACCAATGCAGTGGTCGCCGTTATTTCATACACCGGATATGATATGGATGATGCGATGATTATTAACAAATCAGCGGATGAAAGAGGGTTTGGTTATGGTACTGTTTACAAGGTTGAAAAGATTGATTTATCTCTGTCTAGGCGTAGAGGTGACCCAATCACTCAGCATTTCGGTTTTGGAGACGACGAATGGCCAGAATCTTGGAAAGAAAAATTGGATGACGATGGATTTCCACTAATCGGCGTTAAAGTCGAAGAAGGTGATCCCGTTCTTGCTTATTTTGACGATACATTGGGTAAGACTCGTGTCAAGACTTATCATTCTTCTGAACCAGCTTATATTGATGAAGTCAAACTTCTAGGTGAGGATAGTGGTGATGGAGAAGGTCAGCAGATAACTGTTAAATATAGGATCACAAGACAACCAATCATCGGTGATAAATTTTCTTCAAGACATGGTCAAAAGGGTGTTTGTTCTAGAAAATGGCCCCAAATTGATATGCCATTCTCCGAAAGTGGAATTCAACCTGATGTCATCATCAACCCACACGCATTCCCTTCACGTATGACTATCGGTATGTTTGTCGAATCATTAGCAGGTAAAGCTGGTGCCCTTCATGGGATCGCTCAGGAATCAACACCTTGGATATTCAGTGAAGACGATACACCAGCTGACTATTTTGGTGAACAATTAAGAAAAGCAGGTTATAATTACCATGGTAATGAGCCAATGTACTCTGGTGTTACCGGTGAAGAATTAAGAGCCGATATTTACATAGGATGTGTCTACTATCAAAGATTAAGACACATGGTTAACGATAAGTTTCAAGTTAGGTCCACAGGGCCAGTGAATTCGTTGACAATGCAACCAGTGAAGGGACGTAAGAGAGCAGGTGGTATTAGAGTAGGAGAAATGGAAAGGGATGCATTGATTGGTCATGGTACCGCTTTTCTCATGCAAGATAGATTGCTTAATTGTTCCGATTACACCCAGACTTCCATCTGTCGTAACTGTGGTTCCTTGTTGAATACTCAATCTTCGGTCCCAAGGATTGGGGCAATGGCTTCTATGAGATGCCGTAGATGCTCAAAGAAATTAGAATACTACACTAAGAAGGGAGAATACATTGACGAGTCGGAAATCTGGGAAGATGGCAAGGGTAAGAAATTCGTTGGTGGAGAAAATACCACCTCAGTCGCTATACCATTTGTGCTTAAGTACTTAGATTCAGAATTGGCTGCAATGGGTATTAAGTTACGTTATCATGTGAAACCAACATAATTGTGGTCATTGAGATAGAGGATCGCATTTTCTCTTCTAGTTCCTATATATTTTGTATGTTCGTTAAGTCATTTTCACCAAAATCATATAATAAATAGCATGCTTCATATAATTCGGATGTTTGCAAATAATCTCAGTTTTAAGTTTATTTTTTCTTCTTCCTACCGATAAACCTCAAGATCTATCACCTCTATTTTTGATGATAACTTCAGCCATTTGAGAATGAGCAATTATATACTTAGCATTCACCAAATCATTTCCATCCACTCTTTTGATTGCCTCATTCTCATCAGCAACGATACCTGATTCGATATGCCTTTTAATAATGCGATCTCTCACTATATCCAATGGAATATCTAAGAACCAGCTATCATCAGCTTGTGATGCAATTTCTTTCCAAAATTGCTCTTTCAATAACACATAATTTCCTTCAAGAATTACTATCTTTACAGATCCATCTATCACTATGTCATCTTCAGTAGGATCTTTGAGTTCATGATTGAATGACGGCGCCTTGATTGTGTCTTTAACGAACCGTGGATCAGTAAGCTTTTGCACAAGTTTCAATAGGGCCGCAGAATTAAAAGTAAACGGTGCTCCTCTTCTGAAAATGGCATCTTCTGGGTTCGGCATCCCTTGAAGTTCATGCCTATAAAGATGAAAGCCATCTTGTGGTAAGACGACAGAAGGAATATTCTCGTTCAAGTTTTTGACAATTCGAGAAGACAAAGTCGATTTTCCTGATCCAGGGACACCTGCCAAACATATAATGACTCTTTGTTCCTTTCCATTGCTGCTTTTATCTCTGTATATTCTTAAACATCTTTGAACAAGTTCGTTAATTTGGTCATCATATAAAATTTCGGGTTGTGCCATCTCCATATGCAAAAGTATTGAAGGTTTTTTTTATCTCGTGGATAAGAAAACATTGTTCACGAAAAATGTCCGAACTTCCCACAATTTGGTGCACATCTTCCATCAAGTCTATCAATCCTCACAATGTGCTATATGGATTTCAAGTCAATGAAAACGACATCTCATACAGCCTTTACATCACTAATCTAAATGACGTGTGGTTAGAAGAAGTTTCTTCAAGTAAGCTTATCGAAAAAGCAACTACTCAGGGATACGAAGGGATGAATCGTGAAACTTTGAAGAAGTTTTTGAGCACCCTTTCAAAGCGCATTAAAGAACGTGATTTGTCGGAATTGGTATCGCCCATACTGACTACAAGTGAATTGCACATTAAACTTCACTCTGAAGAGTTAAATTGGGACTTCCATTCGCAGTGCGTATGCCCCGAGCGAGCCTCTAAATTTTTCATTGAACTCAATTTGCAGCAATTCCAAATGCATAATTTCCTACAACACGAAGTCAGTGAACTTAAGAAATTAATTGAAGCCAAAGATCAGTATTTAAAATTTTTGACTGAAAATTTAAGACTTTTGCATGGGTCGGATATCCTCAAAAAATACCGAAAAATTCAAAAGCCAGATTTGGCCACTTTAGAAGAGTTCAACGATAATAAATGGTCACGACTTGTAAAAAGGTCATATGTTAATAAGATGGAAGACGGGCATGATAAAGATATTTGGAAACAAATTCAAAAATCCCTTCAAATAAAGGATCCTTGGGAAACTTTGAATGAACTACATCGTAATTCTATCAAAAGCTCAACGCATTCTCAAGAGGGGGGGTCAACCGATTCAAAGAAACCAATTGTAACACAAGCTACGCCCGAAATCTCGCCTAAGAGAAAGAAACCGAAAAGGATAGGGATGATGAGTAACAGGAAATAATTACCTGTTTTCTTTTATCTATGTATGTGCCATATCTTTCCATCTCTTAATAAGAAGGTGTAATGAACTTATTTGTTCCCCATTCATTTCATTATCGTACAATGGAATCAAAAATCTTGACCAAAAATCTATAAAGTTGTTAAGTTCTTCCTTACTGGTGGGTTCTTTGTAATATAGTGCTTGTTTAAGTGAGCTTTTCCCTTTTCCTTTTTCTGAAAATGGCGTGAAAGCTGTCAGTTTAAAGTAATTTTGGAAAACGGGAAACCAGAACCTAATTATAACTCCGGAACTCTGTTCCAAGGTTCTTAGAGTATCTTCCTCGTAATCTTTTAATAGCTCAATATCTTCACCATATACTCGTTTCATGCATCGATGAATCATGGAGACAACGATTGTTTGTACTTCACTAAACACCTGTGATGATCTGGATTCCATACTATCCTCACGAGATACAAAGAATTCTGTAGACAATCGCTTAGTATCAGAATATAAATGGACATTTGTATCATTCCTTTGAACGCTTTCAAAGTAAACAGTTTCTCCTATAAGTTTTGCTGTTAAATGTTTACGATAACTTATTGTTAATATATCATTACTCAAAGCTTTCATGCATAAATTTTTGTCATCAGAAAGAAGAACGACAAGAGCGTCAGTAAATTCACGTTTAAAATAAAGACAACAATCTAAAATTGCGTCATCTTTGATTGCAAAGGTATCAATTCTTTGTCTCAATCGTTGACCTACCACTATTTTGCTACTCTTAGCCAACATGCCATAAATCCAATCATTAGCCCACCTCGCTAGATGACTTACAGAGGTGACAGAAACCCCACCACCCTCATTTGTGGTCTTTGTTGAGTTTTTGAGGCCATCCAATTCCTTCATGACTGCTATTGGAATAATAATCCTTATGTGATACTTTTCGGCTATGTTTTTGAGTTCATCTAAAACGTCAAGGTGGGAAAGAATAAAGTTGGTATCAATGATCAATTGAGAGATATTTCTAGCGACTATTTGGGAATCTTCCCCCATATCGAGTTCGACTTCCATCCTATCACTCTTATAGTCAACCTCATCATTCTTTCGACTGAGATTAACATAAGAGGATATCTGCTGTATATCATAGTCTTCTTCTATAGGCACCATTTCAATATCTTCATCTTCTGCAGTAAGATTCTTCCTTTGTTTTTCTACAGCGTCATCTACTCTATCATCAATGGTTTTTTCGATATAATTTACACCTTTATGATTGTGACCTGTAGTTATTACTTTTTTTTGGGCATCTATATCCAATCCACCAGGTGCATATTTAGACGGTAGAGACATTCTGACATTCTGTTAAGTGTAACTGGTAGAAGAGATAAGCACCAAAACTATAAAAATGTCGAGTATCCTGTATATAGAAAATGCTAAATAAAAATGATGCTATTATGTTTACTATAAAAGATCCAAAATAAACTCGAATAAACTCACACTCAAGTTAAGGAAGATAATTATTATAATCATCCATGTAATTCTGATAGTACTGTTTTCATTCATGCTGTCATTTATGATATCCAGAAACTCCAAGAACATTTTACATCTGTCGTTCAAAACTTGCACTCTTTGATCAATCTCCAAATATTCTCTGACAGCATTATATAAAGGGTGCAAAGCAGGTTCAAAAGACCAAAAAAAATCTGGTGTATCTAAAATTGAGCTTGATAAGTTGACATCGACTCGAAGTTTGAACAATTTTCCTGATTTTTTCATTAATTGGTATCTTTTTAAGCCTAACCTTCCAGTTAGGGCCAACTTTTTGGGTAGCTTGGAGATCAGCTGTAGTATATTGACCATGCGGCTTTCAAATAGGGAAAGCTTCGTCAGTTGAGCTATTGCATGAGACATAGTTAACTTGATCAAATGATCTCCGGATCTCAAGGTGATCATGTCATTATATATCCGAGGTCTGTAAATTTCGTTGTCATATTCAAAATGAAATTCCTCCGTCTCAATATCTTGCTCATCAATTGGATTTATCAAAAGGGGGTCTGGTTCTGATGGTGCAAATGTTAAGTCTGCCAATACATTCTTCTCATGAATCTCAGAGAAGTTCCAAAAAACAACCACCCCATATGCAAATACAAACATTTCAGCATGATGCTTCGTTAAATCAGTGGACGAAACTCCACTAGTAGTTTTTAAGTCATGGTGTGAACGGCTAGCCTCTTTACTGTTTTGTGCGTGTTTAGTGGAATCAGAGTGTGCATCATTATGCAGTGATGTGTTGCTATTTCCATCATCTATACTTCCTTGAGATATTGGAGGCGCAAAAAATTGGGGTTCTGATGGATCAAATGGGGAACCATGATCATTTTCTAGTTGTGGGTCCATAGAATAGTTATTAGCATCTTCTGGAGTCTCAAACCCAGAGTAATACTCGTAAAGATGATCTGCCTGCTCACTTCTATTTATTAATTTCTCCATATAACGCTTATTTGGCAAAAGCTTAGCGGAGTTATTGGATTTCACTCTGTACCCATCATCCCCTGGGAGTAAAGGTAAAGCATAAGGAACGTAAAGTACTTCATCATACACACGAGGAACCACTTCATGGTTTTCTTTCAAAAACTTAGATACCGAGCTCAAGTTAATTTGATCACTAATGAAGTATGCTGTCATTCTACAAAACTCATACTCTCTTTCTTCTTTTGGCATCAATTCTGCTCTAGATCTTTGAATTTGTGCTTGCAATTCAGGGTTATTTAATGGACTTTGACTAACTTGCGGCGGCTGAACCTGTGGTGACCCTATCCTTTGTTGATCGGGAATAAGAACCAACCTCTGAGAAGTCTTCGAAGTACGTGAAGGTAAAGGCTGGGAAAGATTTGGGATATTCCTAACATTTTTTCTCCATGGGGTTTCATCAACACCGTCAAGTCTCCTGTCATTAAGTCTCATTAGTCCAGATGCATCATGTACGTTATTAGGAGACCTTCGACCTATGCTTTTCAATAACGGAGGTAGCCTACTTTGTCCAGAAGGTATATCACTTGAGTTGCGTAAAAGCTTGTCAACTGATATATCGGTATACTTGTTAGCTCTTTGAATTCTTTTCTCCAAGCTATGAGATGGCAGACCGGTGGATGTATGTTGTTGTTGTTGTTGCTTTTTATAATTGTGCCCTGCAAATGGAGCTCTGGCACCTTTGAGATTATTGCTACGTGAATCCGTAACAAGAATTGAAGGTGACCTTTTCGCAGTTGGCCTTTTGGACGGCTGCCCGTTATTACCATTCAAAGATGGTGTAATATAAGATGTATTTTTCATTGCGCTTTCCAATCTGAAAGAGATTATTTGGTGTTCTAGTCACCCATACAACAATAAGAGCAGTAGTATTTAAAGCCAAGATCCGGAAGACATAAAGTGATACAGAGTCCACGTGACCAACTTGATTTGCGTGAAAATGAATTATGAAAAAAAAAAACCTTTTCACATCGTTATTCAAAGGATCGAACCATATCTTCTAACACAAGTATGCCGTTTAAGTTAATAATTGCAGGTAAGGCTACCGCATTAGGGTATCCATCTTTGATTGTTGGTAACCTCGTTAACGAGAAAAAAAAGGGTTCGGTTGAAATCGATTTCGTTGATGAAAAATTATCAGATGATTCATCTGTCAAGTTAGTAACCCCAGAAGGAAAAACAATCCATGACCAGTTTGAAGTTCTTAGCGAGTTATGGAATGCGCATAAAGATCTTTTCACCAATAATAAATCATCCGTTGAATGGACAAAGTTTAGTTTGGATAAACTTTATGTGAAGAACTTCAAGGAGTTGTCTACTTCATTAGAAAAGCTTGATTCACATTTGAACTTAAGATCTTTCATAGCAGGATTTAGTTATTCTTTGGCAGATATCACCGTTTGGGGTGTTTTAAGGGCCAATGCTTTGATGGGATCAATTCTTAAAAATGAAGTTTATGCCAACATCTCAAGATGGTATAACTTTGTCAGCATGGATAAGAGATTCGAGAAGAGCGTCGAAGACATGTCAAAGGCTTTAATAACTATCAGAAAGTCTGCAAGCGCATCTAAAGGGACAAAAAAGGAGACCCATAAAGCTAACTTTGAGATTGATTTACCTAATGCTGAAGTGGGAAAAGTAGTGACCAGATTTCCTCCCGAGCCATCTGGATATTTGCACATTGGCCATGCCAAAGCTGCGATTTTAAATGAATATTTTGCACATGCCTACAAGGGTAAGTTAATTATCAGATTCGATGATACCAACCCATCGAAAGAAAAGGTGGAATTCCAAGATTCAATTATTGAAGATTTGGCACTATTAGGTGTTAAGGGTGATCTTCTCACTTATTCGTCAGATTACTTTGATAAAATGTATGAATTAGCTATCCAACTCATTAAGGATGGCAAGGCTTACATAGATGATACGGAAACTGATAAGATGAGAGCTGAAAGAATGGATGGAATTGCCTCAGCTAGAAGAGATAGACCAATCGAAGAGAGCATCAAAATATTTACGGAGGAAATGAAGAATGGAACTGAGATCGGTTTAAAAAATTGTCTTAGAGCCAAAATTGACTACAAGGCTTTGAACAAAGCTTTAAGAGATCCGGTTATTTATAGATGCAATTTGACCCCTCATCATAGAACTGGTACTCATTGGAAAATGTATCCACTATATGATTTCTGTGTTCCTATAGTCGATTCTCTTGAAGGAGTCACCCATGCTTTAAGAACCATTGAGTATAAAGATCGTGATGCTCAATATGAATGGTTCTTGGAGGCTTTGAACTTGCGTAAAGTCCATCTTTGGGAATTCGCTAGAGTCAATTTCGTGAGAACTTTGTTATCAAAAAGAAAGCTTCAATGGTTTGTCGATAAACAGCACGTATCCAATTGGGACGATCCAAGGTTCCCAACAGTTAGAGGTGTCAGAAGACGTGGTATGACAGTAGAAGGATTGAGAAATTTTGTTCTTTCACAAGGACCTTCTAAAAATATCATCAATTTGGATTGGTCTATAATTTGGGCTTTGAACAAAAAGGTCATTGATCCCGTAGCTCCAAGATTTACGGCAATTGACGAGAAAAATGTTGTTCCAATTTCTATACTTGGAGCACCAGATACTCCAGTAACAGAGACTAAACAAAAGCACAAAAAGAATCCCGACGTTGGAACCAAGACTGCTGTGTTTGCAAATAAGGTCTTGATTGAGCAAGCTGATGCTGAGGCCATTCTCGATAATGAAGAAATCACTCTTATGGATTGGGGTAATATAATTGTCACTGAGATTGAAAAGGAAGGCTCATCTGTCAAGCATATCAAGGCTAAGTTACATTTGGAGGGTGATTTCCGTAAAACGTCGAAGAAAATTACCTGGTTAGCTGACACCAAGGATAAGATAGAAGTGACCTTGAAAGATTTCGATCACTTAATTACCAAAGATAAATTGGACGAAAATGATAACTTCGAAGATTTCCTTACTCCTAACACCGAATTCACCACCAAGGCTTTTGCTGATTTGAATGTCGGTAAATTGAAAGAGGGTGATATTATCCAGTTTGAAAGGAAGGGATATTATAGAGTTGATACTCCTTACTCTGAAGACAAAGGCGCGGTGTTGTACTTAATTCCAGATGGAAAACACGTTTCCAAGTATGGAGCAAAGAAGTAGAAGATAAATAATAGTATTCAAGGATGTTTATTTAACGCACATCGAATAATCTATAATTAATCAACAATGTGGATTCATACAATCTTCTGTAGTTTTGATGGACTACTATTAGCAGCACTTTTTTGAGCTTCTTCATCAAGATTTTGGTTATGCTTCAGCAAGAGAAAGCTGCCAAAACCTCTTCGTTAGAATTATATCCACAATAAGCCTATGACCATATTGTTTTGTATTTCGGTGCCATTACATATCCAAAGAACGAAATCAAGCTTTCTATAAAAAAAATTATACTATAAAGTTTCCATGTATGCATGTATGTATATATGTATGTACATTGTTGGGTATACCATTAATCATTTTGCTTATCATATTCTGGTGAGTATGCATACCTTGAGAACTTTCTTATCCTTGCTCCGTAGTAGTAAAATAAATATGGAATTGCACAGCATGCTAAAGATATGAAACCCATCAACGAAGTTGCCCATTCATACCCAAGTCTATGGTACATCTGAATGGTGAAAAGTGGAACAACCGCACCCCAAAGAGATCTCACTAAGGTCTTAGCTGCTAATCCGCTTGCAGCAAAATGCTGATATGAATCCACGATATAGTTATTACCTGGGTTATAAACTGCACAGAATCCGTATCCAGCAGCAAATCCGGAGAAACAAGGTCCTGCCCAACTGAGACGTGGATATGAAGACCATGCATAAGGGAAAAGACCCATCGGAATAGACCAACAGGAGTACATCATCGGGATCAACCTGAGTTCTGCTGGTGGTAATTCTCCCCTATCTCTGTAAACTTGTGCACGCCTGTTATATTGCTTATTGAAAAATGGGGCAACAAGAGTGGAACAAAGAACACCAACTCCAATAGGAAGAAACATCACACCTGTCATCGTTGCAGACCACCCTTTCCCTTCTTGGTATATCACAGGGTATGCAAAGAAAAACATGTACAATAACCCGTAGTTGACGGACATGTAAAGGGTGATAAGCAAGACGATTATCTCACTCAATAAAGCAAATGGACGAAGTAATGAGTTTTTAACAACTTCTTTAAAAGTTCTCACTTGAAGTTCACTTAAAGTTTTGTAAGACTGGTCACCTGTTTTCTTTCTGAGCATCTTGGCCCTCCGTTTCAAAAGCGTAGGCCCATGAGTTTCGGGAACAATTGCAATAAAGATACTATAATTGAAGAAAGCAATAATTAAGAATGTCCAGTACACCCATCTCCAAGTTGGAGCATGGTCACATAACAATCCACCAAACAAAGGCCCCATTACTGGACCCAAAAAAGGAGCAGCTGAGAAAATGGCCATTGCGACACCTCTTTCTGGGCCGTCCCAGAGATCAGCTAACGAACCTCCGATAAGCGTCATAGGAGCACTGAACAAAGTTCCATCAATTAAACGACACACTAATAAGGTTGCAATATTTTTTGCAAGTGCACATGGAATAATGAAAATACCGGCAACGAAAAGCGTACTCATATAAATAATTTTTCTGCCTAATTCTTCTGATAAAGGTGCAAAAAGACAAGGTCCCACACCGAAACCAATGACAAATACGGTAACCGATGATAAGATAATTACCTCTTCCGAAACACCGAGATAAGCAGCTGGACGGTCAAGATCACCTGTAACAATTGCAGATCCAAGTGCGACAACGAAACAGGTGAACCCTAGTAAACCTGTACACACCCATTTGAAAGCTTTACTGAAGTTTTTAGGGTTTTTCTTGTCCCCTGGTTGAAAATCGACAATCCTGTAACCGAATTCTTTATCTACAGGGTATTGCCATGGATCATCTGCGTTAAAGCTTGAAGAAGGATCAGGATGTGTGAGAACTCTATGAACATCATAAGGTTCTTCCAAGGGCCCTAAAGCACCATAGTTTTGTTCGAGATTTGTGATTACTCTTTCAACATTTTGATGCTGGGATTCCTCTTTGGTTAATTTTTCATGTTCAGAGCTGTTTGTAACATATTCCTGAACAGTTTTGTTCTCTTCAGATAATGATGAATCTATACTTCTAGTTTCCGAATTCTTTGTATTTAATTGCTCTTCAGTCATAGCCATACCAATCTTCTCGAAATTATTATAACTGGTATCGCAAGATATTTAAATAGTGGGTTGATAAATTTTTATAACCGATGCCGATACGGTGGGGCACAAAAAGGCCAAGTCAAAATAAGATACGCAAATGACGCCTGCTGATAGTGAATCAATCGTCAGAAAGTTCAAAATAATATCATCGATTTTAATTGATGTTTCTGATGATAATAAATCGCAGAAGGGTCCAATTTGGAGGCTTGAAGGTGTGTATTTCTCTCTTATGAAAGCTCGAGTGTTACGCCGCTTCTCCCTCAGCCGCGTCCTAACTTTTAGTTTTGGAACAAAAAAAAAAAGTGAGGCCGAATTTACCGATGCCGATGCCGATGCACACAATGTCCTAATTAAGCAAAATTTATCAACTTGAGATGACTAGAAGATATGGGCCAATAATCAGTAAATATCATTCTTTACATGAAATCTCGGACAATAGGACCGTGCCGAGCATCCCAGTAAATTCATTCTCAAAGTTTCTAGGTCTTCTTATTCCGTAAAGTATTAATCAAAGCTATGATTTACGGGTGTCAGAATAGCTCTGTCTTTCGTTTGTAACTGAGATAAAGATGATCGAAGTCATTCTAAGCTATGGCTAGAGAATTCATTCCCTTTGATCTAGCCGTCTATCTGTTGACGGCACTGTCGATTTTGGAAGTTAGCAAAAATTCCCCACGAAAGATTCTTGGATATTTTTGTACCGCACTTTTTTGGCAAAGCCGATCGTTTAGTGTGGTTTCGGTATCAATAGTGTTATTGAGTCCTTGAGTAACACATTTTATTTACAATTATTATTAAGGAGCCTTTTTCATGAAATAGCGCATTTGAAAGTCAATGTGAACAATAAATTTATTTTAATTTGGTACTTAATAGAGATGTGGCATCAATAGAAATGGACGTCATGCCCATATTAACGTAAGCCATTGCCATCCCTTTAACTTAGGATATGTTGGCTCAGGGTTTAACTCCATTTCTGCAAATAAATTTTTCAAATCAACTTCTTCAGGTTTAAGATATCTTGTCTTCTTGAAAACTTTCCAAAAAATAAAAAGTACTATGCTTAGGGGGATGACAAAATAAGATGTAAAAAAGGATGAAATGTCGAAATTTCCATGTATGAAGTTGGTAAAACCCCCAGTGAGAAGAAATAAGATTGAGAAGAAAAGAGAAAACCATGAAGCAAAGACAGTACCCTTGAAAGTATATGGTAAATCGAGCCTGCTGTAGCCTTGAGCTTTCAATGCACGATTCATGTAAATGTGATTGAGAGCTATAACTATCCAATTCATCAAAACACTAGAAGATGTGATGTTTTGGAACCAGGCGAAAACAGTGGAAGAGGCGGAGCTTGAAGACATGTAGGCCAAAGGAAGAAATGCACACGCTACCGCAACTGCAACGTAGGGAAGACCGTGACGGCTTACTCTCAAGAGCACACGAGGTGCCTGCCTTTTGGCAGCTAGCGCGAAAAGTGTTCTTGAAGCTTTAATGACACCAACATTTGAGGCCGATAGTGCTGATGTCAATACCACAGCGTTAATTATATGTGGAAGTACCTTTATCCCAGCTCTCTTCATGGAAATGACATATGGTGAACTTGCGGCATTACCAGAAGCTGATGCTATTCTAGGGTCATTATAAGGCACTATCAAGGTCAAAATGAACACAGCTAGCAAATAGAATACAAAAACTCGAAAGAATATTCTCTTTGAGGCTCTATAAATACTTCGACGAGGATATTCGGTTTCACCGGCCAACAAAGCAATAGTCTGGACTCCCGCGTAAGAGTAAACAACAGAACTTAAACACTTCCAGAACCCTGCAAATTTACCCAATGACCCCGAAGTGTACTGTGTAGCAAAAGGTCCTGGATCTTTCCAGTAATGAAACCCCAATCTTTTTTGACCCTTAACTCCACCTAAATCGATGATAAGGCCAGTCAAAATTAAACCAAGAACTAGTAAGATTTTCAAGCACCCAAAAAAAAACTCAATCTCTCCATACCATCTCACTTTGTAACCATTTATTGCGACCACAACCAAGCCGAATATGGTGATGAAAACTGCAGAATTAATGTCAGTCCAATAAGACATTATGACAGCAGTGGCTGCAAGTTCACTTGGAATGAGGTTAGTATAAACATCAATCCACCCCATGGTAAACCCCATTGCTTCATCTATAAAATGTTCTGAGTGTCTCACGTAAGAACTTGTCACCGGCATGAAACAAGAAACTTCGGTTATACACATTTGACTTGCTCCTACGACCACCCCAATGATAAAGAACGCTAATAACATACCAACAGGACCACTAGTTGTGTTAGTAGTTATTCTTTAGTTATATTTCAGGAAGGAAAATTCATTCATTACTTACGCTTTCGATAAGGTTCCACCTGAGGATAGAAAGAGACCAGTCCCAAAAACAATAACTAACGTAATCATAGAGATGTGTCTAGACTTCAAACCCGATTCAAGATTTCGTTCATTTGCGAAATAGTCCACTTGATCGTCATCATCTCGAATATCAAAGACTTCAGCTGTTGATACTTCAACTGGTTTCTTTTTTTCATTCAATTTTGTATACGGAATGGGCGTTCTTTGCTTTACCATTTTTTCTTAATTATTCTTTCCCTTGTTTTGAAGCGATAGAAAGCTGATTTCACAAAAAAAATAAGTCTTAATGACAGGCCCTTTATTGTTTGCAGCGAAGGACAGATAAAGTCTGCAGTCTAGAGGATCGCACTTATCTGTCTTGATTTAAGCCGCACAAGTTATCGGCAAAGATAACAATACAGCGACATTGAGTTCCAAGTTTTAAGGGGATAAAGCTGAAGGTCCACGTAATTGATTTATACCTTTGACCTAAACGACATTCAGAGAAATCCACACAGAGAAGACTTACATGTCTAAATTACATCAAAGACTTCTTTATTTAATATCAAAAAGTGTCAATACTGTCTCGCAACATTGGGCAAAAAAGGCTCAGTTGACTTAATCATGGTTTTGTGGAGGATTATAAAGAGGTATCCATAGTTTTCTTAGATCAATTGAAGGTTGGAGCACATATTTCTTTTTGTCTTGTTTTTTGATTATCATCCGATAGCACTCAATGTATATACTGCATTTAAGATTTTAAGGAGTCAACAAGGAGTGTGTATACGACCACTAGAGAACGCCGATAGTGAATTTCCTTTTTGAGAATTCAAAGAGAGTGATGGGATCGGAACTCGAGCCCAAGACTTGAAAAGAGCCCACAGACACAGTTGGATTCCCCAAAGAGGTAACTTCAGGTTTCAGAAGTTACTTTATTATAGCCTTGCATTTCCCTTAAGACGGGATTGGAACCTTTGAAAGCTAAAAGTGTCGCACTTTGCAGCCACTTTTACATTTTAGAGTGTAAGGACTCTTCAGTAATACAGATCCGTTTTGTTACACCTAAGACCTTTACATTATTACCTACCTAGGTGTTCTAAAGTTTTATATGCTTCATTGAAAACTTCATTAAGCATCTTAAAATGCCCAAAAAGAAACAATTTGGCCAATAAATTTACACAATTGAGTTTGATGTACTTTTACCACCTAGTTAATATGTCCATGGCGATTAAGCCCGAAAGTAATTTAAAAAGTATAAAATCTGGAAACTGAGTCTAGTGTTTGATTTTTATTATTCGACTATCCATAACCAGAATAACACTACATTATGAAATTTTCTTACATTGCTTATCTTTTCACTATCGGGACCTTTGCTCTGTCTGCGCCTCTTGATCCAGGCTCGAAAGTCAGCAACAAGGTCAGAGATGCTGAAGCAGATGGCGATGCTGAAGCCAAGTATACATGGCTCCATCATAAAGGTGCATCAATAAAGAGAGACGCTGAAGCTGATGCTGATGCTGATCCAGGTTTCGGTTGGTTGAGGCACAGGAAGGGTGCACCGATAAAGAGAGATGCTGAAGCTGATGCTGATGCTGATGCTGATCCAGGTTTCGGTTGGTTAAGGCACAGAAAGGGTGCACCGATAAAGAGAGATGCAGAAGCTGAAGCTGATGCTGAAGCTGATGCTGATCCAGGTTTCGGTTGGTTGAGGCACAGAAAGGGTGCACCGATAAAGAGAGATGCTGAAGCTGAAGCTGATGCTGATGCTGATGCTGATCCAGGTTTCGGTTGGTTGAGGCACAGAAAGGGTGCACCGATAAAGAGAGATGCTGAAGCTGAAGCTGATGCTGATGCTGATGCTGATCCAGGTTTCGGTTGGTTGAGGCACAGAAAGGGTGCACCGATAAAGAGAGATGCTGATGCTGATGCTGATGCTGATGCTGGGGCTAATGCTAAGGCTGATGCTCTGACCTAAGTTAGCAACACGATATTAAATCAACAGAGACGAATGCGCTGTTTTAACTGATTTTGAGATTGAAATCTGTTCCTATTATTCCTAAAACGAGTATAGTTCTTAATAATATTGAATTTAAATTATTATAACTATTATGTTGTGAGAGAAAACATTACGTAAATTTTAGTCTGTTAATTAAAAATGGGATATTATTGATAACGCTAAGTCGCATCATCGATGGCCCATAAAGAAATTATTCTTCAGGCTCTCTAGTACGTTGAAAGCTAGAGACATCCTCATGAGATGAGGGAGTTATGGACCCTTTTTCGTTATCGAACTCTTGGTTATTATAGGTATTTGAAGAACGCTTATTGCCCCTAGTCAAGATTGGAATTATCACTAAAGATATAATCAACAATGCCACTGAGGTCCAAGCAAATGCGAAAAGTTTAACTCCAAGACTTGCCTTACGTCCATCTTTTCCAAAGTTGTGTTTGCCCTTCACATGTGCTGCAGTTATTAAACATGCAGCAGTCAAACTAAATAAAAGGCTTAGACCCACCAGCACTGAACCCAAAACACCTAATGGGTAAACACAACCTGCTCCAAGTGCACCTATGATAGCAATGACATTGAAGACCAAAGCAATTAAGAAGAAGGCATAGGCAAACCTAGAAAGATAGTAGTAGGTATCCCTACTATCCGAGAAATCCTTAGGAATTTTACCACTATTGCCGAAATTGTCCCTTGGTGAGTAAGCATAAGCTGGTGAATGTTTAGTGCAATCGTAATTCTTACCACCTTTCACCCCACAAGTACTATAAGGAGTCCATCTTGTGACCAGGTGCTTTGCGCCGGGGATTCCCAGGGTATCCGCTTGTGACCAATAAAAATTAGATAAAGGCGAGCCAGTGGTTGTTCCGGCAAGGTTGATGAAAAACAATAATAACCCAGAACCTAAAAGAAAAAGAAGTGGAACTAAAGAGAGCAATCCTTTAAGCATTTTGTTACTTTAACTTCTGATAATTATTCTAGTAGAATAACTCACAGCTTTAAATATAAAAAATTGACTCAGAACATTAGTTCATCGTACTTGCCTAATTGAAGCGCTAAGCGTCACTCAATGGATGCAAAAGCTTAGCTTGTTTGCTATTGATTGTTTATGTAAGCAACTTCCTATTTCATCTCGAATTTATTCATTTCCGAACTGGTAAAGAAAGTTTTTTTCCCATTCCTTTGGGGAATCGAGATGGACTGCATGCATCGCTTAATTGTTTAAAGATCATCTACAGCTTTTAGGAGGCAGGTGATAATTAAAAGTTCCTAGAGCTGGTACATGTGGTCCTCTTGGTTTTAATGCAATTCAAATCATTCTATCCTAAGAGATAGCCGCAATGAGCTTTAAGGTTAAC
Source organism: Priceomyces fermenticarens (assembly GCA_030574455.1). Taxonomy (NCBI): domain Eukaryota; kingdom Fungi; phylum Ascomycota; class Pichiomycetes; order Serinales; family Debaryomycetaceae; genus Priceomyces; species Priceomyces fermenticarens. The sequence continues at coordinate 275,129 of JAJMEZ010000002.1, read as the reverse complement.
AATACAGTTGAAGAACAGGCCTTCTCTTCTGGTGGTATATCTCACGGGGATAATCGATGTACCATTCTGATTGTCGGCAAAGATTATTTTACACTGTCGTCTGTGGCTCTACATGAAGGAGCAGATGGAATTTTATACAAAGGAACAGATAAGAATCGTGATCAGGCATTAGCGATTAAGATAGTTAAGGCCGAAGTGTTTCATGATAATGAATGCTACCGTCGTTCAGTATTCAGGGAATTCAACAACTTGAAAAAATGCAGCCACATAAATGTAATCAAAGTTATCGACATCGCATTAGATCAAAAATCTAATAATTTATCGATTGTGACTTTGTTTTATCCTAGGGGAGATTTATTAAGCGTTCTTAGCGATTTAAGACGAAAAAAGGTTGAGCTCACATCTGAATTGAAAGATTCTCTATTCAAGCAAGTCGTAAAGGGTGTCAATTTCATTCATAACAAGAATATTGTCCACAGAGATTTGAAACCAGAGAACTTCATGGTTGATGAGGATGGAAAAATCAAAATAGGTGATTTCGGTTATAGTGTGTCCCTTGATTCATCATCAAGTATCTGCGAAGAAATACACAGTAATTGGTCTATCTTTTTAAGAGGAACTGATAGCTTCAAAGCACCTGAACAATTCAATATAAACGAAAGCATCGCAGCTGATGAACCCAAATTTAGGAACTTTATTCAAAATTTCAATTTTAAGGCGATAGATTGTTGGTGCCTAGGGGTTTTATACTTCCAAATTGCATTCATGCAAGTGCCCTGGTCTAATGCAGATATTCATGACCAGAAGAACACGAATTTCAAGCTTTATAGTGAGAATTTTCCCTATAGCAAGACACAGATAACAAGTCTAGCTAAACTGCTCGATAATCAACATTTATCAGTATCTCAGAACCCTGCCTTAGAGCTCTTTAAGAAAATTCACTATGATGGCAGAGATATGCTTTTATGTTTGTTGAATCCAGATCCATCAAGAAGAATTGGCACCAAAGAGCTTTTATCATCTAGTTGGCTTCTGCAGTTGTATGTAAGCTCCGATGAGCTAATCAAATTAATAAAGCGCTCATAAGAAAGTTTATATAGGGATTTCGGTGAATAAACTTACGACCATTTTTTTTAAATTCTTTATTTAAAGTTATTGATAATATTTTCTATTATCTCAATGGATTCGAGTATGGTGATCTTGGGGCCACGTAAAGGAGGTGTCGACAACTCCTCACCGTATCCTATATTGATATCATATTTCATTGCCGTATCATTCGTCTTCTTTTGCTCCTGTTTACCAACTTTTGGATTCGATTTTTGTTGAGTCTTAACCAAGGGGCTTTTCTTGGGCTGTGATTGTTGCTTACTCTTGTGATTTGGTTTGATTATACAATCTTTCTGAGCCGTTCTCTTCTCACTTATGAGGTTTCGATCTTTGGTCCTCCCAGAGTCGTTCGTCATTTTTGTTCCCTATCTTTGATACAAAAGTCTGGTTCTAAATAATTTACACTGGCGTTTTGTTTTTTTTGCAACATCGCAAAAATTGTTAAAAAGCCAACATTACAGGTATAAAATTAACAATAAAATACATCTTGACACGTTAAATATTTATAACCTAGATAATTTGATAGTATCTGAAATAATACACAAGGAGATTAACTTTAACGAGTATTAAAGAGTCTCATGACTATATTATCAAAAGAACCAATAACAATAGCAGGAATATCTGAAACAGTTATGACGATAATCACTTTGGCCCTTATTTTTGTTGGTAACCAAGATAACCATAGTTACTAACACCGTTACTATTACTATTACCATTTCCATTTGAAGAACCTGATACTTGGTTACTAGACGACCTTCTAGTATTACCTGGACCTCTGACACCTAATGGATTTTTCGAGAAAGACAAACGTATTCCACCCTTACCACTTCCACCGTTGGGTCTTGGCAATGCTCTTCCATAAAGTTCTGCAAGTGCCCTCGTTGCATGAGCAACGTCTTCGAATTCAACGAAACACATAGGTCCATGGTTATGACCTCCTCCACTATTAGGGTTAGTCAGCGACAGATTCTTGGTTCTAAATGATAATCTCCTGAAACCTTTTTGAGGGAAAAACAAAGAACGAAGCTCCGCTTCAGTTGCATCAGGAGGTAAGTTACCAACATATAAAGTATTGCATGGGGGGTTCTGATCAGCTGGATTCGCAGGTGGAGGTACTCTCGCCAAAAGCGACAAATCAGGAACATCTTTAGAAGCCAGCTGAGACTGCCTACTATTTGTTGTCTGATTAGACGAATTCGTACCTGGTTGACTGGCATTCGGTGCAGGTTGTGTTTGAGACGCAGAACTCTGATTAGAAGCTTGCGCATTAGATAAAGTTTGCGCTATACTGCCTTGAGGTTGAGACTGTCCAAGTCCCAGTGTCGATTGCAGCAAATTGGAGGAAGAAGGTTGCGAATTACCAGACAGTGTTGGCAAGCCAATTGAATTATGATGAGGTTGGATTCCTAATTGTGGTAACTGGGTAGAGCCATTAGATGTAGACTGATTATTTGTCTGGTTCAGACTCTGCTGATTACCCAATAGGGTACTGGACGAAGACTGAGCTGATAATGGTTGCACTGAATTGTTGAAAAATGCTGAAGATGTTCGCCTGCGATCGGCAGAGTTTGATGTATTATTGGACCAATCAAATGGGGCATGGGAGGATCCGCTAACAGCAGGAGTCTGAGGAGCTGAACTTATAGGTAATGAATTGTTATTTGTCCCCCAAGGATCCCTGACCAAATTCTCGTACTCACGTGCGTCATTTTGGGACTCCATTAATAACAAGCTTTTCCCAGTGATATCCGCTAAATTTATTCCACCCGATGATGAACCACTTCCTGATGTACCACGATTGGGTCCTGGAGGGCCACCAAATGGATCACTGAAAACAAACCTAGATCTTTGATTTCCTAATGACTGCCTCTTTTGAAAGTTATCAAACGCACCAACACCTCCTGGAACTCCAATTCCAGGTGGATTTGACTGCTGGGTAGAATTTGCATTTGAATTAACGGCTGCTTGATTAGGTTGTGAATTCAAAGTTGGAGGACTTATCTTTGAGTTCGACAATCTCAAATTATTAAAAGCACTTGTTGCTGATTGTGAAATGGAACTGGGCGAGTTAAGAGGAGAATTTTCGTACTCAACTTTAATAGGACCATAATCATTTCCAAAAATGAATTTACCGTCGAGTAATTTTCCAGCGGTCAAACAAGTGTTTACATTTTTAAAATAAGCAAAAACCTGGTACTCAACGATTTCCACGCTAAGTAACTCATCAACGACCAATGAAAATATCAATGATGCTTCTCTCTTAGTCAAATCCGAGGGTAGATTCGATAACTTCAAAACGTTTGATGCAGATGCTAATGTGCTATTAATTGATGATGACCCAACGTTGAGATTTGCGGATGAACCTGAAGTCATTAATGAACCATTAGAAACAGAACCAGAACCATTACCACTAGGAGCTGTATACTGCCCTATGCTGCTGCTATTATCCGTGTTCGACATGACAACTTATGACTTGAAACTAATTTAAAACAGAATGAGAATTAGAATATGATTGGATTATTGAATGCTAGTAGATTAACAAGATGTCGATACTCTACCTTTGAATGCTTGATGTTTTTAAAAATCGAGAATCTCTCGTAGTGTTACCACTGATGCAAATATAACAATCGAAAAATATTAACACTTATTCCACTCTCAATTCAAAAACTCTTACTTAGTGTTCAGATGCACTCGAATAAATTAATTCGCAAACACGTACGATAACCTTAAAGATGCCGATCCTTAAAACTCGTACACCAGTTTATACTTTGTTCAAGTTGTGATATCCTTCCTATGTGTCGAAATTAATAACAGAATCACTTGAGATTGGGACACTAGGAAGCCTTATTTCCCACAAATCTGCTAAAGGATTTAACAGATGCCTCTTTAATATGATATCAATGAGACTGAAAAAAATGAATAGAAACTCTTTCGAAACGTCAAACTATTACTATAATCCTTCTTTGATTTTTCACCAAGAGTCTCTGAGATAAACGTTTCACTTTCAGTAATTGATGAATAAATGACTCAAAATTTTCACTTTCAGCACTTCGGGTCTTAACAAGGGTTTTAAAAATACCTTTCTCAATGTCACCTTAACCTGCTGTTGGTTACTTAATATGATGTCTGTTCACCTTTCCAATTAACTACTCTCGATGTCGATCAGTAGACCCTAATTGTTCAGTATTTTTCAGCCGTAGTCTAAAGTACTTCGTTATTGTTGATAATAAATCTTTTATTTTATTAAAATTTCTACGTTGTTTTTACACAAAGACCTCAATTTTGTGTAGGACAATAATCAATTTTTGAGGGAGAAAAAAATCCGGAAATGACGTTTGTCCCAGTTTTTCACCAAATTTTCAGTGCTTGTTTGTCGAGCCTGAATTTCGACCCGATCGGTGGCAACCCTGAAATAAACCGAGGGTAAATTTTAACTTAAATATGCCTTTTGTGGCTAATACCAGACAAAGCACGTGCCTTATAGTATATAGGGTTTTTTAAACAGGAATATAGAATGGTCCAAAGGCGTTGTCCCGAAATGAAGGGGAATCCAGCCATTCGACACTCGGTTCATTTCCCGAGATGAGAGCATTGGCACAAAACCATGGTGAACTGTTAGTACGACATTACACGACAAATCTGTCTTGAGTCCCTCTAAGTCAGAGAGTGCATCTAAGGATTGTCGTTACTGTTGGTGAGTTATCGATTGTTTGGTGTCTATCAACTTTGGCCCTGCCCTACACAATTATTGTCTTGATTTCAATTTTTTCACTCTGATGTCGGAAGATCTGCTTGACTATGTCAAAGAAGTGAATGTGGCATCGCTCGATCTACTTTTGCAGGAAATCGTGCCTACTGCCATAAGAATTTCCAATAAAGTGAAAGAGAGAAGACTCACAGATGATAAAGAAAGTGAGTTTGAAGAGACACGTATTGATAGTCAATTGTCATCAATTGAGAAAGATTATGCAGGGAGTGTCAATATACTCGAGTCAGAATGGAACGGATCTGATGACGTTACACTTAGAGTTGAGGGGTACGGCTACAGCTTAGGACAAAGGCTTTCTGAAATTTTGATGTATAGGTCATCGGTTGCAAATCAAAACGCAAAGTTTATTGACATTTTGGATATTATGAAGTTTGTCTGTAGAGATGTATGGAAATGTCTTTACGGAAAGCAGATGGATAACCTTAGGACAAATCATAGAGGAACGTTTGTGTTGGTGGACACTAACTACAGGCTAATCGCTAGGATGAATAGTCTGAAAGGAATGTACGATACGCTATCGAAGGCAAAGACGTATTTGTGGTTCCCTTGTGGTATCATAAGAGGGATTTTGATAAGTTTTGGCATTGATGCAGCTGTAACGGCTGAGATAATTCTGTTTCCATCGGTTACATTTAATATTCAGACGTCTATCAATAATTGACCTCACTAACTCCTTGACCCCAGAATTTCATCTAAAGAATAACATACATGATGCAAAACTATTTCTATAGCATATTTTCAATTCTCTTTATATAAGAATCCAATTTAAATTTAAAGATGACTAAGTTCGATTTTCTTATAGACTGCGACAGTCATCACGCATTTTAATTTTAAACAGAATAGATAAGAATTATGGATCTATGATAATTGCCACGGCAAGGAGAAGAAATTTCATTGGCAGTGGTCTAAAGTCTATCAAAAGATTTGCATTTTCTATTAGGAAAGAGCATATAATCTCATCTAAGACGGCGGATCCGAACCCTAATTTTCTATTCTCTTCTTTACTGGAAACTCAAAAAGACGAAGTTTTTAAGGTACCAAATTTGGAGATCAAGAAGTACGACGTAAACGGAGACCATATTACACCAAACTATCAAACATTTGCTTCCATTAATTTATTTTTTTGTTCCCTCGTTGGCAATGATTATAATAAAGCAAGAACACTCTTGAGTAAACTCAAGACAAGTGCCATAAGATGTCAAACTACGGAATCACTTAGATATTATATCACCTGCTTGGAGCTTTTGTTGACACATGCTCTTGACTCGCCAAAGAAGCTCCTGATTTACGATTTGAGGCATGTAATAGATGATTTTATGGAGGTTCAAACTTATATCGAAAAGGTCGATAAAGAAGAGGGTTCGGCTTTGGACTTAACAAAGATAAAGGGAGATATAGTAAAATTCTTATTATGTGAGTTGAAATTTGCCTCAAGGGATGATCTGGACCTAGGTCGTAAATTGTACCGTTATGTTATACATGTAATTCGGCAACTAGAAGTATCTAACCAAGACTTATATGGCATTGAACACAAACAAAGAGGTTCCACGGGTTTGGATACCGTTATAGACTGGGAAAATTCTGACAACATACAGAATAGCAGAATCGAGTTTTCCGCAAATATTACAAGTGATAGCGGTGATTCAAATAATACTTCGTTAACATTAGATGCATCATTTGATAATTACGTTGATGATTTTGGGATGACGACCCTAGATCGTCTATGTTCTTATATTTCAGAAAGTCGGTTTACTGGTTTCAATGACGGATCGAATGATCCAATGTATGAAATTTATGAAAAGCTCCAAGAAAATGAAAAGCAGCCCTTTTTAGAAGCCTATTTGGACCATAATCAAAAGAGAGAGAGAAATATAGAGACTCACTCCCTTGATTTGCTAGAAAAATGGATTTTCGAATTACCTTCAATGAAAGCAGATATGGTGAAAATGAAACATTTTAAAAGTGCTAACACTGTAATGTTATCTCAATGGCATGATGACTTGGTTCGCTACTTGGATAATTTAATGAGCGGAAATAATGACAGTAAGAGCTCTCAAGCTGTCAATACAGAAAGTAAAACGATCCAAAAGTATCGAATGTTTCTCCAGTTGTTTCCATTAGATCTTGTTATTACCTTATTACTTAACACAATTATAAGCAAGACGTTCGCTTCTGCTTCAGGAACAGCTTCATTAGTAGACATAACAAAGTCTCTCTCTTCCGCTGTATATCGTTTGTCTACAAGGAAAAAGACCAAAGAGATTGGCAAAAGAATATTCAAGGAGTTTTACAATGAGGAAATAGGCTTAAAGCTTTTCAGTGCTTTAACTAAAGTTGTGTTGGAAAACTGCTTCATTCCAAAAAAATTGGTCGAATCTTCTTTACATGTGAAATATCTGAAAGATAACACATGTCTGAGATCCTTGGATTGTTATCCTGCGTTTCGGTGGGTTCATGTTCAGGAAGAAAATCTGCCATACTATAAGACAAAAGGATCTATTGAAATTCATCCCTTCTTGATGGAAGAGTCCAAGGCCTTAACATCAATCCCGATTGCCAAATCATTGTATTTACCGATGTTAGTGCCTCCAAAATCTTGGTCTGGCCCTCAGGATGGCGGCTATCTATTCAACCTCAAGCCTATTGTAAATTCGAATGGAAAAGCTTTACTACCGTTCTTCGAAAGGGCTAATCAGACTGGCCAGCTCGAATCACTTTATCGTGGTTTGGACATACTTGGTTCGGTAAAGTGGGCAATAAACAGTAAGGTTTTGGAGATATTTAATATAGTTATGAACTATCGGGAGGGGTTCTTGAAGATACCACCAAATCTACGTGATATAGCCACAGAATTGAATGATTTGGTGGTGAGTACTAATAAACGAAAGGATAAGAAAATTGTGATACATAAAATTGATAAGAGAAAGAGAGAGCTTTATGATTTGAAGGGTCAACGTATCGAGATCAACATCATTGCAAAAATAGCAAATGCATATGCCACAAATGGTGATATTTTATTCTTTCCTCACAACATAGACTTTAGAGGAAGAGCTTATCCTATGGTGTCTACTTTATCACACTACCAGGACGATTTGGTTAGAGGACTCTTAACATTCTGGGAAGGAAAGAAATTGGGACAACATGGATACGAATGGATAAAGTACCAGCTTGCATCCTCGTTCGGCGAAAGCAAACTTAACTTTAAGGAAAGACTTAATTTTGCTGAAGAAAATATGGATAATATTCTTGATTCAGCAGAGTGTCCACTAGAGGGTAGAAAATGGTGGATGAAAGCAGATAAACCATGGCAAACTCTAGCAATTTGTAAAGAAATAAAGCTGATCATCAATTTTATGTCCAAAGGGAATGACTTAAGGGACTACGTATCAAGGATCCCTATTCACCAGGATGGTTCATGTAACGGACTTCAACATTACGCTGCATTAGGATTTGATGAAGAGGGAGGAGTTGCCGTTAATCTTGTGCACAGCGGTAGAAAACAGGATGTGTACACTAAAGTCCTCGAAGTAATTGAGAAAAAAGTGAGAAGGGATGCTGATGATTCAGGAAACACAGACTCCGGCATCGCAAATCTCACGATACCGCTTTTGTCAAGAAAACTCATCAAGCAGACAGTTATGACCACAGTTTACGGAGTGACTCCTTATGGGGCTGCAATTCAAATAGAAGAAAGACTAAAAGAAGTTGCCCAAAAAATGGAAGTGGAATCCAAATATCAAGTCAACTTTCAAAGTAAAAGTGCTGTCTCCGCTGTCAGGGAAAATCGGCACAGGATAGCACTTTACGTAACACGAAATCTCTTCGAGTCAATGTCAGAGTTGTTTGCTGGTGCAAGAGGCATTCAATCGTGGCTAGAGAATAATTGCTTCCGAATCCTCAACTCATTTGAATGTGACTATGAACTGAAACCTAGCGGAAGAAAGGATCAAGACTTTTTCAAGCCTTCCTTATACAAGCCTATGATGTGGACGACAGTTTCAGGCTTGCCAGTAGTGCAATGGTATCGGAATTCAGTAGCAGGCTCAGTAGCTACATGCATACAGCATATTCTGTTTAAAAAGCTGAATAGACTTGCTACAATTAATCTACAGAAACAAGTCAACGCTATTTCACCTAATTTTATTCACTCGTTAGACGCGATGCACATGCTCATGACATGTATTTACGCAAAAGCAAAGCACATAACTTTCGCTTCAGTTCACGATTCATTTTGGACTCATGCCAAGGATGTTGAGGAACTAGCAGTCATCATTCGTGAGCAATTTGTTCATTTACATACATCTGATATCATCGATCTGTTTCAAGAGGATATGGAATGGTCTGTTAAAAACTCGTTTCAATTGCTTTGGGTCAAAAATGAGGATAACCCTAATTTAATCGAAGAATTAAATTCTTTAAGAGGAAAGATCCATCAATTAGATACACCATTCACTGCCAAAGATTTGAACAAAATCTTGAATACCGAACTTTATGAGCAAGGTCAAAATAAGAAGAACGATGTTATATCACTAGTTGAAAAATATAAACCTCAACTTTACTTCAGATCTCGCCATAGTTCGACGGAATTAGAGCCTTACAATTTTCAAGATTCTACTACTAATATAAAATTAAGTGTGAGAAAATTGACACCAGTACTTATGCCTGTTGCAATTTTGCAAAAGCCGCCTACAGGCAACCTCGATATTCGCAAAGTACTCAAAAGCGAATATTTCTTTTCCTAGAACTGGGCATCATTCATTTCTTGTCTATTAATCTTTGTAATCTTCCAAATATTCTATCCCTGTGAATAGCCAATTCATCATCATCTTCGCCTTCGAAGAAGTTTTGCCTTTCAAAGGCTTCATTGTCATATTGATCTTCCGATAGTAGGTTCATATCGGTATTACTACTGCCTTCAATGTCATAAAATAATGCATCAAACCCGTCATTATCATCTCCAATTTCTCCATGCTTGATTTGAAATGACGGATCTTTTAAATCAAAACTGTTTGAGTCATCGTCACTCTTTGTGTAAGTGTCACTATATAGTCCAGCGTCTTCGTCCGAAGGATAGTCATTACGGTAATAATCTTCAGCGTTCGAGTCTTCGTCATCAGAATTTATAGGTTTGTCAGAATCATCATCAGAATTACAAAGAGCGTTATCGCCTGATAGTTTCACGTAACCAACTTTATAGCTTTCACCAATGGAATAAGGTCCCTTTGTCAAGTGATATACATCATAAACGTACGCAGATGTTTCCTTATCGATCTTACTATTAGCACCCCCGTCTGTATTATTTCGCCTTCTCGTTTTGCGTTTAGCACTTGTTTCAACATCGCTTCTTTCTCCTCTCAAAAGATCACTGAGCATGTCTGATAGCTCATTTGGTATGTATGTGTCTTCCTTTGTAGTGCTGTGGGGTAGCAAGAATCTGCGCTTCTTCAGAGTGTTATCATCTTCTTGATTTGGATCTTTGGAATCAGCTTCAGATATCAACGTGTCATAAACAGACTCATCACCGGAGAGTAACTCTTCGTTTGTCTCCTTTAGCTGAAAATATATGTCATCCTCTGGTTTATACTCTCCTCCATTAGCGGCAGTAGACTTCCACTGCTTCCTCGATTTTCTAGCCACAGAACTCTCAAGTATTAGGGCATCCAAAGGGTCCTCATCTCTTTTTCTTTTAATCCGTAGCACTGATGGTGGCTCTCTATAAACCATAATTAACCACTAAATGACCCACCCGATTCATCATCTTTGAATTTAAAACCATCGATTTACCGTCAAAAACTGCATATAGTACAAAAATCACACACCTTTAGACACAAAAGCGCCTAAGTTGCAAAAAGGATCGGCTTCAAAATTACGGATGTTTAGAAGGAATTTTGGATTTAAATATCATGTATGAAACTGTTAGACTGTTTGTTTATCATGTAAACAAGCAGGTTAGAATTGTATCCGACGTCATCATTGGAAACTATTTTGAGGCCGACAGAGATATTATCCTCATTACAGGAGGTGCATCTGGCTTAGGACGGGAGATTGCCATAAAATTTGCAACCAACAGAGCTAAGGTTGTTGTGTTGGATATTAATATGCCATCTCAGACAGAAGTAGTCCTCGGCGTAGTCTATTTTAAGTGCGACGTGAGTAAGAGGGAAGACGTTGAAATCTGCCAGCAGAAAGTTAAGAAAGAAGTTGGGCAAGTGACAATTCTCATTAACAACGCCGGAATAGCGACCGGAAAACCATTAATCGAGTCCGGATATGATGAAATAGAGAAAACTATCCAAGTAAACTTGCTCTCCAGCTTTTATACTATAAAAACTTTCCTTCCAGATATGTTAAAAATGCGAAGAGGTTATGTCATTACCATCGCTTCAGTATTAGGATATATGTCACCTGCTCGCCTCAGTGCCTATGGAGCGTCCAAGTCAGGCCTCATAGCATTACACGAATCTCTTACATATGAGTTGGGTTCTCCTACTTTCAACCGTAGTGGCGTCAAGACATTGTTAGTGTGTCCAGGTCAAATTAAAACAACAATGTTTCGAGGGGTGAAAACACCTTCAACCTTACTAGCACCAGAATTAGAAGCAAAGTATGTGGCAGATAATGTGTTTGGAGCAGCACTCGTTGGAAGAAGAGGGGAGATTCGACTACCATTCTACGGAAATGTCTTACCCATTTTTAGGGCACTTCCGTGGCCTATTGTTGAGGTAGTAAGGAAACTATCGGGTATAGATAAAAGTGTAAGCTCTTTTAAAGCAACATTGATAGATATCAACACCAAAACCGTCAAAAAGGTCAATTCTGTTGCAAATTCATTGGCGTCGTTTTCTCGCAACATTTCAAGAAATAATTCAGAAGTCTCTTCCATGAAATGAGTTTTGGAACTCTGACCTCACGTATGCCGTCAAATGGTGTCCAAGTCTATATGGTGCTTTCAGTACGATATCTACCCCTTGGTGAGCTAAGCTAAGATGTTGGGGGAGAACCTTTTCACACTCCAAACTATAGTATTAGTGTTCTCATTTATTTGGATCTCCTTCTTATAGATCTCCGCAAAGACAGAAACCGGTCCATTTTCATGGATTTTATAGCCAAACGTCGAAATATGGGTATATAACGATTCTATGCTATTACTCTTAGTGAAATGTAAAATTTGCTGAGCATCTAGGTGAAGGACAATAGAATTCGCTTTCGATAAAACTAAGTCATCCTGTGAGTTATTAACCTTTGCTGCATCAACAAGAATAAGCTCGACCAGCCTTACAAAGGGATCTTCAGGTTCCACGATATGTGAAACAGGGTTAAGTTTGTATCTTTTAGCGCATATGAGAGACCAATCTTCAGGGTTCAGTCCAACGATGAACCCTTCAACATTGTAAATTCTATTATCCAAAGATTCCCGCAACCTTGTGTTAAGATCTTGAAAAGAAAGTCTACCATTGTTATCTAGTCTCTGTTCTTCTGAAAGATGCTGATCTATGCTACTTTGTTCGTCAATTTCTTCAGATTGTGAGCCTTCATAGTCATCTGCGAATAATGTATCCGTTATTAGTTCATCGTGCTCGGGTTCTCTCTTTATTTCTTTTTTAGATGATGTTTCTACTTGACTTTGAGATGACACATCATCAAAAGGTAATTTTCTCTGTCTTAACAATCTTCCAGTGTGCAATATATTACTAGGCATTTGAGATAGGTGTCCGTATAAGGAATGTAGAAGTATTCTGTTTTCAGGACTGTTTACTGCCTTTAAGTCTTTACATCTTGCCTCAATTGTTGAGTTATAAACCTTCAATGCTATTACGGGCGAAAGCACCCAAAATCTTTCTACTAGTTTATAGCGCCTAGTTTCCAGATCGAACGACAGCTCCATGTCTGGAAACAAAGAAGAGCCAACTTGTTGCTCATAAGAAGCCGTCAATTGATTGAGCTGCTCCTCAAAGACATCTATCCTTAGAATCTTCTCATCGTTCAAAGTGTATCTTTCGTCTAGCTCCACACCCTTGGGGTACCTGGGATTAAAAAGGTGCTGATTATTGGTGAAGTCAGTAACAAAAATTGCCAATGGACCCAGATCTTTTGTGGATCTTTCTATATAGAGCACATAACAGCACAACTGATATTTTATTGGTTGGTACTTCGAGTAACTCGCGTAAGGCAAATCTTTGATCTGAGTTACACTTTCCCCACCAGTCATTTTATTCTTCAGCTTCTCATAATAACATTTCATCATTTCAAATTACTTCGCGCGTGTGCAATCGATAACTCCGGATACAAGATAGAAACGTCAAAAAATTAGAGTACCATTATATTATCTTCTTTATATCTAACTATGATCTATAATCACCATTGATGGTGACATATTCATGCGAGAGATCACAAGTCCAATATTGGGCCTGTTGACCTCCACCAGTACCCAAGGATATATCAATTTGAAAGTCTTCTTGGTTCAAGATATCCAGAGCCCTTGCCTCATCAACATCTTGTGGCTCCCCATTAACAAGCAATTTCAACTCTTCAGTGCCATCAGCAGGAATGAAAGAAACAGATGCCTTTTCTGGAATTATTGAATCCTTACTTTCAACGGGAGAATATCCAATGGCGCAAAGAATACGCCCCCAATTAGCATCCTTACCATACATAGCAGTCTTGAATAAGAGGGAATTTGAAATAGTAGATGCAATGGCTTTCGCATCATGAAATGACAATGCATCTTTGACGTTGATTGTAATAAACTTAGTGGCACCTTCTCCATCACGTACGACTAGTTGGGCAAGTTGTTGTGCAAATGTTGTTACTTCTTCTTGTAAAGTCACAAACGCTTCACTAGACGAAACAACATTATCAATGAGCTCACCACCCTTTGCACCATTCGCTATTGCCACAATTGTATCATTTGTTGACATGTCGCCATCGACAGATATGGAATTGAAAGAGCGGTCTACAGCATATCTCAAAATTTGCAGCAATGCACTTGAAGAGACTGGAGCATCAGTAACAAAGAAACCAAGTAACGTTGCCATATTTGGACATATCATACCTGCTCCTTTAGCAACCCCAGCCAATGTGTAAGTGTTTTCCCCAATTTTAAACTCTTTTGATACAAGCTTGGGAAAGGTGTCTGTTGTGCATATAGCAGTAGCACAATCTAACCAATGCTGATGTGAGCTCCCAAGATGACCCAAGGCCAATTTTGGTATACCACTAAGAATTTTATCAATTGGGAGCTTGTTTCCAATGACACCTGTTGACATTACTAAACTAGAGTCATTTGGATTCTCTAAAATTGAATCTGTTACTTTTATCATTGCTTTTGCATCTTCCACACCCTGCGAACCTGTGACAGCATTTGCATTTCCACTGTTGACTACTATGGAATTAATACCTTTCCCATCCTTTTCTGTCAAAATTGCCCTAGATACTTGGACAGGAGCAGCTTTGAATTTATTGGTTGTAAATACACCAGATGCAACGGCCCCCTTTCCATTAGTATTTCTCAAAATAGCCAAATCGAGCGATTTCCCATCTTTTTTGACACCTACGTGGATACCCCCCACTTCAAACCCCTTTGGATAAACACCACTCTTTGGTACAAACCTTCCGGCCTTGCTTGAGAGTGATCTTCTGAACATTTGTATTTCTTTAGCTGCCTGAATCTGGATCCAAGACGCTAAATTTTGAACAATATGATTCATGTTCCGCTCACGTGACAATCTTTACATCTTTTTTCATTTCATTACTCGTAGTTTGAAACATTGATCTTGAAGAACATTGAAAAAAAAACTGACCTTTAAGCTGCCACAAATGAGTAGAAAGGGAGCGTCAATGTTCAAGGACCTCCCAAAGCGAGGTGTTTTGAGACAAATCGCGAGGCTCAACGCCATAGCAGGGACTCCTGAAACTGCTTTTAAATTTCCTCAAGATTTCAAAAAAGTCGAACTTTTTCTTATTCAGAAGCTGGTTCATGGACCCTCAATAGGACTTAAAAAATTTTGGAGAAACAACTTGCCTACTCTTAAATTTCATAATGATAATGTTGATTTTGTTATGACAAGAATCAAAACAAGCACGGCATCCGATTTGGAAAAAGTGCCTGTTAAAATAGTTGTGCATGGTGAGGGTAATGAAGCTATAGAAATTGATTGCTCTAATAAGCATTCTGGGAAGATACTTGAGGAGCTTGTCGAGATAACGAAAGCTCAAACAATACCCATTGAAGATATCCCAAGAATAAAACAGTCGTCGTAAAAGAGAGATGAATGAAATCGTTCTATATTACCTGTACATACCTAGCTTACTATGATAATTCGTTGCAATAAAATGTCCATCATGACTTTAAGAATTCGTATAGAGCATCTTTGCCTTTGATTTCCATCAACTTTTTAATATTTAATAAATCTTTTACCTCCTCTTCGTCAATTTTGACATCATCCTGATTGGGGCTTGGCTTGGTATCCTTCAATGCCACTTTGACTAACTCATCAAAATTTAAATTTTGTGGTCTTGCTCCCTTCGCCTTGAGCAAAGCTTCCACAACATCACGCTCGCTTTCATTTACTTCAAGCCGCCTTTTATCCTTATATTCCCCGATGGCATCTAGTATTTTCTTTTTGTCACTGCGATCCCCTTTGACCTTTTCGATAAAGTCAAGAACAACCAGTTTATCTGGAACCCTATAAATAAAAGAACCAAGGCCGTCAGATGAAACTTTAGTCAAAATTTTGGCCAAAGCAGGTGATGCCTTAGCTGAAATGCCATTAGGAGTGGAGTAGTTTTGGAAGAAGTCTGGTAATTTTATTGAGCCGCTTTCCTGCTCGTTATTGTCAGAAACATAAGAAATGTTGTGAAATTTGAAACTTTCATTTTGAAAGTTCAAATACTCTTGGAGATGAGGAAACTTTCCATCTTTAATGTAGGGCTGGTCCTCGAATTTTATTATAAATTTACTCGCTTGAGCGACATTAAGAAAATGATTATGCAATGATGTGTCCATAACAGAGGCACTTTTGAACTGTCTCATTTGAACAGCGTCAGGTAAAAGATCTTCGATATGATTTGGACACCTCCATTTTTTTCCAATGGTCTTCTGAATATATACAACATCTTGCAAACAATCAAGATGATAAACGAGCGGACAATAGTCACAGTGAATAAGCGTTTTATGATTGAGACCAGACATTCCACATTTATGACACAAGATGGGCTTCCCATCTTTTGAGTAGAGAGAGTCAATTTCAAGATCCTCGTTTTTGTTAAAACCTGGTATCTGGGCTCCATTTGCTTTAGAATATGTTAGCTCTGGCATCATGCTTTGATCTTGATAGACTCCATTTTCACCAGTTGATACTCCAACGAATGTTTGATCTCTTAAATTCTTTGGGAGTTCAAATTCTGCGGGATTCGTACCCTCTTGTTGGTTGAGAAGTTGACCAAACAATCCAATATTGCTCCACAGATTTAAAGCACTAGGATACAATTTAGAGATACACTCATGGCAATTCCAGTTATCTTCTGGAATATCTTCCAAAGGAGGATCACAACAAGTAAAGTGGAAAGATCGAGGACAAGAATCACAACAGATGAAAACACCAGGCTCCCCACAAGTAGTGCAAAAGTCGTCATTATCCTTCGTTTCATCATCGTTAAGGTCATTGCTATTTTCATTACTAGTTACAGATGATGGAGCTAGATTTGTCTTCAGAAACTTCTTTGGAGATATGACTTTTATTCTTTTGGAAGCCCTCACAGGTGATTCTGTACCTGTAACATTCAGTCTCGATCTTTTTGGTGTTTTCAGTAAATTTTTCGGTATATATGTGCTTTGCTCTTTAAGGGGCACAGGTTTAACGTTGTTACGTTCCTTGATGCACGGTGACTGGAAATCAATTATATCAGTTTTTAAGTCGCCATCATACGACTGTTCTATAGAAGAGAGCTCTTCCTCAGTTGGAGCATAAGATGGAGGATCTTTTGAACTAAGTCTTGACGACTTTCTGGACACTCTACTTGGCCACAAAGAATCCTTTTTTATTTTGGTCGATGGAAATGATTCCAAAGGGAGACCGGTATAAGAGGGGGTAGGTTCTGCCAACTCGGGTTCTATGAATACTTTGACGCCTCCTTTTTGTATTACTCCTGTTGGCTGTATGGAACTTAATCTATCGTTCCCAGCTTCCTTTATTACGGGACTATCTTTTAACTTTTTATCTCCGTTCGAACTAACTTTCGTCGTCGATCGCTTAGACCTTCTTGTACTTCTATCCCCATCTGAGTCACCAGGCGTCTCTGATTTGGCAGGCGTCGAACTAACAGAATCGTCAGTAGCCATTCCACCTTCGCTTGTAGATGGGTCTGTAGCATTACCATCATTTTGTGATTGAATGGCCAATGTATTACTCTCGCCATTTTCCAAACTTTCTTCTTTCAATAAAGGCCCCTCTTTCTTAGTACCATTAATAGTTAAAGAAGACATCTGATATCACGAATAAGTGCCTGTTCCTTCGTTTATCAGTGTAATCTTCAAATTTACAATAGCCACCAAGATTGTTCGTTCGATTTGCTTTGACGCGCTAAGGCAAAAAAAATTACTGACTACATCGAGTTCCCGTAAAAAATTGGACACAACCTATTGATGACTACGACTATACAATACAAACATCATCTTTAAAGAAATTCAATTGTCTCCAAGTTTTTTTTTACTGCGACGACAACTTCCTTTAGAGTAAAGTTTTTGGAATAACAAGAAAGATTATTTCTCCTCCGTTTTCTTTGTCTTCTTCTTGGAAGCTTTCAAAGGAGAAGAAATCAAAGCCTTAATTTCTTCATCTTCAATTTTCTTTTCAGTCTTGTATAACTTAGGGTCGAAGCTAGGGGAAGTATATTTAACAATACCATTCTTGGTGATACCAAATGTAGTGAAAAACTGAGCAATTGGTTCTCCTTCCTTATCAGCTACAATGTCATAAGGTAAGATAACATTGTGATTGGCACATTCAATCAAACCAGCTCTTGCCTTCCTTGGATCTTCTAAACTTCTAACATTGTAAGGGAATGGACCTGAAGACTTTTTCTTGAACTCACCTAAAACTTGGTGGGACAACTTCAATTTGAGAGCATAAGAATTACCCGTCAATTTATACAATGAAGTACGGTAGTCTGTACGTTTAACCTTACCCTCAGAGGATTGGGAAATAAGAATATCCAACCCATACACTTCATTTTCATCGAATTTATAGGTATCAATCAGATTTTTGTTCTCCTTAGTAGGATTGAGGATAACTTCCTTGGGTCCATAAAGCACGTTTCTTTCTTGGTTGTGAGTAAGCATACTTTCAACAGGTGTGGTTTCAAAGTACTTAGCAACCTGGGAAACTATGTTAGTAACATCCCAGTTTTTCTTACCTGGCTTGAAAGTCCTTATGGCTGCTTCTGAAGCATTCCAGGCCGCATGCAACAAATCAGCCTTTTTACCGGTGATAGGCTCAGCTTCTGTGGCACCAATGACCAATGTTTCAGCGACGATGGATGGGAAGCCATCAATTTGAATACCCAACATGATGTTGACAACGTCACCTTTGTTCAAAGTAATGTTTGATTCATCTTCTTCGCTGATTGGAGCCAAATGGGCTGGAATACTATTGGGATTAACACAAGTTGGGAATGCAATACCCTTTGAAATTTTAGATGTCTTCTTAGAATTGTAGATCTTTGACAACTCTTCTTCAAGAAGTTGATCACCCCTCTTGGATAATTGATATGTTGTAGCACCTGCAACTGTTTCTACTATCAATTGAGCCAAAACTTTTTGCGACAATTCACCAGCTGTCTTGTATTTAGCTACAACATCACCATTGGCTATAGTATAGTCTGGAGTTTCTATGAAATGATTGTTAGAATGATCTTACTTAAATTAACGCTTCAAATTCTATGCAAGTTCACTTACCTTTCTTTTCGGTGGACATTTTATTCTATTGTAAGCTCAATCCTTTAAAATTGGGAAAATTCTACCTACAGTGGTCTGCTCTTTTGCCAAAAGATTTGGTTGCCCTTTCTTACATATAGTGTTGTAGACTGTATACTGTCGACAACCAGGTCGAGAAGAAAAAAAAAGAAGCGCCGTAACTGCATAGAGACCACTGTAACAAGAGTTACAGTCCACACGAATTTGAAACGAGATCGCTCTTAGGGCTCACAAACATAATTCCTTTGGTAAACTGATTCTGTGCTGTCTACTATATCTAAAAGGCCGAAGAGTAATTTGCATAAAGAAGGTTCTTTCAGGCTTATTGCCTATCTTATTTTAACTCAATTGTGGCTCACATTATTCTCACTTTTAAGTTGAGCTTTTCAAAGAAAAAAAGAATAGGTTAAAGCAGAAGCACCCCACAATGCCAGATCGCCCACAAAAGGCAACGAGAAAGGCTTCCTATAGGTTCTCTTCTCTATTTGGTCATGGAGATAAGAATCACGTTGCGGATAACCATAGTGCAAAGCTGAGTGACAGTATGGATCATCTTTCTTACTATGAAAATGATGCGGGTCATGCTAGGCCAACTCCTGATGTTCCAACTTCTACGGTGCCTCAGAAACCTCCTATGCATGTTTATAAGGGTATTAGCAGTAATCAAAGACGTAAACCACCACCACCAGATATGGAATTGGAACCGAAAAAGTTAAATCCAGAGGCCCATACCAATGAGATAATTGAGATGATTAATGACTTGGAACATGAAATAGGTAATTTGAACTTTAATGACAATAGAACGTCGGGTAGTTTCGAAGGTCCTTCAACTTCTGATAGAAGCTTCCAAGGCATTCCTCGGTCGCCAACAATGATGGGCTTTTCAGGATCGGGATCAATCCTGGGTTCAGCGTTGGATGTAGCGTCTTCTCCTCCTGTTTCGCAGCGTGAAAATTCGAGTGCTTCGCTTTTGTTACAAGAACAACTCAGCAAAGAAGGTGGTGTCCCATACCCAGTAGATTCTCCCTATGCTACGTCAATAGTAGAGCCTGAATCTCCCATAATACCAGTACAATCATACGGTAATGAAAGTAGAAGATCCAAATCATCGGATTCATTCCGTAGCGTGGGTCATCCTAATCAGGGGAATGAACTTTATATCCCTGTCAGCAGTGAGTCATCTTTGGACGATAGGTCAAGGGTATCTGGTAATATTGATTACGGTAGTACGAACAGTTTGAACAATTTACGGCAACCACCATTATCACCAGTAGGTGTGTCTGATGATAGTCGTCAGACTATCAAAACAACGAGAGGGGGTAATCCAATGTCTTTGAATGGATCTATGAAGACTTTGCAGTCCACCGAGTCAAAAAACACATCTGTACCTGTCACACCAAATCATAGAAAAAGCAACTCAATTAACTCTCTATGGAGCTCCAGTTCGTATAGGAAGGTTAACTTGGGTTCTTTCAAGAAAAAATTGGATCTTAAACCAGGAGAAGGTGATTCATCCCACTACGTGATGACTATTCGTCGTAATGCTGGAACAGCAGTGAATGAGACAGGTCCTTCCAAGTGGAAATTACCAATAGGTATAGCCCCATTAGACAAAAGATCGAGCTATGCTACTACGAATGGTAGATACTTAAGATATGTAGGAGCACAGAGTCGAATGAAGAAGGGAAGTGGAGTGGAGTTGAAACATGGCCATTTACAGCCTCGGTTGTTAGCAGCTGAAGCTGAACAAGTTGATGATAGCATTGGAAGCCAAAAGTCCAAGTTGGCGAGATCGAATACCGGAGTTAGAAAGTCAAATATTTCGAACTCAAGTGTCCTTTTGTCAACGACAACCCTAAGTAATGAATCTAGAACGGGCTCGTTGAAGAGATCGGGAACTGACAAATCGGTCACGGCATCGATTCAAAGCAGCAATACTGATACTTCATCGGTCGCTCAAAGCTCTAGAAGGTCAGGGTCAATAACCTCATCTATAGGAAGTGTTACCGATCTTAATATGGGCATGAATTACTATCAACATCCAGGCTATAAGTATGAAGGTTCTGACTATGAGGATGAGACAGAGGTTGAAAGAAATGATGATAAGAATCTTCCTGACGATGAATTAGATGACACATATGACGAGAGGCCTCGCCTAGTATTGGCCAATCCTGACACTTCCTCGGAAGAAGAGTAATGTAATATTGATTAAAAAACCTTATGTAATTATAGAACCTATCTATTTATGAATGACTATGCACAGTACTTTAATAACCTTAGAGAAAAATTTCGTCACATGACTAAAATACAATCCGTCGTGTAATTACCAAGTATACTTTAAACACGTCGAGATTACAGGTAAACAGGTTGTTCAGTTGATTTGATACTTTTTCATAGGCTTGGAACAGCGATACAGCTGGAAGATACAAGGACATTTCGTGAGTGAATTTCTATAGCGTAATAGATTACACACACAACATCTTTTTGGAGTATTTCAGCGTCGCTAACTAGTGAGGATTTCCAATGTCTGATATTGGGTATACTTTGATTTATGAGCCCAATGTGGCCACCAAGACTTCAGTCAGCGAGTTTAGATCTTTGCTTGAAAAGGGAAAAGATGATGTTAAGATCGACGTCATGAAGAAAGTGTTGATCACAATGCTTAATGGGGATCCACTTAATGATCTCTTGATGCACATAATTAGATTTGTCATGCCATCAAAAAACAAGGAATTGAAAAAGTTGTTATACTTTTACTGGGAAGTATGCCCGAAGTATGATGGTAATGGTAAGATGAGACAGGAAATGATCCTAGTATGTAATGCGATTCAAAGGGATTTACAGCATCCCAATGAATATGTCAGGGGTAACACCTTGAGATATTTATGCAAATTAAAGGAACCAGATTTACTCGAAACATTGGTACCAAATGTTCGTCAATGTCTTGAACATCGTCATGCATATGTGAGAAAGAATGCAGTGTTTGCACTTTATTCGATCCACAAGCTTTCTGATGACTTGGCCCCCGATGCCGACGAGTTGATTTACAACTTTTTGTACGAAGAAACAGATTCTGTTTGTAAAAGGAATGCCTTCGTTGCGTTGAGCGACCTCAATAGGGATGCTGCGTTACGTTACATTCAGGATAATATTTCCATAATTGAAACTTTAGATCCTTTGATTCAGTTAGCTTTCATTGAATTTATCAGAAAAGATTCTTTTTCAAACAGATCATTAAGGCCAAAGTATGCTCAATTGGTAACTGAGATTATAGAAAGTTCATCTAATGTTGTTATATATGAAGCAGCCACCACTTTGACCGTATTGTCATCTAATCCACTGTCAATTTTATTGGCTGGTAGCAAGTTTATTGAATTGGCTACTAAAGAAGCTGATAACAACGTGAAGATAATTACCTTGGAGAGGATTAATGATTTGAATAGGAGACATCCTGGCTTATTACAAGACTTGTCCTTAGATATTTTAACTGTGTTATCATCCCAGGATTTGGATGTTAAAAAGAAGGCTCTTGATGTGACCCTTACATTTATCACTTCAAGAAATGTCGAGGATGTAGTCAAATTATTGAAGAAGGAACTTCAAAGAACATCTTCTATTAATGAAGACAAAGTATCTGAATACCGTCAACTACTTATAAATTCCATCCATCAATTGGCTATTCGTTTCGTTGAAGTTGCTGCGAATGTTGTCGACTTGCTATTAGAATCTATCAGTGATTTGAATGCCTCTGCTTCTTATGAAGTGATCACATTCGTGAAAGAAGTGGTTGAAAAGTTCCCTGATTTGAGGGTTTCTCTTTTGAAGAGATTATTAAGAGAGTTACCAGTTGTTAAAAGTGGTAAAGTTTTGCGTGGTGCTTTGTGGATTATTGGTGAATATAGTTTAGAAGAGAAAGTAATTCAAGAATCGTGGAAATACATCAGATCAAGTCTTGGTGAAGTGCCCATTATTGCTAGTGAGAAATTGCACTTAGAAAGTAAGTCGGAAAGTGGTAAACTGGAGGATTTCGGAGAACATCATAAGAAGGGGCCTACCATTTTGCCAGATGGTACATATGCCACTGAAAATGCTTTGACTACCGATGTACCAGAAGAGGCTCAAAATGAAAAACCACCAATAAGGGCTTTGATCTTGGCTGGTGACTTCTACCTTGGTGCTGTCTTGTCATCGACTCTCGTCAAACTAGTTTTGAGATTGGAGACCTTAAGTACCAAACCAGAATACATCAATGGTTTGAAAGCTGAAGCACTTTTAATGATGATATCTATTTTGAGAGTAGGTGAATCTTCGTTCGTAGCAAAGAAGATTGACGAAGATTCTGCTGATAGAATTCTCGCAGCTATAAGGTCGCTCACAGACAATGAAGATGCTTCTGTCATAAAGAGGGGATACTTAGATGATACAAGAGATGCTTTCAGAGCACAAATAACATCAGCAGAACTCAAGAAAGCAGAAGCTGTTGCAAAGACATTCCATGAAAATGCAGAGCAGGTAGATGATTCTATCACGTTCAGGCAATTCCATAAAGATAATGGGGAACTTGAAGGAGACATCGATGACATATCTGCTGCGACAGGAAGTGATCTCAAGAAGGAGGACTTGTCATCAAGATTAAACAAGATTTTACAATTGACTGGTTTCTCAGATCCAATTTATGCCGAGGCGTACATTAAGGTCCACCAATACGACGTTGTTTTGGATGTTTTACTCGTGAATCAGACCACAAATACTTTACGTAATTTATCGGTAGAATTTGCGACTTTGGGTGACCTTAAGGTTGTTGATAAGCCAACAACTGCAAACATCGGTCCCCATGGATTCTATAAAATTCAAACTACTATCAAAGTTACCTCTGCTGATACAGGTGTAATTTTTGGTAACATAGTTTATGATGGACAACATTCTGACGAGTCTACTATTGTTATTTTGAATGATGTGCATGTTGATATTATGGATTACATCAAACCTGCTTATTGTACAGAAAACCAATTCCGTAGAATGTGGAATGAGTTTGAATGGGAAAACAAGATTACTATTAAGTCTCAATTAGGGTCATTGAAAGAGTATTTGGATGAGCTTATGCTGGGAACCAACATGAATTGCTTGACACCAGGTGCTGTTATTGGCGAGGAATGTCAATTTTTGTCAGCTAATTTGTATTCTCGTTCATCATTTGGAGAGGATGCCTTGGCTAATTTGTGTATCGAAAAACAAGACAACGGTCCTATTATTGGTCACGTCAGAATTAGATCAAAGGGTCAAGGATTAGCATTATCTCTAGGAGATAGGATGGTATCTATTTCCAGGAAGACGAAAAATTTAAAGATCACACAAGTTTAACGCATATTTAGTGTCATACGTTTTTATATACACTTTGTTTTACTTCTTGATGTATGGAAACACTATAGATACAACCGTAATTGAATAAAAGCAAACCGTTAGTCACTATGTGGTTTCAGTAGTGTCTTCTTCAACAGCTTTGTTTGCCCTGTTATAAACGAACTCCAACACTTTTGACGTGGAAACTTCATTTCTTTGAATTTCATCTAGTGGCACGTCAGATAAACTGGGATCGGGAAACATTCCAAGGAGATAATTCTGTTTGATTCTTTCACCTTTTCTATATTCCAGGTCGATATCAAATGCCATGTTAAGAAAATTGAGTAAAGAAATAAAATCACTTTGGATATGTATCTGAAAAAATCTTAAATCGCCGTCAAACCCATACGATCCAGAAGTATCAAATTTTAAAAGCGAAGATGACTCGGAAACATATTTGATTCTCGACTGATTCGAAGATAACATTAGAAACGATAATTTGTAGTCACTGGACTTCAATGTGAAAGCTGTTTTTTTACTAATGTTATTAACTTTGGCGCATAGAATGAACGAAATAAATACAGCTGCCATTGAAATTGATTGTATACTACCTTTAATTTCAACAAAGGACTCAATGGATCCCGGAACATGTGAAGAAACCATAAAACTCAGAATTTCGAATGCCTCTTTGAGTTGTGTAGAAAGCTTCATCAGATGGTCTGCTAAATATGCAGCTTCAGATAGTCCAACTATTATTTGTGCAGTCGTAGTCTTTCGTGATTCGAATCTGTTCAGTTTTTGTAACTTCTTAATGCTATTTATGACCCGACTGTCATCTGGGATGTTTGTAATGGCTTCATCTTCCCCAGCATCATCTTGCAACAAGTTCCCGCTGAATGCATAAGCTGGAGACTCTGAAAACTCTCGTTTACGCTTTCTTGGGAAGCCTCGATTTACGTTTCTAGATGGTACATGTTTCATCTTTCATCGCTCATTGAGAGAATCAGATGCTTTATGCTCTCTTTCTCTTAGGGCCTCTGAGAGCAATGTGCTCTGCACTCTCATCATTTTTCAATATGGTTTTGTGTAAGAACCGTTGGCATCTCATTTTTTGAAATATTTTTCTAAGTGAAGCTAACATTAAGTATTAGAAAAGGGTAATATTTCTGAACAATGAGTAAGAAAGACAAAACAAGTAAGACTGAAGATTCTGAGGATAACTACGATAAACGTATGGAAGCGGTTTTACCATTTGCCAAGCCTTTGGCTTCCAAGAAACTAAATAAGAAAGTTTTGAAAACTATCAAGAAGGCATCTAAGGCTAAACATGTTAAA
Source organism: Priceomyces fermenticarens (assembly GCA_030574455.1). Taxonomy (NCBI): domain Eukaryota; kingdom Fungi; phylum Ascomycota; class Pichiomycetes; order Serinales; family Debaryomycetaceae; genus Priceomyces; species Priceomyces fermenticarens. Next base: position 249,606 of record JAJMEZ010000002.1, on the reverse strand, counting down.
AGGGGAGTTAAAGAGGTTGTAAAGGCTTTAAGAAAAGGAGAAAAGGGACTTGTCATAATTGCTGGTGATATTTCTCCGGCTGACGTTATTTCACATATACCTGTCTTGTGCGAAGATTCATCGGTGCCATATATTTTTATCCCATCAAAGGAAGATTTGGGATCTGCTGGTGCAACCAAGAGACCAACTTCATGCGTAATGATAACTCCAAGTGGTGGAAAATCTCTGAAAAATTCTGACAAAGTTGGTGAATACAGGGAAGGGTTTGATGAAGTGGTAAAAGAGATAAAGAGTTATGAATAAGTCATTAAAGACGAGTAATAATAAGCCCAAATTCACTTAAATTTACTTGTTCTTTCTTAGTTCCCCCAAGTTTCAATTATCAAACCAATTATCAAACATTCAAAGATCATTAAAATGGCTTTTGACTCTACATGTAAAGTTAATACACAATAAAAGACAGTAACTAGAATGGAAATTTTTTTAAAAAAAAACGGGTTTCTTCCTAATTGCTTGTTATCAACACCTTATGAGGAAATCACTTGTAGTAGAACTAGTGAGATGCCGTCAAGGCGAGATGGTTCATCCTTTATTCTCTGGCACGTCAATAAGTCGCATTTGACAATCAAAACTAAGCCTACATGTAAATGCGTATCTTCGCACTTTCCTTGTATTTACTTTAACTATCTGTGACAGAGCAGGAAGCAATTTAGGGCGTGATAAGACCCATTCACAACTTTGACATCCATGCTGCACTAGTTGACTGGTGGTAACATGTCAGAGGAGAAGAAACCAGAGAAAAAAGAGAATGATAGCGTAACTGCGGTCGACTACGTCAATACACAAGTTGAACTAGAGAGGGACGCTCTTGAATTGATGCCTTATGACCCAAAAACATGTACATATATGATGGGAGAATTAAGGCAAAATATCTTTGCTTGTTTAACTTGTTCCAATTTGAACGATAATCAGCCTGTGGGTGTCTGCTACTCGTGTTCAATTCAGTGCCATTCAACACATGAGCTAGTGGAATTGTTTTCCAAACGTTCATTTGTTTGTGATTGCGGGACAACAAGGATGGCAAAAACTCCTAATGGAGCTTGTAAAATAAGATTGAATGAAAGTGGTGACGTGCCTTCTAGTAATGGTAGCCCTAAGATGTTATCTGGTAAATTTGAGCAACCAAGTAGCTCCAGTAGAAAAGTTAATATGGCTGCCGAGGATATCCCTTCTCTGAGTAACAAATATGGTCAGAATTTCAAGGGCTTATTTTGTAATTGCCTGAGAAGCTATAATCCATTGGAAGAAACTGGAACTATGATCCAATGTCATTTTGGTTTGGCGTGTGATGAAGACTGGTATCATGACAGATGCATCTTGGGTTTTCTGCCCTTGAAAGAAGAGAAAAGACATTCGAGCGGTAATATATTAAATGAGCTATCTTCTCCAGGAGAGGATGCGGAATCTCAAGGCCCTGACTTATTTAATGAGAAACTGCAAGATGGTGAATTAGCTGACTTCCCAGAGACATCAGCTTTTGATGCATTTATATGTTGGAAGTGCGTAGAGAAATTCTCAAGTGTATTCCAAGCTATGAGAGAAGATCCAGAAGTAGTATTTTTATCATTACCTCATTTTGACGACTTGAGCTCACCAGGTGAATGGAAGAAAAAGTTTAAAAAGTATATTCATACTATAAAGACTGCTGATGAACATCCGCTGAAAAAAATTAAACTAGAAAATGATAAGGAGACTACGAAATATTCCTTATTTCTCAAGAAGGGGTTTCGCGATAGGCTTGCAAAGTTGGCTCTGAATTCTGAAAAGATGAATGCTATGAAACTGTTCTTGGATGAATTTAAATATATTTATGAAGATGACCCTATTTTCGAGCCTCCTGAGGAGCAAAACTTCGAAAATTCTACATCCACATCTCTCTTGTACTTGGGAGCAAATGCCCTCTCTTCGATTCCTAGAGAACAAGCAATCGAAGGATTACAAGCTTATGATAAAATGAGAGACAAATTAAGAAACTTCTTGAAACCTTTCGCTGAAGAAGGTAAGATTGTGACAGAGGAGGAGGTTAGAAATTTCTTTAAAGATGATACAAATGGAAGTAAAAATTGAGAACTTAAGTCATTTAGTTTATATGAAATCTATATGTACAAAGTTAAAGCTATGATTTTCTTTGAAAAAAAGAAACTAGACATGATTATTTCTCTGCTGACTTTCTTTTCAGCTTCTTCTTATCTAGCTTGGAAAACTCATCCTTCCAAACTTCGTTGAACAGTTGAACATCGCCATTAGGAAAGATGGCATCAAAAACTTCTTGATACCATTCGACAGGAATGAATTTAACTCCTGACTTAACTTCTTCTGGAATTTCTTCTAACTCGTTCTTGATATCTGCTGGGAAGATAATGGTATCGCATCCGTATCTCTTAGCTCCTAAAATCTTCTCCCTTAATCCCCCGACGGGTAAAACTCTACCAGTAACAGTTATCTCACCAGTCATTGCAACAGTTGGAGGCAAAGATTCATTCAAAGCTAATGATATCAAAGAAGAAGTGAACGAAATACCTGCTGAAGGTCCATCCTTCGGGACAGCACCATCTGGACAATGAACATGTATGTCAGCAGCTTCAAAAAATCTATTATCTGGATAGTGTTTGGCCATGAACAGCTGAGCGAATGAATAAGCAATAGTAGCCGATTCCTTCATAACGTCTTTCAAGCTTCCCGTGATATGTATATTAGGATGTCCATTTCCACTTGCGATAGGGTGTGTCAAGATTGACTCAATGTAAAGCGCATCCCCATTCCCAGAAGAACTATATGAAAGGCCTGTAGCAACACCTGGAGGTGGGATATCATATACCCTATCTCTAGTATAAATTTCAGGTCCAATATATTCCTTGAGAGTTGATGGGGTAACTTCCAATTTGATATTGTCTGGGATCTCCAACTTTTCAGCCTTTTCGGTAGCCTCATTATTTTCGGTATCTTCTAAGCTATTCGATGGTTCGTTGGAAGATGGCACTTTCCCTGAAGTTACTTTATCGGTAAATTCTTGATCTTGGACTTTCGATCCTTCCTTATCTTCAACGAAAGTTGTTGTTGTGACAGGCTCGTCCTTATCCGGTTGTGCTTCAGTCTCTGAGGATACTGCTTTGTCGTACTCTGTACCCTCAACTTGTTCAACAATCTTCAAGGATGCTTTACTGAAAATCCTATTGACCAACTTCTTGACATTTCTTAATCCACTTTCACGACAATATTTTTCTATGAGTTTAGTGATTGTTTCAGTGGAAATTACCACATGCTTTTCGTCTAATCCAGCTTTCCTGGCAGCTTCAGGAATCAAATGTCTCTTGGCTATCTCAATTTTCTCATTATTTGTATAACCAGAGACATCGATAATTTCCATACGGTCTCTCAATGGAGGAGGAATGTTCCCTAAGTAGTTGGCCGTACACACAAATAAGACTTTTGATAAATCCACCTTCACGTCGATATAGTTATCAACAAAGGAATTATTTTGCTCCGGATCCAAAATTTCTAAGAACGCTGAAGCTGCACCTCCTCCACGACTTAAATCAAGCTTATCAATTTCGTCTATCAACATTAAAGGATTACTTGTCTTTGCTTGCTTCAAAGCAAATATAATACGACCTGGAATAGATCCAACATAAGTTCTTCTGTGACCTTTAACCTCATGAACATCTTGAATACCACCCATTGCAATTCTCACATACTTACGGTCCAATGATTCTGCAATGGACCTTGCGATGGAAGTCTTACCAGTACCAGGAGGTCCAGTCAAACAGAGAATTTTACCATCTACTTTGCCAGAGACTCTTCCCATAGAGATGAACTCTAAAATACGATCTTTGACATCTTTAAGTCCATAATGATCTCTATCCAAAATTTTTCTAGCCTCTTTAATCACAAAGCGGTCCTTTGAATAAATACCCCATGGTATTGAGGTCAACCAATCCAAGTATCTTTCACTTACACCAAGTTCGCTGGAGTGTTCGTTTTGGCTTTCCATTTTAGCTCTTTCGGCCTTATAAGCTTCCAAAGCCTCTTCAGGCATTTTCAAGTGTTTAAGACGTTCATCAAACTTAGATGTTTTCTTATCTTCGGACTCTACAATACCAGCACGTTTTTGAAGTTCTTTGATGAATTCCTTGATGAAAAGACGAGTTTGATACTCATCTGCTTTGCTGCTAAGGTTATGGATTGTATTTTCTTTGATCATGCTTGCTTTCAATTCAACCTTTAAAAGTTCGAGAGCTTTTGCTAACCTTGATTCAACGTCTAGAGATTCAAGAATCTCTTGGATCTTCTTTGGATCACCATGAATAGTTGATCCGACAAAGTCTGCAAACTTAGAAGGATCACGGATCAACTCCGTGCCCTCTTTAATTTGAAGTTTTTCAAGAGGGTTCTTCCCACCCATTTTACTCAAAAGAGCTTTCAAAGATTCTACTAATGACTTAACGTTAGCCGATGACTTATCATAAGGCTCATCCTTCACCGGTCTAACAGTTGCACTCGAAACTTTCAAATTCTTTAAATAGGTCGAGGGGAATTTTGTATGAACCTTCTTTGCTTTAGCTGACTTTTCTATTTCTGGACTTGTCAAGTCTTCTAACTTACATCTCTCAAGAGGGTAGCCCAAGACATTGAACACACCCGGTCTTGGAGTAGTATGTCTTATTATTTGACAATGGACCCCAATATCATAAACTGAGTTTCTATTCTGGACGATGTCAGTATCTGGTGCATCTTGATCTTTCACGTGAAACAAAACAAAGTAAGGTTCCCTTCTATCGATGATCGTGTAAATAGATCTGATCACATCAGGATCAGTTATGTTTATCGCAAAAGGACGGCCAGGTAATGGTGGTCTATCCTTCATTGGAATAGCCAAAAGAGGAGGATACAATCCCGTTTCAGGGTTAAGTCCAGGTTGTTGATCATTAGGGTCATCTCCTCCACCATTGTTGCCACTAGATGGAGGAGCACCGGCACCTGCTTGGCTACCAGATGTGTTCTCACCTACCTCCGATGACTTGTTGCCTTCAGCAGTGTCAGTATCTCTATCAGAATTGTCAGGAAGATCCTTGTCCAGATCTTTTTCATCTTTATTTGAATCTTCCTTCTTATCATTAATTTCACGATCGCCTTCGGTCTCATTTGAGGGCTGCGGTTTGTCAGCGTCCGAATCGGCTTCAGTCGAGATTGGAGAATCCTTAAGGCTCAAGCTTTGAGGTGACATCTTGTTTATGATATCAAAACCTTGACTAATTACCGCTCCTCTGCCACTAACATGTCTAGGGACATTCACATTAGCCACCGAAGTGGCATATCTAACTCCCACCCTTGATGTTCGGGCATAGTTTTTGCCCATACAGTTGACGCAGCGCCTGATTATCTTCATGTCTGGTACCTAGGCGGCTGTATTACAACTACTAACAATAGTTTTATAATTACAAATATTAGTTATTAGTTTTTGACCTAATCAGTAGAAGTAGTGTGGCCAGCGTCCGGTGATCTATGTGAGCCTTTTTGTATTTTGGTCATGTGACTTGGTCGCGGTTGCGTCAGTCACTTATGCTCAATAAACAAGAGCTCGGTTTAGAGGGGCGAGTTGTTAATGCATACAAGTTACTTACCTTTAAATTGTATAATACAAATCTAATTTTATGAAACGTTAGGTCGTATCTCGAACCACCGGGATAATAATGTTATAAGAAAATATTGATGATTGATACGTCTAGATCTTTTTCCTCTTATTGCCAGAACTATCCTTTACCATTCTTTTTAGGGGCTCCTTTGTAGGTTCGTTCCCGTCAAAATTGTCATCATAATAGTACTTAACAGAATTAATGTCATCGGTTTCTGTGAAAACATCCAGACCCTTTCTATTGTCGGACATCACCTGTGAACTTTCAGCTTTCCAAAGCTGTAGTCTTCTTTTCTTCTTCTTCTTCTTTTTGTTTGTATTATCCGTGCCATCGTCAAAAGTTGAGTTGGCACTTATAAATGACTCTTTGTCTTCGGTTCCCAAATCCGTTGTAGGTTCATTTTGATGACCATTATTACCAACAACATCTCTACCCGTCTTAGTTGGACTGAATTGCGGTGACGGCGATTTCGACTCCGGTGACTTCTCGAACGATGCTATGAATGATGAATTTGTTCCTTGGTCTTCTACAACCTGATCTTTTTTTGCGCTGTTACTCTTCCTCTGAGGTGTTATTGGTAAATTTGCATCCCCTCCTGTTCCGGAGTTAGCCAACAGTTTTCTAATAGAATTGTAGTTCATATACTCTCTTTTCTTGGGGATAGGATAGACTATTTTCCTATTGGCCTTGACTGGTGTTAAAATATCATCATCATTTATGTCTTTCGCTATCGATTTACTGGACGAGCTGTATGTTGGAGACAAAGCTGATGGAACATCCCTACTTGAACTCTGCAAACGAGAGATGGTTGAATTCAATGCCTTTGGAGTCTTGAATGCGGGAACATTTATTTGAGGTTGAAAACCGCTTGACGCAGGAGCACTAAAGATTGACTTTGGTTGTATCCGAGTTTGCTTCAATTTCTTTAATTCTTGTACTTCGCTTTTCAAAGCTTCGATTTTAGAGTTCATAATCATCTCTTTTGATGCACTATCTTGCTTAAGTTTATTGATAGTCAACTCATATTCGGCATTCTTTTTATATAGAGTGCTTTCTTCCGAGTTAGATGCTTTAAGTGCGTTTCCTCTAGCTTTCTTCGTAGGAGCTTCTTTTGATAAAGCTATTACACGTAGCACTGCTAACCTTATTAAGCTCTTTCTCTTATCGTTTTCAAATTCAAGCTGCCTTAGCTCTTCTTTAGTTCTATGGTGTTTCCGTAACAAAGATGGATCTACCATCTCTCATCGTGTACTTCTTAAGTTCCAATAGTTTAACTTTAATGTTTACTTTTACTCAGGTGATGCACAAAAAAATATATTTTTGATCTGACTGAAATGAGAACTATCAAAAGGTCGAAGCCACTAAAAAATGGCCTGTTTCCTGTAAATGAAACATGAACACAACGACTGGGGAGGTATTAAGTGCCAACATTTATCAGGCCTGTAATGATGAGTATAAGCGAGGTATCATATTAAACAGAGAGATTCTTGCAAGTTCTTCGTCGCATAAAGTCAGGGCCAATGGTCAGAAATTAGACATAGTTATAGATAAAGACGCAGACGATCTCAATGAAATATTTCAAAGTCAAGGGATCTCACTTCCTCCGGACGAAATTTTAGAGTCTGTCAAAACCTCTAATATAAAGATACCGGTGAAATTTCGAAATGAATTTTCTAAAGATGCTGAGCTCCCACTGTCTGATTTGTTGAAAGCTTTACATTACTACGCAAGTAAGAAGATGACTACATCTAGCGAGCGCTTCTCTAAGATTCTTGATGAGACAGCTTTGCTAGCATTGGGAATCATTGTAGAGGAGTGGATTGATGACATGATAGATGATAATACTGCGAAAATGTTTACAAAAACTTCAGAAGCAATGTCTAGCGATAGCGAATATACCTCTAGTGATTCCTCAAGTTCAAATCTGGTTAGTGATTCTGACGATATATAGTGACAAAATGCCATAGGCGTGTATTAATATATAACGTATTTCAGGGATGAATTTGAAATAAATAGCATTGATTTTATACATTAGGTGGTCTTAAATCAAGGATTTTACAGTTGATTGTCAGAAGTAACATTGGATCCGTTAAGTTTGGAGTCATCCGTAGCTTCAGCGGACTCGCGAGACTCTCTTTCTTCCTTGGCCTTTTTTTGATATTTAGCTTCTTTTCCTTCGTCTTTCGAAGATGTTTCAATCCCAAAAACTCTGAGAAGAAGTTCTTGGGTGTCTTTTTTGTTAACCATCAAGTTGACATTAGTTTTACCTTTCCACAATGGCAAGAAAAGATCCTCAAGAGACTCATTATCTCTCTTTACAGTTAAAAATAAACAGCCTTCTGAAATCTGGTCCAATCCTCTTGAAAATTCTTCATCAATACCTAATTCCCTTATAGCTTCAACTTTTGGGAACGCTTCTTGAAACAAAAACTTCATCAATTCTAAGTTGCAACTTAATTGTCTCTTTTTTCCAAGAAAAGGTCTTACAGTATGCAAGGCCTCATTTTGAATTCTCCAGGGACAATTTCCAGTATCATTTCTTTGTGATACAAACAATTTGATACCAGCATGAATGATTTTCAATTTTTGTTCATCGGCTGTCAACAATCCTTTTATAACAGGTGATACAAAATATATGGTTCTAAGTGGCTCACCAGTGGCATTTCTCACCAAGATAGTGTTACGTGGAAACTTTTCATCAAAGTCATAGAATGACCAACAATTCGCAATTTGTTCATGATTGGGATCTACAAAAATGAAGGGTTCCTCGTTTGCATCCCTTGGGAGTCTCTCTTTCTTCTTTCCATTTTCTTTACTTTGTTTGGGAGCTTGAGAGTCTTCAATAAGCGATCCTTCAACTTTTTGTTTTTTGGAAATATCTTCTTGCTCATCTTCGGCAGGTCTCTTCGAGGCCTCGGGGTTCACCTTTTCAAGAACTGCAATGAAAAATCCACCAGTATTTTGTAAGTGTGGATATACTCTCAAACATCTATCCAAGTTAAAAATATCTTTTTCATCTTCTGTAGGGGGGAAAACGGATTCTGCAACATCTTGGGCTCCTCTTTCTCTGACTTCCATATCTTTCCCAAAGACAGTCCAGTCAGTCATACCATTACGTCTGATTAATCCCGGAAGTTCTTGACTACAGTCCGCAAGTCTAACTTGATTTCCCCATTTTCTCAAAGCTGCTGCTACTACAGCTTCATTTTCCACGGGAGAAAGGGAACATGTGGAATAAACTAATCTTCCACCCTTTCTCAACAACTGTAATCCTCTCGTCAATATGTTGACTTGAAGTGAATGTAAGCCTAATGCATTTCCTAACGTGAAATCTTTCCATACATTTACATTCTTTCTCATTGTTCCATCACCCGAACATGGAACATCACAGAGTATTCTGTCGAACTTCAAAAATTCAGATGCATCATTGAGTTTTATTTTGGGGAATAACTGCGCATCATGATTGACTACCATAAAATTCACCGAATTCAACCTTTTAACCTGATGTACTAACATATGTGATCTTTTATAATCAGAGTCATTAGCTAAGACAAATCCTGTAGGTGGTTTTTCATCATCGTTTGAATGAAGCGCCTCCACAAGCTGAGCAGTCTTGGATCCAGGGGCAGCACACATGTCTAAGACGTAGTGATGCGGCTTGACATCCATCAAAAGTGGAGGAATCATCGACACAGCTTCCTGTCTCGAAATGTTACCCACGTCCGTCTCAATAACTAGAAATCTTTGAGTCTTGCTAAACTGCTCATTCTTTCTGATCACTGCCTTAGAAACATTAAGCTGCCAGCCTAGTTGATTCGGATAATATGCTAAATTCTTCGGTGTCAACTTAACACCATCAAACTCTTCATCTTTCAACTTATTTACATGGTTCTCGATAAAGTTGTTCTTGATTTCGGTAGCATGAGCTCTCGATCCTGTGATTCTGAAAGTAAGAGGTAAGCTCTCCTGACAATATCTTTTGAACTCATCCCACTCTTCTTCAGGGACTATCTTTAACGCTTTATAGTATTTCTCCCATTTTTCATTTTCTTTCACAGTCTCAGACCACAGCTCTCTATCAGAGTCCCTGCTTCTAAAGCCTTTTTTTGATGGGCCCTTGTTCTTTCTGAAATTTCTTTTACCCATGGTTTCTATAAATTTATATAAACCTTTCCTATTTAACATTCAATTTCCTATGCTCATCGTTATAACATTTTTAGCGAAACTTTTCAGGAAAGCGTGCTCATAACCAGATATTACATCAAATTAATCCACACATAGCGCAATGAGCTTATTGTTTAGATTAAAAAAATAAAATGAGATGATCTTTTAATGGAAAATTTAAGTAGTAACCTATCATATAAAGCGTTTAGGAAATATGTTTTTAAGTTGCCCTTCTCGATTCAAAGAGAGGGAATATATCAGCTTGCGACATCAAAACGAATATTCATTCAAGAAATTGATTTTGTTAACACATAACACATTGTAAGAACTGAAGCATCTATCCCTATTGCATTTTAATCTGCTTTTAAATTCGTATTCCCGTGAAACTTTTGCCTTGCCTTACCCTAATTCTTTGTGGAAGACGGAAAGATAAAAAATGGGTCGTAGATTGTTTCATATTAATGGAATATTAGTGTCCTTTACTTTTCTCACATCTAATACGAAATCCATGTCCCAATCTATTTTCTATTATAGTTTTTTTTTTTTTTTGATTGGGAAACAACGACTAAAAGTAACCACCATTGGAGTCACCGTTTCCTATCCCAGCTGTTAAAGTCTCAATGTCAGTTTCTTTACTCATGTGTTTTGTAAAATCGTCTAAGTTATTGTGTGAACCTATGCCACCGTCATTTTGGATGAATTCATCATACCTATACTCTTCATCTTTCTGTGAGGCTATATCGGAATGGTCGTCATTCTCTTTATCTTCTTGCTTTATTTTTTCCTCATCTTCATTGTCATTAAGTTGACGGAGAAATGGGTCTGGTGTTTCCGTCGAACTGGACAGCGAGTTATTAGATTCAATAGAACTATGGTTATTAGGTTCTATTTGGCTGTTAATGTCGTCACTTGGCTTATCGTAGTAAGCAGGTTCTACGTGTTCGACTGCGATTGGAGAATTAGAATCTGACAGGAGCAGATTAAATGCCGCAGAACTCTCAGAAATATCATTTACTGACTTTCTTGACCTTTTCGAAGACCTAGTTTCCCCTCTTTCTTGCTTAATGGCCTGTTGTTCTCTGTACTTGGCCAAGTAAATCTTCAAGACCTCAGCATAATTTTCAAATCCCAAATCATGCATTGAATATAGTATATCTTCACCATTTATTGTTTTCCGTTTTTCACGTAGACATTTATCACTAGCTTCACTAGTAACAAATGAGATATATTCAGACACACATTCTTGCATACATTCTTTTGCATCCTTAGATACTTTGGCCGTAGAGGGTAAGGTGTTTTTCATTAGTCTCGCGACATTGGCGATTGGAAGCCAACGATCCTGTTCCCTGAGTTCTATGTCCTGAGGGTTTATATTACTAGCGTCCATTTCCTTATATGCTTGCTTGGGGCTATGCAAATCGATCTGAGTCAAAACCAGGGAATCTTAAACATAGAATGTAAAGCTCTTAATATTTTCAAGTTCACCCCACTGATTATGTCAGGCTAATCGTTAATGGCTACTCTCAAAAACTAAAATATTTCGGGTCTCACATTTCATCATCAATGCGGTTTGCGAATTACGCTAGGTCGCGCGTAACTTCAAGTACCTTTGGTACGCGAAAACTTAACTGACTTTATGTACTGACGGCTTTAGCTGCAAAGGCTTTATAAGATTCATGGTGTCATCACAAAGTGACAGGGCCAAAGGCGAGGCATCTAGTTCTTTTTCAGGGGCATCATTTTTGATACTAAGCCAAGTCGTGAGTAAGCTTGGCACATTTTCGCTTAATCAATTACTATTACGACATATTTCACCTAACGTGCTTGGTGTCACTTCCTATCTCGAGTTTTTGGTGTCTACTATTTTATTTTTTAGTAGAGAAGGTGAAAGATTGGCAATACAAAGGACGAAGACTCAAGTCAAAAAAGAAAATGGTTTAGAGGAAAAAGACGTTACGGCGTACCAAAGTATAGTTAATTTTGCATTTATTCCGTTGATCATTGGATTACCAACTGCCGGTCTCATCTGCTTTTTCCAGGGTAAAAAGACAATTACTGGTAATGAATTTTCTGGCAAAGCAGAAGCTTTAGCGTACTTATTAACATTTCTCCTGATATGCCTGGAACTTGTGTCCGAGCCAGCTTATTCAATTAACCAGTATCAACTTAACTTGAGGAACCGTTCGAAGTTTGAAAGCACAGCAACGATAGTAAGATGTCTCGCAACATTTCTATGCACGGAAATATTGTATCGGACATGGGGTGACAAACAATTGGCGTTTTATGAGGGCTCCTGTATTCTCATATTCTCTTTAGGACAACTTTGCTATTCGCTTTCCTTAGCTATACTTTATCTTAATGATTTCCAGAAAAAAAAGTTACAAGCAGAACTGAAGGATAGAATAAATTATCGCATGACTAAAATGAAAGGAGTTTATAAGGAAAAAGATCAATATTTTTATTTTGACAAAAGTGTATTCAAATTTTGGAAAACTAGTATTATCCAGTTATTATTCAAGCAATTTTTGACAGAAGTTGATAAATTGATATTAATATATTTCTGTCCTATCGAATCCCGAGGAGTTTACGCATTGGTGTCGAATTATGGTTCAATGATAGCTCGAATTTTGTTTCTTCCCATCGAAGAAACATTAAGACTCTCCCTCACTAAGCTTCTCCAAGATAGGGAAGCTCTGAACATAAAAAAGTCGAAAGAATGGTTACAAAATATTTTGTTTTTATACGTGAACCTTTCGGTGTTGATTATTATAGGCGGTTGGTTCAATGCTCCATTATTTCTAAATGTTGTGTTGGGTGGTAAAAAATCGAAGTGGTCAAATACAAATGTTTTCGAGATAATTCAGGACTACGTCATCTATATCCCTTTTTTGGCTTTTAATGGAATTCTTGAAGCATTCTTTAGTAGTGTCGCTACTTCAAAGGATATAAAACACTTTTCAGTCTTCATGTCATGTCTGTCATTTCTTGTGTTATTCCTTCTGTACATCATAGTACAAAAATTCAAGATGGACTTGACAGGTATCATACTTACCAATATTTTCAATATGGTATTACGCATAATATACTGTATGATCTATATAAAAAGGTTTTACAGGATGAACAAGCAGGCATTCCCGTTTGGTTCTCTAGTTCGCAAAGCTGGAGTTTCCTTACTTACCGCAACATTGCTCACCACCCTTCAATTTAAGACCAACAACGTCCCCAGTCTCTCGTTCGTGGATTTTTTAAAGAGTTGTACGTTATGTCTCTTATACCTCGCTGTCATTGCCGTCTACGATATTCGGAATATCAAGGCAATTTACAAAACTTTGAAAGATAAATCTATACACCCTCAGTAAATAGTGAAAAAAACATGTAAAATACAAGAAGCAAAAACATAGGGGTTACGCTATATTCACTTAGAAACCCTGCCATAACCTTATCAATGCCATCCGCTTCGCCTCCATCACGGGCAAACTACTGTGCTGAATTGCTTCCCTCTAGTGATATGTTCGCTCATTGCAGGCTAAATGGAATGTTGATTACTCGAACACCCAAATTGCCGACCGCGAGGATCGAACCGGACATTTCTAAGTAACAAAGTTCCCGAAGATACTAAGTTATAACGCTTCCGCCAAAAGCCATCACAGCACTTTTTTAGAAAATGCACACTTATATATAGCAAACCTTGACTTTTTTATCAATTTTTTGTACGTTCTGAATATTTCTTACAGGCTAAATTAAATTTCATTTTGTTTTAAATGTATAGTCACCTAATGACACTATCCTTCACATCTCTATAAGAAAGGGTGTTTCTGATCATGTCACTTTCAGAACTTCTGGGGGTAATCAATAACCTATTAGAGGTTGTGAATTCGAAGAATAAAGAAATTGAGGATCTTAAAAACTCATACAATCTCAAGTTAAAGACTGTCAACAGGTACTTAGAGATACTAGCTGAGAGTGGGTTAAATTTTCCATCCAATCGTAAAGCCGAAGAATTGGAAAGTGAAGACTTTATACGAAAGATAGAAAATGAAGTTCATTGCCACACATGCAATGCCAAACTTTGGGATTTAGATGACCAAGAGTCAGAGTATGTGATTCTTCCAAAGCATGGGCTTCATATATCAACGGAAGACAAGCTTAATACTATGATAGATGGAGTTGGACAGTTAGGATTGAATTCTGATAAGAGAAATGAGCCAAGGGGTGACTCAGTATCAGAAATAGAACCGAAAGCGATACACAGAAAAAGACACAACCTGAATAAAAGTAAAAGAAAATGCTCCTATTGTGGTAAATATGGGCACAACAGATCAAAGTGTATAGTTCGTTTAGCTACACCTGCAACAAAGGATTAATACTATTATCATCGATTATAATTTTGGTAGCTATAATACAAGTAACGAAATTTGTGCTTTGCAAATCATTTGGCTGATTGAAACATAGCTTCTAAATTTGAGTTAGTACATTTGGCCGCAATACAACTGTGTTTATAGTATACTTACCTCTTCTCGACGCATCCTGTAATAATGTACTATCCACTGAAGCGGGATTCATATGGACATAACGAACGGTGGACCCTCTGATAAATAAGTTTTTTACCGCCGCTAAATGTGGATACTTGGACTCATTTGTACAAGTAATATTATCCATTTTTAAATTTAAATATTGGTCAACGGACTTCAATACACCTTTAATCTCAATGTCATTTTTTAATTCCACGACAACTTCTTGATCAACAAGGGTCTTGAAAAAACTAAAGAAAAGCATCGTATTTTAAATGTAGTTATAACAATTCTTTACGTGGTTTTTTTAAATGATGGCCTATCAATAGCTCGCATATAGATTGTTGAGGCGATAAATCTTTCGCTATTGTGTAATGGTTTGAAATTTTCGCTTTTGAGTATTTTAAACGACATTCTATGAGACTAAATAATGTATTCATTTATATATTCCAGTTGCCCTTCTAAATCACATTTAAACTCAGTCTCCATTTTCCGAAGGCCCTCTTGGAGTTTTAAGAACGTTTCATCGTTACTGGAACTCCTCTTTTTCTTTTTCCTATGCTTTTCCTTTTTCAGTCTTCTCACCAGTGGAATTTTGGACTTACTCTTCTTATCTCTTGTCATAAATACAGATGGAGACATAAAACCGTCCATGAACGGGCTCAACGAAGCTTCACCCATGGAGTTTCTTATATCTAAGTTCATGTAGGAAGGTTTATTTTCAGAGACTGAACTGAGGTACCCAAGGGTCGGATCCTGATAATCTAGTTTATTCAAAATAGTTAGATTCTCGTCATTCCAAGATTCTGAAAGTTCTTCATTTTCTTCCTGGTCCAAAGTACTCAAGTTAAAATCGATAACATCAGGCAAAGATCCATATGAGGAGTTTTTTCTCTTCAAACTTTTCGGTACATCTTGGTCTCCGAGCTCATTTTTGTTTTTTTCCAATGGTAAGGTATCATCTCCATTTAAAAATGTTTCATCTGTGGGTGTCATTTTATTTGCTCGTCTTTCAATGGGAATAGCTTTCTTTCTAATATTGGAAGTCTGATGCAGAGCTTTAATTGAAGCATCGTCTAATTTTTCGATCAGAGATCCCTCAGTAGAAAGTATCGAAAATAGGTTGTTGTCATTTCCATGTTTATAGTTCTCCAGGTTTTGCCTTTCAAGTAAAGCTTTTGCATTTCTTTTAGCTAATTGATAATTAGAAGGAGACCGACCTCTGACTATTAAAGGCGGCGTTTCCGTTGATGCCAATACCATGTATCTTTCATCTTCAAGAAAGCCTAGAAGTTCAACTTGTAAGGTGAAATGTCTATTCACCATTGCTGGTTTTCTATAATTAATAGAAGTTGAAAATTGAATACGCTCATATCTAGCAACTTTCGCAGCCTTTTGCTCGGGATATGTGTTCAAAATCGAATTTTTCGAGATTTCTGCATGGGTTTCATCTTCATAAAAAAAAAGCTTGTTAAATTGATCAATTTTATCTTCGTTTCTGATATTTGCCGCTTGCTTTATAACACCATGACTAGGTAAGCTTCCTGGAACTTGTGGATACACAGGCGGCTCGAATTGTGGACCTCTGTCTCTTTTAGCAGTATGTTGTACTAAGCTGATCTGCATGTCGTCTTCGCAGCATTTTGAGGTCAAGCGGATTGCAAAAAAATTAATGTTCTTCTTACGATTATAATTGTCGAAGGTGTGAAATTTCTCTCGTGACAACAAATGAGGAGACATGTTTTCGAATTCAAAGGCTGCTACCAAAGTAAAATAGTTTCTTTTATATCCTATCCATTCGTTGTTGATAAAGTCGAACCCACGATCAATGCGAGCCTTCACAAATGGAAAGACGTTTTCATTGGTGGACAGAATAAAAATGGGTCTGAATAGAGTAGTAGTCTCGAATGAAGGTCCTATTTTAAACTGCAATCCTGATCGGGGTGCAACTTTCCTTTTATCGCCGGTGAGTTCGTCTGCTGAAACAGCATCATCCGTAGGAGTCTCAGAATCGGCGATACCGCTAGGTAAGCCGTCATAATTGCTCAGCAACTCGTCAGTGCTATCATATTTTTCTGGGGTTTCATTACCGTTACTTTCTTCTTTCATATTTTCAGAAAAAACTTGATTGTGAAACACCGCTTCACCCATCCATGTAGATGTTTGAGACTTCACATGGTGGTGGGGCTTCTTGATTTTAGCCATCTTTATTATCAAGAAACTAAATCTCTCTACGATTTTAAATACTTCAAAGGAAAGAGTTTGAGCAATTGAAGATAAAGCTCTGCCTTACCGAAGATTATCATTAGCCGCCGATATTTGCAATCCACAAAAGAATATCACCCAAGCACCGCGCGTATCTGTTAACTCTGTTTGTGGTGTGATCTCCGCAATTTAGCAGCCATATTGGAGACTTCTTTAATATTCTTATTATAACAGACATATATCAGAACTTTTTATTGAATACAATCTCTAAAAGCTTTGTAATGCTCCTAGGTTTCCAAAATGAGTTATACCTTGGCGGAAGCATACTGAAGCTACTACTTCGATGGTTAATGGACTTGAAAAGTACACTACTCATCGAAGTCGCATCTTTTTTTGTATGAAAATTGTTTCTTTGATAAGTTTCCTAAAGTATAACTACACTAAATTAATACAATATGGGAAGGAAAGCTATAGATTCTCGTATTCCTGCTTTGATCCGCAATGGTGTGCAAGAGAAACAACGTAGTTTTTTCGTTATTGTTGGTGACAAGGCACGTAATCAACTTCCTAATTTGCACTACTTGATGATGTCTGCAGATCTCAAAATGAACAAATCTGTGTTATGGGCTTACAAGAAGAAACTTGCTGGATTTACATCGCATAGACAGAAAAGAGAAGCAAAGATAAAAAAGGAGATTAAAAGGGGTATCAGAGAAGTCAATGAGCAGGACCCATTTGAAGCGTTTATTTCAAACCAGAATATAAGATACGTTTACTACAAGGAGACGGATAAAATATTGGGAAACACATATGGAATGTGTGTTTTGCAAGATTTTGAGGCTATCACTCCCAATTTACTTGCTCGAACGATTGAAACAGTCGAAGGTGGTGGTCTCGTAGTCATTCTTTTGAAATCCATGACTTCTTTAAAACAACTATACACTATGAGTATGGACATACATTCAAGGTATAGGACTGAAGCACACAATGATGTGGTTGCAAGGTTTAACGAGCGTTTTTTGTTGTCATTGGGGTCGTGTGAAACATGTTTAGTCGTCGATGATGAGCTCAATGTCTTACCAATTTCTGGGGGAAAGCATTTGAGAGCATTACCACCAAAAGATGACGATGAAGTGAGTCCAAAACAACGTGAATTGACGGAATTAAAAGAAAGTCTTGCCGAAGTTCAACCAGCGGGGTCACTTATTGCCTTATCACGAACTGTAAATCAAGCTCAGGCTATTTTGACTTTTATCGACGCTATTTCGGAAAAAACTTTGAGAAGCACAGTTGCATTGACAGCGGGAAGAGGTCGTGGTAAGTCAGCCGCTTTAGGTATAGCCATATCTGCAGCTATATCCCATGGATACACTAATATATTCGTCACATCCCCATCTCCAGAGAATTTGAAGACGTTGTTTCAATTTATTTTCAAAGGATTTGATGCCTTAGGGTTCACAGAGCACATGGATTATGATATCATACAGTCCACGAATCCATCTTTTAATAAGGCTATTGTCAGAGTTGATGTTAAAAGAGACCACCGTCAAACAATTCAATATATCGCACCTAATGACCACCATGTGTTAGGTCAGGCAGAATTGGTTATAATCGATGAGGCTGCAGCAATTCCTTTGCCAGTTGTTAAAAAATTAATGGGACCTTATCTTGTTTTCATGGCATCGACTATTAATGGTTATGAAGGTACTGGAAGATCTCTCTCTCTTAAATTGATCCAGCAATTAAGGGAGAGCACCAACGTGAACAATGATTCTGAAACGGCAATTGTGTCTAGAGATTCCAAGACCTCTGGATCTGAGGGCGTAGCAAGAAATTTAAGAGAAGTCACCCTAGATGAACCAATCAGATACGCACCAGGTGATCCTGTTGAAAAGTGGCTCAATAAGCTTTTGTGCTTGGACGTGTCTTTATCTAAGAGCGCTAAGTTTGCAACTAAAGGATTACCTCATCCATCTGAATGTAATTTGTTCTATGTTAACAGAGATACCTTGTTTTCTTACCATCCTATTTCAGAGGTTTTCTTGCAAAAAATGATGGCTTTGTACGTGGCATCACATTATAAAAACTCCCCCAATGATTTACAACTAATGAGTGATGCTCCTGCTCATCAACTATTCGTTCTTTTGCCACCTATTGACGGTAATGACAATAGAATCCCTGATCCACTTTGTGTGGTTCAGATAGCTTTAGAAGGTGAAATTTCGAAAGACAGTGTTAGGAAATCGCTCTCAAGGGGGCAAAGAGCAGGCGGGGATTTAATTCCTTGGCTTGTATCTCAACAATTTCAAGATGAGGACTTTGCTTCATTATCTGGTGCTAGGGTTGTGAGAATTGCAACTAACCCCGAATACTCTGGGATGGGATATGGATCAAGAGCAATAGAGCTTCTCAAAGACTATTACCAGGGTAAATTTACGAATATAGATGAGTCCAAGGATGTCGCCGATGAGACTCTAACAAGAGTTAGTGCTGTCGATATTTCCAAGGATTCATTGAGCGAGGAAGTTAAACTTAGAGATGCTAAGAGTTTACCACCTTTGTTGTTGAAGCTCTCTGAAAAAGCTCCGTATTTCTTGCATTATTTGGGTGTATCATATGGATTTACCTCAAAGTTGCATAAGTTTTGGAAAAGGTGTGGCTTCACTCCTGTTTATCTCAGGCAAACAGCTAATGAACTAACAGGAGAACATACAGCAGTTATTTTGCATGTTCTTGAGGACCGTGAAGATTCCTGGTTAAATGAATTTGCAAAAGACTTCCATAAGAGATTTCTTCAACTTTTATCATTTGAATTTAAAAACTTCACTGCTATTCAAGCATTGAGTATAATGGAATCTGTTTCTGGATCATTGCCCAAAGCTAAACAACTTAGCAAACCAGAGTTGGATCAATTGCTAACCCCTTTTGATTTAAAACGTTTAGAGTCATACGCTAACAACTTACTTGATTATCATGTTATTCTCGATATCATACCACTTATATCATTGTTGTACTTCTCAAAAAAAACTAGCGATCAAATCAGCTTATCTTCTGTTCAAACAACAATCTTATTAGCAATAGGACTTCAGCACAAATCTATTGATGACGTCTCAGCTGAACTTAACTTGCCTCAAAGCCAAGCTATGGCTATGTTTGCTAAAATAGTTCGTAAGTTTTCAACTTTTTTCAGATCAATAATCAGTAAATCTGTTGGAGATGGAATGGTGGAGATTGAAGAAGACCCTGAGAATGGCCCTATGAATGATGTAGATGTTCAACAAGTTGAGAGTGAGCTTCAAGCTGACCTAGAAGAGGCTGGAGAGGAAGCATTGTCTGAGATGAAATTGAAACAGAGGGAATTGGTCAATGCTCTTAACTTGGACAAATACGCTATCGCAGAAGAGGCTGAATGGGATGACGCTCAAAAAGCAGTGTCCAAGGCTGCCTCAAACCATGGAGTAGTAAGCGTGAAAAATAAAAATGCTAAGAGGAAACAAGGAGAGAGTTCTTCTGAAATATACGAGAAAGAGATCAAACTGGCGCAAAAGAAATCGAAAAAGAGTAAGCGTTGAATTACTGTTTTCATATATTCACATATAAAAATTTTACGTATTAGAAGTGGCTTCTAGATCTAGTGTAATAATGAACCTGAAAATAAATAAGCTGACACTTTATTGATTATTGTCGTCTTGGATCCCGGAAAGAATGGCTCTTATAGTTGATCTCACGAGGTCGTATAGTGAAGATTCACCATCAGTTCTGTAGGGACTTATCTTGTCTTCAACAGTTGCAAAGGAAGTAAGAGTGGACTCAACATCTTCATTCTCGAACAAGTGCTTATGATATTTTACGTATTCTGGCCACACGATTTCAGAAAAGTAGTTAGGAGGATCAGTCCAAAACCCTGCGACAGTATTGTAACCTTTCCTAGATTGTCTTCTCAGTTTAAGTGTTTCGTACGATGCATAAAAAAATAGCTTTACATCGAACACTTGAATCAACTCAGGGTCATGATAAAGCATGAACCCATCAACTAAAACTACGAGTGTATTCTCAAATTCCTTGTGTCGATTTACATACTCTTTCAATTCCCCTCCTTGTTCATCACTGATGTGTAGCTCCGGATCTATTTCCAACGACTCGGTATGTGGACTTAAAGTTGTACTTTTTTTAATTGAGATGATATATTTTTTAAAATGATCCATATTAATTGCTTCCGGGGAATCCCAGTTTTTAATACCACGTTCTACATCGAAAGGAATTTCATCGTCGGGAACATAGAAGTCGTCTTCATGGATTGTGAAGGTATGAGGAATAAGACCTCTTAATGCTTTTGCGCAAGTGCTTTTCCCTGAAGATGATGGTCCACTTAATGCTACCAAAAGGATCTTTCTATAATCAGAAGGGATCTCCGTGGACATGACTTACTTCACCTCGGAGAATTAGCTGATTTCGGTTAGTCGATTTTGAACTGAGGCAGATAAACTAAAACGGAAATTGTAAGGGGAGGAAAAATGATTTCAAGATGCTACTTCAGGAAAATCTCGTTCGAAAGAGAGATGCGAAACCAATCCAAAAAGACAAAAATAACGAATTCATCTATGATTGACGCAAGTGAGTGATCCAGATTGATCACTCCCCGTATTATGTATCATTTTGTTGGCCCTTCGAAACAGAGATATAAAGCAATTGACATTTACTTTTAAGGAAGCTTACCCCAAATTTGAGACCGCTCCTCATTCACTTGCATTAAGCGATTATTCCTTGCATCGACCTTGGTTTAGCAATAATCCCTTGGTTGAAAAGCAATGAGTACGTTCCCATCATCTAGATCATCATTCCAAGGGTCGAGATTCAAGTATCGCAACCACTAATAAAAATTATTTATTCGTAATCATCTCACTGGTAAGAACTTCATACGAAACTGGTAGTCTTCTCAAAATTGGTTACTCTTTACTGAATCTGGTGAGGTGGCTACATATCCAGGAGTCTTTTTTTTTGAACGCTCCCCTTACTGTGTGATTGGATAGTGTGGAATAGATGGTTCGCACGATCTCTAAACTCTATTCCCTTTAAAGTAATTTTCCGTTTAGTTACATTATGCTTGAAGTAGACTCCTGTTGGAAAGTTTCCTTTTGAGAATCTTTGCAGAAGGTTGCTTACTTGTCACTGTTATAATGCAGACGCTATAAGACTATCTGCAGATTTAAGCTATATCGTACTCACTGATTAAAAAAAAATACCGAATATGGTAAAAGATTAATTCGCAGTGTTGCAGTGCGCCACTAACTTCACTTCCTGTTTAGGAAATGTCAGAGGAAACTCAATAAGGTCTGGGAAAGGAAGTATTCCTATTGCAAATGAGGTACATGAGCAATTTGCAGAAGGTAGGATAGTATATATATAGATATATTAAGTAAATCTACATTTCTCAAGATTTACTCAACGATTGTTCATAGGGGGGTAAGGCATTTTTTTCATTTCTTGAAAATAATACTATCGGTATCACAGGAGACACGTTCTTTTCGTGGAGGCAAATAACTTGCTTAAAAGATACTATAGACGCAGTTGTTTAAAGCCTCTGAATATCCTAAGTGATCTAATTAAACTACGATTTGATTGTCTAAAAGTGACTGTCTTTGATTTTGGTCTTCTGATTAAACATCCCTAATTTTGCATTCATTACGAATTAATATTTTGTTATAGAAAATAACCTCCGCAAAATATTGGTCTGCTTCGTAAAGTGAAATTTCAGAATATATACAGAGAAAGATCCAGGGAGAAAATACCCTTTTATCGTTTAGTATCCTTCCCCTAGTGTTCTATGAAAAAAAACCTCCGAAGTTGTTATCGCTAGTAAGTCTCATGAGTGAACCGCGGACTAATGAGACCGCATCCTCTTCATCTTTGGTCACTAGCTCAAAGGATTATGAAAGGAAAGACTTTGATACTTCCTCCAATGATGAGGATGATCGAAAGAGCACGGAGTCGATGGGTCCATCGCCTTCGAATCAGAGTTTTCTATCAAATCTCAAAAGCTTCAATATCGACCGTTCGCAGTATAAACATTATGGACACCAGTCTCTGCTAACTGCACAGTCCCTTGAGAAAATTATGCAAAACGAAGGTAAAGAGGAAGAAGAAGAAACATCAAACAAAAATAAAGATGCAGAAAAGAAGGTCAAAGAGAGGAAAGGAAATAGAATAATGATAGATGAAAAGATATCCCAAATATTGGGGATTCCGCAACAAACAATGGATGAAGGATCAATATGGCCTTATAATACGGAGACATTGAACGAAATTTTGAGATTCAAAACTGAGCAGGAAAGAACAAAGCAAGAGTCGATAAAATCTGAGTATGGATCAACGACTGTTGAGCTACTTAGATTGGCTAAGTCCTTAAATATAAGTAGCGACTTGATTCCCTTCTTATTCATCACAAATACTTCGATCGAAGAATTACACGTGAGAATAGAGCAAATTCAAAAGAATCCTTCAGAGGTATTGAGTGAAGCGATTTCGAAATCCAGAGAGCTTGCACCACAAATTCCAAAATTGACTGGCAAGAGAAAACATTCAGATTTTCAATTACCTTCATTTTCTGAAACGGCTGAATATTTGAGGTCTCAAAGTGCTGTTATTTCACCAGAGAGATCACCAAACAAGCTGCCAATAAATGTACACAGACGGACACATTCTGATAACGTTGAAAATGTTGGTAAGGGGTCACCATCCCAACAAGGCATTAGACCATCTTCTCCTGTCTATCTGAGGAAGCATCTGCCACAACTTCATGTTCAGACGCTTCCACCTAATATGTATCCGGTATACTATACTCCAGGGCCGCCACCACCACCACCACAACCTAATGCAAACCCACAGTCGGGAACACAAGGACAGTCCAGTAAGACAGCTGAACAAGGTTCTCCATCATCTGCAGGGTCACCTCCTGCTCAGAAATACACAGCTGTCAAATATGCACAAGGACCATTTCAAAACGGCCCAGCATATATTCCCGCACAGTATCCATACTATGTTCCATCTGGCTCAAATGTACAATATTTAGCTCATGGCCCACCTCCCCAAGGTCTTATGCCTCCTGCGCCAATGCCTCATTTTCCTTCACCTGAGCAAGATGTTACGAGAGGAGGTAGACATTCTCCATCTAATAGCGGTGGGAAGTCTTACCCTAATGAGTTTGATGAGATAAGCCCATATAAGAAGCAGAAATCCTCTAAGAGTTCAGGTATCAATTTTATGATAACGACTCCAAAGAATCCGCCTGCAAGGAAGTACAACAACCCTACGAAAGAGAAATCTACTTAAGCAGAAAGATTCGAACTATTACTGTTACTCTTGTGATTGAAAGAGACGGATAGTGCTGTTGATGATTGTCCTACGACATATTTTATACACTCATATATATATTTCTATTAGTTACGGTTCAATTTATATATACCCCTTTGATTCAGTGACATGATACATTTAAAAAGAGCTCTATCGTTGTAAACACCAATGTGAAAGTTTTATAAATATGCGTTTGTTTTCTTAATTGGTCATTTCCTGTTTCCCTAGTCTAATGCCCCAAGAATTGTTCTCGTTGCTGTTGCTGAAACCAAAAGTGGTCCACTTTTTTGGCAGCTAAATGATGTGTCGCGGTAAAGTGAAGTAACGCAATCTTGGGCATCGGTGTTGACGGGAAAATTAAAATACGTCATATTCAAAAGGATCAGAATTAACTGTTGTATGTTTAATAACAAAATGAATAGAAATGGAACACAGCAAAACTTCAGGAGCTGCTGAAGTCACCAAACTAAGGGAAAAAAAAGGAAAGGGGGGTTTTAAACAAGAACCTAACTTTGAAGAATCCCAAGAAAATACATTTGCGCAAGACCTCGAGGAGTTAAGTAAAAGTGGGACACAAGAAAATGGAATACCTTTTACTGTTTTTTCTCCAATGGATAAATGCGTTCTAGTTGTGTTATTGTCTATAATAGGGTATTGGAGTACCAGCTCTAATTCGATATATTTTCCTGCGTTACCTACCTTGGAGAAGTCTTTTCACACAGGGTCTTCCACGATGAATCTTTCAGTTGTTGCATATTTAATATTTCAAGGATTAGCCCCTTCTATAAGTTCTAATCTAGCAGACTCCTATGGGAAACGACCAATTTTAATTATTTCTATGATAATTTATGTTGTTGCATGTGTTGGTATTTCATTGTCTAGGGCTCTCTGGCTTATGATTGTTTTAAGATGTGTTCAAGCGTCTGGTATTGCCCCTGTTATTTCAATCTCTTCTGGTGTTGCTGGTGATGTGTCCACGAGATCGAATAGAGGTGGCTTTATTGGTCTTACTTCAGGTATGCAGTTGGTAGGGACAGCATTTGCATCTGTATTTGGAGCACTTTTGCTGAATCTGTTCGGAACATGGAGAGCTATTTTCATTTTTTTGGCTATAGGAGGAGGTGTTACATTTATTATCGCACTTGTATTTTTACCAGAAACTGGTAGGAACATAGTAGGTAATGGCTCTATAGTCCCTCACAGTATTTTTCATAAACTGGTTTACATCTTCTTGCCACATTTCAAGAAAAAACTTACAAATGATAAAGAAAGCATTCTGCCTTCGATAAAGTTCAAAATTTTTGCCTCCTTCAAAATGATGCTTCAGTACGAAGTGATGCTCGTATTATTTCCAGCGGGGCTTCAATTTGCCATATGGACCATGGTTTTGACCGATATGTCCACTGTGTTGGAAGGTAAATATGGATATTCCACCATACATATTGGGTTATTATACATGGCACCAGGTGCTGGTAGCTTGGTTAGTGCTTTAATCACGGGAAGAATCATGAACTATAATTATAGACGCAGCCTTAGGCTCTATGAACTCAAGTATAAACATGTTAGTTCTAAATTGCGACCCAAATTCAATTTACTTAGAACCAGAGCCGAAGTGGGAATTGTCCCGGTATTTTTAGCGATTTCTGGAGAATTGATTTTTGGATGGTGCATTCAGTTCCGGGTGAACGTATCATCGATAATAATTTCTGCAACAATTATATCAATATCAGTTTCTTCATTCGTTCCTATAGCATCTACGATTCTTGTGGATATGTATCCCAACCAAGGATCTACTCTGACCAGCTGTATGAATTTGGTACGTTGTTGGTTGGCAGCATTATTTGTCGGCGTATTGGAAAAAATGCAGGAGAAAATGGGATTTGGGGGTACATATACCTTCATTACAGGTATAGGCATAGTTGCATTTATCGGTTTCACATTCATTGTTTTACTAGAGAGTAAGAGACTAGAGATTTAACAAAAATACTTTAATATTGGCGACTACTCTTCTCGAAATCTGCACACTTATTTAGGAATAGATAGTAAATGCCTTTTACAAGCGAGACAATAGTAAGGCCCAAGCATTAAGTGTAATAGAATTCTATTAAAACGAGAATAAATTATTTGAAACACCACTCTAGCGTTTAAGAAAACTACTGAGAAGCACATTGCACACCTGGACCGGCACCGCCATCTTCATCGTCAGAGTCATGAACACCACCACGTCTAGAGCTATAATGTTTTGAGGGATCAATGTCTACAAGCTCGCTTTCATCGACCTCGGCACCCTTAGGAATTTCAAACTTGTTTCTTGGTGGAAGTATACTCTCCAAAGCCTTCAACTTGGATTCATCACAGAAGTTATTATCTGGGAACTTAACATTGAATTTAATGAACAAATTACCGTTGCCACCATGTCTGTATACTGGCATACCTTGGTTTTCAATAACCTTTTGAGCACCTGGTGCGACAACTTCACCAGGGTGAATTGTAGTCTTAATATAATCTCCAGACACATGTTTGAAAGCAATATCACCACCAGCCAATGCAGTCAACAAATCGATTTCTGCTTCATAATACAAATCATTCTCCTTTCTTGAAAATTTTTCATGAGGCTTTTCATCGACCACGAAGATCACATCACCAGGTTCGATACCAGGTTCTTGATCACCCTCACCACTGAAAACAATTCTTTGGCCATCTTTCATACCAGGATCAATATGAACTTGAAGGATCTTACGTTCGGTTTGTGTCTTCTTACCCTTACAGGTTGGACAGCGGTCCTTAGGATCAATGAGATCACCAGTACCTTGACAAACATCACAAACAGTTTGGAATCTTTGGATCATTGGACCCATTTGTCTAGTAACAAACTTCATACCTTGACCATGGCATGATGGACATTGCTTGACTTTACCTTCGGTACCACCGAGACCATGACAAGTTTTACATAAAATAGTTTTGTTCAACGCTAACTTGGCTGTTCTTCCTTTGTACAACTCCTCCAAAGTACAAGAAATCGAATGCTTTATGTCCTTACCCTTAGTTGGGCCACGTGAGGCACCACCCATGCCACCAAATCCGCCACCGAAGAATTGTGAAAAGATGTCCTCAGCACCCATTCCACCCATACCACCAGCTCCAGATAATCCTTCTTCACCAAAACTGTCGTATGCTTCTCTCTTCTCTCCATCAGACAAAACCTCATAAGCTCTTGATATTTCTTTAAATTTCTCAGCTGCTTCTGGTGATGCATTCTTGTCTGGATGGTACTTCAAAGCCGCTTTCCTATAAGATTTTTTTAATTCACTATCAGATGCTGATGGCGACACGCCCAATAAGTCATAAAACTTCGTTTCCTTAACCATATTCTCTGTTATCTATGGTTCTTACAATAATGTACAAGTCTTTTATATTAATTTGCCCTGACTGTACTGTGGTAAATAAAAAAAATCTGATGATTAAATAGTTTAAACTTTCAATTTGTGATAGAACTTTCTTCAGAGTTCTCTCAGCGCCCACCGAAAAATTTCTTTTTACGCTCAGTTATTTTTCCAAAGAAAAAAAAAAAAACGTTATCTGAACTTTGTGTTACATCAATTTGTTGCATTAATGCAACGTACGCACATCACAGAAAATGGCGACAAATGATAAGATCACCTTGAGAAGTAGAAAAGAATGAAAAAACAAAATGGCTTGAGATTCGAAGCTCTAAAAAAGTATATTTGAGTTCGTCGAGTTATTCGCCTATTACTTATCCGGCATGTTCAAAAATCTCACTTTTAAGCTTACCATTCACAAATGTGTGCTTAATCTGTTCTGGAGCAGGCACTTCAGTAAAATCGTCATCCTGAGGCACATTGATGTTCAAGGCAGTCACACTACTAGTAAAGACTTGAATTTGATCAACAGACTTCTTGGACAAATATATATTACCTTCATCTGATTTATCTATAGCAACTACTCCAACAGAACCCGTAATTTGCAACCCAAATTTGTGAGCCTTAACAACGTCAATTCCTGAAATTAAAGAGTCAACTAAGATTCCAGTATTGCGAACGTCTGCAACAGAGACTGCGTTTGCCTTTCCCCTAATTTGTACTGTTATACCATCAGTTTTGCCAATGTAAACTGATTGATGCATTTCTGCCTCAATGACAATAGGTTCATCTGGTGGTACGTCACCAGCCAGGAAATTGTCAATCATCCACTTTGTACCATCGATAAGCTCTTTACGTGGTGGCTTTTTCGAGGGAGAGAAAGACGAAGAGGAAGAAGAGGATGACGGTACATTTCTTGCAGAAATAGGTTTCTTAGGAACCACAGGAGCAGGTTTCTTCTGGGTCTTGTCCACCTTTTTGAGGCCCGACGTAATATCCTCACCTTTATTCAAGTCAGCAAAGACAGCATTCATTCCACCCTTAGGTTTTGTAGACTCTTCGCTATATAAATCTGCAGGTGGTGGAAAAGGTGGAGGTGGTGGGCCACCAGCAGCACCTAATTTATTAGGTTGGTTTACAAGAACCTCTTTCAAGGTAGAGCCTGTGGCATTATTCCAACTTGGACCAGTAGTATGGAACTCCTTAGCATATTCTTTCAATTGATCAAAAAGGCTCAAAAATTCTTTAACCCACTTAGTCTGTACACTGTCACCTTTAAAATCCTTAAGGATTCTATTTGTCCAAAATTGAGTGCTATCCTTGTATTCTGGAATAAATGAAATAGGGCTGGTGGTCGAAACCCATCCTAAAACAGCAGAGCCATCACTAAGAGCACTTAAGTTATTATAAAAAGGCGATCTCACGTTTGCTTCTTTGATCTCGCTGATCTTACCAATACTTTGACTCAAAGGTGCTATTGCTTCCCTTAACGCTGGGTCAGATGGATCTGGTCTTTTGGCTTTACTAACAAGCTCTAAGAATTGTCTTTCCTGTTCAAAAGCGCTGGCAAATTGGCCAGCAGACTGACCAACCACTTGGTCAATAGACTTGGATAATTCTACAAATTCCTTCACATGAGTATTGATCAAATCTTCAAAGGCAGCTATGGATTTCGGCTTTTCGGCATTTGATTGACCCAAACCATCAGAGATTTGTTTAGATGACGAGCCAGCAATCGAAGGAGGATTGCTTAGACCCGAATCACCTACTTGCTTGTTAGCATTGTTGGCTTCCTGCTGGAAAATCGCAATGTCTTCAAGACGAGATGTAGCTGCTTCTAATCTTTTAAGAATGGTAACAATGTTGTAACCGTGTACATTAAATTGGCTCTCCTCAGACATGTTATCTTTCGACTTTTATATTAAGAGTTCTGTAACCACAACAGTTTGAAATGAGACGGTGAGCACTCCAATACTTGTCTCGTGTTTTAAGTTATATATGCGTGTGTAAACCAATATTAAATTCAGAAAAAGGTTATTGAAGACAGGTTATCGGAGTATATATCACCTTCCACATCAAAATAAGCCGTCAAGAGAATCTGACTCATGACAATACCTGGGCTCTCGCAAGAAGATCAAGATCTTCCCCCACAAGAAAGGTATCCTTTGAAGGATGTGGTTCCGCCACAAGAACCAGAAGAACCCTTTTACAATAATTATGCTGAAGGTGTTCCTATAGCCTTGGACATGGGATTATCGCATGTAAGAGCTGGATTGACAAACTCGGATAGACCAAACAATGTCTTCCCTTCAGTTGTAGCTCGTTATAGACACCGAAAAGCACCCACTACGTTAACTATTGTGGGTAATGACTGTCTTCGAAGTCCAGCGGTCAGATCTTCAACCAAGCCACCTTATGATGGGCCTTTAGTCACTAATTGGGACTATATAGAATATATCTTGGACTATACCTTTGAGCACCTAGGGGTCGTGAGTAATAATGGTCGGTTGAATAACCCTATCATCATGACCGAGCCTCTTGCATGTCCAGCAGCTCAAAGAAAGAACATGTATGAGATTTTGTTCGAAGCATATCAAGCACCAAAGATTACATTTGGGATTGATTCATTGTTCTCCTACTATTATAATAGTGATGGAAAATCTGATGGGTTGATCATTGGAACGGGTCATGAGCAATCACATGTAATCCCAGTGCTCTCTGGTAAGGGTATCTTACTGCAAACGAAGAGAATTGATTTTGGTGGAAATACAGCTCAGCAATTTTTATCAAGGATTTTAAATTTGAAATATCCTTATTTTCCCACTCGTTTAAATTCAAACAACACAACACATCTATTCCAAGACCATTGTTATGTGCTGAACGACTACCAAAGTGAATTGTCGCATTATTTGGACATGGATTTCTTGAATGACCATGATATTGTAGTGCAAGCGCCAGTAGATGTTTCCAATGTCAATGATAAGAAAAAATCAGACGAAGAACTCGCGAAGCAAGCACAGAGACGAAGAGAACAAGGTAAAAGGTTACAGGAACAAGCACAACAAAAGAGAGTAGAAAAATTAGCACAGAAGCAGCAAGAGTTCGATTATTTTGATGAGCTTCAAAAAGATTTTACTACCCTTTCAGATGATGATGTCCAAGCAAAATTAGAGGAGCATGGTTTCGACGATATATCGGACTTTAAGAAGTATGTTTCTACTCTTCTGAAGAGCTTAAAGCGTGCTAATTCTCAGGGTAATGAAGATGAAGAAGATGCTGTTGACCCTACTACTGCCTGGCCTTTGGTGGATATACCAGATGATCAATTAACGCCTGATCAAATCAAAGATAAGAGAAAGCAGAAGCTCAATAAAGGAAACTACGAGGCTAGGGAGCGCAGTAAAGAAATTAAAAAACAAGAAGAGGAGGCCAGACTACAACGTGAAAAGGAAGAAGAAGAATGGAGGGAAAGAGACTTGGAAGGCTGGTGTAACCAGAAAAGGATAGAATTAGCTGAAGTGATAAGTAAAATGAAAGAGAGATCCAAGTTAATAGACTCCTTTAAGGATAGGAAATCTGCTGCTGCTCAGCAACGCATGAAGAACATAGCTGACTTAGCAAATGACGAAACTGGCTCGACATCCGCAACGTCTAGGAAAAGAAGAAGAAATGCAAATGCTACCATCGATAATGATCCAAACGATACTTTTGGTGCCAATGACGATGACTGGAGTGTTTACAGAAATATATCGAATAAGACATTGGAAGAAGATCAGGATGCTGACAATAATGCTGTGCTAGCCTTGGAAGCAGATTTACTTAAATATGATCCAACTTTCCACCAAGAAGATACACTTGCTGCATCTCAGGTTTTTGACTGGCGTAATCTGGCTCTCCATAAATTTTTACACGGCCCTAGACCTAACATCACGATTGCAATGCAAGCTGAAGGAATGGATCCTGATGAAATTGCAAATCATCCAGAAACCATAGTGAAGAATCGCCAAATGCATCTTAACGTAGAAAGGATCAGGGTCCCTGAAATCTTGTTTCAGCCCTATATTGCAGGATTAGACCAAGCAGGAATTCCAGAAATTGTTGAAGATTTACTTCACAGAAGAATGGACGGTAATTTCAATCCAGGCGGTCAATCATACAGTCTTGTGCAAGACATTTTTCTTACTGGTGGATTGACTAATCTCAAAAACTATAAACAAAGGTTATCCAGCGAATTCATAAGTTTCTTGCCAACTGGAACTTCGCTTAACATACGTACAGCGAGTGACCCGCTTTTGGATGCGTGGAGAGGAATGCAAAAATGGGCTTCGAGTGAAGATTGTAAAAACAGTTATGTCACAGATAAAGAATACGAGGAGTTTGGACCTGAATACATCAAAGAACATAATTTGGGTAATATTAGCTTACGATAGTTTATTTAAAAGCAATGAAGTCAATTTTATTATGCTGATATATCGTTTATGTAGTTATATTTTCAAATGTTGACGGAGCTTGGATTGATACCCTTTCTCTTCAAGTTTCTCTTGGTGGATTGTTCTATGATCGGCTTATCCTCATCATCATTAAACTCTGCAAAATCATCATGAATAATTCCTTCTGCTTCAAGCTCGGCTCTTGCAGCGGCTTCCTTCTCATGTGCATCGGCCTTTGAATCATCGTGGGGAGAAGGAGCAACTTTCTTGAACTTGGCGACGAAAAAGCCATCAACATTATAAGTATGTGGATAGTATCGTCTGGTCAATGACACCTTGGAGTCAAAATGCTTACCCTTATAAGATACAAAACCTGGCTTTCCAATATCCAAACCCGTTTCCACTAATTTAACATTTGGCCTTTTCTTGAGGGCATAGTCAACAACTGCTTCATTTTCTTCAACTGCCACAGAACAAGTGGAGTACACTATAATACCACCCTTCTCAGAATGTGCGTTCACCGAATCTATGGCAGAAAGAACAAGTTGCTTCTGAAGATGAGGGATTTGCATGAAGTCTTTTTCCGTACGACTTACTTTGACTGACTCGTCTTTAGCAATAACACCTGTTCCAGAGCAAGGAGCATCAAGAAGCACCCTGTCGAAACCTCCTAATACCTTAGGAAATTCTCTTGCGTCATAATTACAAACAACAGTGTTTTTACACCCCAATCTGTGAATATTAGCAATTAAAGACTTAGTACGTGATTTGTTGAAATCATTGGCGAAGATACACCCAGTGTTTTTCATCCTCGCTGAGATATACGTTGTTTTACCACCAGGTGCTGCTGCCATGTCCAATACACGTTCATTTTCTTGAGGGTCTAATGCCATTACTGGGAGGAATGAAGATGCTGCTTGTAGGATATAATGACCTGCGAGATATTCGGGGGTAGCACCAACCGGGACTTGAGAATCAAAAATCTGAAGACCTACCTTTGTCCATTTACCTATTGGTTGCAAATTAACACCTCTGTTAACTAAGTGCTGAGCCAAATCACGACGTCTCGCTCTCAAAGTATTCGTCCTAATAGTGATGGGCCTTGAAATTTCATTCGCCTCGAAAAATTCCATAGCTTCAGAAGGCGAGAATAAATTAAACAACTTTTCAGCCAAAAATTCTGAATAACCATAATATTCACAAATGTCCCTGATCAAACGCGTGATGTAGTCAACCCTTGACTTACCTTCTTCAGCCATTTCTTTAAAGTTCTCTAATACCTTCACAATCTCAATCATTCTTGTTCTTAAAATAGTGACATCTTTGGGCTTAGCCTCAGCTTCTAGTTCTTCTTCTTCTGTTGGGAGAACTTTGGCACGAGGTTGTGTTTTATCCCCCTCTAAAAGTTCTGCTTCTGCTTCTTGAGCATCGAAGTCTTCTTCTTGGTCAAGTTTTTTAGATAATGCCTCCATATTTGCAGCATTCAAGTCTTCAAGCCCATCATCATCATCATCGGAGAATACATATTTATTTTGATCCGCATCATCCTCTTCACCCTCAGACCCAAACTCTCCGTCGTCTTCCTCCACATCAAATTCATCATCTTCGATCTCCCCAAGCTCCTCGAGATCTTGGTCTTCATCGTCAGACTCAAAAAGAGACTTCTTCGTGGTATTTAACTCTTCTAAATCCTCCTCTGGTGTTGGAATTTTGACCTCTTCGTCTTCTGTTGCCTTTTTATTTCTCTTTCTACTTTCATCTTTGCCAGATGATTTAACAAAGTCACCCTTTCTCTTCGTGGATTTGGAGGCCAATTCTTTTTTAGAGGATTTTTTGTTATCCTTCATAGACACGAACTCATCATAAGATGGAGGAACCCCTTGCTTATTTTTAGACCTTCTACCCATATTTCTCTTTGTTTAATACGTAACTCTATACCTATCTTTTTCAGCTTCGAAGGCGATGAGCATTGAAAATAATCTAAATTTTTAAAATAATCAAATCCACGACTCCCAAAACTATCAGTGAAATAATCTAATTTCTACTAAAGGTTCCTTAAGACCAAAGATATCCATTTACAGATACAAGACTCCTACTTAAGGACTGTAGATCAGTTATGGTGAATTCTCTGAATTACATTAAATCTGGCGAGCAGGTGTTGATTCGTCTTCCATCAGGAGGATTGAAAATAGCAGAATTAAAACTAAATGGGAGTATAAGTTTAGGTAAGTTCGGCACCTTTGATGTTAATGGTGTCTTAGGATATCCATTTGGTCAATCATTTGAAATATTAGAGGATAAGAAGGCCAGCGCTGTCGCAAACTTGACGGACTTTTCGCATGACCAACTCAAGAATGCAGATGATGATGAAATCACGAAGAGTGATTTGACCCAAGTCTTTGCTTCTTCTGAGTCCAATCAAGACATAATAGATATTGGCTCTAAGATTCAGAAGCTCACCTCAGATGATATTGACGTTTTGAAGAAATCTGGTGCCTCGTCAAAGGTTGGTCAGCATATCATAGAACAGATCATCGCTGGTCATGGTGGTTTCGACAAAAAGACAGTATACTCCCAACAAAAATATATAAGAAGGAAGCAGCAGAAATTTTCTAGGAGATTCACTATAGAATACCTAGGGGCATCCCAGCTTTTACATTACTTCATAGAAAAGGATTTAACAAGAGTTCTTGATATGAGCGAAGAATCCTTAGGCTTACTTTTATCCTATGCTGGTGTGCAATCAGGTGGAAGGTATCTTCTAATTGATGAAACAGGGGGGGTTGTGCTTTATTCCATGATGGAAAGGATGAAAGGTAACGGCTTAATAGTTAACATTCATGAAAATGAGCACCCTAATCATATTGCAATGAGATATTCTAATTATTCACAAGAAGAGCAGGACAAAGTAATTAAGACCATTAACTGGCTCCAATTTATAGATCCGGAAGGTGAGAAACTTCAAGCCGAAAATGCATCTGAAGCCGAAATCAAGGCAATGAAACCTTCTAAGCAAGCACATTATCGTCGCAGAGCTAAAAGGATAGCCGATACAAATGCTGTTATAGAATTGGCTCAAAGTGGGAATTTTGATGCCTTAATTTGCGTGAGTACTTTGAATTTGGCAACTATGATCCCTTTAACCCTTGACGCTCTTGGAGGTTCAAGGCCGATTGCTATTTATAGTCAGTTTAAAGAAACTCTTTTAGAAGCTCAACATGCATTGTCTCACGACAAAAGAGTTCTTGCTCCTTCGATTTTTGAAACACGAGTAAGGCCATATCAAACGATAGTAGGTAGAATGCATCCCACAATGTCACAAAGAGGATATGGTGGATATGTTATGTGGGGTACGAGAGTATTTCCAAAATCAAGCGGGATTAATGCCTTGGGGAAAAGAGGAGATCAGAGAAAAAAAGAGAGCTCTTGAAGAATATGCATTAAATTTTGTAGATATTGTCACAAAGGTCACGTAGCATGCTCATCTGGCCTTGCTGTTTCCAGCCTATTACACATCTAATGTTACCGTTATAATCATTCGCGTAGCCCACTGTCCATTCGTTTGGCATTGTTTTTCTCAAAAGTTTAGAAACAAATTCTGATTGACTCTTATAGCCAACTTCGAAAACAAAACCCTTGGCATCTAGCAGAAAAACTACATTTCTGACTAGTGTCTCATAAAATTCAACGTCCCCTATCAATGCTAAGCTAGGCTCATACTCTCTAACTGACCGCTCTACCCCATTTAAGGATATTGGCAAGTTGTAGTCCATTAACGGTATATAAGGAGGATTTGAGACAACTAAGTCACAATGTGATAAATTTAAATTGTATGAAACGTTTTTATCAAATACATCACCATCTTTTAATGTTACTTTCGAGCCTCTCTGAGTTTCTAGATAGTGATTCAAGTTCTTCTCTGCCACCTGTAAGGCCTCTGGTGAAATATCGAAGCCTAAAATGGAATAGTCTCTACCCAGATTCGCCATTTCGTGGTCTAATAGTAATGGTATGCACCCAGTTCCAGTACAAGCATCAACAATAGAGATGGAATTAGAAGTCTCCCACCTATTTATGATACCTGAAAGTTTCAAGACCCATTGTTCGGTCTCTATTCGAGGAATTAATGCACCCCTCTCACATAATATATCTAGCATCCCGAAAGGTTGAGTCCCTATTATATACTGCAACGGCTCATAGTTACTACGCCTTATAACTGCACTTTTCCACTTATGTTGCGGAAGCTCATTTTTAATCCATTGAAGTTCTTGATTGGCGCTTTGAAGATCTCTATTAACCTTTAGAAGATAAGGTAGAAGTCTTGAATCAAGTGAGGCCCTCCTTAGTGCTGAAGGTGCTAATCTGGGCATTACATCTCCTAAAAAAAACATTCATATCTCATCTTTTTACCGGATGTGACGTTTTTGACTCTATTTTATATGCACTATTTTTCAACTACAATTGGAATCTAATAAAAGTTGAAGTATTCATGATAAGATCCTTTAAATTATTTACAGATTTGGACAAAATATACATTGTAAGCCTACATACCATTCCTTGCATAGTACATGTATGCTCTCTCGTGGACGTGATCGGGGAATGGTGTTATGACTTCGGAGTGACCAGGTCTAGCCACAGGATCTCTTAAATAGATGGCATGGCATGTAGAAAATGAGATTTCGATGTGAGATGGTAAAATAGCAAAACACCCTATAAACGGTCTTGGGATCCATGGAGTGAAGTAGGGCTTCGTGGGATCAGCACGTCCAAAGAGGCCCCGTTGCCAAGGAAGATCGACCTTTGCATTGGTTTCATCTTCAAGAACTTTCTCGTTATCCAATTTAGAATGATATTGTAACTTCTCTGAGAATTTAGGACTAAATGGAATTGAAGCAGCTGATTCGGACAACTTCAGTTCTTGAGCTGACTTACGAATATATTCAAGTCTAGATTTTACCAACTCATTTAACAACTGTTTCACAGAAGTTGCCAACTTAGCTTCTTCACTGGAATCAAATTCGGGAGATTTCTTTGATATAAAATCTCTGGCCGCTTCTACGTTATTGTGGTCAAGTAAATTGTGTTTAGCATCTAAGAGCTTTTGATACACATTGAAACACTTAATGCTATCTTTATCTCCAAACTCTAGGAAATTATTTGGTCCTAAATTTTCAGGATCTGTTGAGGAACCAAGCGATAATATTCTGGACAATATAACCTCCCGGTTTGTTTTTTTCTGAGTTGCAATCATATCTTGATCGATGCTTTCGTTGAATTTCCTGATGTCATTCTTCTTATTATCACTAGAATTTAAAGTATTCAAAGTTTTAGGCTTTGTGTTCTGTAATTCCCAAACGTCTCTTGGGTTTGCTTTTGCAGCCTTGACATATTTATTCCATACCGCAATTTGCTTGTTGTCTACTTTGATTGCCTTTTCTAAACTGGGTTTGACTCTACCCATAGCCAATAAAACTCTATCTGGTGTGACACTAAAGACATCACCAGCCTTCAAAGGGAATGAAGGGTGCTTTATCACGACATCATTCACCTTCACATGTCCTCCCAAGATGAACTGTCTAGCTTGTCTTACAGAAGATGCAAACATGGCCCTAAATAATGCGACTTCCAATCTTTTTTCTAATGTTGCGTAAGATTGTAATGGCATCGGTGTTGGGGCAACATTCACACCTTTCAATGAAGCATCTAATTGTGCAACAGATTCAAGATTCGGGCTAAACAAAGTTTTCCATCTCCCTTCAGTTAAATGTTCACCGTGATATGCTCTTGTTTCTTGTTTAGCTGCCCACTTTTGTTGAAATAAAGTCTTACCATTGTAATTTATTGCTGGTTTTTTATATAAGTTGAAAAGATTGAACTTGTTCATAGAGGAGCGGATACGGCCCCTACTAGTTGAGAACAAATTTTCAGCTCTTCTAGGCATCTTCGATTCAACTAGTCAAAGAAAAGAAAATGTCTGTAAAATTACTCTTGTAGTTCACTTTCACAATCCTTCCAACATTACTCGAAGGACTTTTTTTTTTCAACGTTCATGAGGTCACGTGAATTGCTAAAAAGCTCTATTTTCATGTTTTTAATGTTTCTAACAACTGATCGCAATCTGGAGACCAATGGCCACTTCAGAGACCCATCATAAGAGAGAGTGGGGATTGGAAGATGAAGTTAAGCTTTTCAATCTAGTATGTGAATTCACACCATTGGGCGATGATAGAGAGAAAAATGTTAAGACCATAATCGAGAGTATCAATGGCTCGCTCTCGGGAGATACGAGACCGTTCACCATAGCAGAAGTTTGGGACAAACTTAACAGCTTGTACGACATTAGAGGACTTTCAGCAATGGAAGCTGCGGAAAAGGATGAAGAAAATGATTCCGACTCTAATTTAAAGACAAAAGATGAAAAACTAGATCTGAAATTTGATGTTAAGGAGAAGAAACATAAAAAGGCTGACCCGACTTCAATTAAGGGTCTACAACTGAGGAGAAGAACTAGACTGGATCATACCAAAGACGAAGAAGGGGACTCGGATCTGAGTGATGCGGGAAATGAGGCTTCAGAAAAGAATATAAAAAATAGCTCTTCCAGTCTGGGAGACAGAAGTACAAGAGAGCAAGAAGAGTCAACCCGTAATGGTGATGATGAGATTAGTGACGTCTTCGAAGCAGAGTCTCAAGACGAAGCACCCTCAAGAAGGCTACGAAAAGGGTCGCGGAAACAAGGAGCAAGGACTGAGTCACCGGCTTCTAAAAAGCGTGCCAGATCGGTAACAAAGGCAGATGCTGAAACACCAAGGCGAAAACATCAAAAGCATCTGTCTCCCCCGCCAGATCAGTCAACACCAAGTGTATCAAAGAGGAGAACTAGATCCGAGGCTCATCATGAAATTGAGAATGAAATCGAAAATTCCAAAGAACCTACACCATCATCTGCACCTAAAAATATAATAACTGCTACAGATAATGCAAAAGTCGAAACGGCTACTGAAAGCGAGCAGTCAAAACCAATAACCCGAAGATCTACCAGATCGGTCGCTTCTGATGCGTCTTCCCCGAAACAATCTCCGCCATCTGTTCGCAGGAGCTCTCGAAAGAGGTGATAATGACTCGTTGTGTATGTCCCTATTCGAAGTGCCTCTGCAACATCAAATTATTTCGAGCGTGCGCTAGACATCGATTTAACCATAGTAGAAATTATTTTCGTATGGCGCGATCCTGCTAAATATTTAATGTAAACATGTCCTGGTATGAATATATAATAAAATTTTGATCAGATACTGATTCAAATGTCATGGTAAGGGCAAATGCACGATTCTTGCCCATTCTTAGGATACTGAGAGGCCTCAAAACACCACTTCAACTGAATATTTCAAGGTCGAGATTATCTTCAAATGTCCTGAAAGCGAATAAGGTTGAGGTCAACTTAGCCCCCCTAGATTGGGATCGAGGTGGACGGAAGGAGAAACAAAGCTTGACTCCTCTTTATGCTTCTATGAAAAATATAATAGATCAAAACTCAGGCAGCGTATGTCTAATACAGGTGGGAAGTTTTTACGAATTGTATTTTGATCAAGCTGAGATATATGCACCCAAGCTTGGTATTAAGGTGGCCAAACGTAAAACTAGTAACTACACCATCCCCATGGCTGGTTTTCCAGTTTACC
This sequence comes from Priceomyces fermenticarens, assembly GCA_030574455.1. Lineage (NCBI taxonomy): Eukaryota > Fungi > Ascomycota > Pichiomycetes > Serinales > Debaryomycetaceae > Priceomyces > Priceomyces fermenticarens. The sequence goes on along the minus strand of JAJMEZ010000002.1, from coordinate 210,194 downwards.
AACTTCAAAAATTCGTTAAAATTTTGATCCAGGATTTACAGGTTGGAGTAGCTATAGTCGATCAGTACCCCTCGACTGACCCTACGCAGACGATGTTACATCGTAAAGTTTCTAGAATCGTTACGCCAGGGACTTTAGTTGAAGAAACCTTTTTAAATCATAGCAAGAACAACTTTTTATTGGCTATCTCCTTACCACCAAATGCCGTTAAGGTTGCAGCCGACCCTGATCTTGTGGTTGGCTTCTCATGGATAGATTTATCAGTGGGAGACTTTTATGTCCAAGAGATCAGATTAGAAGAGGTAGGCTCAGAAATATCTAGAGTAAATCCTAGTGAAATCATTCTATCAAAAGAATTGCAGGGGCACGATATCACAGATGGAATTTGGTATCCACCTCTTCGAGAGTTAAAGAAGTTTTTTACAAGATATCACAAAATAAGTCACGATAGCTTAAAGGAAAAGTTCAAAAGTGACCCTCAGAAGACGAGGAAACAATTGGAGCTGTTCACTGTTCGTGAAGTCGCTGCAATGAATATGATACTTTCGCATATCAAGGTAAACTTTCCAGACCGCAACCCTATATTGGATATCCCGACTCAAATGTGGAATAAGGACCATCTACAAATGGATACTAGAACTAGGGATGCTTTAGAGTTAACAGAGAGAACAGTCCCTGGTGGAGGCTCAACAGTTGGCTCTTTGTTATATACCATGAGACGTACAGTAACAACACCTGGTGCTAGATTGCTTACGCATTGGATTAAGTCACCGATAATGGACATCAAAGAACTTAAAAGGAGGCAAAGATTTGTACTGCTTTTCAAGGAAAATGTCCTTTTAACAAGAGCTTTAAGGCATCTTTTATCCCAAATCGGTGACTTTGTGCGCTCTTTGCAAAGACTTTCGTTTAGTACAAGTGATTCTACATATCACATATTATCCATAAGTGAGGACATCACTAAAGTACAGCAGTTGAAATCTTTTTTAAAAGATGAAATCAAAACCCACCGATTTACTGATCGAGGTTTGATAGCATTAATAAGCGATATAAAAGTCCCTTTGGATTTTCTTGAGGCTACTGAAAAAATAATCGATCAAGAGTACAAATTCAAGCCAAAAATAAAATTAGAAGAACTGCCCGATGAATACCCTGCAGTTTCTGGATCTTACCATAATAATGAAATCGAAAAATTTAAAATCAGCAGACTGGAAAAACTAGAAGAAACAATATTCGTCGTCAAACGTGACTATAATTCAGATTTTATGGCGTTACATGAATCTTTAGACGAGTTGATAAGGCAAGAAAGCAAATTATTTGTCAAGTATATTGAAAAGGTACAACAGATTGACAACAAGATTACCCTAATTAAGAAGAAGCAAGTTGGACGTCATATAAATGTTTTACATGTATCCGGTAAACAAAAGCTGATAAATGAAGCTAGTAGCATATTCGGAGGAGAAGTAAAAGAGAAAAGGAAGGGATCTCTTTTGGTTGCTCCTGCAGAATGGAGCTTTCTTCAAAACCTTATTCAAGAGAAGGTTGATGCAATTAAAACACTTGAAAGATATCTAATAGATGACTTACGTACCATGGCTCTTGACAATCTGACTTTAATCCGTTCTACGGCTAGCATAATTAATTTCTTGGATGTTACTTCTTCATTTGCAGTGCTTGCTAGGGAAGCGAACTTAGTTTGTCCTACTTTAACCAAAGTACCCGCTATCAAAATTTGTAAAGGGCGCCACTTGATCGTTGAATCCGGTTTGAAATCGAATGGATCAATGTTTACCCCCAACGATACTAGTCTCGATAGTTCCCATAACTTGAGTGTGATTGGTGGTCCTAATATGGGGGGGAAAAGCACATTTTTACGCCAAAATGCGTTAATAGTTATTTTGGCCCAGATAGGATCATTTGTTCCCGCAGAGAGTGCTCAGATAGGGATTGTTGATAGGATTTTCACTCGTATAGGAGCTTCAGACGATCTCTTTAGTGATTTAAGCACATTTATGGTGGAGATGGTAGAGACTAGTAATATATTGAAGCATGCAACACGCTGCTCCTTGGCCATTGTTGATGAAGTGGGGAGGGGAACAAGTGGTAAAGAAGGGCTCGCAATAGCGTATGCTACCTTGCTATCTCTTTCCAAGTTCAATAGATGCTTGACACTATTTGCCACACATTATGGCAAGGAACTAAAGGAGCTTCTAGATACGGATAATATTGATCAAGATGGAATCGAATTTTTTCGAACGAGAGTTCTTAAAAAAGAAACTCCATTTAATGGATTTAATTTAGTATTTGATCATGTTCTCGAGAAAGGTATCAGTGAAAGGTCGTATGCACTTGAAGTGGCCAGTATGGCTGGGTTTCCACCCGAGTCTCTCTCCATCGCAGAAAGGGCAATTCATATTTTAAATAAAGTCTATTAAGAAAAAAATTTTATATACTGTATTATTGCATTTTTATCTTTGATTATGAGGGGGCTCGTGTCGATCTAGGTTATTTTGATTGTTAAATTGATTCATCACCAACTGCTGTAACTGAAGTAATTGGTTCTGTTGGTTCAAAACTTGCTGATTAGAGAGAGTGGATGTAGTAGGATGGCCCCATTCGTTAAGATGTTGCATCGCATTAGTCATTCCTGATTGTGGGAGATTATGCAAACTATTGATATTGTTATGACCACCCTGCGGGGGAAGGTAGCCTTGATGAAACGTTCTAGTGGGTGTTTGATATGGTATGAAATTCTGTGGTTGCATCTGATATCCATATGGGCCGTAAGGAGTCTGGTTATTTCCAACAGATGGAATGATGTAAGGTTGTTGATTAATATTTTGGGAGTTATGATTCAAGTACGCAGCTTGGACATACTGATCATTGGAGTGTTGTTGTGTTATATCTGGATAACCATAAGGTTGAAACCTCTTATTGGGTTGTTCTTTAACATTACCCGATTTATTACTCTTATTCTCGCCCAAATCATGTGCGTGCTTTCCCGGTTTTTTCTTTCTCTTTTTTGCTTGCTTCGCTGCAAGTTCTTGTTCATCGTCTGAATATTCCTGCTCTTCCTCAGGAAGTTCTTCATCGTTGCAGTTACTTGCATCCGTCCCTTTGACAGTCTTAATTGTATCAGTGTACAAAAAATGAGAATTAGGAACAACATAGAAAATATCCTCGCCTATCTTGTCCTTATACAATTGTGCCTCACTTTCTTCATTGAATATTACTCTGTAAAAGGGTGATTGCAATCTTCCGAAGGTTTCGAATAATGCCCCTAGTATGTTTCTATCTTTAAAGCAGAAGACAGATCCCTCATCAAGTATCCTAAACTCACCTGAAACATTAGCCTTGATGATAACGTTGTTCTCAAAGACACTCGTTATCCTTCCCACTAGTTCTAAAGGTGAATTCTCTGTTATTTGAAGCCCATCAGGTAAAGTCGGTGCCACTTCATTTACAACCTCATTCTTGGAAACAATTGGTCCGTTGATTATCTCCTCGTCTTCGTCGGCCAATGCTTCCCTTTTAGAGTTATCATCTTCGTCTTCCGAGCTCTCGGAATCTGAACTAGAAGTATCTTCATCGTTGGACTCTTGGTCGCTTTCCAGGGACGAAAGGTCCTCAAGATCCTTCGGATCAACCTCATCATCAGAAAATTTATCACGATTTTCATTGTCAAGTTCAGCAGGATTAACGTCCTGATCGGGGGCAATAGATATTGAATCCACATTATCACTTGAATCATTCTTTATGAAAGTGTCACTTTTTCCATTCTGTGTCTGATTGTTGTCGGATTTACCCTCTTCGATACCCTCTTCTATCGTCGAAGTAATTTTTTCATCCGCATGAACTTTTTCGTCACCCCCTTCTCCCTTCATACTGTCGTATTGAAAGGTCTCCAGATAGTCGCTGATGCTACGGCGTGCCTCATCTATCTGTCTAGAATCCATGTCAAAATTACAGGGTAGTGATGTAATAGGCACTCCTCTAAATGCGATGAGGCCCTAAGAAGTGGTAAGTCGTAGTGACACGTGAACAGACGCGTGATATGTGAGAAAGACCGGGAAACCGTTGACTTCTATATTCGTCAATGCACCAGCACATTCTTTTTTGCCGACAGCATATTCATTAATGATGTCACCTCAGAAGATGAAGTCTCCGTCTCTTGCGTCTTAACTTTATGTTGGATGTTTAAGTGGTTCAAAAATCCAGCCACTTCTTCTTTTTTTTTTCTTTTTGAGGTTGAGCTCTCGCATGGTAAGGATTTAGAGTCGAAAAGATAAAACGTAGATAGCAAGTTTTTCGTAGAGCTTTATGCTTGTTCTTACCCGTTTTACTGGTGTTAAAGAATTGGGTGAAGTTAATATTTTGCTGAACTTTATGACAGTATCATCTTTCTCTCGGAATACCAATTCGCACAGGAAATGTAAGGGCAAGAAAGTTTCTGAAACAAGCTTGAAACAGCCAGCAGTGTACTGATAATCAATTATTGACAGCAGTTTCGGATAAGATAAGATTCCTTACTGAATGGAGTTTTACGATTTCCACATGTTTACTACAACAAACAATGCATTACTTACATGTTACAACTTTAACCTGAATGCAGAGAAACAGCCAGCATCATCTTTTGTCTTCAACTATATAACAAGGGAGAATCTGTCATTCTCTTCTGATGCATCTTCTCTTCTTTAGGAGTAATTGACATTCGTTCCTTTCACAAGCTTCTCTTAGTATCCGGTGTTAAACCTGTCACTCATTTTATTTACTAAGAGTTTCTACCGTCAAATTAGTAAGTATATTATTCACATGGGATTGCATTCCTGTACTTTTTTATCTAGGTTTTCATGTTATCATGAAATCTTTGGGACTGGAGATTTAAATCGTATCTTTTGGTGCTTTAAAGTGCTTTTAAGAATGCGGGGACTTCATGCTTTAAAGTTGAAGAATTACATTGTAAATTGGGTTAATGGTGTTGAAAGCTCATAATATGGCTTATAACCGCTTGTTACTGCTCTAATGGTATTGCTGGCGACCGAGACGCTACTTCAACAGCAGATAGTTCATGTAACTTGCAATGTTGCCATTTTGAGAAAATGTCACAAAACCATGTGCGTGGAGAGCTTATCATGATAACCTAATGCTATAGAGAACTTACATGATCTATAGATGAGTGGGAAGCTTATGGTCTAGCTTTGATTAGGAGATTTTTTATTACGTCACACCATTTCTTGTGATTGAACGTCCTTGCGACCATTGCTAGAATGCCATTAGCTGTCCAATTATTTTATCTTTTTTGCAGCTATGAACTATTTTTGAACCCATCGGATATCCCCTATATTCAGTATTTCATAACTAACATTTCATAGCCACTCTTCGAAAAATGAAGTTTAAAAACATTTCCTTGGCCATTTTGGCAACATTTTCAACTTTTGCTATTGCTGCACCTACTTCCCCGAGCTGTACTCCAGTGGGACACCAGCACAAGAGAGGGGTTCAATATGCTTATGTTACCATAACCGTTGACAGCCATGGAAATACAATATCTGGTGATGTAACAAGCTCAGCTGGGACAGATATGCCTTCTAGTTCTGGATATCAATCATCAACGTTGGCAAGTGATTCTGCGACATCCGAAACAGTGTCCGAGTCAAGCATTGCCTCTGGAAGTACTGCACCAGTTCCAACGGGTGATTTGAAGGCATTTAGCAATCCGTCTCATGGATTTCAAGATGGAGAAATTTCCTGCTCAGACTTCCCCTCAGGACAAGGTGTCATTCCATTGGACCACTTAGGGTTTGGGGGATGGTCAGGTATTGAGAATAATGATACCTCTACTGGTGGTACATGTAAAGATGGCTCGTTATGCTCTTACGCCTGCCAACCTGGAATGTCAAAGACACAATGGCCGAGCGATCAACCTGCTAATGGTGTATCGTTAGGTGGTCTCCTTTGCAAAAATGGTAAACTTTACAGAACTAACACAAATGCTACTAATCTATGTGAATGGGGGATTAACTCGGCCTCTGTTGAGAGTCAGTTATCTGATTCAGTTGCAATTTGTCGAACTGATTACCCAGGAACAGAGAACATGGTTATTCCTACAGTAGTTGATGGTGGTGACTCCCAAATCCTTACAGTTCCAGATCAAGATACCTATTATAAGTGGAGGGGAAAGCCTACTTCTGCACAATATTACGTGAACAATGCCGGTGTATCGTGGGAGGATGGGTGCGTTTGGGGTCAACCAGGCTCCGGAATTGGTAATTGGTCCCCATTGAACCTTGGAGCAGGATATACAGATAACGTGACATATTTGTCATTGATACCTAATCCTAATAATAAGAAATCTTTAAACTTTAAGGTTAAGATCGTTGCAGATGGAGATTCTACTGTTAGCGGGACATGTACTTATAGCAATGGTAAGTTTAATGGAGGAAGTGATGGTTGTACAGTTGGTGTCACTAATGGAAAAGCAAAGTTTGTGTTATACAATTAATGATCCCTAATTCACCCAGAATTCTCTTCTTAATTAGCTTAATTTGTATATGTTTTGATGACTTGTATTATTATATTTATTCCATAACCAGAGTAATGTCGAATTAAACTTCGTATTAGTATGCAAAACTTCGCACAACTATGAATATACTATAAATTTTCTATACTTTTTGCAGCATTTGCAACTTCACAAATTAAAATATATTATTTTGCAAATTTAAAATGAAAAATTAACCTATTATATCCCAGAACTTCTCCCATAAATTTTTTGGGGGAGCCTCCCAATCTTCTTCTTCTATAACTCTCACGCCGCTATCAATATCACACTCATCTAAGGGTATTAACAACCTTCTCCAATCAAACGCCTTCTTGGTGAACCCGTTGAATAAGAAATGGAAGAAGATATAAGATACTGCAAAGACAATCAATGAAATATATGCGGTAAAGAAGCTGGATGCATTGAATCCAAAAAATGCTTCAAACCCTTGAATGAATGATATGATAAATACCCAAAAAACGCAATAGTATGACATTATAGGCATGAACTTCGCTTTGAATGGCAAAGAGTCTCTGCTAATTCCACGGCTCCTCAAAATGTTCATGAAACGAATATGCGCAAAACTGATCCAACCCCATGCGATAAGACCACTTACTGCGGTAATATTTAAAAGCCAATTGAACGCATTTTGAGCATTACCCTTTGCTGTAGCTAGATAGGCCAAAAATCCAAATAATGATGTAAATATTACGGCAGCATAAGGTACACCTGCTTTAGTAGTCCTGAGAAAGATCTTTGGGGCAACCTTGGATTGTGCCAAACCATAAACAACACGAGATCCACAATAAATGTTGGAATTAGCAGCTGAGATGATTGAAATCAAGATAACAGCATTAAAAATATCTGGTAACACTTTAGTACCCGAGTTTTCCATAGCGATAATGAAGGGCGAAGATGCAGCATAGGAACCACTGTCATTGGTCAACTTCTTGTCATTATAAGGGACCAACAATCCAATGAAGACCATACACAAAACGTAAAAGACCAAAATTCTGAATAAGACTTTTCTTATAGCTGAAGGAACGGTTTTACGTGGATTTTTGCTTTCCCCTGAAGATAATCCAACAAGCTCACACCCTTGAAAAGTGAAGGCAGATTGAATCAAAGAGCTTACAAATCCCAAGAATCTTCCCGTACCAACATCCTTTACCAAAATACCAGGTCCCCAAGGTCCTGGATTTCTCCAGTACCTGAACCCCACAGGGCCAGTTTTACCTGCACCGCAAACCATGATGAATGCATATATTAACCAACCTACAACGGCGATGACTTTCAAAAATGAGATCCAAAATTCAAGCTCACCGAAAACTTTGACAGAGCAAAGATTTACTCCCACTAATATCACATAAAATATTGCAATCCATGCTTCTAAAGGAACTTTATCCGTCCATCTTTGGATGACCTGGCCAGTGATTGATAACTCTAATGCAAAGGTAATAGCCCATGAGAACCAATAATTCCATCCATTAGCGGCACCAAGTGCAGGAGAGCACCATCTAGCTACAAACTGTGTGAATGAACCCGCTACCGGAATATATGTTGCCATCTCTCCTAATCCTTGTGTCACACCAAAAGCTATTGATGTAATGAATAAGAATGATATAATAGATGAAACTGGGCCAGCGTCCATCAAGATATTCTTGGTGGAAATAAAAAGACCAGTTCCAATGGTACCACCAATGGCAATCATGGATATTTGCCTAGCCTTAAGTTTTCTCTGAACCGTTTCCTCAGGTAAATTGTCGTCGATGCTTCTCTCTTCATCCTCAAGAAGCACATTGTTAGACTTTTCTTTATCAGAAAACGACGATTTCTCATAATCATTGTATCTGTCATAGCTGGCACCTGCCGTCCTTTCTAAATCAGATGACATGGTCGCCAATGAATTTTTATTGATAGCTTTGCAAAGTTATAGTCTCAGATGCTATCTATAAACAAAATAGAGCGAGAATACAATACTTAATATCACTTGAATATTACATAAAAAGAAATAAGTTAAACGGCACAAAATTGGCGATAAAAGTGTGTGAAAATTTTAATAATGTACGCATAACAAAGTATAAGTCCGGCATGCGCGCCATATCGTTAAGGGTCATGGGGCACTTCTCGTTTCGTCGGTAAGTCGACGATGCTAGGGGACTTGTGGTCTACACGCCAAAGGGTTAGTTATTAACTGACAATGAAAAGTGCTCTGGCTCATATTCTCTAAACGGCATTCAAAAGGCATGTCATTTCGCTGCCAAATTGGTGTGTAGTTCGATTATTTCATATTGGTCTTGTTCATTGGGGCAGAATCACTTTTTGTAGCAGCTTTTATTCAAAGAAAGATCTTATCTTCATGATAACGCAATTCTCTATTGCGGCACATGTATCCCTTTTGCCTTTCACGTTGAGACATAAGGCAAAAAATTCAGTCACCTCAAAAATGCCTTTTGAGTTTTCAGCTTTTAAAAAAAAAAATGCCCACATTGCGTTGTGAGCATCGTTTCAACGAGTTCCTTGACTATAAAATTATTACTTCCAAGTCAACACATTATTTAAAGAAGAAATAGGTGACTCTAGAGGAGACATGTTACTTTCCATTCATTGTTTTATATATATTACAAATGTATTTATTAAATCTGCATAATACCATGCATTCACAGATGGTCATAATTTACGCAATGGGTAGTACGTCCCTGTCATACATGAATCTCAGCTTCTAGTTCTTCAGCGACATTTAATGGTATAAAAACCCTCAGTTCAAATAGCCCTTGCATCCTGGAGCCCCACAAAGACAACGAATACGCTCCTCATCATTTGTCTCACGCTCAAATTTATAATCGTAAGTTAATTCTTCGTTAGCTTCAATGTCCTTCAAGGCATAAATCACGATTCGCTTTTTACCTTCTACCTTAATGATCTTAGCAGTACAGCTAGGATTACAGCAATGATTAATGAACCTCGCGATTCCTCCCTTTTTGGTGGCATCAATAACTGTGTTTTCGTCGATTCTGAACAAATACGAAGACCCTATGCCTGTTTTCATATAACTGCGCTCTCTGTGCTCGGCTACTTGTTGTCTAATACTTTCTCCCACATACTCAATTATCATCTCTTTGGCTGCAATTGGTTCCAAAGCGTAAAGGCCCCAATTGTGAATGGCAGAGCGAGCAAATGAGACAGGTTTTTTACGTTTAGTTAAGGTGTTCAAGCTTAGTACTTCAGTTTCGTTACCCAGCTGTGCAACATCAGCAGCAAACCTTCTATTATTTGCTCTATTGACACGAGAGCTTTGAACACTGTTGGTGTTGCTAGGATGTTCATCCTCCTCTTGCTGTACTGTCTTGACTGGTTTCTGTAATTTACGACGGCGAAGAGGCATATAGCCTATCTTATCGGCTTCGGGTATCTTTTTATATCCCTCGCTTCTAAATGCGCCTGTAGAAGATTCCAAATGTGGTTCAAGTTCTGTTATCAAATCGACATCTTCAGCTATCTCTTGCCAATCAGCATTCGTTTGCTTCTGCTTCCAGGAAAAATACTCAATGTTTGGAACTTTGGGTCCTTCTTCAACGTTTTCAAGTATCTTAGATGCAAGCTGCAAGTCTTCCTCATCTTTGATAATATCTTGCAATCTATCTAGATCCAAAGAATCAGATGGAAGATAAGAAGTCTCAGGATAAACTGTGTTGAAATGTCCTGGGGTTGGCTGAAACATCACATTGGTTACTTCCACGTCACTCATACCTTCTTCATCATTCTTTGTATTATCTGGCTCTATTGAGACAAATTCCTCACTTTCTCCTTGCTCTTCTTCCGATGACGATTCGTATACGAACGGTTTTCTGCTTACCTTGGATTTTTTAGTTTCTGGTTCAGCTTCTTTTTCAAACTCATCCTGGCTCGTGGCGGCTGAGCTATGTGCCCTCTTCGATCCAGGAGCAGGCGTCGATGATACACTAGTTTCATCGTTTTCAGATTCATCTGAATCATTATCAAAGTTAAGGGCGTGTTGTAGAGGAATGATGTTTCGTTTATGTAATGTAGACTTCGAGGAGCTGTTACGTGTTCTTTTGAGTGCTTCTTGTTTCTTCTTGAAACTAGGAAGCACAGCTGACTGGTGCCTCTTGATGCTAGTAACTGACTTTGGGATTAATTTGATAGATCCAAGATCTCTGATTGTGTTCTTTGTATTATCACTAACCAGTTTCTCGGATTCCTTCGCTGACTCTTTCATCCTCAACTCTTCTAAAAGCTCTGGATACTTATCGTGGCCCAAGAGATCCAAAATTACAGGAGCGATAACTCGCTCTCTAATATCCTTCGATAAAAAGGTCTCGAAATCTTTAATCAACATATTTGCTGCTTCGTCAACCACATCATGAGATTTCCTTCTCGTGACAACCAATTCTTCTTCCTCTGGAGGCGGTGACAGTTGCAGAACATTACAACCTTCCGGAATGGCCATTTCCATGAACATCCTGTATTCGTAGAATTTTCTGCCATCTTCGTTATAAAAGCATCTTTCACATTCTTTCAAAGAGTTGAACACAATATAATATCCCGTAAAGTCTGAAATAACCGAAGTCCAATCATATTTACTCAAGCATCTCTTGACGTCCGTTGTTGAAGTTCTCTTGGCTGGAACGTACTTATTTTGAACAAGAATATAAGGCGATGTTTTAATTACTCGGCGTAAGTCTTTGGGCAAAAATACACCAGCTATAAGCCTATTGTTCTTTCTCACAGATAAAACTGTTGTATTTGGCTGGTATTTGGATGTACCACCATTTTGGGAGGAAGGCTCTTTTGAAGCTTCGTTTATTCTTCCTTCATTAGCCTTACGCTCCAATTTCTTTTCTTGTTCTTCTTTTTTCTTTCTTATCTCTTCGAGCTCCAACTTCTTCTTTTGCTTTTTGAGCTCTTCTTCTCGTTTGATCTTAAAAGCCCTTAATTTCGACTTGGCAGATTCCTCTTTAGAAACCAAAAGTTTACCATCCGCATCGTTAAGCGCAACTTTAAATTCAACACCATCTATTTTCGGTTGCTCCGACTTAATAGTATTCAAGAATTCCTCTGCTCGCCGCATGGCCAGGTGAGGGCTACCATGAAACTTGAATACTGATATTCCTAGCGAAACACCATTTTCTGGATCATTAATGAAACGAAGATCCTTGATCGGGTTTCCATAACTTTTCACAAAGTTTGTCAAATATACTTCGCTCGTTGTGGATGGAAGGTCCCACACAACCAACTCTGTTCTAGGAGGAGGCCCTAGAGAATCTTTATCATATTGAAATCTTGGTTGTGGCAACTGCTTGAAAGGATACTTTTTGGATGCTTTGTTAGGTTTGACAAAATATGTGCTTGTCTTCCTAGGGTCAATAAACTCAGATGAGGGCATAGACTCCCCACCATATCTAATTTTTTTGTGTTTCGTCTTTCTTTCTGGTTTCAGCAAAGATCTGTCTAGCTCGGGATCATAGACGACTTTATAATTTTTTTTGTTGTCACTTTCACTTGGTACCTGGGAAAGGTCGATGAAGTCACGATGATGCATTAACTTAGTGAGATTGGCGTCACCCTCATTCTTTCCTGTTATTGGATCTGTTCCATGAATTATTTTGCTCTCCATCACATTAGAACTACTTGAGCTCGATGACTTAGTATTTGGAGACCTATCTGAGTATAATCGGTTGTGTGAGCTATGATAGTTTCCTTTTGATCGATAGCCACCATTTTTATACCAAGATGACCCCCTTCCCACATTCTTATCACGATAAGGCTCTTGGTATCCATAATAGCCCTGTGAATTTTTCTCATAGGGTCCGTTATAGAATCCTCTATTGAATCTATAGCTGTTATATGACATTTACGGTGAAGCTATTAAATCCTCAGTTCTTCAAATATTTCTTCGTTAAGTTTAGTTTTTATCTGTCTATCAAGCCCTGAAACCAATATAAAAAAATAGCAGCCAATAGCTGATGCAAAAATGAGAGCTTCGCCTGGATATAATGAAAACTTCTCTGAGCTAGGGTGTTTACTTCAGACCACTATTATCTTTCAAAGCTGATTAACTCAAAGTGTACAGACGTTAATCGCGTGTCTCCTGTATATACTTTAAAAAAAGTGCAGGCAATTTTCTTTACTTACAGTACAAAAATATACACTAATTTATTGAACATAGATATTGAGATAAGATTAGGCTCTACTAATGTAGCCTTAGATGTTAATTCAGTGGAGTAATGCTCTCGTTTGTTTTATTGCACTGAACTGACTGATTCGGCCCCTCCCCTAACTAACTTTATATGACTTATGAAGAAAATGCAGATCAACATCTAAGAAAAATTTGCAGATGTTGTAATGATGGCGGCCATTCCAGGTCATTAGAAAAATATACCCTCTGAGGACTCATAATATAATAACCCAAGGGATTAGAAAACTCTTTGTTTACTTTGTTCTAATGTGCTTCAAGGGACCAGCGGAGTGATAAAAGTTCATAGCATATTCTTTCTTTCTGAAACGCCTTTCTTTTGGCTCTTGGACATAATGATCCCAACCTTGTCCTCTTGCAAAGTTAATAGCAGATTCTTTAGTATCGAAGCTCATTATAGTTCCCTGCATATAATCTGAGGAACTCTGGTAGCCAATCAAGTCATTTTCCCATCTGTTACCTTTTCCCAATACATCCCAGTCTAATCTCCAACGATCCCTATTGTGACGTCCTGATTGGGTTGCAGCCTTAGATTCTTTGTAAATTCTAACAACTCTATTAGTTGTTAAGTCTTTTGGTGCACCGGAAACTACCTCCTTTGGTATTGTTGTATCATATACTTGAGGAACATCCTTGTTTATAACTCTCGTCACTGATAATTGGCGATATCCGGTTCTGCCGATGTTGTTTAATAATGCTCTGTTAAACATTTTATACTGAATACAATTAAAAGTCACAATCTGTCTAATATTTCGATCAAGATTTTTATTGTCATGACTATAATCAATTCCTGGTTGGTTAGCGACTTTAGTGCGAAACAGTTACCCGCCGTTACAGTTTTTCTGCTATGTATAGCACCTTTATATATCGCAGACGTGTATCACCTAATGGCTGACTATTGCCCATTGAGATGAACCAGCAGTTGAAGCAAGCATTCAAGGATATTGTGCCGTCACTCAATGATGCTATTCCAGATCGCTTGTTCACATTGATAGAGTCAATGTATCTGTTGAGCCTTCAAAGAAAACGTACATTACCAAATAAATCAGAGATAGCCAGATACCATATATGTACTTATGTTGCCATTGAGAAGTATCAAAACACTTATAAACTACCCCCACCTGAAACATTCAAGATTCCTGTTCAACCGAAGCTACTTTTCAAATTGTTAGATGAGTTTAGAAACTTCCTTAATGACTTACTGACACCGTTATCTTCGCCTAAACGACAAAGGTCATCATCTAGTAAGTTGTATAACCCTTCTACGCCAACAACTTCCAGAGGTAAAAATAGAATAACAGGTCACGATGTGACCCCTAAAGAAAGCTCACCATTGAAGAAATTACGATCAATGGCGGATGAGAAGAAATCTACGCACTCGTTACCAGACACAGCATCGCCATTCAATCCCAAGGAGGTAAATACTCCTAAAAGACCTTCATTAGAGACAAGAGATTCTTCACCCGCTACTCCAACAGTTTACAGGTATGATAAGAAGCATATCACTATTCCTGATTTCATTTCATTTGCAAATAATTTTTTCATTCCAGCATCAACAACCTCACAAATGCTTTCTTCATTCATAGAAAAACGGCACAAATTCTATAAGAAAAGTGAATGGCTCTTAGCATGTGGCATGGTATATGCTGCGTACACGAGGATAAATCATCAACTACTTGAAAACAAGTTGGGGGCAAGATCACAATTTCTTGATCATTTGTTACAATATCAGAAGGGAGGTCTCATGAAATGGAATATGCTTTTGTGGTGTAATATGGTAGAAAATTCTGTTAAGCAAGAACCGTGGATTAAAGATCTCGAACAAAAATTTATTCACGGTAACTTTTACGTAAATGATGATAGTATGGACAAAGAGATAAAGGCTCGGTTGGGGCAGGAGTATGAAATATTGGATCTGCTCGGAAGTATTGTTAATGGGAGCACAAGCTTCGAGAATAGCCATCAAATAAAGTATTACGAGAACTGGACCACCAAGGTCTTGAAGGATTTGTGAATTTATTGGACTCTGGAGTTACCCGCGAGATATTGCGGCCTTTGTGTAACTATTTTTTTTCAGAAGTATAGAATACACCTCTTCTCGATTATGTATAATAGAATAAAAGACTTTTTCACGTACATTTTGAAGCTAGATAAAGGATATAGTGGATACTTGTAAACTATTAAGTTCAATCTTCATAATTACTTCTTTGTTCATTTATTAAATCCTTTGTTTATTTTCTAATAAAGTCACAGAGTTCGCCGCTTGATTCATCATAGATCATGACAGGAATACCTATGAAGCGTCAAATATCATCAATAAATGAGGAGGAGATTCCGCATAAAAGCCAAAGAATTGATGGTGCCTCAGAAGAAGACCTGGAAAACTACATATCAGAAGAGTCTGACCTCGTTCAACCTATATTCGATACCCCAGTCACGTCTAATGGATCCAAAAATAAATGGCAGGATATCATAACTCATGTCGTCAGGTCTGTTGTCTCAATTCAATTTTGTCATGTCAGCAATTTCGATACAGAACAGTCGATTGTTAGCGAAGCTACTGGTTTTGTAGTAGACTCTAAGAGAGGAATAATTCTTACAAATAGACACGTCGTTGGCCCAGGACCTTTTTATGGATATGCTGTTTTTGATAATCATGAGGAAGAATCCGTTAGCCCGTTGTACCGTGACCCTGTACATGATTTTGGATTTTTGAAATTTGACCCTTCACGCATTAAATATATGAAGTTAAGCCAGTTGGAACTTAGACCAGACTTGGCACAAGTTGGTACAGAAATTAGGGTTATAGGTAATGATGCCGGAGAGAAGCTTTCGATTTTGGCGGGATTCATCTCCAGATTAGATAGAAATGCTCCCGATTATGGTGCACTCACTTACAATGATTTCAATACGGAATACATTCAAGCTGCTGCTGCTGCATCTGGAGGGTCATCTGGTTCACCTGTTGTGAGTGAAGATGGGTGTGCCGTTGCTTTACAAGCAGGTGGGTCTACAGAGGCATCAACTGACTTTTTTTTGCCGATTCATCGACCTTTAAGAGCTTTGCAATGTATTCAAGCTGATAAACCAATAACGAGAGGTGACATTCAAGTTGAGTGGCTTTTAAAGCCATATGATGAGTGTAGAAGGTTGGGTTTGACTGCTGAAGCTGAAGCTAAAGCAAGAAAGAACTTTCCTGATAAAATTGGTCTCTTGGTTGCTGAGATGATCTTACCAGAAGGACCTGCTGATAATTTAATTAAGGAAGGGGATATATTACTTACTATCAATGATATGCCTTTATCCACTTTCATTAAATATGATGAAATTCTCGATGAAAATGTTGGAAAGGAGCTCAGATTTGTGATACAGAGGGGCGGGAAGGACCTAATTCAAACCATTAAGATTGGTGATTTACATGCAATTACTCCAGACAGATATGTGGATGTCGCTGGAGGCTCTTTTAACGAGTTATCTTATCAAATTGCGAGATGTTATTGTATCCCTGTAAAGGGTGTGTTTGTTAATGATGCGTCAGGATCTTTTGAATTCTCCGCTTTCGAGAAGAATGGCTGGTTACTAGAATCCGTTGATGACAAGTCTATTCCTGATCTTAATGCATTTATTGAAGTCATGAAGGAAATACCTGATCGTAAAAAAATTTCCATCTCTTACAGGCATGTTTCTGACTTACATACTGAGAATATTCAAGTTATCTACATTGAAAGACACTGGCAATCAACTTTCAGATTAGCAGTCAGAAATGATGTGACAGGTCTCTGGGATTTCACCGATATACAAGAGAAACCCTTGCCCCCTCTATCCTTAGAGGCACAGAAGGCAAAGTTTATTGATATACCAGGCGACAATGGCTACTCTTCCTTGGCACGGTCATTTGTTCAAATCCGTACTGTGGCTCCTGTCCCCTTGGACTCTTTCCCATATCGAAAAGAGCTCGGCTATGGTGTTATACTTGATGCCCAAAATGGGTACGTTTTGGTTTCTAGGAGATTCGTTCCACATGATATGTGTGATATCTTTGTTATTTTTGCGGAGTCTGTGGATATTCCTGGTGAAGTAGTTTTTTTGCATCCCAATCAGAATTACGCTTTGGTTAAGTACAATCCTGAACTTATTTTGGCAGACGTGAAAACACCAAAATTAAGCAGCAAACCTTTGAAAAGGGGAGAGTTGACAAATTTTGTGGGATATAACTATAACTTAAGGCTTGTTACCGACAGTGTTAAAGTTAGCTCGATTTCATCTCTTAACGTTCCTCCGGCTACGTTGTCACCTCGTTATAGAGGAACCAATCTCGAATGTGTTTTGTTGGATAATAAATTAAGTCAAGAGTGTGATGCTGGTGTCTTGGTTGATTCGGATGGCACAATTAGGGCTTTTTGGCTCACTTATTTAGGTGAGACTAATTGTGATCAGACTGGAGACAGAATGTATCGAATGGGATTAGACGTCACTAATGTTTTAAGTGTCATTGATTTATTAAAGGAAAACAAAGTTCCAAAAAATTTAAGAATATTGGATGCTGAACTTTCATCGATAACCATACTTCAGGGTCGTATTCGTGGTGTCCCACAAAAGTGGATCAGCACTTTTGAAGAAGCATGTGATGATGAGTTGAAGTTTTTGTCGGTTGAAAGAGTTGCAGCATCCAGATTAAATCAATCTCCTACGCCCTTGAAAACAGGAGATATTATCTTATCTGTAAATGGTAAATTAGTGCAGACAATGAGGGATCTTAGTGTTATGTATTTGAACGAGAGCTTACGGTTCAAAATAATAAGACAGAAAAAAGAATTGGATCTCGATGTCCCTACACGTGATGCTAGTGCTATAAACACGTCGCATGTTCTCTTCTGGTGTGGAGCAATTCTTCAAGCACCACATCATGGAGTCCGTCAGTTGATGGAAAAAATTCCTTCCGAAGTATATATAACAAGGAAAAATGCTGGTGGTCCAGCAAACCAGTACGGTATCACTACTAACAGCTTCATCACACATGTCAATGACCAAGAGACCAAGACTTTGGACTCTTTTATCAATGTTGTAAAGGATGTAAAGGACCAAACTTACTTAAAACTCAAGTTAGTGTCATTTGACAATATCCCATTGGCAATTTCACTCAAGACTAACTACCACTATTTTCCGACTACCGAACTAAAAAAGTCAGATAAAGAAAACAAGTGGATAGAGACAGCGTATAAAGATCATTAATTTTTGCATAAAGCTTAAATTTTATCTCATTGAAATTTACAGCTAATAATATAGTTATTATAGATTAACACAAGATCTTTTTATAAATAATATTTACAACAGGAATGGTGAATTAGAAGGCCATCCGATCTTACTTCATATACACATATGTATGCCAACCCTAACATGAAGCAAAATCTTTTATTTACATTGTACTTTTTAAGTTGAAATATATCTCTCCAATTTTTTCAAATGTCCTGCCCTGGTTGTAACGGGAACAAATGGATCTAAATGGTTCAATGAATGGGAACTAAATCTTCCGTTTCCGTGATTTCTCCCCGCCTGTTTCCTCTTAAAACCCTCTGCTGTTCTTATGAATCTCTTGGCAGCAGCCTTGTGGCTTTTCATTTTAGTCCTCGTCTGCAAAAGTACCTTCAAAGGAAACTCCTTGGCCAAGGAGTTTCTTATTGTAGGTAAGACAGCCCCAAACATTATGATTTTAACCTTCAAGAAAAAATTAAACGTTCTCTATTGCAATTTGGTTTTCTGATATTATTTGGCTTTTTCCATGCACGACTTCTACATATCAAGAACATTATGAATTTAAAGGCATATCTCAAGTGATTACTATATAATAAAAAACTAAAGCTTGAAGAAGAAGTACTATTTGCTGGGAGTGGATCTCTCGAGTTTAATCATCGTCGCTGGACAGGTACCCCGCTAATAGACTGGAAACATGTTTATTTGAAGAGTCCTCTATGGTTTGATTTTTAGAGGACTGGGTGGGGTTGTTCGAGGATACTTCTTTGATGTTCTCTTTAATTTGTTTCTTCACTTTTGTTGTCAGTGGCCTCAGCGAAGTTCTTGATTTAATTACTCTACTCTGCTTTTCTGATCTTTTCGACATACTAGGGGATGCAAGAGCACGATCTTGCTTGAGTTTTCTAAAGCGTTCTAGTTCTCCAACTTCTTCTTCTCTCCTTGCAAGTCTGCTTTCCCTTTCCATTGCCTCAAGGTCTTTGTAATGTCTGGCAGCCTTCTCATCAAGCTTATAAGATGAATTCTGAGATTCGAGTAATTGTTGATATTCTAGCTGTTTACGATCTTTAAAGTTAGTAATGGGGTCTCACTCAGATAATTAAATCATGCCAATGCACTTACCTTTACTCTCCTGGAGTTGGTCATAGAGACTTTTTCGTTGCGGCTCATCATTGGTTACACGGTCATCAGAACCTTCTGCAGCCCTTTTGAAAAAATTCAAGTGATTATCAAAGACCATGGTTCTTCAATGAGTAAACATTGATAAAGACAACGCTTATCTACTGTGCTATCCAATGAGGCGCATCGAATTACCAAAAAAACGTATAAACCTTACAATTCTAATAGATTGTAAATATCATTCATGGTCGCGACCTTTTTAAGAACAAATTATTTTTTAAATACTTATTTATCAAATTGGCGCAAAATAGCGTGGTTCGTCAAATACGTGGTACCTATGACCCCGAATTCCATCACCCTTGAACTTGTCAGGTAACCTAAGTTCTGGGTCTACCTCTTCTTCTTCAATATAATGGTTTTCGTAAAGCGACTCCATACTAGAAAGCTGTTTGTCCTCATCTGTCAAAATTTGGAACTTTGCTATTTGCAATTCAGTATCAGTAATTGTAGACCTAGAGATTCTAGCATATGCAACTTTTCTAACATCTCTAAAAAGAATGTATTCACACCATCTATCCCAATCGGTACTGTCTATATCGTGCATCCTCGAAACATCACTCACGTAATTATTGTAGTTTCCTTCCAAGGGATCCGTCACTAAATAACTCAAAAGAACTAGTGGATTGTTCGAACGAGCCATAATATCACGCACAGCTAAACTTTGTAAACGCCTATCTTCTTCGTCTTCCTCTTGTCCAGAATGGAATACTATAACATCGACAGACTCCCCATATATGTCCAAGGTGGCATGAATCGCTGGCGCCAATTCGCCAACTGGGGACGGGAGAAGATGATGAGTTGAGTTCAATATAGGAAATTTAGAGAGCAATGCAGCGCCCCATGTGTGCTTGTTTGGTCCAGGGCCATAATCCACGTACATACCTAAGTCCTCGGCTATTCTCTGGGTAAAATCACGATTTCCGCCAATTAATCTTTCTGTGTCTGTTTCAAGCAATCCAATTATATCGACCTCTGCGTCACGAATAAGGTCCCTCATTCTTACCTCACTAGACCACATGTCGTTATCCAATCCAAAGTGAACACACCAGATACCTGCTGTAAAAGAATTGGAATCAGCATGATACGGCTCAGGTATAGATGTTGGGTATCTTTTTATCATAGCTGACGTGGCAACTGCCAACAAAATAAGCATTGCTTTGAAGCTTTTCTTGAACACATCTTTGGAGTCTGTATTGATACTTACAATATGAGACTTTTGATTTCTCCAGTGATAATTCAATACTCCAAAGAATATCATGAAAAGAGACCCAAACAAAACCAAATCAGTCCTTTCTCTCAACAACCACCCGCCAGGAACGAAAGCATATGCAACGATCCAGACACTAGCTAAAGATAAAATTGTACTAAAGAAAAAGCTAAGCGATAAAATGAATACTGGGTTATAACCGACCGTCGATTGCCAGATCAAAGGACCAATTGATGGGATATAGAATGAATATACCATTGCCCCGGCATATCCTATCCAATGATCATATTTAAAAAGAACAAGTGAACCGACACCACCCAATAGTAAATTATAATACTTACTTGACAAGATTTTTGGATGCACCAAAGTTGAAGTCAATATACCAAGAGAGATTGCGGTAAAATTTATAATAGCACCTGTTATAGGAGTGGGTCCCCTGATGGGGTAGCCATCCCAAACCCAGAATATGAGCGTAGAAGAGTCACTTAGCAATGCGTGTACAGTGAATAACCATCCACCAAGACCTAACGCAGATAGTAGAAAAAATCCACCTATTCTCTTAGGACCTGAGCTTGTCACTGAGTCGAGCGATGGTGTAAAAAAAGCTCCTATTAAACCTGCAAAAACACCAAAGTTGTTGTATCCATCGTTAGATTCGTTCAAAACGGGCCATATAGGGTTATTGGAATAGTTGGCAAATTTAAATACTGAGGTTGCCAATAAGCCAAGCATAAAGGCAACAGTATAAGAATGGAACTTCTTGGTGTCATTAGAGTAAGCATCAAGTTCCAGAACTAAAGCCACCACTGAAAACCCAGTAGCTAAAAACAAAGCCAAGAGTTTATGCTCTGGACTATCGGCCTTGAAAGATCCAATTCCCAAAATAATGGAAAAAGCCCTTGTTACCTTTATTGCCCTCGCCAGTAATCTTCTAACAAAAGGAACTATCAAACTCAAAGGTGCGACAAATGTGATAACTATAACAGCTTCATATCCTGAGAGTCCCATATGCCACAAGGGAAAGTACCACACACACAAGAAAAGGGCTGACAAAATAGTCCAAAACATATAAGAGTTGGTCACGTTGATGAAAAATTCTAGAGAGCTGAATGGCAGCCCAGGAATAACGTTCGAAGATGGAGTCTTGGCCAATGCACCATCATCCCTCAGAGTCTTGAGGAGCCCTATTCCCTCTCCGCTAATGCTGATCTCGATATTAGAGAAGTCGGATATTGACCAGGCATCAAATGCAACATCTAGGATAATCAAAGACCACTCGAAATAAGCATATATAGAGTATGCTCCTGGTCTGTCATGAACTTTATGTTGTATAAACCAATAAATGAGAGGTATCAAGGTCAAAAAGAAAAGGGAAGCAGTAACTGCTCTTCCCCTCCGTGTTGTAGACCCTTTGTCACTAAGCAAAGTAATACCAACTGTCCATGGTATAGTGAGCACAAGGTAACTAATCATGAAAATATCATGCCAATCGTGATCATCAGTGGAGGTGATATATACCCATCCACCGCATGTAAATGTCCTTGCGATACCGGAAAACACAGCAAAAAATGCTAATTTATGGCCCTTTTGATATGAAGTAACAAAATTCAAAAATAATAGGGCAAATCTTGGGCCCGAAGTTAACGCTATGAAAATCTGAAAAATCGACCGCTCGGGATACCTATCACCAATAGTAGCAGATACACTCGGCATCCACTCATCTGGGTAGCCATAAGAAGCATTTTGGACAATTTTTTTATAATGTAAGAAACATCCGACTATTAATGCCAATAAAAAGGCTAAATAGGCACAGGCAGTATGTGCATATGCCACAAGCTTTCCATTAAAAGCCAACGTCCTGCTATCATTCTTCGGACTTTCCGCACTCACACCCTTGCCATCACTTAACATGTTGGCGGCGCTTGCTAAACTTCACCGATAAGCACAGATCCTTGTAGATTGATGATGATACTCAAAATTCAGATACGGCTGTCAAAACCAATGCTTGAAAATATAGTGATGGTTATGTGCAGTTCATCACAAAATATGAACCTTGATTTTCTTTTTAACAGCGGTGTCAACTAAGGGGAGCGCGTCATTAGAAGTAAGTATACGCATTGTGATCTACATTTACCAATGTTAAGATATTTACATATCGAAGTTAAAAGTATCTATAATAGAATTGTCTATAGTGACAGCAGAAGCGATCTTTTTCTAAATTATTGCAACATAATTTACCCTCTTCTCTATTGTTTATATAGTCAAACTGTCGAATACCAAGCTGGTCAGTAGTAGCTGAAGTAGCTTCAGTGTAGCAGCACCTCCCTGCCACCCTTCCCCCCCACAGAAGACGATCACCTGATCAGTTAAAAATGTAAGTAGTGTTCAAACCAATCCATTGCGGACACCATCCAGTTAAATTTGTTTCTTTTATAATGTGAAAATTGATATCCTAGTACGGTACAGCATTGATAGCAGCGTAATAATCTAAATCAAAATGGGTAAGTTAAACATAAGAGCAGCAAGCGATGCCTGATTCTTGAACTCAGAGCTTTCTTTCAGGGAAACTTTAACGTGATATGCCAATTTTCGAAACAAAAGAAAAACTAACATCAACAGCTTTGGATAACTACGAAGGCCACATTAGACCTGAACTTGTATCATTTGATGACATAGACTACGAAAACTTTCCCGATGTGCAAAAGGCGAGGAGCTCCTTTCTCAGGGAACAATGGATAAGAACATACTCGTTAAGAGTAACACACGATGCGTTAAGGAAATGCAAACAATATCATGGATCAGACGCCCAGAAAAATTGCAGACCATTGGTTATGAAGTATATGAAGATGTTGGAATCCTATCCTATGGAAGGTTATTTGGGATACCAGAAGAACGACCCATCAAAGTAGACTTTATGTCTTACACTATGCATTTTCTCTCTCTCCCTCTGCTCTTTTGAATTATTCATTAGATTTTTAGAGCATTGGACTAATGGCTTAGCGTTGTGGTGAAGCCTCCTGTTATCGGATACAGCATTTGATTAGTTATATATTATTTTTCATAATTGAAGGGAAAAAAAGGTCAATTTGACTTTTAACCTTGGATTCAATAAGCAAAGAAAGCAACAACTACTTGGAGTAACTATGTTCAAGTTTTAGATGTAGATTCTATATACACAAGAGTTATGAATATCTTCATGTGTTTGTTGACGGGCACTGATTTGGATATTAATCACGTGTGGTAGTGTGTTCACATTTTCTTGCTCGCCGGTGCAAGCCAATAAAATTTGTCCAATGAAAATATCAATCGGAATCCGAACATAGAATCGTAGCTCACAAAGAATTAAGTTTCAACTTTGTTTCTAACGAGCGAATATCAAAAGGATTGCAATATGTTTCGTTTAGGTGTTGCTCAGGTTGCACGTTCAAGTAACGTAAGGTAGGTATCTAATTTGATTGAAGCTCAATTGTGACGTTGTCAATCGTGAAGAATCTGAAAATTTAAAAAACTCTAAGTTGGAGTTACTTAAGAGTGCCGTTTCGTCGGACATTTCGTAGATTCATACAGTTCAAAGTTTGCAATGCTTACATTTTGGGTCCGGACAATTTCCTGTAATCACTTGTTGAAATTTTATACTAACCATCTGAAAGAAACTATGCCACATTACGTGAAATTGAAACTCGTCTTAAATCAATTAAGAACATTGAGAAGATTACCAACACAATGAAGATTGTGGCTTCCACTCGTTTGAACAAGGCTCAGAGAGCTATGACAGCATCAAGAGTCTTCCATAAATCAGACTCTGACTTTTATGAAAATGCTGAGCCAGAAAAAAACGAATCTGAAAAGACTTTGTTGGTTGTTGTCTCTTCGGATAAGGGTTTGTGTGGTTCCATCCATACTCAGATTTCTAAGGCTGCCAAAAAAAGAGCTAGTGAATTGAATGAGAATGTCGATATTGTTGCAATTGGAGAAAAGGTTAGAGCGCAATTGTCTAGAACCCATGGCGATAAGCTTAAGTTGGCTTTCACTGGTGTTGGTAAGGAAGAACCAAACTTCCATGAAGTAGCATTGCTTGCGGATGAGATCCAAGCATTAGGAAAGTATGATAACGTTGAAATCTGGTATAACAAGTTTGTCTCTGGTGTCTCTTTTAAGCCTTCTGACTTCTCAGTTTTTGCTGCTGATGCTATTGAGAAGGCACCAGGTTTGTCTAAGTATGAATTAGAAGGTGAAGGATCTACTGATACTTTAGCTGATTTTTCTTTTGCCAACTCACTTCTCACAGCTATGGCTGAGGGTCATGCTTCTGAGATTTCTGCAAGAAGAAATGCTATGGATAACGCGTCCAAGAATGCTGGTGATATGATAAACTCATACTCCATTTTGTATAACAGAACTAGACAGGCTGTTATCACAAATGAATTGGTTGATATTATTACTGGTGCTTCATCCTTGGATTAAGAGTAACCTAACTATTCATTTAAAATTTATTACATCACTTTGCTAAGTCGAATAAATGATCTGAAGACAATTACTTGTATTCTATTAGATATAATTACAAATGTCTATTAAAGTAAGTTTCCTTTCAATCCTCTTTAAATAAGCCATAGATTCTCTTAATGAAAAGTAATCCTGTGGTAACTCCTACCGCACCAAAAGCTATTCCAACCACAACACTGACAAGTGCCATGTATGAGAAGTACAATATGATACTAATTATATCTCTGACATGTAAGTACAGGAAAAAGTAGTAAATGGAGTATGCAAAAATATACCATCCAAGACTTGAACCAATACGGAATGCGAGCCAATGCCATTTAGGGTTTTTGAAAACTGATAACGATATGTAAATGGCAACAATTGTTGATTCACAAACTGTTAATACCAGAACAATGGCAGTCAACAATAAAAACCCATACATATAGTAGTACTTGGTCTTCTCGAGCCAGACAGAATTCAATATGAAAAGTAATTCAACGTAAACAACTCCAAATGGAAGTATTCCAAATAAAAATGTTCCTGCGACATTGTCAAATATCCATGCAAATTTTGGTCTATTTGAAAGTTCTAGCTGTTTTGACGGTAACGCTCTGGAAGTAGATAAGAGAAATGACTTAGTATTGAACTTCTTTCTGTTGCCAAAATATCCACCAATGATTCCCAAGGGAACTTCAACAAAGAGTAAAAGTAGCAAGACAACAATGGTTCCGAAAGGCAAAGCATTAGATGATTTCTTTGCCCACAAAAAAAAGTTTAAGAGCAAAACGATAGACAATAAAAACCCAGGCAACAATCCACTAAAAATGGTCGATAATACCACAACCCTCTTGAAACTGTATTCTGTGTTAAGAAAATTGTTCTTGAATAGTTTATGAAGTATAACTCCCAAATAGGAAGAAACTGATCCAGATGTTACTAAGCAAAAAGTCAGGAACGAAAAGAAGGTTCCTTGGTGGCTCATGAAGAATGCTCTGGATGAAGAGCCGCCAAAACTTAATTTGGTGTTGATGACAAACAAGAAAAGCACACCCATACCACATACTAGCGTTTGAATACCGCTTCCCACCAAGATTGAAAGTAAAGTGGCCCAGTTGGGACTTTGCAAAACTTCATTAGACAAGTATCTCCAAGTTTGGTCAGTTTTGGCATCATTAGTAGGAAGAGGTGGAGAAGATTTCTTTATATCTTTTTTCAACGTCTTCAACAATACAACCGCAACGAAAGAGGATAAAAGAAATAGTATTACCACCGAATTCGTAATCGCCAAAAAATGGATTTGATGGCCTGGATTATGTGTGTCATTTTCATAGAATAAGTCCCATCGTGAATCATAGTCAATGGTAGAATCCTCTCTCCAATAAACCGAATAGGTATAAGGAATACGTAACTGCTCACTCCCAGATTCATCTTTTTTCAACATGAGCGGTAAATTTTTGTAGTCCTTCGAGTTACCTGGGCACTCTTCATTAATGACACTTTTGGGGTAGACCTCAAATCCAACAATAGTGTGAACTCCAGGATGATTCTTTTCTTTATGATAGCGAATCACAAGCATAACATGATTGTATATGTATGCAACTCCATCTTCCACAAAGCCCATAGGAAATCCTGCTGAATAATATTTGTTTTTACCTGATACAAATGTTGTAGCCCCTGGCAAGCCGTCAAGGGACCAATGTACAACATAACCATTTTTTACCAAATGCTGTGCCTTTGATACACCTCGATTCTTTGCGATCACGTCACATAAACGAACACAATGCTGGTCAATGCCAAACTTTAGATTATAGTTACTTTGTATAAACCTTTCACCTTTCAATATTTCTCCTAATGAAAGATGAATTTGTTTACGGTCATGATTGGGACACACAAAAGATAAGTCATAGTAACCATATGGCAATTGTGTATGATCACTTTCCACCTTATTTACCAATAGGTCTACCTGATCTCCATTGCGATAGTAATTTGGAGAATACCCAAAACTAAAACCATGCACCTCGCTAAATAGAAAAATAAACAGAATCAAGAAAGCGTAAAACATTTCTATGGTCACTCTTCAATTTGAAAGGTCCATGAAGTTTTAATGATATCTTGGTGGTCTATAAAAAGTCCTAACGCTTCGATGATCCGTATTTTGGTGGTTATTATTTACTAAAATCCAGAATGAGCGTTTATTCTAAAAAATCAAGTTGCGCGGCGGGCGCACTTGAACAAAACAATACACATACATAATAAATCCGTCCACATTTATTATTATTTATCACTACTTATCCTTAAGAGACTCCATTAATTCTCTTATCAAGTAATTTCCCTTTGGATCGAGATTCAAAGCAATGGTGAACTCCCTAATAGCCTGGTATTTATCATTTTGAATATTGTATAGTTGTCCCAATAAGAAATGAACAGATGCCTCATCTGGGGCCAAGTTTTTAAGGACTTCGAAATACTTCAATGCTTGAGAAAACTGCAGCATAGAAAATAATAGCTGTGCCTTCTTGAACATTGGAAGTGGGTTTAGTGGTTGTAATTTATTGGCAAGTTCATATTGTTTCAAGGCCATTGTCTTTTTACCTAATTTCTCCAAAACCATTCCCACACAGCAAATTAATATTACGTTGATTGGGTTGATTGATACCGCTTTCCTAAAGTGATAATCAGCCTTCTGATAATCTCCCAAATTAATGTATATCATTCCAATACCATAAAGTGCGTTATAATGTCTTGAGTCTATTAAAAGACTGATTCTAAAACTTTCTAATGCCATCTCATAATTATCACTACCAAAATATTCATGTCCTCTTAACGTATAAGCATATGTGAAAGAGTCATCCAACTTTATTGACTTGTTGAAGCACTTAATCGCCTCATCCGGTTCTTTTATTAAAGAAAATAAGTTCCCAATCACGCACCAAGTAATAGGAGATTCCGAATCTAAATCATGGAGCTCATTAGCAAGAAATGTCAACTCGACCTTCTTGTTCAAATGCCATAATAATGTTGAATAGAACTCCATATCTTCTATTCTTGTCCTGTCTAACATTCTTAGTTTTACAAAGAAATGCTCAGATTGTTGATAATTAACAATCTCATAGTGAAGTCTACCCAATCTGCTGAGGACCCAAGGTGTTTCTTTCTCCTTTTTTGGCAAAGATTCAAAGACCCTAATCGCCTTATAACAGTCATATCTGCTAAAGCATTTGTACCCCTTTGCAAATATTAAGTATAAATTGATTAAATGTTCATCACTGTTTTCTATATCCTTAGAAGCCATAATACTTATAGATGATGATCTGCTATTGTTTTCTGCACTTGATCCAGATACAAAAGAATTAGAATTTGTTCTCTTAATACTGGACCGTACTCCAGCCTTTTGCGTAGTACTATTGTTGTCACTCGATTTATTCGTGCTAGGTTGGGAAATCAATCTGGATGTTATCTTTGAATAGGTGCTTCCCTTACGCGGATTTTTATCTATCATATCGAATGGGAAGCTTGGTTTGGCAAATTCCATTTGGTTTGCTTTTGTATTGGTCGTATTTGTATTTGTCTTCCGAAGGGGGGCATCAGTCAATGATGTTCTTACTCTTGTTGAAGTTAAAGAATTATTAAAAGTGTCATCGATATCAACCGAGGAATAGTTTGAAAAAGGATTTGAAAAACCAAACTCATTGACTCCTTTACTCTTGTTGTTATCCAGTCCCAATGTCGCAGCAATGTTATTGGGATTGCTCGACTTATACAAAGCTTTTACCTTTACATCAACCCCTAATTTACATAATTCCTGAAAAACCTCGAAATTAAACGGGTTGAGCCTCAAAGCTGTAGAATAATTAAGTGCGCTATTTTTGATATCACCCATGCCTTTGTATAGCTCTCCTAGTACTTGGTACACCGTGGAAGCGTCAGGATATATCGAACGGTTATACTCGTAACTGAACCTCTGTTGCGGTGACGCAAATGACAAAGTCATGGAGGCGTCATTATACAAGCTGCTTACTTTTATGAGTTGATACACCCCTTCCTTGTATCTTTTCAACTTCAAACAGCATTTCCCGAATAAAAAGGAACATCCAATGTGGCCCACAGAAAGCAGACTGACTAATTTATTATGGCATGATTTGTACTTTCCTTTCTTGAATAAAGCCAAAGCATATAAATAGATCGAATCCAAATTATCTCCCTCTATAGCTAAAAGTCTTTCCCCAGCAAACTCCGCATTATCGTAACTAAAATTGTCTAACGAATGTATTATGATGGAACGCAAATACTGTTGGTTGGTTGGTAAATCGACCTCCATTTCCAACTTTAATATTACTTCCTTCAAAGATGTATTCTGGTTATGGTTCCACGCTTCAGTACTCTCACTTTAAAATAGTCTCGCTGACTTCAGTTACAAATTGATAATCATCAATAAAGTGTACAAACATAAACACTACTATTAAAATCCTGTATATAACATAATACTAGGATAACGAAGCTCGTCAAAAAAGGGAGCCTGTTTAACAAAATATATTACATTGAAAGCGTTCCAAACATAGCAAGAGAAGGTAAACATTACCATAATATATTAGCAAACCTTTAGTTTCATTAATGGCACATAAGTCTCCACAGTATGCCCTTTATTTTTTGTCTTCTTGATTATTAACTTCATTATACTTTTCTTTACCGTGGGTTATGCTACCTTATCAGCATTCTTAATACTCACTTTTTGGGCTTTATAACAAATGTGTGGTTTCCAGAGTCATCGCTAGAATATGCAAGCATTTTTGGGGCCTTTTTACTTCTGCTGCCACTTAAAACTCTTCCTGTACTGTTAGAAAACACCATACTTGCAGATCTCGGGGAGGAAGGCCTTTGCTCAATAGAGCTAGGTTCACTATAGTTCTCAAAACCTGGCTTTTGTTGCATCTTAGGCGTTGTGGCAGGAGAATGAGTGCCATTGCTATGATTCGATCTGGGCGACAAAAGTCCAGATGCCAACAAATATGGAGAAGAAAATCCAGGCTGCGATGATACCTGTGGGGAAACAGGAGCCTTATAAACTTTCTGAGTGGTATCTACCGCTAGCTTAGGTTGTGTTTGATGCTTCGCGTGATTTTTCAGAGGAGAAGGAGGTATCTGAGGACCTTGATTGGCTGATGAAACAGTTGTCTCATCGATAGAATCAATATTCGGTGAGGTAGTCGAATCCGCTGATGTCTGGCCATCATTCGAATCATTCAAGTAGGGACTAAATGTCATTCCATCTTCATAACCATCACCTTCGTCTCTTGTTTTAGTTTCTTCTCTTGCCTTCGCTAACATCTCCTGTGCCTGTTGCAAGCTTACAGTTGGTGTTGAGCAACTGCTGACTACAGGAACAGAATCATCAATATCAATAGTAGCGGTCATCAAAGCCTTCAACCAACTTCTCATATCTTCTGCCGATTCTACTGCAAAATAATGCGTTTTGGGTTGAGTAAATGTCAATCCCTTTTTGAAACCTGGAGCTGGTGGCACAATCTTGAAACAATACCTCCCCAAACCTGTTGAGGCAGCATATAAGGCAATATACTTGTCATTAGCACTTATATCACCCTCTGAGTTGATTGGTATCACCTTGTGAGCAGTAATATCAATTAATCCCCTTTCGCGTTTATCGCGTAATGACGTAAAATAAGATAACCTTGTACCATGTAAAGTAAAATAACGTGAACGCCATCCCAAAGTGCTCCCAGATTTTTTGGCCATCCACCCACTGAAGCTTGCGGTCTTTATAGCTTCATCGGGATTGATATCACGTATCCCCTCTTGAAAAGCAGAAGTTTTCAGTTTTTTGGAAGTTGTCAAGCTCCTGAAGTTTTGACTTGACGTATTCTTCAACGTCTTGAGCTTTGAGTCCCCTGTAGAATCAGAGACTGACCTCTTTCCTACTTTTTGATCATCTTTCGGCAGTTTAGGTGTTCCATTGTTCTTATATGAGATTGTCTTCAGCTTCAGAGGTGAGTCAGGCCGTTCATCAGGAAGATTTGTGACAATAGGAGGTGGGTCTTTTCTTTTCGGGGAAAGAGAAAGAATAAAACTATCTCGTTTGGACTTTCCATTACTTGAATCAACGTTTTTTGTCAGTTTCAGCTCATTTCCACTCACTTCTTGACCACCTTTTTGAGCAGATTTGGCTCTCACTGGCCTTTCAGTAGAGCCATCTTCATTTCCAGACATAAACAGAAACATCGAAGATTTACGCCTATGACCCGATATCACCGAAGAATTACGACGATGGCGAATAGGGTCCTTGCCGTTAGTAGAGATTTGGCTGATATTCCTGCTATGGCTTTTCATCGACTGATCATAAACTGAAGATGACGGCCTACTTTTTGCTTCAAAGTTTTCAAAATCGCCGGAAGGATCACTCCTTGTCGGCCGTATCCTCAGCTCCGCGTTATTGGATGAGAGATTACTTTGGTCATCAACAAATCCTCCTGCTGCGGGTTCTTTCTCATTTGAATTATCGTTATACGGCAGGAAACGGGTACTATCATTGCTATCCTTCCTTCCGTTAGGCTCTTTGAAGCTTGCAGAGGGTAGCAATTCCCCCCTAGCATCATCACCACTAACATCATTACTTATGGCAGTCTGAGGCTTGTGCCAAGGATTAGGTCCGCTTTTTGAACCTAATGGACTTGCCTCCTCTGCTGGAAGAGAAATGGGCGTGCGGTTCTTCAGTTTTTGACTCAGTAATCTCGACGAAATTTCACGGAGTTTTTCAATTTCCTTATAGGCTTCAAATCTAGTCCCAAAAGAATCAAAATCTAGTTCCTTCAAATGGGTCAAATCCAATTCCAACAAGATAGCCCCAGTGATTTTATGCTTAGTAAACTTTTCAGCAATTTCTATATCAAAACCTAGGACAATAGCAAAATACGAATAAACTTGCTTTGGTGTCCACTGAGTCACTTGCAATGGATTCAAATCATCCGATAATGATTGTGTCGAAGGTTGCTTTTGATGATTAGCTTCGCGGGCAGAAGCTGCCTTTTTACTTCCATTTGAATTCAAAGGCTCGTTGTCTAGTGATTTATCTCCTTGAAGTTCGAACAAAGCTTGATCAATATCTTTCATCGTTGAGCTTACTTGTTTACTCGGAGTAGATTGATCACTCGTATCCATTTTTTCGAAAGAGTCTGTTAACTTGTTCAAGCTCGTTGGGGTTGCTTGTCCACTTCTGGGGTTCGAGGCTACTCTTCTAGACCTAGATCTTAGTAAAGAAGAGCCAGGACTATGATTTTGAATAAGCTGTGTGAATGTTTTGGGATATAAGCCAACTTCATTTGTTACAATATTCCTACCCATGAACCATCCATCGTTATATTCGCTGTCATCGGCTAAAACTTCAACTTTGTCGCCAGGCTTGAGGCTGAGCTCGTCACCTAGCCTGGCATTAAACTGCTTTACACAGAGAAATATATCTCCGCCCGGCGTTCCGTCAGCCATAGTTTAGTGTGGGTCTAAGCTTAAAGACCTTAAGTTCCAAGGAAATCCCTAGGTTAATTATTTCTTCGCCAAAAGAAAAAAATAAACAATTTGCTTTGATTTAGTACGAGCACAGATATAAGGATTTGAGACCTTGAGATTTACGTATCTTTTTGCTTCTCAGATCGCAGTCCAAATCCCTGTGTGTATGTAGGATTAAGTTATAATCCAAAAAGTTTCTGAATATAAGAATCCAACTATTATTGAAGATCCTTAAAGTACCTAGATATATGTGTTTTAAAGGAATGTTATTTTTTTGTTTTGCTCGTGTGGGCACTAGGTGTTATTATTATGCAACGGTTTTATGTTTTCGCTATGCTCTTTTTTTTTTTTCGGGTAAGGATGAGAATGTATTATGTAATCATGAGAAGAATGTATACATACGATAATTTCTTTTATCTAGAATCTTCACGAGACAGCTCCAACACTTGTACACACAACTCACTTTTTATAGCAGGCCAGATTACGGATAACTTCGAAAAGATAAAGCATAATAAATCTTCGAAAAAGCTACGGCAAGCTTGAGTTCAAAAATTAGAGTATTAACACATTTTACTCTGTATCACAGCATCACAGCACAGCTACGTCAATATTAAAGACTTCTTCCCCTAGGATCCTGAATAAAAATAAATTTGCCTTAATAAGACCTATATTGATTGTTTGATAATAAATAGCTTAGCGACAATGCCTCCACCATCCTCACCTAGGAATGAGCCGCTGAGTGTCTGGGAGGTATCAAACTTTGTTGTGTCAGATGACTCCTTAGATCACGACAACGGGAGAAATAGAGAAGAGAGAGGATCAAGACTTAATACCCTCAATTTGCTATCTAATTTCATATTACAAGCTAGTGGAGTCAATGATGCCACAAATAGATCTACTTGGAGAAATAGAAATAGTTTTGTTAATGATAGCCATTTGCATATCAATGAAATACCAATTGAAATTCGAAACATCGGTTTTGACAGCAATTCAGAACATGGGGGTATGAGTGATATTGATAATGACAATAGTTTCGACCAGGATTACGAAGATCATGATTACCTGTATTTAGATGATGATGATGATGATGATGACGACAATGATGATGACGATGGAGAAGATGGTAATGACAATGGCAATGATAATAGCAATGATGACAATTACCACAGTGATAATAACGATAACAATGATTATAGTAATGAAAATGGAGAATCTGATCTTAGATCTGATGTTGAGTCAAATGAAATTTTACTTCTTTCTTCAGCGAGACAAAATTATACAAATACCAATACTTTAATATCACCTGATGATAATAATCATGCCCCCCTTCCTTTGAGACGACAAAATGCGATACGTTTTAGGTCTAGAGATAGTCGTCGACAGGATAGTAGTTTACGGTTGAAAATCAATAATGAAGCTAAGGCATACCATAGAGATATCCTGAGATTATTAGACGTTTTGAGCTCGTTGAGCGTATCTCTGGGCTTGTCTCCTGTCTTTAAAGATCATTCGGCTTTTCACAGACATTGCAATAGACTCGATACAGAGAGCAATGAGAACATTTTTTCAAGTCTTGATTTGGTTATGGATAGATTTATTAGTAAGAGAAAATGTGGCCTATTATGGCAGCTGGCGAAGCGGATGACCTCTGAAAGAGAGCAAACCTCAGCAGTTCATAAAAGAAAGTTATCTAGTTTCCCGTTCCAAAGGGAGTTCAAAAAGCAGAAAACCAAAGCATCTGGAAACGAGGCAAGTGCTAAATACTCGAAAAGGCCAGACGGTAGACTAAGCCTTAAATGTTTGGCAAGTTTTGATAAAAGTAAAATCTTGGACATCTTGTTTAGTTCATTTTTGAAGGATGGAGCTACATTCTCATTAGGTTCTTCCGGGAGATTTTCTGATAGAAATTTGATGGATCTTGTATTCACGTCTGTCGATTATCGCGGGAAAGAATTGGATGGTTTTTTTACTTTATCTGTAGCTGAGCAATCCCCTGTTAGTCTGTTTTATTTGATCTCGAGAAAATTACAACAGATCAAGCACTATTTTTTAGGTACTGATGTCGGTCTTGAAAACTCACTGCGAAGTAAGTTACTAGCTAAAAAGGTGAAGATACTTGATCGTCTTTTTGAAGATTTTACCTTGGATACTTTCAAGGACTATAAAAGTAAATCTCATAGGCCTCTCATGCTACCTTTCAGTGGAAAATTGATTGACTTCAACCAAAACGACTTGAGGTTCTTAACACCAATCAATATGCCATCGAACATTCGCATAAGATCTCTACACTTAGCGAGGACTAAGTCTGCTCGAGTACGGTTACAATTGCTAGAGTGGATGAAGATTCAACCTTTCAAGCTGTTTAAACAAAACTATTTCTTGCATAAATTATCGAAACTTGAGCGAGATTTGAGATCTTTTGGTCGATCTTCTAATAGTGGTTTAAAAGAGGAGCATTTAGAAATGGCGAAGGGTCTCAAACTCAATGCTTATGATTTAACTAAGGATTTTGACTTTGTAAAGGACAAAAAAGTCCCGATACCTTTTTTCGAAAATGAACAAATTAAACGTGAATTTGCAGTAAGTGGATTCAAATCCAACTTCTTTGTTCAGGATTGGCAACGTGCACTAAGCGATAAGTTAACAGAATTCGTAACTTGCCAGGAAGATTGTTTATTAAACATTCAACTGAATTACATTTTGTTCACTTTGACAGTAGACTTAAGTGCTTTTGTTGACAAACTCATAGAATATATTTTGTCTTTCAGCACTCAAGATTTGGTCAGCAAGTATCAGGGTATCATGAAAAACTTTGTGGAAAAGTCGAGCGATAGAGAGTGTAAGAGTTCTGTGCTCCTTTGCTCCTTGAATAGAAAAACTGGGAGCATTGAAGTTCAAAACACTAGAGCCTATTTGAATTATAAAAATGTGTATCAGACAGATTTGCAGGCCTCGAGAGTTAATAGTCGTAGATCAGGACTTTTTTCTGGTCCCACTAATGACTACGAATCGCGTCAAAGCGTTAATTTG
Organism: Priceomyces fermenticarens; assembly: GCA_030574455.1. Lineage (NCBI taxonomy): Eukaryota > Fungi > Ascomycota > Pichiomycetes > Serinales > Debaryomycetaceae > Priceomyces > Priceomyces fermenticarens. The sequence goes on along the minus strand of JAJMEZ010000002.1, from coordinate 174,776 downwards.
AGCAACGTTTTGTCGTCAGATGATAGTGACTCTGACGACGGTTTGAATTTGCGCAGGAGGTATGTCAATCCCTACGATGAGGAACTAACTACTACATTGACGGGGTCTGTGAAAAGAAAAAATGGCAATTCTTCTTTAGGTGGGGGTAACCCGAGTTACAGTATTGCCTAAATTTTCATTTGTTTTGCATTTCTAGTTTTCATAGTCCCAATAATTTGAGGAAAACACTATATACAATTAAGGATTACATGAAATGAATTTACTTAAATCAGACGATCAACTTTTCAGTATTATTGACGAAAATTATTTTATTTTCACCAAAATCCCCATCCTCCCTTACCACTTCTTTTATCTTCCTTCCTCTTTCTAAAGAAGTCCTTCGTGCATTCCCTGTATGCGTCGAAGAAGTCTTGACAAACTAATTTGTCTTCTTGATTTCTCAAAATGCAATTTATTGAAGCCTGTCTACTTTCTTCGCATGGATCGTAATATTTCGAGGGTTCTTTCATTGACCAGTTGTATTTGTGTTTATAGTTCTTAGGATTATCTGGATAGAATTTGAAATTATCTACACCACCTTCGGTGAAATTAACTTTCTCCTTATCGGTAATGACATCCCTGGAGTCATCAGGTATATTCAGGTTTTCTTTAATATCTAAGGAGCTATTACTATCTTCACTAGAAGTCATTTTAAATTGTTAGGAATTCCAAACCCAGTGAAGGTGAAAAAGCTCAGATCTGTCCCTTTTACATACAGGACTTGAAAGACAGAAATCATTTTCGATGGTCTTCGCGATGGATCCAACAATGATATCACTAACTGTAAACTCTTGTCAATGACTACCAGCATTGAATATCTAACAGATGAAACTGAAAAGTTATGCCGTTGCAAGAAATCTTTTTCCATCTTGAAGTCCCGGAATGAATATTTGTGCAAGGACTGTTATTTAAGATTTGTCAGAGGTAAGCAAAGAAGGCTGATGCAAGATGAAAGATATAAGGTTAAATACGGAGAGGCAAGTTACAAAATAGACGATCAGAAAGTACTTCTTCCCTTTTCTGGTGGCCCATCATCTTTGGTTCTTCTAGATGTCATTGCCAGCTTATTATTGGAGCAATACGTGACCCATAAAGGTAGACAAGGATTCCTGCTTTTGGTCCTTCATATTGATGCGGGAGAGCTTAATCCTTTGAATAAAAATGTTGATGACGTTTTGAACAAGATTTTAGAACGATATTCACCCGTATCTATAGAGTTCAAGAAAATCTCTATGAGTTCATTTTTGGAGGATAAAGAATTGATAAAAGCTGTTAAGATAAAAAATGACTTTTCAGCATTTGCATTCGACAAAAACATGGAAACAGTCCTGTTGAAGGATTTGATGGATTCTTTTCCCAATAGGTCATCATTTGAAGAGCTCACGACAATCGTAGTTGATGAACTAATTTTGAAAACTGCCCATGCCGAAAAGTGCCAAACCGTCATATATGGACATAGTATGACCAGAATTGCAAATGAAATAATATCATTAACTGTAAATGGAAGAGGCTCATCTATTCATAAGACAGTTCAAGATCGTGACATATCATATAAGCGACAAGACTTCAAAATCATATTTCCTTTAAGGGAAATATTAAAGTCGGAGATCTTGGCCTATCTGAAAGTTGCTAATTTGGATCCATTTATTATTGAATCCACTATACCAAAATCTAGTATTACCAAGAATATGACAATAAGAGATTTGGTTACCCAATATTTCAAACAATTAGATGAAACTGGGTATTCATCAACAGCCTCGACGGTTGTGAAGACGGGTGAGAAATTGGGGGCATATAAATCTAACGAGGGTCCATTTGATTGCCAGGTTTGTGGCATTAAATATTACGATGATGCAAAGAAATGGTTGCAAAGAATAACTGTAAGAGACCCAGCTCCTCTCACTACTGATGAAGAGAGAAACTATTCAAAGTTATATATAGAATATTTCGGAGATGAAAAAGATTCTGAAGAAGCAAGTGTGTCTTTAGATGTATGTTACGGTTGTACTGTCTCATTGATGTCTCAGGACACTAAATCCTCAATACTATGGCCTATTGGAGCAAGGAACACGGATAGAGAAATACTTGATGAGTATATAATTGATGAAGAGTAAATAGATGTAGTATGTTAATAAAAATATTCTCTTTTTTGTCAATGACTATTTCAATGCTTTATTAAATTATTTTGTGCTTTTTTTGACAAAAAATGGTAAGTTCGACATCTTTTCAGATTTTCAAAAAAAGGGTAACAATATGGCATATATTCCTGAAACTTAAACATTCTTATTGGATACTAAAAGAATTTTGGTGGACCTCCATGTGAAAAAGTAATTATGATGTTGCTGCAGCATAAGGATTAGTTGCAAAATCTTTTATGTTGAGAAAGGGATCACAAAGCGCGAAAAGGAAACATATAAAAATATCAAAACTCGATATTAATTTACTATTGTCAATTCCCATCGTATTATAAGCTGAGCTTAATGTACGCCCCAAAGCTATTCTCGGACGATTTATTTACATTTCTCAATGAAAATGTCGACCTGAATTCTTCAAAATTTGATGAGCGGGTCTACGTCAAGGATCAAGGAAATAACTATCATGAGGATCAAAGACGAGATGCAAGAAACTTATTTGCACCCCCATTGCTTGCGTATTCACCTGAAAGACCAGGAGCAAGCATAAAGCAACTAGAATATACTATTCAGAGGGGATTCAACTCTAATACACAGCTCATCACTCCGCTAATGCAGAGAAAGCTGGATCAGTTGCAACAAATACGACATTATGGTTATAATACAATCAGGCCTTTGGGAGTGGGAAAGACAATGGAGCAGCTCAATAATGAGGAGGGAAAGCAATGTAATATAAGTGGAGTAAACGAGGAGTTATCGTTTGTTCATACGGCCGAAAATACCAGTGGAATGACTCCTGAAAGCTCTATTAATGAACAACATAACATGGGCCACGGTGAGTTAGCAACTGTTTCGAACAATGACAGCATTGTTGATTTGGATGCACAAATTCCAAGTGCTGACCACGATAGTGACGGAGTAGATGATTTCGAAACTGACCCCCCTGGGCCCGATACAAATGATGCTGACTTCGACAATCTTGTCGATGAAGATGAAGGATTCATGGCTGAAGAAGTAGAATATCAAGATGATCACAGCTTAAATGCCGAAGCAAACTATTCTTCATACGCTAATACTAATACGTCAAATGTTACCAGCGGAAACGTCGCTATTTCAAATCTGAGACGTATGACATCGCATACGTTGAATGCTCCTCCAGCGAGCCCGGAAGCGAGTGAAGCTATAAGAGTTACTATACCTCTTTCCAGCTTTGACAATGATCAGGGAGTCAATAGTTCCAGACTAGAATCTGAAAGCTATGAAAACGAGAACATGAATATTGACATGGTAGTTGACAACTAATTATTAAATATATATCTACATATTTCTATCTTTTACAAGAAATGCTAGATGCCGATGTATTATGACATATAATCAACTTTTGATGTTCTCAAATGTATGGCTGGTACCATCCAGCGACCACATGAACATCGCGAGCCCCTCCAACTATATGCTCCTACCTTGGTTTCGCACTTCGGACACTGAAACTTTCCTTCAATTTCTGCCTTTCCCTCCAATTCATCACGCATCCACGCTAGTGGCTCAGTCAAAAAGTAATGTGAACATGCAGAGGCGGCAGCCTCACTTGAGATTACAACTCCTGATCTAGACGCTACCTTGACAAATTGTGACTGAGTCGAATTTTCATCTGGGGGTCTGTGGCTTTCAATATGCGAACCTAATGCTAGAACTTGTCTACACCTTTTGCATCGCAATTTTGAAGTCAGGTGCTCAGAATCACTTTCAGGTTTCAAATTCGAACCATCTTCCTCATTAGATTCCTGCTTTGATAAATTTAATAGGCCTATCTCTCTTAAATCTCGTCCGGTTGGATCTGAAGCCAAAGAATTGGAAACCATCAACTCTTTATATTGTTTGTTCTTCTGATCGACTTTGCATCCCATTGCTTCAAATACTCGAAGTTGCTTGACAAAACCATCGTTGGGACATGCTGACTTAAGCCTTCTTCTGACAGCGTATAGGGCCTGATCAAAACTCAAAGAGTACTTAGTCATAATATAGGCAATTGCAAATGCCGGTGATCTTGAAATACCTTGGGAACAATGAATTAAAACAGCCCCTTGATGAGCTTTGGAATTACGTTCACCATTTGGGAACAACGCAGAATTTATGAAATAGTTTGTCTCATCGAAGTATTTAATAATGTTGGTCGTGGGCTCATCGCTAATCTCTATTTGCTTGTGATGGTAATCCTTTGTATATTCTCTTGGAATCTGTCCAGGCAACAAACTTAAAATATGTGTTATCTTCTTCTCTTTTAGATCAATATGGTTATTTAGGTCAACAATAGATGACACATAAATGGCGCCTAGCACATTAATCATCCCTGATAAAATTGGGTCGCCTTTAAGCACCTTTACGCGATGGCTTCAGCTGATTCAAATCAAAGGCACAATATGCAATCCCCAAAATCTTAGCAGAAATTTTATCGGGTCGGATCCACAGAAGTGCATACAACCACATACCCACTACCAATTGAAAGCAGCGAGATTGCGTCCGGAAGTTGCCGCATGACGTCGGTAGAACCATGGCGTTTGGCCCGCCATAGCCGTGAGTCGCTATGTCGGTAACACCCATGAAAAATTCCGGTCGGTAGTGAAAACGGAGCTGAAATGCTAAATGCCGTGAGAGGCAAGCATTGGCACCAAATATTTGTTACCAAGTAATATGCATATAGATTCAGTATCTTCGATCAACTTTCTGATGCCAGAAGACGGAGCCCAGATTTATAAAAGCATACACAAAGCCAAATCACCTCCTGACCAGTTCTATGGTCTGACGTAATTGTGCGAATTTTGAGAAAAAAGCAATGGTTATAAAATATGCCCGCAATACCACTGTGACGCTTATGCTTTAATGCTCCACACTCCGAAACCTGGGGTTTCGCGACACCCGTAGAAGGACTTGGCTCGATATGTCATTTCAAATTCGCCATAGACGACTTTGAACTACCTTAGTGGCAGACGCTGTCTTGATAACCCTCACCTTCCAGTGAGAACTGCTCGCTATTGTTATTTTTTTTTTTTTTTCAAAATTCTCTAGGCATATTGTTCTTACTTTGCTGAAACGTTTTCACCCCACAAAAATGCTACATCGGGTCTCTCACCTCGAAGCTCCAGGCCAATAATATGGTGAGTTCGCGTGTAACAGATTGTAAAGAAGATAGCCCATTGGCTCTCGGTTATTACACTACGGTAATGCTTCAACAACTATTTTTTTATTTTCCGAGCTCGAAGAGAATTTTGATTGGCCGACTTAAAGACCTGCGGGTAATATGTAGGTGTGCCAGTCACTCCCTCTGCCAGAATATTTAAATATCCTTGTATGTCCGCTCGTAAGAACAATTCTGAAGAATTTGCTACGTAAAGTATTCGAATTCATTTTGAAGACTTAGAAGAAGATATTGAAAATGTCCTTCCGTTCTATTCAACGTTCAATCGCAGGCAAGCGTGCTTTGGGTGGTATCCGTTCCCTTGCAACTGCTGAGCCAGTAAGTGAAACATTGCTTCAATGGCTGAAAAACTAATATCCATTTCTCATACAGCCTAGCATCTTATTTAATCTTTAATCTCGGAATTATTTCAAGACATACTAACTATACAGACCCTTAAAGCCCGTTTGGCTGACCTTTTGCCAGAAAAGGCAGAGCAAGTTAAGCAATTGAAGAAAGAACACGGTAAAACTGTAAGTTATATCCAATAATAATATTAATCATCAGTTTAGTTTGATCCTCTTCTACTTGTACTGAGAATTGTTCTTGGTAATTTTTGTGGAATTCGGAATCGTGCTTTTGAAGGTGATCCGGGATCCGAGGAATCTCATATCTGGGGTGCGACCGTTTAAATTTCACAAAATCAGGAGGTCTTTTGAACTAGATGAATTTCAGTATAACGTGAACCATTGTACTAACATTTTATAGGTTATTGGTGAAGTCTTGTTGGAACAAGCATATGGTGGTATGCGTGGTATCAAAGGTCTTGTTTGGGAAGGTTCCGTTTTAGACCCAATTGAAGGTATCAGGTTCAGAGGTAGAACTATTCCAGATATCCAAAAGGAATTACCAAAGGCTCCAGGTGGAACTGAGCCTTTACCAGAAGCGCTCTTCTGGTTGTTGTTGACTGGTGAAGTTCCAACTGATGCTCAAACCAAAGCGTTCTCTGAAGAATTAGCTGCCAGATCTGCGTTGCCTAAACATGTTGAGGAATTGATTGACAGATCTCCTTCTCACTTGCACCCAATGGCTCAATTCTCTATTGCCGTCACAGCTTTAGAATCCGAGTCCCAATTTGCTAAGGCCTATGCCAAGGGTGTCAACAAGAGTGAATACTGGAAATATACTTATGAAGACTCTATTGACTTATTAGCCAAATTACCTAACATTGCTGCTAGAATCTACAGAAATGTGTTCAAAGATGGTAAAATTGGTGTTGTTGACCCTAAGTTGGATTACGGTGCCAACTTGGCTCAATTGTTGGGTTTTGGTGAAAACAAAGAGTTCCTTGAGTTGATCAGATTATACTTGACTATCCACTCTGATCACGAAGGTGGTAATGTTTCTGCTCATACCACACACTTGGTTGGTTCAGCTTTGTCATCTCCATTCTTGTCTTTAGCTGCAGGTTTGAATGGTTTGGCTGGTCCATTGCACGGTCGTGCTAACCAAGAAGTCTTGGAATGGTTATTCCATTTGAAGGAAGAGTTAGGAGGTGACTACTCTAAAGAAAAGATTGAGACTTACTTGTGGGAAACTCTTAATGCCGGTCGTGTTGTTCCAGGTTACGGCCATGCTGTTTTAAGAAAGACCGACCCTCGTTACACAGCTCAAAGAGAATTTGCCTTGAAGTACATGCCTGACTATGAGTTGTTCAAGTTGGTTTCAAACATCTACGAAGTTGCTCCAGGTGTTTTGACCAAGCATGGTAAGACCAAGAACCCATGGCCAAATGTGGACTCGCACTCTGGTGTTTTGTTGCAATACTATGGTTTGACAGAAGAGTCATTCTACACTGTCTTATTTGGTGTTGCCAGAGCTTTCGGTGTTTTACCACAATTAATCTTGGACCGTGGTCTTGGTATGCCAATCGAGAGACCAAAGTCTTTCTCTACTGAGAAATACATTGAATTGGTCAAGAACATCAATAAGGCATAAACTAACACGAATATAAAATTGATATATTCAAAGAAATATTGACAGTAAAGTTTATAGTTGAAAAAGTGGGTCAAGTTCTCTTGTCCGCTTATATTTATTTGTGCATATGGCTTTGCTTCTTCTGACGATGTGTTTATAGTTATATGTAACGAATTGATGAAAGATTTAATCATTGTGCTTAACTTTTTCATGTAAATTTATTTATGCGAATTTTTTTCAGATTAGATCATAGGAAGAAAGGTATAAGAAATTTTATGATGACCTTAAGGGCTGTGAGACTGTTCTGTAGTAAGTCGAAGCTATTAAGTGACTCTAAGGTTCAGTATTCCAAGACATTACATCTTCCCAGATCCTCTTTTGGACCAAAGCTACCATCTAAAGATGAGTCTAATCGGTTGATTAAGCATTCAAGCGGGGACTTATATTTGTGGCAGAGTAATAGACCAGACTATACAAAGCAGTTCACACTCCATGATGGCCCACCATATGCCAACGGTGACTTGCACCTCGGTCATGCAGTAAATAAGATACTAAAAGATATGGTCAATAGATCTGAACTTATCATCAATAACTCGAAAATCAACTATCGACCTGGATGGGACTGTCATGGCTTGCCAATAGAATTGAAAGCATTAATGAGTTCATCTAATGCCTCAGACTTACTGGTACCCCAACTAAGACAACTATGCCGAGAGTTAGCAGAATCTATGATCAACAAGCAAAGAAAACAATTCGGTGACTTTGCAATTATGACAGACTTTCAAGATCCATATGTTACAATGACGAAAATTTATGAGTCACAGCAACTAAAAATCTTCGAAAAGCTTATGCAAAATGGACTTTTGTCACGTCAATTAAAGCCTGTCTGGTGGGGATGTGAAACAAAAACGGCGTTGGCAGAAGCAGAGTTGGAGTATAATGATAAACACAGCTCTATTGCAATCTTTGCGAAATTTCCAATAGCTTCAAATGATTTGATAGAGAAACTCGGTGGGTTGTTTCCTGAATCACAGCTAACTTCAAATAACCTTAAACTTCTTATATGGACTTCAACTCCGTGGACCATACCAGCTAATAAGGCAATAGTCGTCAACAGAGATTTGAACTATACCCTTATATATAATGTGGAAACTATGGAGCATTTGGTGGTTGCAGAAAATGTAATAGACAGTGTGCTTGCTTTAAATAAGCATTATAGAAGATGTAAAGACTCTGCCACCTTTAAGGGAAGCGTGTTGATCGGCAAGCATTACTTTAATCCAGTAATTGGAAGGAGAGAGTTATTTCCAATCCTACATGGGGATCATGTTTCTTCAAATGCGGGGTCTGGATTGGTACACACGGCGCCAGCTCATGGTTTGGAAGATTACTTTTTGGGCCTTGAGAATGGATTAGATATTACATCATCTGTGGATGATGATGGATGTTTAATAAAAGAAAATATAGCATCTGGATTCCAACATTTGGCAGGTAAAAAGGTCACACATAAATCGCTTCTCAAAGAATGTGTTGCAACAATGCAAGACTACGGTATGATATATCATGTCAATGAGAAGTACGTACACTCCTACCCTTATGATTGGAGATCAAAAACTCCTGTAATACAAAGGGCAACAGACCAATGGTTCATAAATATTGAAAAGATACGGAGCTCGGCTATAAGGGCTTTGAATACAGTGAAGTTCTACCCCCAAACAGGAAAAACTAGACTTATTCTGTTCGTCAAAAACAGAAATGAATGGTGTATTTCGAGGCAGAGGTCTTGGGGAGTTCCATTACCTATAATTTATGAGAAAGGGTCTGGTAAACCCCTCACAGATGCGTCAGTCATAAATTACATCGTAACTAAGTTAGAAGAGTTTGGAACGGATGAGTGGTTCATGGAAGAAGAAAATATATCGAGATGGCTTCCCCCAAACTTGAAATCCGACGCAGATGCTTATTTTAAAGGAAAGGACACAATGGATGTTTGGTTCGATTCTGGGACTTCGTGGACATCTCTTGATCCCAGCTGGCTTGAAAAAGTAGAAAAAGGGGAAACTTTAGCAGATGTTTATTTGGAAGGAAGCGACCAACATAGAGGTTGGTTTCAGTCTTCTTTATTAAACAGTGTGATAGCCTCGGGGACGAATGGAGATAACTTCAAGCCAGTTGCGCCGTATAAAGAGGTTATTACCCATGGGTTTACTTTGGATAAGAATAATTCAAAGATGTCGAAATCAAAGGGAAATGTCATTTCAACAGAGCATGTAATTAATGGTGGTCTGAAGCCACTAATACCCACTTTGGGGACGGATGGGTTAAGATTGTGGGTTGCCTCTTCAAACTACAACTCTGATATTGCTGTTAGTGCCGAGATTCTTGCTAGGATATTTGAGAATATCAAGAAATTAAGGATTACTTTCAAGTATCTTCTTGGTAATGTGTATGGCTTTAAGACTGAGATACCCTATAACAAATTGAGTCATCTTGATAGGTATGTTCTCTCAAAATTGTACAAGTTACAAAAAACATGCACCGAGAATTATAGAAACCATAATTTCTCGAGAGTAGTGAAAGATATCAATACTCATATGAGCTCAGAATTGAGTGCTTCGTACTTCGACATTTCAAAAGATTGTCTATACACAGATGCGGAAGATTCTCTTAGGAGAAGGAGCATTCAAACGGTCCTCAAGCAAATCCTCAAGACATATGTTGGATTACTTGCACCTATTGTTCCTGTCATGACTCAAGAAGTGTGGAATGAGTATATGCGTTTGTTTCTGATAGATGAAGACTCACCCTTTAAGTTGGGATCATGGTCAAATTTTTACCAACTTCCAGGTGAATATAATAATGAGGAAGTCGAGAAAGATTTCAAGCTTCTATGGGAACTTAAGGATATAATTTTCAAGAATTTAGAATATCTCAAGGAAGAAGGTGTATTCAAAAATAGGTTAGAGTTGGTTATACGCTTGAACGCCCCCAGGAACTCAAGAATTGGAGCCCTATTAACAGAACATAAAGATTACTTGAGTGACTACTTTTTGGTATCCAGTGTCACTTTGGATGAATCTATTCTGACCAATGGTAGACAATTTAACGCTAATATTGGCGGAAAAGAATTATCAGGAGCAATAGTTACCTCACCAAATTCAAAGTGTCCTAGATGCTGGAAATATGTGGCGCCTGCACCTGATACACTTTGCGGCAAGTGTTCACAAGTTATAAATTAAATAGAATATATAGACTACCTTATTCTCTGTGCTGCAAGGAAAAAGGAATATACATAGTAAGTGGCAGGAATTTACAGCAATTTCTAAAATTTTGAACATAATATATCTTAGGGTCTTTTGAGGGGAGGAAGCTTAGGTAGATGTAAGTTAAATAGATATAACTGCAGTGAAAGTGTTCGATACACGACTTAAAATAAAGAAAAACGCAAAATTAAAGGTTTCCCACCGCAGACCTTGCACCAGTTCTTCGATGAGAAAGGCCTGCTAGGCGGGAACATTTGAACTATGAGTGTTGTATTGAAGAAAAAAATCGCCGCTTTTAATGAGAGAAAGAAAGTTTTAGAAACGTCTTATTTGCAGCTTAGAGAAAAATTGAATGTAAATGAACTTGATTCGAAAGATAAAAATTCGAAAATATACTGGTATGATCTCCTCCTAGAAAGTGATGAGTTACGGTTCGAGGTTGAATATGCTAAGTCATTCTTACAGAATTCAGATCAGGATCTGGATGTAAATAAGGGGGATCTATTGAAAGTTATAGATACCTTCGAGACACACGAGGATGTAATAGACTCTTTTTTGAATTCTTTGGCACCAGACGTGGCTAGCTTAAGACGTCAAGTGGTAAAAGCAGCAGATGAGGCTGCAAAATTGAATTCGCAGATGAAGATTTCTGTCCATAGTAGCAGCCACAAGAGGTCTTTGGAAGAGGTTGCATCACCAAACAAAAGACAGAAGCTGCAGACCCCCAATGGCTTGACATGGCTAGACAGTTCGCTATGGAGTAAAGATCATGTCAAATATATACTACGAGGGTGCGAAGGAAAACGCACTACCCCAGAAAAGACTTCAGGGGTTCAAGATTTATTCAGGGATAAGCTTGGTGTCACCATCAGTAGTAGAGCGGTATTTTACTTTTTTTTGCATTACGGTATTAGAGACTTACTGGTCGATAATAAAATAATAAACCACGAATTCAATATTGCATACTTAAAATATAGGAGATTTCCTCAAGCAAAAAGGTTAGAATTAATAAGAACACATATTAAGGAGAAGCTTGATTTTCATATTAGCAAAAATGACACTTCTTGTGGAATTCAATTCAGGGATGTACTTAGTAAAGTTTATGGCTCGATCAATGAACCCGATGACAATCTTGCTGGTCTAGCAAATCTAACAAGTGAGACCAGCACTTCTTACAGTAAAACTATACGCCTGCGCAGAGCTGCAAAACAAAAAACACGAGAAGAAAATGCTATAGAGCAAAATTAACGAGAAAGTTTCCGTAAATGGGTGTCTTGAATTTTAGTCAACATATACTAAACAGAAACTTGCATTACTATCACTCCCGTTCTCTAATTGATTTTCACATATAATAAAAGAAATGGGTATTTAGGATTAAGCGTTTAAGGTACAGTCTATCGCATATAGGAAATCTACAGACCTTTTTGCGGTCATGTGTCTTGAATGTCAATCTTTGATTGTTGGTAGTGTAAGTTTGGCTTAATTATAATAAACTTTTCAAGAATATTTTTGTTCCTGTCCCAAGGCGACGGAAACAACGCTGACCAACAAGACCAAGAGACGAGGCGGTTGGAAATTATCTAATGGGAAACTGTTATCGAAGTGACATGAGTGCTGTTTATCTTTAACCTTAGGAATGAATTTTTGTAAATTATTACCATGCCGCATTTGCTCCTAAATAACTACAGTTGACGTGCTTTATTTTCACTTCCGCACCAAAAAACACATAAAGTATTCCACAATAATTTAAATTATAGTTATCTTGCAATATGATAAAGGAGAATCACGGTTGTGCTCTTCAATTGAATCCTATTTGTCGATCCCATTTTCCCTCTATAACTGGCAAGAAACTCAATTCACATCGAAAGGCTTCTACCCTATTATCTTACTTTGCGGCTTTTCGCAAATGCAGCTTTCATGCGGGCTTGTAAAAGACGAGAGAGCCGCATTATCTTTAGGGCGTTTCGCGGTCTGTACAAAACACCAGAAGAGAAATAGGATTTAGTTATTTTTACTGGGCATTATAGCTGCAGCATAATAAGAAGGATCCCAAGGGGTTAAGTGAAGGAAATAAAATTCTAGATTTAACCAATACAAATCTACTCCAAAGCTTTGAATGGCCATGCTGGTAAAGTAATTTCTTGAGTTGATCTTACAACTCTAAACGATATCTGCAGATACGCTATTGAATAGCGACTTTATGAATCACCCCCTTTCTATACCATAAGGGGAACAAGATCGCCAGACTTGAATTCACGGAAGAACGTGCGAATAAGCACTAATGCGATAAAAGACATCTCAAATTGGGGTACTGGTTCTCAAAATAATAGTTCTTAAAATAAACTTTCATTTATTAATATAAAAGCGGCTTCTTCACTTACAAGGACTCGGAGAGATATACTCAGTGTATATATCCTTTGGAAAATGCTGGCTCAAATGAAGTACGTCAAGTCTTTCATTGTCCTTGCTCTCGTTGCAAATATCACTTATTTTTCATTAGTATTTCTTCGTTTCGATTCTTCTAAACCATCTGTGAGTGATCAATTTTGGAATGAATTATCACAAATAGATTATAAGGAAGATGGGTTGAGTTTTCAAATATCTAACAAGGCATGGCTTTCAAATGTAAAATCTCTCAGAGAAAGGATAGAACAAAAGTTCTTGTACGACAAGTTGATGCCCATTGAAAAGAATGTTTGGCAAACGTGGAAAGTAAATATTGATGATCCTAGTTTTCCTGAAGAGTACAAGGCCTTTTATAGCAGTTGGATTGAAAAGAGTCCAGATCATTATCACTATGTCTTCTCGAATTCTGAGTGTGAAAAGCTCGTGAATTACTTATATGGAGATATACCAGAGATAGTAGAGGCCTATAATGCCTTGCCTAAAGTAATACAGCAGGCTGACTTTTTCAGGTACTTGATTATGTATGCTAGAGGTGGGGTTTATTCCGATATCGATACCGTAAATATTAAACCAGTTGCAGAGTGGGCTTCCTCGAGAAGAAGTGTATATGACAAGCCAAATATTATTGGGTTTGCTATAGGTGTAGAAGCAGATTTTGGTGGACCTAACTGGGATACTTACTTTGCAAGAAGAGTTCAGTTTTGCCAATGGACTTTCCAGGCCAAGAAAGGGCACCCAATACTAGCAGAAATGATTGCCAGGGTGACCGAAAAAACATTATGGAGGAGAGACAATGGCAAACTCAATGCTATTTTGGATGGAAAGGACGAAGGCAATGACATCATGAATTGGACAGGCCCTGGTGTTTGGACTGACACAATCGTTGACTATCTTAATAAAGTAATTGACCCGAAATACAAAAAAAGGGCGAAATCTGAAAGAATTATTGATTGGCATGTTTTTGCAGACATAAAACAGCCACTAGCTATCGAAGATATTATGATATTCCCAATAACAAGTTTTAGCCCAACAGCAGAGTTCATGCATGCGAAAGGTGTTAATGACGAATTAGCCTATGTGGAGCATCGTTTTGGAGGTTCATGGAAGAATGACCATGAACAAAAGGAACAACCAAAAGAAGAGCAGAAGGACGAGCAAAAAGAATAGATGGGTATTGTAAAATTAAAGTAGTAGATAAGTTCAGATATGATGCAAGGAAGAAGCTCCTCGTCCACTTCAATTTTGAATAATATTTCACACATATAATCTAATAGAACTATTGAACTCTATCTTATGGATCACTGGCGTATTTATAAGCAACTAACTCAAATATAAAAATTAGGGTTAATAGTATATTCGTTTTAAATAAAATTTCTATAAGGTACTAAAAAACATGCAACTATGTATCAGCAATTCTTATGTTCGCTACACAGATACCACGAAATCTATCTTTTTCCACTCATTAATTGAGTCAACAACTGCGAACTCGATGAGGGGTTTGCTGTTGCCAATGGCTGTTGGGTTGATGGCGGAGTTCCATATTGCAAACCTTGTGACTTCAATTGTGTGCTCCCGACTTTATTTGGGTTAGAGGAAGAAAATAAGCCAGGAGGAGGAGGCGGTGGTGGGGTGGAAGTGTTTAAAGAACGGTCATTATTTCTCAACATATTGATTTGTGCTTGCTGTTGAGCTTGCGCATGAGCATGTGCTTGAGCTTGCGCATGAGCATGGGCCTGCGCTTGAGCCTGAGCTTGAGCTTGTGCATGAGCTTGAGCCTGAGCTTGAGCCTGAGCCTGAGCCTGAACCTGAGCTTGTGCATGGGCCTGAGCCTGAGCCTGAGCTTGTGCATGGGCCTGAGCCTGAGCTTGAGCCTGAGCCTGAGCTTGAGCCTGAGCTTGAGCCTGAGCTTGAGCCTGCACCTGTACTTGAGCAGCCTGCTGTTGCTGCAATTGGAGAAGTAATAACTGTTGTTGTGCCTGATGTTGCTGAAGTTGCATTCCATTATCTTGCGCTTGTTCTAAAATTTTCTTCTGTTCAATTTGTAACATCTTTAATTGTTCGGGCAGGAGAGACGGGTTCTGTCGACGCTTTTCCTGTAATACCTGTTGTTGCTGCTGCTGGTGTTGAAGCTGCGCTTGAAGAATTGACTGTTGGTGAATAGGATGGTTTTGGTAAGCAAGATGATAATTTTTGAGTGGTTTGAGAACGTATCTCTCGATAATTTGACGAGCCAATAACCTTTCATCCTCTAATTTGGTGTCTCCATTGAACTCGCTTCTTGGTTGGAAACAAAATAAAGGTAATTGAGCTTGCTTCGACTGAGACGAGAGGGAAGAAAAATGTACTCTAAGCTTCTCTCTTCTTTCAGCCAAGCCACGCAAATGTTCAGTAGTATTTTCAATGAAATGAATTGCAGAGTCGTCATCCACATCAATATCATCCGGCAAAAGGCTGTTATCTTTTCTAGAGAGCTTCATTTTTGGCTTTGTTTCCTTTCTTGGTTGCTGTTTCTCACGAGCAATTTCTCCCAAAGTTGGAAAAGCCGTTGTATTATTTAATGAAACATTCGAAACAGACGGGGAAGCACTAGCGGAAGCTGAAGAAGCCCTAGCCCAGTGAGCAGTTGCTGGAAGAGTGGGGCCATTGGAATTCCCATTTCCATCATGCTCTCCATCATCATCCGATTGATCAATATTAAACCCGTCATCGTTGATTAAATTTGACTGAGAATTATTGTTGGAGTTATTATAGTACACCGATGACTGGATGTTTGATGTGCTGCTAGT
The DNA here is from genome assembly GCA_030574455.1 of Priceomyces fermenticarens. Classification (NCBI taxonomy): domain Eukaryota; kingdom Fungi; phylum Ascomycota; class Pichiomycetes; order Serinales; family Debaryomycetaceae; genus Priceomyces; species Priceomyces fermenticarens. Next base: position 159,001 of record JAJMEZ010000002.1, on the reverse strand, counting down.
TCTTGAGTTGTTCATTCCCATCATACTCATCTTAATACCTTGTTGTGTAGACAAGTCCTTTCTCGTATAAGAATCAGCCTCTTCTCCAGGTTCATGTAAGAACATGCAATTTGGGTTAGGACATGGATGACCTCTCAAATATGAGGAACAGTATTTAGTAGTTCCATGCGCAGCTCTTAAAATTCTTCCATCACACAATGACCCATCTAATTCATTGATACACTTTGAGGCGTCTTCTTTTTTAGCAAAAGTAACATACACGACAATTCCAGGATTTTGATGATGATGATGTGTACTTTGAGGGTTAGGGGTCTTTTTGTTAATAACAATTTTCAGAATTTTACCATATTGACCAAAATATTTATCAGATCTAAGAACTGAATGCAAATCTTCGGGGTTGACAGGTGGGTTGAGCCCAGTAACATAGACCAAATTCTTTTGGACGACTCTCAATCCTGCCAAGTGCTTCTTGTTGGCCATTTCGGTTTCTCTTTTCTCTTTTTCACGCTGCTTCTTTTCACGTTCCCTCTTTTCTTTCTTCAACAGTTGCAACCTATACTCTTCAGCACTAATGGACTTATATTCGACACTTTCATCATCATAAAGTCTACGACACCCTGGGCATCTACCATTTAATTCAGGATTCAGTCTTATATTGTTGTAACAAAACTGACAAATTTGGTATCCACAAGGACATGGCTTGAAGTTTTTATCGGATATATCCATTTCCTCGACACATAGTGGGCTAAGTCGTTAGTCGTTGATTCTTTAATGCCTACAAACAAATGTGTGCTCACATCTTATAACTGCAAGTTAAAAAAAAAAGCTACTTACCAAAACTCCTCTTCTTCATCACTTATAAATGAGTCGTTAATTTGTATCATTTTATCTCGTATGCTGAATCTTTGACCTTCAAAACTGTTCTGAAGATTTTTTGAAGGCGTTGATTAGTATGCGCCAGATTAACTTTCATCAAAAGATATTACGTAATATAATACTTTAATTGGTAGCAGTTACCTTTTATATACAGATGACATGACATACCCTAATTAGTTGCATCTTCGTCAAGAATGCTGTTTATAACAGAATTATGGGAGTCCGTCTTCACACCAGGTACTACACCAGCATTAATGAAGGCGACTCATGCCTCCTTTATTTTGTTGATCATTTCTCTTGTTTCACTAGTCTACTTGACAAGATCTATACATTTTTTTAATTTATTGGTCATCAGCTTGTTTTTGTATGCTACTGTGGTCTGGTTCGTCAATGAGTTGAAGGAGCTTAAGCTTAAGGATAATGAAGATTTGTCAAAAGAGCAGTCCAGCGAAGAGGTTTCAGGGACACTGAAAAAGGTATCGAAGAACGAGATAGAAAGCTCCACAGGTACACGAGTCGATCTGCATCTAGATGAAGCAGAAACAGAACTCAAAAATCGTCAAAACTAGATTAGAAATGTCGTTATTATAGATGGAAACATATTTATAAAAGGCTCTAGTAGAAAACAAACGAATTTTTCAAGAGACGAGTTGTGTATTGCTAACAGATATAGAAGTCTTTATCAGACTTAATGTAATTAATCATTTTTAAATCAAATTGAGGACCATTTCCGTATTTCAAGTATTAAGATTTACTCGTGCTTAGTAGTTTTGCAGATTGAATAACTATACAGCGAGCAAAATACCAAAAATTGATAAGGAAGGAAGAAGTGGTCAATTCAAAACCATCAATGAGTTTCAGAGAGGCCCTACAAGTATATATAAATAATCCTGAGAAGTATCCAGAGCATGTTTTATTTTATAATGAAGATGTTAGTATCATAAAAGATATGTATCCGAAAGCATTGGCGCATTATCTAGTGATACCCAGGTCAGCAGAAATTACGAATAGTGCTCCTCATACTGTCTTTAGAGATAATCCCAATCTTTACATGATAGTAGGTAAGTATGTTGAGAAAGCAAAGCAGATGATCGTGGAGAATATGATAAATATGCATCTCATTGAGGAGAATGATCTGTTGAAATCAAGCGAGTTTGCAAATACCTTTATACGAGCAGGAGTTCATTCAACACCATCATTATTCAATTTGCATGTGCATGTCATAACCCAGGACTTCTACTCCTCGAGACTTAAAAACAAAAAGCATTACAATTCTTTTACTACGGCGTTTTTTATCGATTTTAGCAAATTGGAGCCAAGAGACGTGGAAAGATTTGAAGGCCCAAATTCAGAGGGTGAATCAGATGACGAAAGAGACGCAGATATAGATTTTAGGTATCTTAATACTTTGGTCAAAACCGCTCCATTGCGTTGTATCGCCTGTGGACGATCGTTTGATAACAAATTTGTAAAGCTAAAGGAACATATTGAAATTGAGTTTTGCAAAAAGTTCAATATTAGTAAAGAAAGAGCTAGACAACTTCTACCAAATGGATCTTACTAATGCCATGTAGTGGTACATGAATTGGAAGTGTCTGAACATGCGGCCTGCATAATGGAGAACCCACTATATATAATACGAAGAGTTTTTCATCTCATAACAATATTACCTTGGTAAAGAATCCTCAAATAGTCAATAAACTAATAACATTTAATGAACGTAGCTCTTGATACTGGGACCTTATCTCCATGTATACGGCACACACAGGTATATGTGGTAAACGAATCCCATAAAATGATTTTGGGGTAGCACTTTCGCCGATGAGCTCATCGGTGGAGTCGTTGCCAAAGATATCTGCAGAAGGGTGACTACGTATATGTGTATTCACAGCTTTTGATGATATCTTACATTCAGCAGAAAGGTAAATATTATAACATTCTAGCTACTTCTAATAAAGTCCACAATTCGATGGCCGATCTTTTTTTCTTGCCTCTCACTATTTGGTACCAGACATTTTGACTGATATTGGCAGTAATAACATTTGCTCAAATCAGAAGTATGAGAAGGGTCCCGGTCTCCATTCCAAAACTCTAAAGCATCCGTAAGCTTCTCTTGTATCGCTATCGAGCTGTATTTGTAATGATTTGTATGGAATTTTTCTCCTGTTCCAGTGTTATGATACTCTACAGATGTTTCGTCACTTAGCAATGGCCTGAAACTGGTATAGAATTGCGATGACCGTGCAATGAAATAACGCAATGTCGGAGGAAAAATCCATTTTTTTAACAATGGCCTCAACACATTGTAGTCGAATTTGGTGTCAATCTTATTCAATATCTTGATGTCTTCCTCATTTAAAAATTCACTTAGGTCATAGTTTGAAAAGTTTTGGGACGCATGAGAGTCATAAGGTTCATATCCCAAGATTTTCCCGGATGCCATGTTCTTAAAGTCATTATACAAGAGCCCAAAATTGGATCTAATAAGAACCAAAAGTGTTTTGAAGTTGATCGGTTCGTCTAAACAAAGATCTCTCACTTCTAGATTTTTCATGAGACTGTAGTACGCCATGTGAGGATGTGAATCTTCGCCAGCAAGTGTTCCGAAGAATTTTCTATAAAAAAAGGTCTGGTCTCGAGCAGCACCTAAAACTGAGTCTTGCGAAGGTATCTTATTTATTGATCTTGTCTTAACGTCAGATATTTTCATCCGGAAATCTCTACTTTCTCTAGATACAATTTCATGAAGATCTTTGAAATATGCTGACAAGTCAATCACCTTTTCATCATTAATTTTGGAGAAGTTTCCTTCAATATACATATCAATTTTTTCAAACAAAGCAGTCTTATTAGTTTCGTTAATACTCGAGATCTTCAATTTATCAATTATACCACTAACGAGGACAGTTGGCTGATTTGCGATGTTCATTGGGTGCTGAATAAATGCTTTTTCTTCAAGATTGACTAAACCATGTACTAAAACTTCTCTTGACTCGGAGCGTAGAAGTAACATGAACAATCGATACATGACCTTATTGGCAAACTCCTTCGCCATTGAGCTTTCATTAAGATTAGAACTGATATAATAGGGCAATGCTACACCAGCCTCTTTCTTCAATTGCACTATCTCGTTGATACCTTCAATTAAAGATTCTACTTCCACAGGTTCATGAGTCTTCAATTCCAATGCCTCATGATACTTAGAGCCTAGTTTGATTTGCTTTGTTGTTTCATACACTGGAGAGCCAGCGAATATATTGTAATACTCCCTTAGTTCACACCATTGGTCTGTTAACAACTTTGTAACAGATAACCTCGGCGCATGAATATATGATATGTCCTCATTATGATTAGAATAAAATAAGAAGGGATTCACTTTCAACGGCTTGACTAAGGGCAATAAACTTCTATGATCAAGATGGAAATTTTTGTATAGGCTGCTAAGGCCCCGATTAGATTGCTCATAATGAGATGATGTTTTTCGCAAGATGAAGCGCTTAAGCGAGTTGTCATTCAACAAAATGTCATCAGTAATAGAAGCTTCAGATTGCAAAGACCTTCTTGGTTGCTTACAAAGTTTTGTTTCATTTGCAAGCGACCTAAGCGCAGCCTTACTCATCGTATTATTTCATACTCAAAAAGTGATATCAGACTACAAACAATAAGTCGAAAAGATAATAAGATATGCGCATGAATTTCTATTCAAGACTTTTCTTTTACTATCAACGACAAATACGCTAACATAAATATCTATGTATTTTTTACGTTGCAATATGATCCTTTTGCTTATCCCTAACAATCCAGTTGCTTGTATGATAAATACCAAAAATGGTTCTCCTTACTTCAAAAAGAGCAAGTTGTTCTTAATGAATGCCTCTTTTCATTTTAAGAGAGTCCCTCTTCTTTTCACTTAAGCTGATTTGAGCCGGTAAGTTTACCTTGGAGTCTGGAATCGGATCATCAGAAGACATATCAGATGAATTTGAGGAAGTTTTTTGCAAGGTGTTGGGAAAGTATCCAAACTCGTCCGATGGGGTGGTAGCCGACATGAAGGGAGAATCAAGACCACTACCTCCTTGCGAAATACTTCCATTTGCAGAATTATAAGGAAGGTTCGCATAATCAGTATTGATTGTCAATGGATTGGGGAAAAAGTTATTTTTTTGGGTAGCACCCTGTCTTTGGTGATATTGGTTAACGTTGACGTCGTCCATATCTGGTGCATTCGTTTGGTGTATAATCTGAATGTTCAGAGGTGGGGTCATTCCTGATGAATACGACCCTTTAGATGAGCCAGGTGGGGTTTGGCTTTGGTAGTCCATCATTATGGGATTGAAGCCTCCAGGGGTTCCATTTCTATTTGCAAGAGTGTGGCCATTTGTATTGGTTGCAGACTTACTGATTAGCGCTTGGGGCACAAAGTCCTGCATTGATTGAAGCAGCTCTGAACTATTGCTGCAATTCTCATTGATATAAGGTGGCCTGATGTTGTTCAATTTTCCAACGTGCAACCAACTATTTCCGGTGTAGGAGTTGTTTCTCGTTAATGATTGCTTGCGAAGACTCATGGATGAGGATCTTGATCTGTTCTGAGACAGATTTTGTCCATGGTTTGAAATGTTCAAGTCCATAACAGACAAGTTTGATATCGAAGATTGTCTAATATTATTTCCTCCAGACAGTGATACTGAAATGGTTGTGTTATAAGGTAATTTACCGTTATAAGTGTTGTTATAAATGCACAATTCAATTAACCTCTTCCTTATCAACTGCAAAAGAACTGGTTGAAAATGAGTGTTATTTAAACACTCATTGGTTATGATGCTTTGGCTGTCATAACCACCTTGAATGGAAGCTCCCCCTGATGAAGTATTCGCAATCAAGCTGGACATTGTTTCGTTCGCAACTTTATTGACAATGCCGCTTGGAGGAGACGAGCCTTGAAAAGGAGTTGTGGTTGGTAAAGACAAAATATTCGAGTATATTGACATAACGAGTTGATCGAACTTGGGAGTAAAGTTAAGGGTATAGTGTTTTATAGATTTTGAAGTTCCATTGGTGTCATCTATGTTGTTCAAAATGTCATCACTTTCGTTGTAATGCGGATGCGTGTAAAATGAAGACTTAGCACCTGGTGCTGGGAATGGAAACTGCTGCTGATTAGGAAATGGTTGATCTACGGGTGTTTTCAACGTCTGTTCCAATGGAGTAAATGGCCCACCATCCTGGGTGCTCAAGTTATTCAATGATTTCCCCAAATTTAATGACAAATTAAGCTTCTTATTGATCATTATTATAGGACTTCGAGCTGCTTCACCTCTGAGAAATGCTTAGTGTTATGGTTTGACTTGAAATTAATATCTTAGTTGGTGATATTCAGGCTGCCTCGAAGTTTTGTGGTTTAAGTCCGCGTCTAGATAGTCGAAAGCAAAAATGAAATTGATATCCTCAGAGAAAGGAGGGTTACTTCGATCAACAATCTTGTATGAAAATCTTTCCAAATTATAAGCAATGAAATAGCAATTTTCAACTAGTGGTTGTGGTCTTAGGAAAGGGCGAATTTCTGTTTCTTTAATTAAAGTCTATTTCAGACGTGAGTCGCGCCTTGATTCATCACTCCTTTTATTCCTAAAATAGATAAATTCAAGAACATATCGACAAATTTAGCAAAATCGATCTCGCGGCTAAGCACATTAAATAGCAACAATAGTTTTATTGACACAGACGAGTATTATGTCTCACATTGTGCGCGTGAAATGATAATAGACTTACTTGGACCACTTCTACCAGCTACAACAAGAAATTCATACTATAACTAGATTAATTTAATTCGCCATTCAGCTAATGCATATATTATTGTAGTTACAACAATTGATCAGTCAAGTTAGAGATGCTATAAAATCTTCAAATGCAAATGTTTAGGTGTGACTTTTTTCGTTATCTTCGTGATCCTCTACAGTCTCCTCATCAGCACTTCCGTTTCTACTGTTCTCGTTCCCGCTATTGTTCAAGGCCGCTTCGGCCCTCTCTAAAAGTTCTGTGGTATCATCATCTTCTAGCGCCGGGCCATATGAAAGATTATAAGGAAGAATCTGGTTTAAGTGCGGAGATGGTTTAACTGACACTTCATTGGTCTCATCAACGTTAAATAAGACATGATCATTTTTGTTAAGAGATGCTAGTCTATTGCTCATATCCTGATCTAACGACTGGTTTCCATTATCAGTATTAAGATTAGTATCCTCATGTAGCCTCATAAACTCCCCAAAGAGACTAGTATTGAAAAATTTGAAATCATGACCCAACTTCAAGTCTTTCTCTATTAAATAATTTAGCCATGAAACATTTTCGTATGTGCCCCCTTGATCATCGTGCTCATCCTCTACTATACTTCCAGTTGCAGTATCATTTAATTTGAGCTGATTATAGTAATCTTGCTTCTCTTTATGTCTCTTCTTCTTGCTTTGTTCACTTGAGTCATCTAGATCTATCTTTCTCTTCTCCATAATGTTGCGTGTAAACTCTGCCGACGCAACACTCAACTGTTTGCTTATTCTGAAGGAGTCGCTGAACTTTACCCAATCAACAAATGATTTTGTGGACTTAGTGTTATAGTTCTTCAAAAGATTTGAGTCTTTATCTTCCACATTCAGGAAAGGAGGTATGTCATAGCAGTTCAAGTATCTTTCAAAGCTATCTGGCTTTATTAAAGATGTATTTATCATTGCCTGTGTCACATCCTGAAGTTCTACCTCGTTAGTATCTCTGCGATGATTTGCAAGCTTGACTGCTTGCTGAGATAATAGCTTGAAATATTGTATATATATGTCAGTTAGTGTATTTAGTACTGAAGGTCGGCATTTGTCGAAACCCGAAGCCTTCAAAATCTGAATTATTGATATTCTCAATATAGCGAAATGAAAGCTATCCTCCATGTTTATTCCTATCAAAAGTAGGGTTTTTAAATCTTGTACTGAACAAAATTTCCAAGTTAATGAATGTCTCTCCGAGCCTTTTGAATTATACGACAAATGTCGTTTTAAGCTGACGATGTCAACTATAAAAGTCTTATAAGAGTTTTTCGAAGTATATCTCGAGGCTACCTATAGACTGTGCTCAGATTCATTCTCTGGAATAATTAGCTTCTTTTTTTTTACAACTTTTTCTACAAAGCAAAATAATGCATTAAATTCATAACACTTTTATTCAAACTGGGAAGAACGTGGAACGAACCCCTCAACAAAAGTTCCAACTTTCAACTACCATTAGAATGTCCATTTCCTTTTGGCTTGCTATTTAAGAAAACTCAACCCTCTGCAAAGTTTTGAAAGCTGATGAAGCGAGAATTGAGCTTGACAAAATCCTGTTTCAAAGACCTTGCTGTAATCTCTCTCCGATCTTCTTCGATGCAAATGATAGCGCATTGAAAATACCCTTGTCTATATCAATATGCACATTTCTCTCGCTACTGAAAGTAGGTGGATTCGTCACTCTGCTAACAATAACAGCAGGTTCGATTTCTAAAATTATACCATCATCTATCGTTTCATCAATTGCTAAACTGACTAAATCGTACTTATCCAAAATTGTTACCTTATCTACCGCATTGTCAAGTAAGATATTCAAACTTTCAAGCATATTGTTAATTAATGAATAAATTAAAGACTCGTTTTCATCTAGACTTGATACTATCATTAAAATAACATCATTTGTTTGTTTGTATGTCACCAAATTGTTATCATATAAGATTACATCTTGATTTACCTTGTTCACTTTCGAAAAGATGGATTTTTCAAAATTCAATTGTTGTGACAATGTCGAGTATTGATCACCACTAGTTCTATTGTAATATTTTGCATACAACCTTGATCCAGTATTGTCCAATATTAAACACGCCGTCACTGTGTATAGAGATATATTCAATGACATCTTCAAGGGACGCTGTAAATGTTTGTATGATAATCAATATAATACGTATTTCAACACCGTGGTTGATTTTTTGAGATTCTGAACACAAAGCTACTGGGACTGCATATGATATAAATTATACAAAACTAACACATAAGATAAGTGGATTAAAAAGAGTGTGCTGAGTCGTATTTACTGTTTATATTAGTGGCCTGTTCCAACAATTTTGAAGATGAAATCGTGGATTCTTTTATGTATTGGATTCTTCAAGTAAAATGAATCGGTTAATCCTGAGATAGCAAAGCCTTCACTGCTTGCAACATTTCTCCACCCATAAATGAAATTTATGATTAAGCCTGCAATCAACCCCAATGCAATTATAAGGGGACCGATAACATTATCCAAATGCTTTCCTGATCTTTCTGTAATGATCTCACGTCTCTTCAAAAAAATGAGATAACCCCAAAGCAACGAAAGAATTGTAATACCCAAGAAAAGATAAGACAAGAAAGTAGAAAGCTTCTCTGAATTTGACGCCTTTATCGTGTTATAAATGATGAATGTCAAAGTGGACAATAAAGCAGATACATGAAGCCATCTGTTGAGCGTTCTCTCGTTGGCTAACCAGACCTTCGGTTCAATTTTCAAAGGACCAGCATTCTTTATGTAGGAATCAGGTTTAACAACACCAGCTGGAAGTTCAATTTCCTCATCTTCAGAATCGACATCAATCAACTTCGAGAACGCATTAGGTATCTTCAACAAACTCGAGAACGGCGGAGGCCTTCTCTCCTCATAGTCTTCATCATCAGAAGATTTGTCGTCTAAATCAGTCTGAGGAAGAGCTTCATCAGCATGATCGACATCTTCAAGTGAAGCATCGGCATTGTTACCATTTGAATCGAAAGAAACATTAGGTTCACGACCACTCACAAGAGTTCCACTAAATGATTTTGATCTCGGCTGAAATTTATCACTATTATTCAACATGGATTTAAATTTCGAAAAATTTTCTTCTTCGTTTTGTATTTTCTCTAATCTCTTTTTAGAATCAAGGAATGCCTGCTGTGGGTCCACTTTGATTCCTGCTTCAAGCTCGTTGAACCAGAGTGGGATATTATCTAATTTATCATCTTCAAGGAAAAGAGAAGCAATTCCCTGAATAAATTTAGAGAAGTTTGGTATTTCCTTAACCAAATGAGAATTTACTAAATCATCTATCCATACGAGTTTTTTTTTTCGATTTGATCTCACTTTAATCTCCATGACTGAAAATGGGAACTTGGTGAATTCACCCTTTCTGAGAAACGCATAAGAGTTACTAGCCTTTGAATCGATGTCTGTCCTATGCCACTTCAACGGATCTCTGATCGGCCTTTGGGCATCGAACGCATCTTCACGGATGAACAAAAGATCAGAGTCTATGGTAATTCTTACTTTGTTGTCTCCAGGAATTTGAAATGCAGTTCTCCTGTAAACAGATCTCAAACAAGGTTGCAACGAGTTTTCCTTTATAAAATCCTCTAATGTTGTAACATTTGATTCAAAGTCCGAAATGATCTCCTTACTTTCTCCTTTCTTTGTCATTTTGTTAACAGTCTTCGAGGGGTCGTATTTTCCTTTGACAAAGTCATCTAAATATTTTTCTTTAATAGGAAGTTTTTCATTTATATTGAAGTTATCAGAACTTGAATCGAATGTTTTCTTTTCGACTGTGATGTTAGGCTTGTCACTCAATTTCCCAATCCACTTAATTCTCAAGGTAGAAGAGTTTTGATTCTTTGTCAATTTGTTGTTATACAAGTCGAAACTAGAATTGTCAAAATACAAGCAATTAATCGTTGGGTCATTACTATCCTCCTCATCATCTTCATCATCATCGTAGTAAGATAAATTATCCTTATGATTGTAAATCAAAACAGGCAAGTGACGCAAAATTGTTGTCTTAACTTCCATTAAATTGTCTTGGTGGATCCAGAACTTGAATGACTGATATTCTTGCTGCTGTGAGTCATCATTAAAAGAAGAAAGCTTAGACAATGATTGATCAACATCGTAATTTTCTCTCAAAAATTGAAACAATGCAGATATTTTATAAAGAAGGGGACTATAATCCTCAGAGTGGAATGGTAAGCTTTTTAATCTAACATTCAACAATGGCTTTACAGAAAATTCAGGGTGAAGTCTATCGTGTTTCTTAACAATCTTAACGAATCCAGTGTAGTTGGATCTTTGGAATCTATCAAGTTCCTGTGCAGTGTTCAAAGCCTCTTCGAGACGAGCACTAAAAGTTCCGACGTCAAATTCTCCAGACAGTGATTCGGTTTGTAATTGAAGGCGGTCTAAAACATCATTCTGTTCGTGGAATTTGTCGGATTGGAAAGTATATACCCTTTCAAGTTCTTCATCTAAAGCACTTACAAAAGTTTGCTCATCCAGATCAGACCAATTATTCTTTAAAATAACACCTTCTTTTAATAATTTTTTCAATTTTCTATAATTGATATAATATTTCTTCCAAGGGGCATAGATTTCGTTCTCTAACTTATATTCAAAAAGCATTGTAGTATTATATTTGTTAGAGACCTACGAATAAAGCTTTTAGACTAATTTCGAGGAAAAGGCCTTATAGATATTGTACCACGTGGCCCGCGAACGTCGATACGATTAGGCTGCAAATGGATACCACTTTAAGCGAGATCGTATATTATTAGGAAAAAGCTCGAGAGGGAGTAGAAAATGGAGCTCATGATACCTTGCTGGGGAGATCTATTGATCTAAATATGGGATTTGTAGACTGGAACTTGAAATCATAACACTAGAAATTCCTCACTTACGACGGCACCAGATAGTGAAACCAGCCCCGCTCTTACGTGCCAGTTTTGAAATATTTATCCTCTAAGGGCTTATGATGAAAATTTGGGAACATTTCCTACGCTTCTTTGAAGCAAGACAAAAGGCTTGATGGGCAATTTCTTTCATATTATGAACCAGAAATGTAAAGGATCTAATGCTTGAAGTACATTTTGAGCTCACTCTGGCCACAATATATACTCAGTAAAGCTGAAGTAATCTCTGTCCGCGGAGTCTGATTAGAAATGTTAAACTTGGAGATGTTTTTCTATTTACAGTGTGATTTAAACTCATCAAAGAATAGTCTCATGGCTCTCTCTGAGATAAACATCTTCAATAACATTTATTGGTTATTGAAAAAGGCTGACATTTTTCTTGTAAAATAAGGGCAACCCGAGAATCTACCACTCAAACGTTCTGACATCTTTATTAAGATGCAATCCTTGATAACGCTTTTCTTGTTGATCCGGATTTGTTATTATTAGAGATTATTCACTGTCACTTAGCTTAGAAGCACCTGCATTTGGATTGCGACCGTGCCGAATTTTCTTAAAGCATGAAAAAATCAAACACGAGAAGCATCATAAAATACTATGCCAAATGAGCAACTCTTTTGATAGATGGTCATATCTGGAGAATAAACAATTATTTCAAACCAGTCGATTCCTTGAATCGGCGAACATCCAAGACGAAAACTTGTCAGACCGAAGATTAGAGGAAGTAGCGCCCTCAGAGGGTTACCATACCAGTTTGAAGATGCGTGGAGAGTCTTTGTATAAGATTGTCCAAAACATAATATTTGGTTTGTTGTATAAGGCGATTGGTATCATAGTACCGTTGTCAAATGATCAGAGGATTCCAATATCGGAAAGGTTAACCACCCAAGAAGGTAAAGGCGAGACACAAGAAGAGCAAGATGATGCCAACTCTGCGTACCCTCAGATTCAAGCCGAAAAGTTAGAATTTGACGAACATGGTATTAACAACGAAGACAGTTTAATTATTTTGGATGAGCTTTCTCATTCTAATCCCTTTGCTTCTTTAATTAGGTATCAGGATGCGGATACCAGTCCCGTAGACTCAGATCAATATGGGACTTCTTTAGAGCTTTCGAGAGACTCCAAACATTATAGATTACATGAGTCTGAGAACTACAGGGCAATAAACTACTTCTCTCATGACTACTTTCCAACTTTTGAAAAGACGATATTTGACATGCCGACACCTCACCAGGAAGTTGATGATTATCGTAAATCTATTTTGAAGCATTACCTACCCCAAGAGCCTTTATCCAGGCTAAATTATTCTATTCTTGATCCCCTTTTATCAAATTTTCACATTGATCGAGTATCCGATGTCCAAAAGCAACAGAGAGAGTCGGTCCAGGATACCGTCCTCCGACAAAGAGAAGAATTGTTATCTTTTATAAAGCCATTGGAGAAAGGGCAACTCAATGCCGTCCAAGAGGCATGGAACTCCTCTAGATCTGTGCCGTTGGTATCCAACTTTCAAATCGATATCTCTTCGAGAGATTTGACAACATTGAAAGATGGGCATTGGTTGAACGATAATATTATAGACTACTACTTTCATCTTATTACTTCTAACGACTCATCGGTGTATGGCTGGACCACTCACTTCTTTTCAGCATTAGAGTCCAAAGGATATCAAGGAGTGGCACGTTGGGCTAAGAGAAGAAAGGTCAATCTTGTTGAGAAGGATCTTGTGTTGGTCCCAATCAACATTATGGGAACTCATTGGGCATTGGCAGTAGTTGATAATGTATCACGAACTATAAAATACTATGACTCATTAATAACAAATGGCAATATGCGTGCTTTAAAGATCATTGCAGACTACATGAACCAAGAAGCTAAGCGGTTGAAGTTACCTGTAAATTATGATGACTATGCGTTCTCAAGCAACGAGGATACTCCTCAACAAAAAAATGGTTCTGATTGTGGTGTATTTGCTTGTACATGTGCAAACTTTATCACCAAGAGACAGAGCCTTAAGTATAGCCAAAAGGATATGAAAGTACTTAGAAGACGCATGGCGTATGAGGTCTTGCAAGCAAAATTATTAGAGTGAAGACGTTATAATATTAATATTCACAATGTAACCACAAGTGTATGGAATTTTGTATGTTGAAGTGCGTCTCCCTTGCTATAAAACTTTATAATTTCAGTTACGAGAAATCATTAAAGGTTTCCTAGTGGAACTCTTCACCCTTTATTTATCAACCAATTCATTCTTTCGCTATGACGAATGCTTAAGAGGAAGAATATCCTCGTTTCCCTCAACTAGTCGCAGGGATTTTATAAATTCCACTACATTAAATACGAATGGTTCTTCATCGTACATATATTTAACGTAGATATTCAATTGAAGGAACTATAACAAAATTTATCCAAGATTACACCTACACTTCCTAACATCAAAACGATAATCTTAAAATTTATTGACACCATCCAATTTCTTTGGTAATCTAACAGCAACTCCAATTGGATAAGCTGCCACCGTGTCAAGGTCCCAAATACCGTTTTTATAGTAAACGTCCTGCTTTAAAAACTCTAAAATTTCTTCTTTAGAATCAGCCAACAAATGAAAAGCACTTCCAATTAGCTTAGTTTTGGATGCATCCAGGTACAATCCCCCAGCTGAGGTGACGATACCATCATTAACAGTGGGTGGAATCCCTGCAAGGTGAGCAGCTCTGACAGCTGTCCTATCAGTTCCTTCTTTATCAAATACAGTGACGTTCCATTCAATTGGCATTATTTCTGTTTTCAATTTTGTATGACTATAACTAAAACACTTTGAAAACGTGGAAAAGCAAGTAATTTTTCTGAGGCCATATCTTGGAACAATTAAACCCATGTTTACAATAAACAACTAATGGTAACAAAAGGGCAAACAATCACGTCAAGCGATCAGTAAACTAGATAGGTCAATTTGTTGACGTATAAGAGTGAAAGACTGATGGAATAGGGCGCTTCAGCTTTATCCGCAGAACACCGTAAATACTGATGAGTAACGATGTAAGAGCAGTTGCCATATTGTTCTAAACAATATATATTTACAGAAAAAAATGCTTTTAGCAACATTTGAAGGATTTTTTTGTATTAGATCCAGGATAACTGGAAATGCAATGGTAAGTAAAAGTTAACTAAATAATTTTGAAAGGGAAAGTGTCATCTCAAAGACACTCCATCATCTTCAGCAGGCAGATCTACGATCGTGTCTCTCAACGAACTCACAAAAACTCAGTTTCAGTGCCTATTCTGATTTGTTTAAAGGAGCGTAAAGTCTGATTCTTTCTTTTCTTGGTCCTAATTGATCTGTTTTTATCCCTGCTCCAAATTGATAGCCATCAGTGGAATGACTAGAAATTAATGTCGTTGGTGTTATATTTTCACTTGCTCTTCTATACTGCCTTTGTCCTATTCCACCTCTATCTTTCATATACGCTTTCACAAAAGAAGTCTTGTAACGTTGTAAATAATTCTCTTCTCTAACAGTTGGACGTTCGGCTTCTTCATTATACAACTTGGTTTGATATAAAGGCTTATCCGTAGTTCCCTTGTTTTTATAAACAAGTAACGCACCAACAGTAGCTGCCACTCCAAAAATTTTAGTGACGCTAATCTCTATGCTTTTTGGTGGTTCATGATGATTTCCATGACCATGAGAAGAGTTAAATCTCCTGAATACCCTGGGAACACCTGCAGTTGATCTTGTGGTTCTACTCAACATAACTATATTTGTGAGTTCAACGAGATATTTAAAGTTCAAACGATGTCTGTATATCCTGGAGATTTAATCCTGAGCCAATAAAATGAGTCGCATTGAAAAAAGACAACTTCGTTCCATGGCCAAAATCTCAAATAATATATACAGTACCACACAACATTATCAACTGGCTTACACTCTCATGTCGCTGTAAAAACATGCACGGTAATATTGATATGAACTTTTCATCTTTGGTACATTTCAGAGGTTAGCTGTTATTTGTAATATCGCTTGTGCTTTTACAATGTGTAAACAAGAGTCTGACCTTAGATTATTGGTAACCATACAAATCATTAGAACCATATTACAATAGTAGAAGATTATTTGAAAAATCAAAAGAATGTATATATAGGTTTTGGCTTGGCAACTTCAATCTTGATTACTGTAAAAACTAGAAATAATTACATGATGGCCCATAGCGATCGTTATCAAATAGATTGTACTTGGAAACCCGACCCAAGAGATCTTCGAGCATTCCGACGGTATTGCATGGTGAAGAAAACAACATAAACTATCTATACATGATTCTGATTCTACTTTTGATAATCTAATAAGCATGTATTTCATATGATAATTGCGGTATATGCCTCCAAAAATATTTTGTACTAAGGTACTTTCTTCTGTCTGCACACTAGTTTCAGAGTTCAATTAGAGCATAAGAGCATCAGCCTGTGATTAATAATTAACACTAACAAGGTAGTCTGCCAACTTCTCAACAACAGTTGTTGCTTCACCAGCTACAACGTTGGCGGGATAATGAGCTATTAATATAGCTTGCTTTGTTCTTACTGCAACAACACCTTCTGCATCATGCTTTCCGTAGATTGATCTTTCATCAGCCCTCAACAAAAAATACTTTTGGCCCTGAGCATACAATCCACGGGCCTGTAAATCTGAAGGGTTGTCATAACCAGCAGCAATATCGGAGATCTCTTTACCTTCCAATTGAAAGTTGCCACTTTGTGCCCACAATGAGTCACCTGCCCTTGAGTATAAGGCTGCCTTATCAATCTTACCTGTAGCTAGTAAGTTGTCAGTATATGCTTGCCACGACATTGGTTCTGATAGTACCGTGAATTGATGTGTAGTTTAACAAAGGCTGATATTCATGAACAGGACATGCCGTCTTAAATAGAAGGATAAAATGTTCACGACCGAATTATGTAATAAATTATGTATATAGTTAATATACAGTATATTTTAATTGCAACCTTGTTTAGTTAGCCGATTCTTCGCTTTTTCAACGTAGGTTCAAAGACCTCTGTTACATCTGAAACACCATTATCGTCCACTAATATTACATCATTCTGCTCTTGCGGCATTGATTTGTCTGCAGCGTCTTGGGACTCTGAGTTGGAGCCCATTTTTTTCCTGAGTGTTAGAAAAGGCAAAAGAGGTAGATCTGTTTTATCGGAAATGACCACGTATAGCTCAAGACCTTCAACTTCATCATTATCATCTTGAATGAGAATCAATTGACCGCTTTGAAAGTCCCTGATGTCCTTAATCTTTTTATTGATATTGTCCTCGAAGTCAGGATCGTAAATCAATTGTGACTTCCCCAAAAGAATAGATATCTGATCTAAACCGTAAGTTTTAGATATCTGATCAACCAAGTCGCCTAAGGTAAGCAGAACGAATTGTTTCTTTTCGAAATTCATGAATCCTCTTGCCACAGCAGAGCAGCTAGAACATTGTGGATTAGGCTCAACTAGAGATGCTGAAGTCACAAACTTATTTGGCCTTATGCTAATAAATATAGTAGATGCTTCTTTCCGAACTTCGTCGAATCCTAAATTCTTCTCATGGTAGAAAAAATGAAAGCTCTCTATAGCAGCGAATCCAGATATAATAGCATTTGTTGTAGCAATGGCAGGTATTATATTCCCGGCAATTTGTTTAATGTCAAATTTCGTTTTGAGCTCAATATTGAATATAATTGACCGTAAATTTGAAGCAGCTGAAACAAAATTTAAAGTGTCCTCATCATCTTTGTCAAAAGATATGAACGATTCCTTACCCGACAATAATCTCTTCTGCATGGAGATTGCGGACTTCAGAAGAACATATAAGTTTTGCAAAGTATCCCATATAGTCGTATTCTCTCGGAGAATATATTCCTGGCGGGGATCAAAAATCATAGCATGTAACTTTTCTCTATAGCCGCTAAATTCTAATGGAGTTGGCCTTGGCCTAGACCTCCATAAAGATTCTATGTGAAGCAATCGCTCTATGTCCACCTTAAAAATCTTCAGGATTAACTCATCGATAAAATCCAACGGCTCCTTCTCGTGAACGAAGCTACGAAGATCATTTAACTCATTTGTCTCTTTCAACATATTCTCAATCTCGATCTTGTCTTCAGTTTCGTTCTCTAAATCTTCACGTCCTAGAGTCGTTGATGTATTGTCAAATAACTGATGGATTAAAAATTCTTTCGACCAGGTGATACAATGGATCGGCTGGGAAGGAGTAGAACGAATAGTACATACGGGAAAAGTCTTGGGAGTAGCTTTTGGTTGGCATTCAAAGCATTCGGTCCGGTAAGGAAAAATTGGCTGTATTTGTCCATCATATCCTGTGGTTCCACTTTCCATAAGAGGAAGCTTCAGAAACAAGCACATTTTGTTGACATACCTCCTGGCCTCTAAATTATCTAAAGCATTGAATATATAATCGAATTGATTCCACCAGCTTGCTGGGAATTGATTGGTATCCATAATATTACCATGATGAGGGACTAGTTTGGCACCAAAGTAGTTGAATGCTTGAACAGCTTTTACTACAGTTCTTGATTTTGACTTGTCTATATCAGTCTGGCGAAACAAAAACTGTCTGTTTAAGTTCGATAAGGTGATAGTGTCCAAGTCTACTATATGAATTTCACCATATCCAGAAAGTGTCAAATCCTTCAGAAGCTCACATCCAATTCCACCTGCTCCTACTAACAAAACCTTGCTTTCTCGTATATCTCTGTACCTCTTCTCACCTAGAACTTTCTTCAAGTAAGTGTCCCTGCCCATGTGCAATTTTATCAATACCTTTCTTAGTAGAATAAAGATTACGCTTGAGATACATTTTTGAAATATTCCATCCTGTATATATTCACTTGGGCCATAAAGATCCAGTATCAGTTGTCACTAGCGGTTAGTTTTATGAAAATAAACATATATAAGAATTCTTAGTATCTTATATAGTATAAATGAGCTTGAGTAGAAGTAAGGAAAGGATACCGCCACAAAATGTTTATTGTCTTTTTTTAAATACTTGTAAACAACGACCAAAGACCTTTGAGATAACCTACAATCTCAGAACCTCCCAACTTAGAGTCACCGTAAACTCTATCCACAAAACTTATAGGAACTTCTCCAACTTTATAGCCAAGAACCTTTGCTCTAACTATCATTTCCATTTGAAAAACGTACCCTTTGGATTTTGTCTCACTGATGACCTTTTCCAAGACAGGCTTTCTGTATAACCTGAATGATCCAGTTACATCAGATACATGGGGCCTTAAGAGGGTTGCAGCTAGAAAGTTTGCTCCTCTAGAAACTAGCTTTCTTTTTAAGTCCCATCCATAAACACCACCATCCCCGGAGTATCTAGTTCCTGTCACTATGTCATAATCACCTTCCTTCTGCTTAGCAATAAATTTCGGGATTGCTTCAGGATGATGTGAGAAGTCAGCATCCATAATAATAACAAATTGACCAGTAACATATTGCAAACCATAAACATAAGCTGTACCTAAGCCTAACTTACCTGGTCTCGGTCTTAATTGAATATGCTCTTTTCCAAATATGTCAATTAACTTCTTGGCGACTTCTTGGGTTCCATCAGGCGAATTGTCATCTACAATAACAACTTCCCAGTCGATATCATTCTCTTTGAATGTTTTTGCCAACAAATAAACTAATATTGGCAAATTCTGCTTTTCATTGTATGTTGGAAGTATGACTGAGTACTTTTGGTGGACAGACATCTTAATTGTCCAATTATTCAAAACCTTTCAAAAAGCACTTATTTATCAGTACAAATTTTACGTGTCAATATTTTTGTTACACAAGACGGGTGACATTGAGAACTACATCATATTTACATTTAGCAAATCTCTCACCCTTAGAGAAAAATACTCAATTGGACTAGAACGTAATTCAATATACCCTACTATATTTCAATAGCTTCAACCTATAATATGTAGACCTATTACATATAACAACAAATGCCATAACCCCACCAGTTCCACAAGTACGCAAAAACCATAATAAAAACAGGACAATAATAATCAATCAAGCTGAATTTGAAATCTCTATTATTTGACACAACCAGCTAGAAGTTCCCAATGGTTAAAATAAAACAGAACAATTTAGTAGTAAAATAAAACTTATAAATAAAAATGACAAATGGTATGACATAACGGCTCCAAACAATGGTTTATACCATAAGATTAATTAGTGATTATTCAAAGACAATGAGTCAATAGACTTCGTTAATAATCCAAAAGATGGAGATAAATTCTGCAAATTTGAATTAGTTGCATTAGACGGATCTCCAAGACCTAAAATAGGTCCAGATGGTGATACATTAGATCCATTGTTATATGAATATTGCTGCTGACTAAGTGCTTGTTGTAAACCCATTCCAGAATAAAGACCCGGAGAATTAGAGACTGATTGTGAATACTTTTGATTCTGGCCGCTTGAAGGAGCGTGCAGATGCGCCTGTTGTTGTTGCTGTTGCATCAACATTAAATGCTGAGGTAAAAGTTGCACCTGAGGTTGGGCGGTATCACTTGCAGTGTCTCTGAAATTTGTACCACCATTTTGATGCCCATATTGAGGTGTCAAATTACCTGACTTTGTACTATTAAAAGAAACATTGTTACTTCCCGAATGGTGACTCTGACGTTGTGCCTGATGTGGTTGAGGTTGCTGTAAACCCATGAAATTATTGCTCAAATTCAAAGGTTGTCCACTAGCTGTGGCTGCTGCAATTACCGCCGCAGCTGAATTCACCGAATGAAGGTGATTAATTCCTTGATTATTGTTATAAGTATTGGCGGGTTTTGCGCCTCCACATTTCAAGCAACATAAATTTTTCGCAAAGTTGTGATACCTACAAGTCTCGTTGGAACATTTCCAGTCACCTGCTCTGAATGGGACATTATAGCCGTAGTTTGACCGATTTCCATTATTACCATGGTGATGGCCATTATTCAGCATTTGTTGATGGCCCATATGTGGATTTCCATTGATTCCAACATACGGTGAAAAGTCCAGATATCCATTGCTATAAGGCTGGTTAGTCGCTGGACTAACAATGGCCGAATTGGGGTTGACCTTATCATTGGAGCCTGCACGAGCCTGAATACCCGATCTACGGCCACCGATTCCACCAGATGGATAAATAGATTCCTGAATTGCAACTGCGCTTGTTGCTGGAAAAGAACACCTGAAACATGCGGTTCTTCTTTGAAAATTTGAAAAGCCACAAGAAGGACAAGTCCAATCCCCTGGACGCGGTCTGTTTTTCGAAGAGGGAAAGGGTGTTAGAAGATCACTAGCCTTATCCAAAACTTTAGTGGAAGATGGTTGTACTTCAATTGGCTTATCATTCAAAACTCTTCCGTTCATTGATAACGATTCCGCTGCCTCCTCATGGTTAGCAAAGACCACAAACCCTGAGATTGTTTTTCCCGAGTTGCTAGAGCCATATCCATTAAAGCCAAATTTATCAGTCAGTTCCAGATTTTTTAAGGACCAGAATGCGATAGGATTCCCTCCATATTGTGTGAACCAGGACTCTAATTCTGATTGGATGACGTCATGTGGTACATTAGACAAGAAAAGAATCTTAGATCTTTCGTTCAAAAACATCTTTATGTCCTCATATGAATCATAAGGGCTTGTGAACACAGATGGATGTTCGTTGGGGGGCAAAGATTTCTTTATTAGCTGTGTAAGGAGTTTAGTGTACAATCTTACCGTAGACTTGGACTTTGTGTCTAAGGATAAACTTGTAGCCGATCCATTACGACTATTTGAATTTTCCAATGTAAAACTTGTAGTCGAGGATGAAAGCGATGGAGGAGTAGCCAGTGTTGGAGAATCCTGGAGATCACTATCGTCATAAATGGTATTTTTCTCGAGACCCGTTTCGATCTCTAATGCCGCCATAATGTGAATTAAAGACGACAGAGAGTATGACAAAGCTTCAGGGTGCGTGAGCTGCCACTTTGTGTATTCACTTTGCAAATCGAAAACTCTTGGGTGCTGCAAATATGAAGGCAAAACAACTGACTTATCTCTTGCTTCACGTGGTAATTGAACCTTCAATTTACTTACGTCCAATGTCACAAACGAGAACTCTAACTTCATCTGAATAATGTTTTTCTGTACATAATCATCAAATTTGGTTATGGCATCCTTGAAAGTTCCAGCGTTTCTCACATGTTCCCAAGTAATCTTATGAAGCCTAGAGCAATATGATGTTATCGGTGTATTTGCTGGACGAACTAAGACCGCGTCTTGATGAAGAATATTCAATGTGCTTGCATCAGCAGCAGCCCAAACAAGCTCAATTAACTCAGTAGAATCTCTGTTTACATATGAGCTGGAGTCATCACAAGTTGTTGCTAAGTAAACAACCAAGTATATGTCACTCATCTTAACCTACCGGATGCTCTCTGATCCGGTTGATGCTGCCTGTAAAATTTTTAGAAAGAACTCTTTCTTTTCGTGTGTTTGGAAAACGTTTATACACTATCCGACCACAGAAAAAAAATGATGTACGGTATGGTATTTATATAATCACGTGATATACATGTATACATAATGTAGTTATATCTGCATTTCTTTCCTTCTCAATATGTATTTTATTTCCTAGGTTTCATTGTTTTCGCCAGTCTGAAAAATAGTTTAACTTGTTTCATTTTGTCAAGGAGGTATCCATTCGAATTATATATTTAAGGTGTTCAAATAACTTAGGGATCTCTACAAGCTGCCGGTGTGAGGAGTTTAGGCGATGTTACAATGTAGAAACAATAACAAATAAGATGTAGAAAAGAAGTTGGTTTACGCCTGTTGTCAGTTTGATTTCACTGTTTTCCCTTCGCTTTGTGTGGAGGTAGAGACGTGTAGAGTTATCTACTTGTTTGATGTATGACAGTTGTACGATGTGTGCGACTTTCACATATCGCATATTTTAGAAAAGGTATAATGACGATCCAGAAAATAGCAGCTGCAAGTTGGTGGGATTAAATTTAAAAAACCGAGATGTCAGGAGATGTCCATGGTGACCCATTAGTCTTCAAGACACAGTTGGTATTATGTCTTTGGGCCGGGATCTGTACTTTCCTTTTGTTTTGTGTTTTGCGATATAAATGGCCCCATATTTACGCTTTGAGAACACTTCGAAGGAGCGTGTTGAAACCTATACCCGATGGATTGTTTAATTGGGTTAAAGTGGTATATTTTATTGGTGATGATGAAGTTTTGGAATATTCTGGTCTAGACGCTTATGTTTTCTTGATCTTCTTCAAAATGGGAATCAAAATATTCAGTATGTTGGCCATTCTAGCTATATTTGTGTTGAGTCCTATAAGATACTATTTCACAGGAAAATATGATAAAGATGATATTTCGGGATCAATAGTGCAACTATTTACCTTAATGGGAGAGCCTCCAAACTTTAACGAGGATATTCCCCACTACTTATGGGTTTATCCAATTTTCACTTATACCTTCTCAATTATCGTGTATGTGAATTTACTCAACTTCACAAAGCAAGTTTTAAGAGTTAGACAAAAATATTTAGCATCTCAGGATTCCATTACGGACAGAACTATAAGAATAGATGGGATTCCAAAGAAACTTCTAAGTTCGAACAACTCTGATACATTGAAACAGTTTATAGAGGACTTGGGAATAGGTAAGGTGATGTCTGTTCGATTCATATACGACTGGGCGTATTTAGAAGAGTTATTTGCTAATAGGGGGAAAATACTAAGCCGGTTAGAGGAATTGTATGCTTATGTTTATGGTCTTAAAATAGACATATACAATCAAAATAGACAACCGGGAGTAACGTTGCGGAACTTTAACGTGGAGGCTTTTGATATCCCCCCTAAGAAGGTCAAATACAGGAAGGAAATCATTTCATTATCTAATGACTTACTTGATATGAACGCGAAGATAAAGGACATTCAGAGAAAATATGATTCTAACTCTACTACTGTCGACATGGGGGATGATAAAGTAATTAGGCCCCTAGGTAGCGCATTCATAACGATGGATTCTGTTGCTTCAGCTCAGATGGCTGCCCAAACTATCCTTGATCCTAGAGTGTACAAGTTAATCGTTAGTTTGGCTCCGGCACCGAAAGACATTCTTTGGGACAGTTACAGGATGTCTTATTCGGAGAAGCTAATAAGATCATACTTAATAACGTCAATCGTTGTATTGAGTTATGCTTTTAACTCCTTGATTGTCACACCTTTGACTACCTTGTTGGATGTGAAGACTATAACAAAAGTATGGCCCTCGTTAGGAAACTTCATAGGGCAGTCGAAATGGTTAACCACATTTTTCACTGGTATTTTACCTCCCTTGTTGTTCTCATTGTTGAACTTATCTTTACCTTATTGTTACAAATTCTTATCACAATATCAAGGTTATTCATCTAATAGTGATGTGGAACTATCTACCTTGCTGAAGAATTTCTTCTTCGTATTTTTCAACTTGTTTTTGGTTTTCCTTGCCACAGGAACTTTCTGGGATTATATTTCTTATATTAGTGACACAACAAAAATTGCATTTCAATTGGCAAAGTCACTAAAAAGACAATCTTTATTTTACGTGGATCTAATTTTGTTGCAAGGGTTGGCAATGTTTCCTTTCAAACTTCTTCAAATTGGTGACTTTTTGATTGCAAACATTCTTGGTAAACTATTTTTTTTGAAAAGCTTCATCTTGAAGACCCCCAGAGATTATAGGTTTTATTATTATACGCCTCCTGTTTTCGATTTTGGTATCAACTTGCCCCAGCATATATTGATCTTTATAATCATTTTGATTTATTCTGTTGTTTCGACGAAAATAGTGGTTAGTGGTTTGGTTTATTTTATTTTAGGTCATTTTGTTTATAAATACCAATTGGTATACAATTTCGTTCATCCACCACATTCAACTGGAAAAGTTTGGCCCATGATTTTTAGAAGAGTTATGCTTGGGCTTTTGCTATTTCAGTTGTTCCTCTGTGGCACTATGGCTTTGGAAGGAGCAATATTACTTTCAATTCTTTGTACTCCTTTGATGTTCATTACGTTGGTATTTACTTGGAACTTTGAGAAGAATTATTTACCTCTCAATACTTTTATTGCTCTAAAAGCGATTCAAAATCCTTTTGATTTTGACAAGGAGTTCGACGATGAGGCACTGCTGCTTTTGAATGCTGATATCGGTCAGTCAGAGGAGCCATCTACTACAGATGCAGAAACGACCTTAGATGAAACGTCCCTTCTTATGAATGGTGAGAGGACCTTAGCAAGCATTCAAGGTCAGCTTAGTCGAAGACGATCGACTCTTGACGAAGAAAGGGAACAGTTTACAGATTACACTTTTCCCTTAATCACGAATCCTCTAGATGGTCCTTGCATTGGGTTCGAAGGTGATTACCTCTCACTAATTGAATATTTTAGAGGTTCTTCTTTAGATGAACCTAATCAAGAAATTATAGAGAATGGTGCTTTAGGCAGTTCTCAAATCGGTGAAATAGAGTTCGTATTCTCTAAAAAACTCTCTGTTTCAGAATGGGAATGAACATTATCGATTGCATTGCATTGTAGATCTAATGCATGGTTTGGATATCGGGCTGTAAAAAAATGAGAGAGGCAGAGGCGGCGATCTGTCTGCCCAGCATATTCTGTACGACAATTTTAATAAGAAAATATCGGAAATGTAACCAAGACACAGTATTTTTAACTAAATATCTATAAGAGGATATCGAACTAAAAAAAAAAAAACATGATTGCTTTTGAAACTATCGAATTAATAATGAATAAAAATAGTGGAAATATTGTTAAAAGAAAAATGAATAAAATTCAATGTCCGGACAAGGATTTGCATTTCCTGTAAATTTGCAAAGTTGCTAAATGCAAGACTCTTAAACTGCGCTGTAGGGTCCACGATCTCCAATCTAAGAGCGCTCTCTCTCCCTTTCTGAAGATTTATTCAGGCCTTGCCTTGACTTCTTCAACTTCTCATTGGAGCTGTTGGTTTGGTTTTGCTTAATTTGGTTTGAAATACCCATAAGCTTCTCCTTTCTCAATTCCTTGTTTGCGACATAGTCGGGCTTCTCTGCTGAATAGTCGCATGCTATTTTGAACTTGCTGCAACTAGAGCATGTTGGTCTCACTTCATCACATTTCAAGTGTTTTATTCTACATATCCAGCAGCCATTTTTTGATCTGGGTAAGAGCCTTCTTCGTGTATACTTCTTTGGTTGTGATAAATCCACATTTGAAGAATTTTTGTATTTTGATGGTATCACTATTGGTTCACCATCAGCGAACAGTGATGGTTTAATCATCATATCACGCTCCATTTCATTTTCCGGTACTGCTTGTTGGTAGCTGGAATTGGAGCTCATCTCTGGCGTAGGATACGTCTTCCTTCTAAGCGTACTCTCCAATCGATTTTCTAAACTAAGCTCGACTTTCTGGCCCATTTGATTAAGTTGAACTGTTCTTACCAACTTAGGGTTTGCAACCAAAGGACTGTTTTCTTCGTCGTCGCCTTTATATTGGCTTGATGGAGGTGAAATGCTGAAAGAAGGCGACGCCGCGCTGATGGGAGTAAATGAAGTTGGGAGGTTAGAACTCCCAATGAAGCTTCTCTTGGACTTGAGGTTGAAAGTATTCAATCCCCTCAAGGATTGTTTTTTAGAAACTTTATGACTTGTACTTGGAGTAGGTGAGCAATACGAAAGCTGTTGCGCATTCAGAGGTTTAACTGACTCTTCAAAAAATGTTGAGCTTGGAGTAAAACTTGAAATATCTGAATGCACGGGAGTGTAGAGATCACTCAATGAATAATTGGTGAGTCCTTGGCCCATATCATTGAACGAATTTGGCTCACTTTTGTCGAAAACTTTTTGGTTCTCAAATGAAGAGTCAGGGATTGACTCAAAGGATGACGAATTCCCAATGTCAAACATATTATTGTTGACCATATCTAGTGCTTGTGGTGGCTGTAATGCAAAGTCTGGTGTAGAGTTAAATGTTGGATCTATTGTAACTTTTTCAGTTGGTTGAAGAAAATCCACAGCTAACAGACTTGAGTACTGTGAAGCAAATGGACTTTCACTGATGCTTGAAGGTACACTTTGGTCTTTACTCATTGGCTGATACTGATTCAATGGGTAATGTTGCTGTTGGTAATGACTGTTTAAGTAATCTAAATTGTTAGGCTGAAAACTACCTGTGATCCCACCATTTCCCTCAGTTGAAGGATACGCATGTGCTGCTAAATGAATTTGGTTTTCATGGATCTGTTGGTTTGTGAAAGCATGACCATTGTAGTTTTTTTCAGGTGATACTGAATATTCACCCTTCCTGTAACCCTGTTTATGCTTGTTGAACTCAGCACCGGATGTAGAAGGTGACAAATGTTGATTCGAATTTAAAGTGTTGGTGCTGCCCGGGGAATTGTTTGCGTAAGTGTGGAAAGACTCATTAGATGAAAGATCCATAGTCCTCTACTTATGGATACTATTGTGTCTATAAGCTTCCTATGATATATCCCCCACAAAAACACAAAGCTGGGCTCGTTAAACAAAGAGTGAATGTCAGTTGGTATTAATATAAAAGTTCTTAATTCAAAACCACCTTGTCTGATTATGTGAGGTGACAGAGCAAAGTCCTTATCGTAAAGGTACTTGGTTTAAATTTTTAATCGATTCTGGCCCTTTTCACACCCTATTTGAGTAGAGCGTCCACTACTCCAGAATTGCAGGTCACTAGAGGATATCTGGGGTTTACCAAGAACTTAATCCTTCTAAGTTACCTTATGTCAACGCCCGTATTGACAATATCCACAAGAGTTAGCCGCCAGCACCTCTTCCAGCTAATGAATAATCCAACGACTATCACTTCTTACTTACTCTGCTCAGTAATCCTTATGATTGCTTAGAGGATGGCAGTTATATAACTCGTAGTGCCTTATCAATGCTTCGCCTTAGAAAAGATTGAAAAATTCAAAGATGCTCAATTATATAATAAGGCTTATGAAATGTGCACTCATGGTATGGAGCGGGAACAATTTAACAAAGAAAAGGGCACTTAAACAAAAAGAAAAAAAAAAAAAAAGATACATAACAGCTGCATTTGGTTACTTACATGAGATGTTCGACATCGCTCTGATCCCGAATAGAAGCATGGAGAACGGTGGTACATTACAATCTGGTCCCTGGGCAGACGCTCATAATGCTTGGCCCTACTTTGTGGCGAAGAAGAGGAATTTAGTTACAAGAGGGGTTACTTCTATGTCGTATAATGGGGCACCTAGACAAAAAGTGGAGTGGAGAAAAGCTTTCAGGAATGGCAGTTCGTAAATTTTGTCATGAGACTCAAACAGTTTTCAACTCTATCTATAACGCTATAAGGCAATTAGATGTCTAATTGTCCCGATCTGCGTTATGTTGACTAGCTGGGTCACCGGATCGGGATATCTTTTTTCAATAGTCGACTGTACGAGCCGGCTACTTGAATAGTAAAGATGAGTAAGTAGCGAGACATAACGCAGAGGAATACATCTTAGGCCATCCCCCTCCCCGTCTTGCGCAGAGTAGTTCTGTTAGATGCACAAATGTTGCAGACGCATGTGCGTCAAGCAGTTGGCATTATGCAGTATTACAAGAGAATAATCCTGGATTTGTTGCCAGGATGCTACCAAGTGCGGGTTATCTTATCTATTGCAAGCGGCAACGCTTTTGGAGCCACACGAAAGGCCGGAAAAAACGATAAAATGCCCGTCACCTGATGTTTACTTTCGAATATGTGTTTTCACGTGATTCTATGTTCAAGAAACTTGAAGGAATAATTCAATGCATGCAATCATGAGACCTGGCCCCTAATCATCTACGCCGAATATTATCTTGCACTTGATGGCCAAGAGGAAAGAAAGATCTGCCTCGTGTTTTTATCCTGGTGGATTAACAGACCCTGAATACATCTTGCGCTTTTCTCTATACAGGGCTAGTTTATCTGCGACTAATGACTAGTAAAGTGATGCATGTGTACGATATATACATCCAAGAGGTTCTACTTAGTTGTCGGAGGTGATGTTTCAGTAATTATGGTCAATACCATTTTAAGAATGTTCTTAGAAAATGTAAGGGACGATCATAATCGTCTAAACATTTTGCCGTTGCTATGATAATCACCTTCCACAGTCAAATGCCTCTTATTTTTCTGTTTTTCCCCGAATGATCTTCATTTCCCAATTGTGTAGGTAAACGTTTGTTGCCCTTTACCATTTTACAGCAAACAATATTCAAATTGTCAAATTATTATTCTGTTATATTTCTGCAACTGTAGCGTTCATATGCGGGAGGTTTTATTGTCTTATTGTTTCGTCATTTTGCGCACGAGAACGCGAAGTATGGAGTAGTCGGAAAACGAGTTCGGGCATTAACCTTCTCGTTCTCGAATAAAAGGATGGGCAGAAAAAAATTTTTCAAATGTTTTATTTTCTTCTACAAATACATATTATTAACTTCCAGATTACCAGCGAGACTGCTTTATACCATGCAGTTAAGCACAAATGGCTGGAAGGAAATTGAAGTATCCCTTCATTATATATCCATGCCTACTTGATTGAATCTATTCGATGTATTCTAGGTGTGGTTCGCGTGATGGGTACATGACGAATCGAAAATAGTAGGCTGCTTGGCACCTGAGTGTGCTGAGGCGAATCAGTAGCACATGGTCAATTTCGGCAGTATCAAACAACAACTAGTTACATAGATGTAGAATGCTAATGATAAAAACAATCTTACGGCACTACTTAATCCTCATCTTAGATTCTATTGCATATGATGAAGCCTTCAAGCGCTACTCTTATTACCCATCCAATTACTGTAATATAAATTTCTTTCAGCTTTGTTATCAGCTGTGGAGGCAACTTTAACCATAAGGATCATTGCAAGGCATTGGAACGACATTATGTAAAATGTGTAAATCACTTCCTGTCGGAAGTGTGCAAGTGTGCAGCTGTAATGGTCACACAATCCGGAAGACAAATACTTTCACCTCAATGAAGGCATTGATGGTTACAGTTCAGGCTCCATTTTCGTACTTCAATTTCTCGAAGTGTCTTTGATCTTTCTACCTCTTAGGCTCCACTCAAGAATTCCGTCCTGCATACAATGTGACACGCTTTTTGAAATTTGTATTTGTGCCCCTATTCTCTTCTGAAAAGGGCTGAAAAAGCATTGAACAAAGGGAGAGTGTCTAAACCACCTCTAAGACACGATTGATCAACAAGCTTGCTAAAGATTATCTTTATTTTCCATCAGTCAAAGCCTTAAAGCTGCAAGCCTTTTTATTTACTACTGGTAATACACCAATTCAATCAATCTTCAAAGTGAATCAAATATAGAGAACGACATTTCAGTACGCGTAGTAATCTGAGATTCGAAGAAAATACTAAAAGTTTGTTTTTTTTTTTTGAGACACGGCTGTATTCGAGGACAAGACGACTAGAACGAGCTCTAAACAGCGCATAAGTACTGGCCTATATCGATCATGTTAAGAACTGCAAAACCTGTTAGGACCCTTAAGATATCTAACCCTCAACAGGAAGTGGGAGTAGAGAGTAATCTACTTTCTAATATTATCTTGGTTTCCAAATTTACGTTTGAGGGTGAAAACGAAAATGAATTGTCGATACAGAAGGGTGACATTTTAAAGCTTATTGACCGTCCAGGGACTGGCTGGCTATTGGTCAAGTTCATCGACAAGATGACTAAACCTGGTTTAGTCCCAGCTTCTTATGTTGACATTGCCATTAACGATACAACTAATCCCATTACATTGAAATGGCTTCATGAAACGAGTAATGACGGTGGACTATTTGACTATGATAATACTGACTACCTAGAACTTCAAGTAAAGAACTTGTTGAAATTAAACTCACCGATCACAATCAATAATAGGCCTTATCCTGTGTCTGCCTTAATCTCTAATGTTCTTTCAGCAAACGACCGCTTCTGGTATAGGGTTGACGTTACGATGTCAAATCAGTCCAAGGTCTATTTGTGTCGGTATTACCAAAACTTTTATAATTTGCATCTTTCATTGTTAGAGTCAATGTCTAAACAGAAAGATCGTGATAATGTGAAACTACCAAAGCTCCCGGAGCCAATCCCTAGCCATAGTACCGAATCTTTGAAAGAAACTTTGTCGAAACGTGCTTTCGATTTAAATGTATATGTCAATGGTCTTGTGGCTAATGAAAAGGTTCAATTCTCTAAGATTTTGATTGACTGGGTGGATACTCAGTTCGATGGTCTACCGGGTTTCATAATTAATAAATCTGATGACTTTTGTTTGACATCACAAGAAATATGTGAAAGACTTATAAAAGGTTCGGTGAATATGACAGAAGATGACCAAGAGGCGGAGCAGGAAATTCTGAAGGATGAAAGCTTGGATGACACAGCGGACGTTTTTGAGCATGCTGATAACAGTGAAGGAGAAACGTCAAGTGATAAAATAGATCCTGAACCTCAAGATCTACCTAAACGTAGCAAGTCAAAAAATATCTACAACCACTACCAGCAAGCCACAACAATCCCAAAATTCCACAATGCAACTAAGACACCAAGCTTGCCTAAGATTCCATTGCTGTATGGTAAATCATCAGGTTTTGGCAGTCCGACACCAAGGCATAATTCTGTCCAGCTGTTACAGTCCCATGATCTGCCTCAGGTATCGGCCGTGACCAGCCAAAAGAGAGTCGTATCAAATGAGTCATATTCGCCAGTTATGACAAAGACACCATCTAAGGGCATGTCATATTCACCTACCATGAAGAAGACCTTTTCCATGGGTCAGTCATATTCTCCTACAATGAAGAGAACACCTACAATGGGGCAGGCTTATACACATCAAATGACAAAGTCTCCAGTTTCAAATTCCGTTGAAGAGTTTAATCCATTGGGATATTCACCTAGTCTTACTAAGAACACGATCAAATGCAAAATTTTTAATCTGTACAACCAAGAGATGGTTGCAGCGAGGTTCAATAAAGCTAGCATCCTTTCTACTGATGATCTCAAGAACTATGTGTCGCAAAGAGTTCAGTTTACTAAGCTTCTTATCAGGTTACCTAACATGAGACACTTTGAGAATATTGATGATATAAATTTTAACATTGTTGAATTTATGAATCACAATCAAAAAATAATCTTGAAAACTGGATAATTGCACAAGCTTTTACTGACGTTAGAAGGTCTAATAATTTTAAAACGCATGGAAACCGAAATATTTCCACTCTGTTTTATTCATTTCTACTGTAACATTATTACTACTGGCATAGTTTGTATTAGTCCTGTATAACTATCTATGGAATATTTTTTTACTTGCGCTTGTGTATGTCCACGTTTATTACGCCATGGTGGGAATTGTAGAGAAGAAAACTACAGTGTTGGCAGAGTTGATCTTTAATTGGAATACTATTGACATATATCCGAATTCACGTGCGCGCTTACCATTTGTGGTTACTTTTTTTTGCATCAAATCGCAGTAAGAAAAGGTTCGCAGAGAATGAAAAAATAGGAAAGAATGCAAGTGAGCACCCCGCCATCAAGGAATGTTTCTTGATTAATCCGTGACATGCATATTTGATATTGATGAACTCCACTACGTCTCTTTCTCCTGGGAAATTCCATTTGGAAAAAATTCTGAAGGAATAATACATAATTTTTAAATTGTTAATACCATCATGGTATCATAATCTCAAGACGCCGTACGTTTCACCGTCTACTCATAGCCCCTGAAAACAACAAGAAACGTTGAGCTTCGCATTTACAAAGCATTCGTCACCTTTTAACAATATCAAACGCATACTATGCGGCTTAGATGAATTTGCCGAGCTCTCAATATAGGCAATCCTGTGTACTATTCAGGGATGCGACTCTTCCCAAGGTAGTAACATAGCTGCGACTTCTGAGAATTATTCATAAATATTGCATAGTGCGCAAATTTTGACGCACGTTACATGTTTTGTATGTACACACACATGGTTTGAGCCTTCGCTGCTATCAAAAGTATCAACCACGTCTTTAAAATATTAACGTTGAAGCTGATTCCTGCTTTGGATCACTTAATTGTTAAAAAGTAACATCCGTCCTTTTATTTAAATCAGGGGACAATACTGGTTCTATGACATTTGTCGGTCACTTTAAACTCCTCCAACGTTTTCATTTCAAATAATCGGCGATATTCACCATACAAGATATTACCCTGTGTTCTTATGAAGCGGGTAGCCTATTAATTTGCTAGACTAAAGTAACAGATAAATCTAATTTGATTGTCTTAACGCCTTTGTTTACGTGGATTCATTATAATAAAATAATACTGGTCTTTACCATATAGTAGGATCAAATGTCGAACGCTCTTTTTAGATCTAGACAACAGAAATCTAGAAAGGAATTGAATAAGTTAACGATATCATCTCCTGTTGTGGATGACAGAACACGCAGTATATTGTCTCCTTTAGCCAGCCCTTCCGTTTCGCTGGTGATAGTATTGACTGCTAAATACACATTCTCCAGTCAGCATAAACAAGAGCTTTCATTGAATCATGGAGACTATGTTAAACTTTTAGAAAGGCCTGGAAATGGATGGCTCAAAGTTCAAAGTTTGGACAAAGTCAACAGTTTCGGCCTCGTTCCAGCATCTTATGTTGACATTGTAGTAAACGATCCCATCAAACCGATAAGCTTAGAATGGCTCAATCAGATAACGCTTCAAGACAAAGTTTCTGAGGCTACTCGACCTTATGCTAAGTTGATCAAAGTAAGGAACATATTTCAACCTCAAAATTCCCGCTTCTGGTACAGGTTAGAAGTGAGATTATCTACTGGTGAAATTGTTTATGTGAGCAAGTTTTATCACGATATTTATAAGTTGCACATGAACCTTTTGAATATAACGGACTCAAGTGACTTCCCGCCACTTCCACAACCTTTACCGGCTCAAAGCTCTTTCAGTAGCATCTCATTGAGCAACAATTCAATTGACGGAAAATTATTGCAAGACTTGTCAGCAATGGAACAGAAGTTGAATTTTTATCTAAACGCCTTACTAAAAACTAGAAGTGTAGGGCAGTCTGATGAAATGTATGAATTTATAAATTGTGGAAAAAGGTTTGTGGCATTAAATGCAAGTGATGATGAGATTAATAACAATCTATACCCTGGTTCAATTACTCTCGAAGAATTCATTAAATCTACTTCATTCGACTTGCCCTCTACTTTCCCACAAGTGAATTCTAATGCTACAAATCATATCATCCATCTCGAACAATCGAATTTTACACAACAGAAAAAGTTACCTCAAAGCACAAGTTCAAATACGATGTTCAGCTTCTCTTCCTTAATTGATAATTACGATAATGACGATGATAATCAGATACTTGGGAAAAATGCAGATATGGAGTACACCAGCCCTGATTCCAGTATAAAAGCCAGCTCAAAATCAGATTTGGATTCGGCAAATCAGCATTCGAAGGAGAATCTGTTAGATGCTCCTTTATCCGTATTTACAACGCCCTCTTCATCAGGAGTCGATACTCCTCAATCTACTTTCAATGGCTCTGATAGCCCCTCCCCAGTTAAAAAAGTTCTACATAGTCCATTGATTTCCCCGAAAGGAGACAAAAGGACACAAGATGATAATAATAGCTCATCCGTTTTAAAATCCCCTGAGTCAATGAAGGATGAAGAATTTCATTTCTCTAAAATAGCTGCTCCCACCAAATTCTTTAACATTATTTCATCGCTGGAAGTATCTGAAAAAAAGGCAAAAGAATCAGATTCCATTAAAATCAAGGTCAATCTACAAAACTCTGGTGACATTATTGCAATGCGTGTGAATCGTGTTAACCTTATTTCTATTGAGTATTTGAAAAAGCTTATCTCGTTCAAAGTTTACAAAGATATTGGTTTGGTAAGCCATTACTGTCTCAAAATAAGAAATGATGATAAAGATTATACAGAGGGACAGTTACTAACGTACATAAGATCGCAAAGTAAGGTAAATTTGGAGCTCGTGAGGAACAGAAGTCTACAAGTCGGGCATTAGTATCGACACATAAGAAGTGGACTTCGAAGAAATAAGATTGCATTTTAAAAATTGAGCTGGTCCCAAAAAAATATTGACACTGTATTTGTATAATATACGATATACCTCTTTTCCTGCAATAGAGAGAACAGTAACACGCTATCTGATATTTACGTATGCGCCATTGCGATCTCTTGCAGATGTCGTATGGGTTCACCCACAGGTTACAGCCTAATACCATACTGTGCATGCGTCCATGTCCCTATGCTGTTGCTGCCAATTGTTTTTTGTTTCTACTCCACAGCAGAATAAAAGCCACCGCCCTCTTTTAGTGGGAAATCAGTAGGTCACATGCATAATAAATAATAATGTCGTCATGTTGCTAAGTAGCGGAATCAATAGTAGAGCTGAGCAATTTCTGCAAGCTGCGAAAAAACGAGCCACCCAACAATAGGGACAACAAAAGGGCCTCATGCATCGAGAATCCACGGTTACATCTTAACAATAACGAAGATAAACGTTATCTTTACTA
The DNA here is from genome assembly GCA_030574455.1 of Priceomyces fermenticarens. Classification (NCBI taxonomy): domain Eukaryota; kingdom Fungi; phylum Ascomycota; class Pichiomycetes; order Serinales; family Debaryomycetaceae; genus Priceomyces; species Priceomyces fermenticarens. Next base: position 123,695 of record JAJMEZ010000002.1, on the reverse strand, counting down.
CTTTAGAAGTGTCGGTATACGAATAATGTATTTCACAAGTTAGCCTTTGCATGAAGGTTAACGTATATCTATGTACAGCCTTTGACTACTCGTCTAGGATTTTATACTCTCAAAACGAAAGATGCAACTTTGCAACAATGCAGTTGAAAACAAATTCATCTGAACAATAACTGAAAGCTCGAGGGTAAGGTGTAATGACATTGGTCATTACACTTATGCTGGTTGCTTTGTTTTACATGCATCATGAGATCGAGCCTATGGGTACGTAATAAGTCATGTGGCGTTTTATAATGGTTATGTCAAAAGACCAAGAGTTTTATAGCAAAGGTATTTTCGTTCAAAACGTTATACATAGACAATAAAATGTCACGATTTTTTTTTCCATGGATTGCAATGTCCTATAGGGTACAGCCAAGCACCTCGGCTTCGGCTTCAAAATAAATTATCTTAATTCTGAGGGCATATTCAATTAATGGAAAAAGATTTTCTTCATTCGTTCATCTGTCACACCAATGTTGACTTCTGCCTAATTGCCATATTGGCCAGATAAAACGCCATGGTGTCGTTCCTATAGACTGTACAAAGTTAGTTGAGGTCAGGCAGAAAAACGTTTTTTCGAAAAACAAAAATAAACCGATAATAGAGCACGTTGTGCTTTTATTTCATTTTAAAGATTTGAGAACCTATAGATAATCACTATCCCCATGTCTGATGCTGTATTCAGCATGGATGATGATCCTCCACCTGACACCTCGAAGAATTCAAACTATCAGGGACTCAACTATAGGCTCCTCGATGAGGTGGATTATGGGCTTGAACATGTTTCTTTAAAAGACGAAACTCTAGACCACTTATCCGAGGACCATGATAGCCTATCACAACTAGGCAAGCCTATAGAGAATAAGCGTCGAAGGCATTCAGTTATTTCGAGTTCATACGAAATCAGTATTAGCGAGGCCTATCTCTCTTCATCGACAAGCCGAAGACATTACAAACCAAAAATAACTGACTTTGAAGCTCTCAAAGTGTTGGGAAAGGGAGCTTATGGTAAAGTATTATTGGTGAGGGAGATATCAAGTGGTAAGCTTTTTGCTCAGAAACAGTTCAAGAAAGCATCGTTGGTCATAAATGAAAACGAGGATGATACCAACCTGGTAAATTATGAGCGGGCATTAAATGAAAGAAACCTTTTGGAGCTTGTACATCACCCCAATATAGTCAAGCTTTATTATGCTTTTCAAGACAATGACAAGGTTTACCTAATTCTAGAGTACTTAGATGGAGGAGAGTTATTTCATCATTTGGCCCAAGAGCGATTTTTATCTGAGAAAGATGTTAGCTATTATGTGGCTCAGATGATCCTCGCACTAAGGTATTTGCATTTGAAACTAAAAGTGATATATAGGGATCTAAAGCCTGAGAACTGTATGCTTAATTCCAAAGGTAATTTAGTTTTGACTGACTTCGGGCTTTCTAAAGTATCCACTGAATCTGGAAAGACACATTCTATGACAGGTACTGTGCAGTATATGGCACCTGAAATAATAAGGGGGGAACTATATGACTATCAAGTGGACTGGTGGTCCTTGGGGTGTGTAGCTTTTGATCTACTTACTGGTAATCCCCCTTTCACAGGAAATAATAATGCAAAAATTATGCAAAAAATTTTGTCGATGAAGAAAACTTTAAAGTATCCATATTACCTAAGTGAAGATGCAAAAGACTTTTTGCGTAAGCTTTTACAGAGCGACCCTTCGAAGAGATTGAATATTGACCAAGATTTCGATAAAGTGAAGAGGCATAGATTTTTCCGACACATAGATTGGATGTGTATCGAACATTCCGATGAAAATTCTGATCAGATACCGCCCATTCTTCCTATTATTACGCAACCTGTTTTAGCTGAAAATTTTGATAAAGAATTCACTTCAATGCCGTTCACCCCACCCTCAAGTATACAGTGTGAGGATATATTGCATATTCAAAACTTCTCTTTCACAAATGAGAAAGTGTTGTACCCTCTGGGATTTTGACAATCCTGATTATTTATTTGCTATTTATTTTACTACACATAAAATCTTGGATAATCAATCTCTAATCTGAATTTAATGATTTTATAACGATCTACATTCTTGGGTAGTGATCTTCTTGTGTATTGAAAATGTATCACGTTTTTGTTTGCTCTAGGATATATCGGGTTGGATTCTCAGAAGGTGAAGGCAATACATTTAGGGTTTCGTTAAGCAAAATGTATCATGTAACTTGACTTCTATAAACATGAAGATACCTGAAATTCAAATAAAGTAAGTCTTTAAGGTAGGGTTTCCGAAGTCTTTGTAAGTAGTGATTTCATTATTTCTAGGAAAAAGCATTTTCGCAGCCAAAATAATTATTGCCCTGCACCCGAAACAACTGGAAGCGGTATGGCGGCAATGATATCTTGCATTGTGAAATGTAGAAGATAGTAATTATTCTAAATGCTTTCTTCGGCTAGCAACGAACATCCTACAACACTCAAAAGCAGGAAAGCGAGCGGTAAAATATTCAGAGAGTATCTTACGAGAGTATAAGGATTCGGTTATTTTCGGGTTGAAAGGGTGATGGTAGCTACAAAAATGAATGACTAATGTGCTTGGTTGAACTTCTTTTCTAAAGGTATTGAGGACCAGTATGCACTAAAGGAGGGAATAATTGACATCTGACTCTTACCATGAACACACGTGATTTGTTTTCCAATAAAGAAGATTTATATCGCCTCATCATATGTAAGTTTTAACAACCCGTTTGTTTTAACTATAACGCCTTTCTATATCCCACTCACAATTGTCGGCAATTATGTATGTATTAATATTTTACATACTTTATGAATTAAAATGAAGTAAAGACACGAATAATATAGATGAAGCTGACGCATTAAAAAAGAACTTCAACATTAGCCTGATGTGAGGTCGTTTCACATGATTCTTTATACACCATATTTCGATAAAATTTATCAAAGGCGGGAGCACAAATAGCATACAAAACATTACGCTGCCTGTGAAAAAATATGCAATGAATGATATGAAGCAGAGCCATAAAAAGATGATTGAGTTAATGGTTGCAGCTAGAACAAAATACCATGGTGATTCAATAGCTAAAACGCCAAACTCTTCAAAAAGTGGGTCAATACTAAATTCGGGATTTCGTCTTTCATCTAAATAGGAACAAATGAAACGTTTAAACTCAGAGCATCTATCGATACCCCATGTACGCGGATTTATCTGAGTCTGTGCTTCCAAATCAAATGTCAGTGAAGGTGAATCTTCCTTCACCGAGTTGAAAGTGTATGTCGAGAACTTTTTCTGAAGTAGCCTAGTCGTCTCCTGTGCCTCATTCTTATTATGTTCCACCGAATGGCGCCGAGAGCTTAGAAAGTAAGGAGTACCTTTCTTCGATGACCATGATTTAGATCTGAATGCACGTTGTATACCTCTATCTGAGTCACCATCTCCATAATCAAAACCAGCTCCTCCGCCAAACTCCAACCGTGCGCCATCTGGAAGCTTCAACTTGAAATTACCTCCACCTCCTCCACCTAGATGGTTTTCATTGTGAGCTTCAAGTTGATAGCTTTCACTTGATTCTGCAACATTGTCTTTCAGAGGAGAGGTGATTTCTGACTCCAGGTTATGATCATCGTTGATAGGCAGTAATTCCGCATCTATAAAAGATTTTTTCTTAGGACTAACTGATTCAAAAGATTTGAAAGAATAGCTCGTCACTTGATAAGGGAATGTTGGTAATGACTTAGCTTTAGTGAGTGACCCATTAAAGTTTGTTAGTCTCTCATTAGCTGATGTTTTAGCAACTAGAGTTTTATTAGAATCAGTAGAGTCACCAGAGTCCAATGAATTTTTCTTTTCAATTCTTGATGCACTGGATCCAGTATCTGAAACTGAAATGTAATCACTTTTGCAAGACTCATAGACCTCATCCAAAGCTTCATGTTTACTAAATTTTGAGTATAAAGTCAAAAAATCATCGTATCTCTCACTATAGCCAACTGGAGAATTACAAATCAATGATATAAATCCATCAGCGACCATATATGCAAAAACGTACATCACAAAAACCTGCCAAATTAATTGTCCATTTTTTGATAGGTACAACAAACACAAGAACCTGAAAAACTGGGCCACACAGGGTATGATAAGTAACTTGATATGCGACTCACTTTTTCCTAGATAATCTGCAGTTAATATGACTAATCTTATCAAAATTCCCAAAATTATAGCTTCAAAGTAATCAGATGACATTGGCAGGAAAGTGCCGCTCATTGGGGCATATGTCAATAGCCAACATAAAAGCGCTTGTGCAAAGAATGTGCCCGGCAATACAGCCAAAACAAATCCAAGGGTTCTCATACTGAACCCTTAATATTAAGTCAGCTCCTCAAATCTTGATAAATTACTCTCTAATTTTAACAAATGCTGTGTTATATAATAATGTTAATGTGGTGGTGAGACCATTAATAAAACTACTGCCGCTACCAATATCACGTGAGCCTTGTTTTTGTTTCAGCTTTTTGTGATAGTCCAGAATCTCCAACAAATGGGAACTATAGTCTTTGTGGATCTGCTCTGCCTTGTTCAAACTTGAACCAGGATCCTGGGTTTACTGACTTCTATAAAAGTATATATATGTGAAACATAGTGAGGATGCTTCCTCCTTGATGAAACTCTTTTTTATGACCGATAAATGTAGTAACTTCCGATATAGTAAGATAATGGGCCCAAATAGCATAATTGGCATCGGCAATCTTTCTTCTGGGATCTTTCAGTCTTCACAGATGATTATCTTGGTAGGGACTCTTTACTAAGTTGAAATCGTTTCATTACATAATATATTACAAATGTTAGAGTATACAAGTGGGAAATGGGTCAGCAGGGTTTGTTATTAGGTAGTAAGAACAAAATGACCGAAAGAGCTGTTATTCCACTTGAACTGAATCCTGATGTTTTCAATGAGCTTTCTCTGAAACTAGGATTAACGCCTGTTTTACGATTCTGCGATGTGTATTCACTTACAGATCCTGATCTTATTGGCTTTTTGCCACAACCAATATATGGCGTGATACTACTTTTCCCACTTACGGAGGCCTATGAAGAATATAGGAAACAAGAAGACAAAGGTGCTTCAACCTACAATAATGAATTGTTCAATTCAATCAAATGGACGCCTCAGACAATTCAAAATGCCTGTGGTCTTTATGCATTATTACATATCTTGTTGAATTTGCCCCAAGATGTTATAATAAAGAATCTGATCTTGTCTAATTTTGCTAGCCAATTACATAAAAACATGTCTTTGGAGGAAATTTCTAAATTAGTTGATGGCCTCGAAGGTAATATCAGATTAGACGAAAATTTTGGCACAAAAGGTCAGACAGAAGCACCTCAAGCGGGAGACGATATAGGATTTCATTTCATTACGTTTATTAAGGGTTCGAACAACCATTTGTATGAACTTGATGGTAGAAGAGCGGGCCCTGTTGATCTAGGGGTTTCTCATGAAGATAGTATAATCAATGATCAGAATTTGGTCAAAAAAATTCAATTTTATATGGATAATGTTGATGAGCAAAACAAGTTGAAGTTTGCTCTCATGGCAATAGCACCTGCTTTAGACTAGATTATTTTCTATTTTTGTCCTTTAATGTCAACCTTTTTGAAGGTGGAATTGTTCATGATCTCTCCAAGGACTTGTCTTAAAGAAATGCAATCTAACTCACCTTTTTTCGTGATAAAAGCATCAAGCTTATATTCTTTTAGAAGGTTTTTTAAATGTTCTTCAGATTCAAGTTTGAAGATGGCAACCAAAAAGTCAAGTTGAATCACTCTATAGCTTTTTGAAATTTTGAATAGAGACTTGATTACCTCTTTTTCAAATATTGATCTCATGATCAATCGATAGCCCAATTGTATAAGAGAAGATTTTTTTAATTCGTTGATTATTTTGAAAAAGCTGAAATAGTCTCCTGTAACTTTAGATTCATTGAGTTGGAATAGAGTTAGCAAAAGTGAAAGGTATTGCCTGTTATCATAAGATTTTTCGAAGAAGGCAAAAGCTTTTGCGCCCAATTTAATCTTATAAATTTCACTATAATTCCCCATTATCATCATATATATTATTCTGTACGCCAAAAACTCTAGCTCATTTTTATGAATAGTTATGCGGCCCGATTTCTTTCTGTTCAGGTGATATAGAATTTTTAATTGTGATTGACATTGATTAAATTCACCTAGGTCATCATTCTGTAGTGATATTTTTGCATTAGTCTCATATATGTAGATCGTGAATTCATTCTTGATGTGCTGGACAGTCAAGTCTTGTCTTATTGATTTCAATTGGTCCAAAATATAAGAGTATCGCCCATTTTCATTGTACTTTTTCAAAACATATTTGACGCTCTTTTCCAAGACTTTCTGAGGCCTCACATAGTTTGGATTTGGCTCAGAAGTTAACCTAAGGTACTTTTTTTCAAGTTCTTTGGATTTTCCGATTATAGGTTTCCCTGATGTGGCCCCATCAGGCAAGTACATTGGTTCAATTTTTGACAGGTTTGAATTGCTAAATCTTTCAATCCTTTGTCTCTTACGAGAGTTAGACTCATGGTCAACAGATGTGGATATTATGGGCTGCTTTCTTCTTCTTTCTGGCTCTGGTTTCAATTTTTGCTCTTCTAGGTCACTCTGAAGCTGAAGTGATGGAACACTATCTAGCACGGGAATTTTTTGTTGTAACCAGTCATTGGTATATAACTTGTTCTCATTGAATGCTTCCTCTATTAAGGTTTGTAATTGTGAGTTGAAAAGCAGCTTCTGCCCGTCGTTAAGGGCCGCATTGGCCCTTAGGAAACTCCTATCAACGAACTCTTGTAAAGAATTTGGCCAATTTATGGGTTTAGGTGGTATCAGTTGGTCCAGTTTCATGTCATGTCTTTTTTTCAGTCCTCCTAGCTTAAGAGAAGTATTGACCTCATTATACGGCATTTTCTGTTAGATAGGCTGTGGAAAGTTATAAGGCTTGATCATAAAGTGCCAAAAAATGGAATTGTTCTAGGTGCGAAACTAGGCAGTTAGTTTTAGGTCTGATACCGACTTAAGGAGAGGTGAAATAATACAGAAGAAGACAAAGGAAAGAGATGAAACCTTCAACTTTCGACGGTAGTTCGAGTTCAAAGTCTTTGAATATTCCCTCATTTCCCAAGGCTAAATCATCTAGCCCATTTACAGGATATTTACCTGGAAATCGTAATTCCTTATGGAAACTAGACGACCTTATACACTCATACGAGGAATTTGGCAAACTACCCCCAATTCTTTCTCCCACGATTCCAAATAACTATGACCTGGAAGATAGTAGGAGAATCAAAAGAGATATAAACCAAGACAACAAGGATTACATCCATAGTTCAGTAGATGGTACAGAACCCAGACATCAAAGACGAGATCAAAACCCAGGACTAAAGCAACCAACACCCAAAAGATCAAATCCTACAAGCTTAGAACAAAGGTCAAAGGCAGATTCAGATCCTATCGTTCTGAAAGATCATGATGAATTAGATCACACATTCCATGTAAAGATAAATTTAAAAGGTAAAAATTCCACGGGGGAAAAGGATGATTCAGGTACACAATTGAAAGGGCTAGGCATTAAAGAGACAAAGGGTTCTAAAAGATCGCTTGATTCGCATAAGTACACCACAAGTATTAAGCAAATAGACCATCCCACTCCAAGCGAGAAAGCAAACTCAACTACAATTTCTGAGGATCAAAAATTTACTTCGAAGAGACAGATACTTTTGAGATTGGCTAACAATGCCAAGTCCAGATCCAATAAAATGGAGAAAAACCTTACATCATTAACAGTCGGACTAGAATCTATTCTCTTATATATCATGTCTTACGATTATGACGAGAGACTTAAGGCGGAATCTTTAGTGCCGCCTTCAAATAAAATATGGAGAAGTTTAGACAAAGATATTATGAATTTGATTGAGGGAATCAATGATTTGTTGATCACTGAGGAAGAAAGATACAATCTAGTTTTTTTGAAAATTATGAGGTGTCTCCTTTTCCAGACCAGAGCAATATTATTGAAGGCTATAAACTCTATTTTGCTTCGTGTAGTAAAAGCTAACTTAGACAGTAGCTCTGCAGAAGCATTCAAAGAGTACTTGCCATTACTGCAACAAGTTATCGAGAATGAATCTTTAATGGTGGAGTCATTTAAAAAATCAAAACCGCATCTTTTAGAGTCGATTCTCAGTTCTAAGTTTCCGAAAGCGTGGAATAAGAGAACTGTAAATATTCCTCCGGAGTCTGATAAATATTATTTTCCTTTAGGAATATATTCGACTCTCACTGAAGTCATATCATTGTTGTGTTCCTTGACTAATGAATTCATAGAAAATTACAATAATGAAAACCCCAATCATAAAATGGTTTACATCTTACAAAATACGTCTACTTGATGCATAGAATGAGTTTTAAGAGACTAAGTAGCTAAATAACGAATGACTTTCTGTGGCCAATATCTACTTACTCTGCAAATACTTGTCTTTGTAGATCCAACTGTTTCCTATTGATTTCGCTCCCAATAGTTCACTGAGCCTGAGCCATGCTGCAGCCTTGTATAAATCTTTTTTATGTACCTTTGTTTTAATTGAGTACATTTCTCCTAACTCATTCATGGAATTGACATTGCCCATAGAGCCTGCTTTCGACAAAAGTTTGATGCAATGGAGCTCGTTTTTGTAGTTCAATCCCCAACCATGTTTTAATGCATTAGCTAGTTCATGATATGCAGTGGGAACAAAATTCACCAAATTTTTAGTTGCATTGATGATCTTTGTAAGCTGAGATTTCTCTATTTTAGAATAATATTCGAATAAACCAACAGGATCAGCTTCATAATCAGGACCCAATTCTCTAAGTATTAGTTCTAACATATCTTCTGGCAGTATTTTGTTCAACTTGCGTATGAATTCAATAGAATTGAAATAATTGGTAGTTAAAATGCTCTTACAAAGCCAAGCTAAGGAATTTCTATCACTTTGTTTGACACCTTGCCCAAATCGTAGAGCCATAGAATACATGTACATAGCTTTCAGGTTATTATAAGGTGGACTGGCAGCAATATGAATCTGGTAAGAAGCCTCCCTGTGTTTGCCCACGCTTCTTAGTTGTGTGGCCATTTTTAACCTTGTCTCTGGCGCACCTGAAGAGCCATTGGTGCCACTACTAGTAGATGTAATATCGGAAAATACGCGTCTCGTGTCGCTTGAATTGAGAGAACTCGAACCACTGACCGGCAAAGATGGAGTTCTCAGAAGCGATGTTAGAGAGGAAGGCAGGCCCTTCTTATCATGTGTGTCATTTAGATAAGATATACCAAGGTCAGGGGAAGATGAAAATCCTGAATTAGGTTCCTTGAGATCAGGGGTCGTTGGTAAACTATTGGAATTGAGCCGTGAAACAGAAGCAGCTCTCAGAATATTGCCCTGAAGCGAATCCAACGATCTGTTATCATTTTTCACCATAACATTATTAGAAGCCAGTTTCTGATTCAATCTTCCATAAACTTGACTCGAATCATTATTAAGTTGACCATTTCTTCTCTGTATGGAAGTTCCCGAAGACGGGTTTCTGCTAATAGAAGCAGAACTTGGAATTTGCATAGAAGATCTGCTCGGCCAGCTACTGCCTGGATTCTGATTTTCTAAATCATCTGGTTCATCTAAACCCAATCTATCCAATAAACGCTCGGTGGTCTTAACTGATGCCAAACTATCTCTCTTTGAAAGATCGTCTGCTGAATATTCATCTCCATCAAGTCCCAACCTATCCAATAACCTATCATTGGTTCCGACTGAGTCAAACGAATAAATGCTTTCTTGGTCACCACCCTTGGCAGCAAGATTGGCGATATACTGGAGACCTACTACATTTCGATTGAGGTCATAATTGAGCGCATTCCCATAGTTATTCACACTAACATTGCTGCTACTACTGCTATTACCTGCACTCGATTTTGCCCCATTAGACCTTGACCTGTTCATTTTCAGCTGTAGATGGGTAAGGTCGGACTTGCTGGAATCGGATTTCCTTGTAGAAGCCATTCAATTTAAAAATGTTATCACTCTATACGAGGTTCATATAAAGATGATCAGTCAACCCCTTTCAACTCTTTTTCCTCTTGTTAATTGATGGCGATAGTTTAAAAAAACGTAAGACAATGTGCTTATTAACACTTTTTTGTACGTGTATTATATATTATTCTTCAGAACAGCTTTATTTCGAATGGTCTGCTTCTCTCCTCTTTTAACCTGCTACTAAAGATAGACGCATTATTTTTCTGTTGCCAATCACGTGTGCAAGATTTTCTGGCTGCGTTATTTAGCAGAGAACATTCAGTTAAAAGAACGTGATTAGAAGGCAATTACAAGGCATTGGCCAATAATTTACGGCAAAAACTTTAAAATGTATCGTTCCGGAATGGAGAGAGCTTATCGTCTAAGTGGACGATAGGTGTTGGTAGCGAAAATTTTGCTGGCATATAAAGAGAGGTTAAGCAGTCAGGAGGATGAGCGCGAAAGTGGTTGCACGGCAAAAAACGTGTTTGTCAAACAGCTTTACAGGCTATGTGTTCTTACGGATAAGTCTCATGTCGAAGAGTCTGAAAGTGTTATTCGGGGGAGGGTTAGGGATGGAGACTTTCCCATTGAAAGATCCATCTCTTCGGAAATAGCTTTGTTGCTGTCGGGTTCCGCAAAAACTTAAACCAGCTTGTAGCTTTCCCCTGAAAATGTTTCTTAACCCCTGGAACCCATAATTTGAAGGATTCGATTGAATTCTCTTAATATCAACTCGAGGCTCAAGTATGTTATGGAAACTGACTGATTTTTTCATCATTTGTAAATTATCCAGCGCGTCGGGTTTGTGTAATATAATTTATCCTAGTGGGATCAAGTCTCAAACACTAGTACACGTCAACAATAAATACAGCAAAAGTAAAATTTCGTTTCAATATGTCTCTTTCTTTGCCTAGTATATCGGTAAGTATGAGGCTTGTCTGATACCACAAGTGGTAATCAGGGATGAACTTTTCAAAGGGGTTTTTAAGTTTATCTTTCAATACATTATCCTAGAATCAAGTATTAACTTTTTTTAGTTCTCTCAGTTATCTGAGCATTTGAACCTAGATAGACTTCGTGGTGATGTCAGCTCATTCCAAAGATCGCTTTCAAAGCTTAGGCCGCCACAAGAATTTTTCGACTTCAGGAGAGTATCCAAGCCAAATAACTTCGCTGAAGTACAAAGCAGAGTTTCATACAACTTGCATTACTTTTCGGCTAACTACATTGCTATTGTGTTATGTTTAAGTGTCTATGCTTTGATGACTAATATGGCTTTGTTATTCGTAATTTTTTTGGTAGTTGGTGGTATTTTTGGTATTAATAGATTAAATGGAGAGGATTTAGTTCTTCCTGTTGGTAGGTTCAACACATCGCAGTTATACACTGGTTTATTGATTGTTGCTGTACCGTTGGGATTTTTGGCTAATCCTATCTCAACTCTGATGTGGCTAATTGGTTCAAGTGCAGTGACGGTTTTGTCACATGCGTCTCTTATGGAGAAACCCATAGAGACTGTGTTTGAGGAGGAGGTTTAATTAATCCATAAACATTCCACTTTTGTAATATAACTAGGCACTTTTATTAAATTCGTACAAATTTATGAAGTAATCATTTATATTTAACTTGTTCACACTACGCTACATCTTTGTATACGGTGAAGATTGATTATAAGACATAAATTAAACATGCTATATTAGACTTACATTCTACACAGAGTGAAGCACTTGCTATTCCCTCTGCCAATTCGCCATAAGCAACTTAGATGTTCAACTTCGTTCTTCTCCAGTGTCTTCTCTTAGCATTGTAGTTGATGGTATTACCAGATCTTAATCTGATCCATTGAGGCAAAGGTCTGTTTTGCTTCTTAGCCTTAGCCAACTTTTGCTTAACTTTGAAAGTTTTTTGAGACTAAATAGTTAGTATTGTTGGAGCATAAATAAACTTATGGAGCGACTTTTGTATTTCCTGATTTAAGGTAAATCAAGCTTAACTAAAGGTCAAGAAAATTTGAAGCTTTACGGAAAACTCATTGAGTTCTTCACTATCAGACTTATTCCACAACTGTCAGACCCACTTAACCAAAAAATGCACTTGACCGTTCTCCTTCCATAACTACTCTGAGTGTTTTCTAATACATACTGGCATCGTTAAATGTTCACTATTCAATAATCAAGTCAAAAAATATGTTTAACTCGAAAGTTTTTTTTTTCAATTAGAGTAGTTGCCAACCAAAACGAGAAAAAAAAAAAGTTACAAAGCAGAGTTACCCGGTACTCATTTTTTTGAAGACATGGCACCTGATGAGTACGAAGCCAATACCTAGTTTTGCAGCCTTATTTGCCTACGCACGCCCGATTTCAGTGACTGTCTCGCGAGTGAAAAATTTCAATCTTAAAGGTCTAAGATTAAGACGTAGTTAAAAGAGTCCTTCTTGAATAATAGATAATTTTAAATAATGACTAGAACCTCAGTCCTTGCAGATGCTTTAAATGCCATTAACAACGCTGAAAGAACCGGTAAGCGTCAAGTCTTGATCAGACCATCTTCTAAGGTCATAATCAAGTTCTTGCAAGTTATGCAAAAACATGGTTACATTGGTGAATTTGAGTATATTGATGACCACAGATCCGGTAAGATTGTTGTTCAATTAAACGGTAGATTGAACAAGTGTGGTGTCATTTCTCCAAGATTTAACGTTAAGATTGGTGATATTGAAAGATGGACTGATAACTTGTTGCCAGCTAGACAATTCGGTTACGTTATTTTGACCACCTCTGCTGGTATTATGGACCACGAAGAAGCTAGAAGAAAGCATGTCTCTGGTAAGATCTTAGGTTTCGTTTACTAAGCGATATACTTATTAGAGAAAACATAAAAGTTACAATTTTGTTAATATTGCAATAAAAGTACTGTACTAATAGTTCTATATACCCTTTTGACAATCTGTAGAAGTCTGATGTATTTAACGTTTCAAGTAGCACTGTTCCGTGGATACTATTGTACGCTAAAGTAATAAAACAGGGCAGATACCCTTAATTTTTAGTTGCTCACATGATCTAGTCGTGTGTGTACTGTCGCATTTTTTCAGCGAAAAATTTCTCCCCGATACCCTCACCTTGCACTGGACTCTCTACTGATAAAAATTATTCTAAGTCGAAGCCTTAACAAACATCGTTGTAATATAATAGAAAACATGTCTGGTATGTTTACGTTTTCAGGACCGGTTTATTGGAACAATATGAACAAAAGCAGTTAGAAGAGATAAGAATCAGAATATCTGAAGAGATTGTCATACTTTGAAATGGTGAATCATTACTATGAAAATTTTTCAGTGGGGAAAGGACTAGTCAATGGCGAAAGCAATAAGAAACTTATCTTTCGACTGGATAGACCTTTTTCTAATAGTGAGGAGAGGTTCACAGCATTTGCTGGTGCTCAGAAAATATAAAAAAGTTTCAAAACTTCACAGACTTTGCCCTCTGAAAGTGAAGATGATGTGACAGCTACTTCGAAATGCGTGGAAATCTCTGTCTTTCTCAAATGACTTTTCAATGATAAAACGGATTATCTGCTAATTAAACTGGTTTATATGAAAAATCTTGAAATACTAACATTCTTTAGGTATTAACTCCCAAGTATTCGGTGTTGCCCGTATCTTTGCTTCATTCAACGATACTTTCGTACACGTTACCGATTTATCCGGTAGAGAAACTATTGCCAGAGTCACTGGTGGTATGAAAGTCAAAGCAGACAGAGATGAATCATCTCCTTACGCTGCTATGTTGGCTGCTCAAGATGTTGCACAAAAGTGTAAAGAAGTTGGTATCACTGCTGTTCACGTCAAGATGAGAGCTACCGGTGGTACAAAGACCAAGACTCCAGGTCCAGGTGGTCAAGCTGCTTTGAGAGCTTTGGCTAGATCCGGTTTGAGAATTGGTAGAATTGAAGATGTCACCCCAGTTCCATCCGACTCTACTAGAAGAAAGGGTGGTAGAAGAGGTAGAAGATTGTAAGCGTGCTGCTTGTTTATGGCAGTTACAATTTGCTTATAATCTATCATGATTCGTTTTTATTAAAGAGCCTGGGTTGTATATTCTCCCCTTTGCTTAGGGAAGGTTTCTCTTTAATTGACTTAATGCATTCATTTGCAAGGTGAATTTCTCCTACATACATAAAAAATAAACCTATTGAAATAGTATGACTGAATACCTGTAGTATTAGGAAATGTTACGTATAAATTGCGATGAGAATATCAACGATTTTTGAGAACTCAATTTCGACTACTTCATCATAGATGTTCCGTGGATGTGTTCTGTACTTTCCCAGTAGGAGGCATACGCCAATTTTAGTTGTCTGGAAAAGATGCAGATCTGCAAATAGGGACTCACCCCTGATAGTACATTCAATTATTGATGCGTCTCGAAAAGAAGATGAATGTGGTTCGTTCTTGAAAAACAAAGAACATTTTAATGAACTTGGACCGATAAAATTCAAAGACTTTGTGGAAAAGATTCCCCTCTTGCCTAATGAAGATCAATATAAGGATAAAGATTTACAAGTGCTTGGAAGATTATACGTGTCTCATTTTGTGACCAAATATATATTGAACTCTAGACCTCAGAGTCTAAACGAGGATGTTCTCAGGGTCTCCAAGAAATTAATAGAGCTTTTAGAATCAGATACACTTGAGGAGGGCCAGCCATCCCAACTTTCACGATTGGGGCTATTGTCCGTTACTGACGGCCACAGAGGTGAAGACTTACTTGCAAAATGCATAGATAATTTTCAATCTAACGTTAATGGCTTTTTAGACTACTTCAACCATATCACGGGTAAATCCGTGGACTATGGTGTCATTAATTCGTTTTATCCACCCTCAGTTTCGTTGCCTTCCTTGCTGAAGCCGTATGACAATATTAATAGCGGGTACGTATGTTTTGCAGAATTGGATGAAAAGCACCAACACCAAACCACCCCAAGTGCTCATGTGGAGAGTAAATTAGCACAATTGGAGGACTTGGGAAGACTCTCATTTGACTTCCACCTTTTAAGAAGCATGATGAAGTCGTACAGGAGGATCGGTGCCAAAGCTCCAGATTTGGTTGCTTCGATAAACTCAAACATTGAAAACTTCGCAAGGTTTACTTGGATCGGTATAGGCCCTGAAAGGGTTGTACAGAATCGCAATAGTGATCAATGTCAAATCTTATTTTACAGATATTTGGCACTTTGCGATTTGAATGGCACATCATTAGTTGACTATTTTGATAGCTTATTACGATACTTTGATGAAGCACATGAAGTTCCTCTTGAATTTAAGTTGCGTGAGCCGTCGCTTTCTTCAAATGAAAGACCTCGCTTTTTTCAACTAGATGTCCCCAAAGACTTAAAGGAAAGGATGAATTCGTGTGGTGAGCTTTGCCGGACTATTGAAATGAATGGTAAAAGCTATTTAGCCGCAGTTCTCCATAAAAGTTTTCTTGACAGCAATATTCAAATACTACAGAAAAGATCTAAGGTAGATTACCTTGCTGGAAAGGTGATGAAGAGAATTGATAATGAGCTTTCACAAAATAGAATTTCCGTAGACGGCTTAAAGCCCCATCTCTCAGGTTACATGTATTTGGGATTATTAGCATGTTCAGATGACTATAAATGTCTGGCCTTAATCCATCTGCACTTTCAGTTTATTGAATTAGACCCTGAGTTTCATCATTATCGAAAACTCCTAGAATTTTCGATATACAAAAGGAAAGTCCCTTTCATTGGTTTTCGGTCTCAAAAATGCACTAGAGGGATGCTACCTTTTCCTATCATAAAAGATAAATCGTTTCTTTCTCGGTTCTTAATGATAAATGGGGCAGTCATTTCACCCAAGGATAAAAGCCGAGACAAGAACAAAAAAAATCAATGGTTATATGACCATCAGGTCTCTGACTCTCTTCTATCATTACAGGATTATGGGAGGCATGTTTACACTCATTCTCTTATCACAACCTTGATTAAAAGTCTATCAACAGAGGTTGTGAGTCTTTTACCTCGTTTGGTGAGATTGACCACTTCGAATCAGTTTTTCAACTTTGTTTTGTCAAGAAGCCAAGATTTTGACCTTCTAATCAATAGGAAATATGAGAAGAGACTACTTAAAAAAAGATTCAGTAAAAGCTTGATAAGTGGTCAATTTTTCCAACATATCGCTCGGCTAAAAATGGATGGTACTTTAGAGTCATGGATAGAAGGAATGGTCCTGACTTTCGCAGAGTTAATGAGTAATATGAATTATTTTGATGCCGTTAAGGCTATAGATGAATTCAGTAAGGAGTTTGGAGATCAAGAATTTCCTCTTTCAAATAGATTCGTTGCCAATAGAATTAAAGAAGTGGCAAATATTAGCATTTATAACTTTCTACAGGGGGATAAAAAAAGCCCTCAATTTGCATCAGAGACTGGAAAGAGCTACGCGAACTACTTGATAAACTTATTCAATATAAACTTCGGACTTGATAGCTTTATTCTTGCCAAAAAAGAAATGCTGAGTCTTTTAGATTGGGCACTCAGTAATAATGGTGTTGACTACGCTCAACTAGGAACCTGGCTCATTCAAAACAAGATAACTGGTATGTCCGAAATAATGATAGATTTACTCGAAACTATATTTGATAGAAAGCTACCGAGTTTTGATGAAACTAAGGTTCCGTCAATCAACTTTAAATTGAGACAAAAAAACAACGATGGAATCGGATTACCAAGACCTGAGAATACGAATTCTTTGTATAAATTTCTTCAGGTTAACTACCTCGTCTCAAGATCATTCCTCTTGAAAAGTCATTCGAAGGTAGCAAACATGAATGCCTCTGTAGATATTTGCACTAAATTCAATTCTATTGGAGACGATTATTACAAGTATCTATTGTTCTCGAGGCTTGGCTCTTTACATATGCCGATAGATACGTCAGAACATCTTAGTCGTCTTCTTTTTGATAAAAAATTCAAGCTGTGGGTATTTTATAACAGTCATTTGGATGAGCCTTTCGATGATAGCAGTTATCGTCAATTATTTCAGCGCTATGCCCTGAATTCATACTATGAATTAAAGTTCATTCAGCAAAGTTTTAACCAATATATTGGATTTCTTTCTTATCAAAGTCCTGTGTTGTTGGAAAGTTGGTTCGATGAAATGGTTAATCAAAAGTTTAAATTCGGCTCGTCTGACAAACAGGACTTAAAGTCAATCGAAAAGATGGAGAAAGAAGTCTTTGCATTGCAAAAAATGAAACGGTGAAGTTTCTCCGTTTTACACACTTTAGTATGTAAGCTGCTTTTTCTAAGAGCTCCTTATCCCCTATCGAGAGTACGTAGAATCTTTAGTTAGTGTTGACCTAATGCGGTAATGAGATCCCGACTTGATAAGATTTTTTGCAGTCGCAGCACTATACACCCAATAAGGCAAAGATTCACAGGACCTCATATATATAAGCAATCTGTTCGGATTTTTGTTGTGAATAGCTAAGGACCAAAATACAGCATGATAGTAATTGTGTTAGCAGGATTAGTGATGTTGCTTGGGATCTCAAAATCCTTGAGCCGGGGTTCTTATTTCAAGTTTAGCTCCCCTAAAACATCCTCACCGCCATCGAAAACAAAATATTCCAATGAGGAAGCTCCTAAACCTACACCATTAATGATCGGTCCAGAAGAAGTCAAAAATTATGATGACAGACCCTGGAGACCTTTCAGGTGGCCATACCATCAGACTATGTCAATTTTCAAACTTGATATTAACCACTGGTTAGATATGGACAAATATTATTGGCATTATATAGAGGAAAAGAAAAGAATTTATTTGGAGTACGGTAAAGACAACATTGACTGGTTGCCGGAGGCTTATGAAGCCTGTGTTGAGTTAATGGAAACTGTTACTGACCATATGTTGATAAGATACCCCTTACTTTTTACCCTTACCGATAACAAGGGAACTCAGGGCAAAGTGGTCAAAAATGAGTTGACTGGGGATATTTTAGATATGTCTTATCCATTACAGGATCATCCTTTACTTTATGTTAGTAAAATGGCGAAAGAGGATTTCTACGTTGTGTTGAACGACCCGAAGGCAAATGTGCATTACTTGGGGGCTGCTGCCGTTCCTTTTCCTGGTGGCTCTTTTGGAGTGAGTGCAAAGATAGGAAGACACTTGGATGCAATTCATGAGGAAGTTCCTTACTATCATGAAAAATTGAAAAAGTCAATGGAAAAGTGGTTTGGAAGATTGACTGCAGGTGACCCTGTTGAAAGGGCCTCTTGGTATATCTCTTGGGATCATAAATTGAAACTAAACAATGTCTATAGAATACCTAAGCAAAGAAAGGGTAGTAGTTCTGAAGGTCAATATGATATCGATGAGGAATGGGAAAGTGACTTAAAACTGGCTGATCCTAGACAGTTTAATGTTAGGGTTGAAAGGCAAACTCTCAGACGTCTCCCCAAATCTCGTGCCATTATATTTACGAATCATCCAGTCTTTTATTCCATTGATGAAATGAAAGATGAGCCAATGATTCCATCGTTGATTAAAAAAATTATTTACGAAGGTCCAAGGGATATTATAAAATACAAGAATTTCGAAATATTCAGGGATCACATTTCTAAGTATTTGGATGGATTGATCAAAAGACAATTGGCCATGGGTATCATTGACGAAAATACACCTCTAAAAACCCAACCTAGTTATCCTTTTGCACATTGGGTAAAGACAGATTTTGACTTTGTCAATGGATGGTGCAATCCCTCCTACAAGAAGAAAGTTGATTATTCTGAAATTGCTAAGCAAGAAAAGAAATATGGAAATGAGTAATCCTTTCACAACATAAATAATTATATTGTAACAAAATCGATAATTCGTAAACATAATCTCACATATTGCAAACATGATGTAGTTGTTTTTAGCTATTCAATCGTTGGGAAATTACTTTCTTTTCCTTGCTGATTTATTAATTGTCTTCTCTCGATCTATTGTAAATGATGAAACATTTGCCTCAACTTCTTCAGGGTTGTATTCTACTTTATCTAATTGTCCTTTATTTTCTTGAATTTCCTGCAAAGTCTCTGCAAATTCGGGATTTATCCATTGAATGGCGTATGGGGTCACTATCATAACAATACAGAAGGCAAAAAGTATCGTGTATATCCTGTTTTTGAAAATGAACCCAAATGGACTCTCTTCAAGAATGCTAAGCAATGATCCTTGTGTTTCCTCATAGTACTGTTTAACATCAACAAAATTGATTATTAGCACATTTTCATTTAATGAAACCTCTGAAGAGACGTTATAAGACTCCCTGCCTATGCTGTCTTGATATGCCTTAATATCATCATCTGATGTTGCAATTATCCTCAATCTATTGCTTGAAAGTACAAAGTCATGTGAATTGATAAGTAGAACATATTCACCAGCATGTAAGTCATTGAACTTGAACTCATAATCCTTATTTAAAACTCCCTTTTTATGCGAAAATTTCCCCGAAAAGTACTTCCCAAAGTCGCTTTTATAACAATTTAGTGGTACCAATTCTATGCTAAACCTAGATTGATAGTTATTACCGTTCAACACTTTTGCATTCTTTGCATGATGAACTTCGTTAATCTGAGATGGTATTCCTTCAATTCTTCCAGTGAATCCAATTGCAATACACAAACCAAAAAACCTGATAAGACCAACAAGTTTCAATAGCATCGTTGGTCAATAAACTCTAAAAAAAAGCAAAGCCCTGTCTTAAGCCAAAGTTTTTGATGTTTTGCATATGTTGTGTACACAGAACAATCAATTGTATTACCCGGAGTACATTTATTGAAGTATAAAAGATCGAACTTTTTTTTTTTCCAAGTTTTGAGGCTTTTTCAAATGTACTTAATTGTGAGTGTGTATTATTGTAGGGCGACAGCTTAGAGTATATATCTCATCCACCTAAGGCTGTTGCTCTCTACAACACACTCTAGAGTAAACTAGTCACATTTGTATATAGAGGCAAACAATGTTGTCTTCTTATACAGGTGAGGGTAGTCACGGATTTTACGGGCTCGGCTGGCGAGGACTAGTCTTAATGGCGTGTCCAATTGCAGTTGAGCATTCTAGCCTTTCCAAACATATTTTAACTCAATTGAAATTGATATAATGTCAAGTGGAACTGTAATATTTTGACGAGATATGTTACAATTTTCTAAATACCTAC
Organism: Priceomyces fermenticarens; assembly: GCA_030574455.1. Taxonomy (NCBI): domain Eukaryota; kingdom Fungi; phylum Ascomycota; class Pichiomycetes; order Serinales; family Debaryomycetaceae; genus Priceomyces; species Priceomyces fermenticarens. Next base: position 103,289 of record JAJMEZ010000002.1, on the reverse strand, counting down.
AATTTACTCTCTATCTTTTGATTTAACTTCTATCTGATTTGAGACTTCTAGAGCCCCACTTATCATAACTATAGAGCCCTATTGCTATAAGTGCTACCCCATATATCTGTTGAGAGCTGATGTTACTAAGTTTATTTCCTTCCGTGTTTCCCGAGTTAACGCCAGTCGCCAAAATCATACTGATAGTAATCAAAACTATTCTTTTCATCATGGATGCAATTGAATAAGATAGTGCTGGGATCAGACTTAATAAATGCAAAGATAATAAAGTCTGGAAAAACTGTGCTAATGCATTGACCAAAATCAAGGCAATAATTGTTACGATATCTTTAGTAGTGGTGAATAATTCGTGGTCCTCACCCTCGACAAGTAGAGTCAACACCACAGGAAATTCCTTAACTAAAAACCCGCATATAGAAACTGTAAATCCAATGGAAGAGGAATACAAAATTAATGTCATCTTATCCGGTTTTGGTATATGCTCTGCATCAAAATATTGAACAATGGTTCCCCAAATACTGGATTCTGTCCTATCGTGCTCCACATACTTGGAATAGGTATTGTTTCGTAAGTTGTACTCTTTTTCTTTTTCGTCTAGCCTCAAGTCTGACGTTGAATAAGGTAATCTGATAGAGTTGGCTCTTTGTCTGATCCAATGCATTTTTTTCGCTTTATTGTCTATTTCGTGATCATTATTATTTTTCGTTTCTAATGCCGGAGTAGATGGTCTGCTGAAGTCTGTATCTAACACTAAGGAAGTCGGATTCGTCGAAGAGGAATCTGAGTCCCAAGTTATCAACTGTTTCCCATATATATTTTGGGCTGCAAACACGAAAGTACTGAGAAAACAGTAGATTAACCCCTTCAATCTCTCATATTCCATCTCTGTAACTGCTTCCAACGAGCCTTTGCTCAAAGAAGTATTTTTCAATGAATCACCTCCGATTATTAGCATTACTCCTCCCACCAATGGAGTCAAAGATAAGTACGTTAGGATCGGGAATTTAACTCCATAAAGCAATCGATAACCCGCTACTATCAATAGAGGAGATAATGCCTTAATACTTGATATGGTAGCGAGGGGGATCAAGGAAGTGGCAGTCAAGGATAAAAATTTACCCGTGAATTGAAATAATCCTAAGGGAAATACTTTCGCCAAAATCCCCTTACTGAAAATAGGCCTGCTTGAATCCAAAGGAAATGTACTATTAGGAAAATGTTCATTCAATTTAGGGACTGCCTTATTAAGTGTGACCATGGTTAGTGCTAATAAAGCCCCTATAAGAAACTGGACCAGTCCCAAGAATAATGGGTATGGGAATTTAACCAAAATGAATTTGGTTAATTGAGATGTCAAAGAAGATATCAGGTACCATATTAGACATGTTACGATGATTTTTATCGATATCGGTGGTAATATCCCCATATTTCATCTCATGAATTAAGCTTATTTCGTAGGTTATACATTAATACTCTAAATATCTTTTTTGGCCAGCAATCGGAGAAATTTGGGCCTGTACATTTGTCATCTATTCCGAAATCGACTAATCTAACAGCCTCTTCGATGCTCAAACCTACAAACGATAATTTACCATTCAACGGTTCTGCCTTAGACGATGCCACTAACCATTGATCATTCCGCATTTATTGTTGATATTGTCGTATGTAAGGTACCAGTAGTAAGGGGGGCAATTGGACCATGGAGCTCTTGCATTTGACAATGAAAACTTACCAAACAGCAAAGCCCCAATGAAATCTAAGACACACACTACACTGTCAAACATCGCCCCATAGGACAGTAATTGCCAAACTACATTTTCTAAACGCTCACTTTATTAGTTTCTTAACATTCAGCCCTTTATCGTGTGACACACAAGAGACCAAATGATCGCAAATACATTTTCAGGTACAATCTGAAAAATCTCCCCAATCGCAATCGCAATCTCGTTTTAGAAAACATTGGGCCACAATATCGAAGTTGTTAAAAAAAATCGGCATTCACTGAATAACTTCTTTTCACAATCTATATACTCTTCCAGTCAGATCACCAATGATGAGAGATAATGATCCTTTGGATAGTTTCTCTTCTGGGCGCGTCTCCGAGTGCTTCATAAAATGAAGTGCAGTAATATCTCCCTTTATAGAGTTGTTCAAAGGGATGGATTCGGTTTCTACCAAATCCCACTGTGAGTCATCTCTAAGTTCATAAAGCTTTATGTCCGTGCTAGTGGCCAAGACAAGAAACTCATTTGCCCAATATGTATGGTTTATAATCATCAGCTGCTTTTGATTCGGGACATTTGTACTACAGAAAGCAAAAGCCGAAACGCCCATATTTCCTAAGTTTTGAGTGCAAAGGAGGTGACCATTGACGGTGTAAATTTTCAACACTTCTGATGTTTGGTGCTTGTGAATCAATCCGACGTTCCCTGTATCATCTGAAATCGAAACTAGTGTCTTTCTGCCATCAAAGCCATTTGGCTCAATCTTCCGAATAAATTTGAGCCTCGACAAGTCCCACATCATCACAACTCCATCTTCATCTAATGAGATAGCTAGCTTATAACTTCTTGAAAAGATGAGATCTTTGATAGGTGCAAAGTGACCCCTAAGGATACACATGAAATTTAAGCTAATCTTTGGTTTCAAGTTACATTTCCAGACATTAATTATTCCATCCTTTGAGCCACTTAAAAACATTTTAGATCCAAATTGCAACAAGTTGGTGATATCACTCAGATGTACGTTCAAGAACATCGTGTCATTGATAATTAACGAGCCACTGCTAGCATTCGGTGGTTTCGCTTTCCTAATAACTAAATCATCACCAGAGCTAACACAGTGTGTTCGCCCTATCCATCTTTTGTTCTTACACCCGTATTCTAATCTCACAATTGGAAGCTTCATCTTAGACTCAAATATAAGTCTTGGTGTTTGATTTGGGCCCACCGACGTCATATAAGAATTGGGGATATTCAAAACGTCTTTCACAGGATGTGGCTTGTTAAAAACCTTTACAGGTGTCTGGCCAAAATTGTTGATCGTACCAATAACCGCTCTTCTCTCGACCTCGTCTTTAATGTTATCCAAATTTATGGCACCATTATATGACAAATGATGAAATACATTCAAAGACTTAACGGCTTCAGAACCATTCTGTTTCGATCCAAAAATAAGATCAATCCAAACATGCAAGTTAGCTGATACATAAGTGCTCTCAAGTGCTTCTCTGTTTTTAGCAATAAAAATTTGAGGGTCACCATTAGCCCATGGTGGTAGATCCACATCATGGGAAGCCTTTCCATTTTGGAGTGTCCCAAACTCAAAGTTATTTGAATTTACTAAGAACTCGGGAAGGTAAAAAAATTCGGGGATAAGTTCCCTTACGTCAGTTGTATTATCACTTGAAGCAGAGAGCCATGCCTTTCCAACGCTATTGAATAATCTATTAGCATGGTCGAATTTTCCACCCTGTAATAGCAAGTATGACTGGACAAATGGTTTTATACGTATCAAATAAGAGCTTACTATCATGGCCGAAGAATAATGCGTTCCGTAATGAAATGGTGGTGAATTTTCATCCTGTAAACTATCTAGAGCTTCGTATCTTTCTTGAAACTGTTTCGCTCTCTGTATAGTCTGAGCTCCCATTGGTTTAGATAAATCTCTGAAGGTTCTTGGGTTAGTCAAGTCTAATGTATCACTTCTATAGTCTGCAATTACCCAAGGGAAAACAGGGTATTGAGTTAAATCATTGAAAGTTCTGCCAGCTAAAATATTTATAACCATTAGATAATAAAAGTTGGACATTTGTCCCCTTTTCCACTTCTTTGTTGCCAAGAATAGTGCTGAGTTAGAGGACGGCGTGAATGCTGATGCTATTTTTGAAGTAAAATAAGATGTGCCATTGTTGATAGTGTGGTTGCTGGCCAATGATGAAGAAAGCTGAAGTGCCTGGATCAAATCATGATCAAGACCCCTTCCTGAAGCGATAGAAGAAAGCTTGCTATAAATGGAGTCTCTTTCTCTTGTAGAAATGCATGTGATAAGTATACTTGCTCCATCACTAAAGAACATTTCCAAAGCGATGTCTCTTAACAAAAACTGCCGCTTCAGAATGCTGCTCAATTTATCCAAGCTCCAGTTCTTATTTCTGTGAGATATGGAGTCATTTTTCAATATGTTTTTGGACTGAGAGTTAATTAATTGTAAATAAGGATCCCTCAGTTCCGCGGGAGCGTTTTGAACATCAATGACGTTACCGTCAGAACAGTGAAAATAGTTTTCAATCAAGTACAAGTACCCTGTTCCCAAGATCATCAACCCTTCAATGGGTACTAGTCCATTTATGTGGCTAATGTTCCATAAAGCTACAATCTGATCACCTAAATAAAGGCTTTTAATCACCTTGAGATTTTTGTCTTCCTGTGTCACTGTAGATTCTGAGTCCACTGTATCATTAATAGTATTCACAACTTCATATGCTTCACTTTCAGTATCCAATAATGAATCCTCATGAGCTAAGGTGAATGAATTATCGTGTTCACTTCTCTCCGTTGTGAGTTCAAAATCATCATAACTAGGTAAATCTAGTAGTTGAAGGGAATCGACTTGCTTTATTGGAATGGATATATTATAAGACAATTTCTCCGATTCTGCTAGTTGATCTTCAATTACAAAACGTTTTCTCATAGAGTCATAGTTTTCGATGTAATCCAAAACATACTGTGGTCTTATTTCAGGATCTCCCATCAACCTAAAAATTTCAAATTTCATCGAATTATAATAGGAAACACTAAACTGAATATTTTCTTGACGATCTTGCAATAGCCTATTGTATTTCAATGTTTCACCATGGATGACTTGAAGCTTGAGTTGCTCACAGTCCCTTTCGAAACTCTTAATGTAAACGTTGTTTAAATAACCCAACTTCCCTCCATTATTCAATGTCACTGATATCATGTCAGTCACATACAAAAATTCCTTCGATTGATATTGCCTCTTCAAAGAATTGAATTTCTGGACAAATATCCTCGACAATGTCGGATATCTTTGAAGTCTTAGAAGGGCGTCTTCATCATTCTTGGTCAATAAATCTTTGAAGAATTCAAGAACGAGTTCTGGAAATTCTGATGTTAACCTCTCCACTATGAGAGAAAATCTTGATTGGCTCATCAAATAAGCACTCCTTAAAAAGTTCAAAATGTACCCGGAATTGGAGCTTTGTTCCTCTGGTGGTAACTGTATTAGAATTCCGAGTAACAGCGCTATAAGATCACTCAATTTTTCATCATCAAGAGTTTGTCCTTCGAAAATAGTCATCTGTCTATAAAGCAATAGTTTTGCAGTTTCCTTCAAAGACTCTCCTATGTGTCCATCATTTTCAAACTTCAATATTTTCATTATTAAAATGCTACCCAAGTGTTTATTTAGTTGAGCTCTATCATTAACGTTTCCCTGCTTAGATTCTATAAGGGCAAGAACGCTACCAATGTAAGAATCCAAGGTATTTCCGCTCACATAGTAATTTTGCCTCAAAAAAAACTCCGCATAGTAAATCGAAATATTGAGTGCATCCCCTATGAAGTCAGTTTGTTTGTATGAAAATGTAGGGACATTCATAACGTTGCTTACTTGTTCAAATATTTTCGGAAAAATCAAGTCCAAAGTAAGTTTCTTTGTAAATTCAGTTAAGCCTTCAAATATTTCGAAGAAGCCATCATTGATACTAGCGATAAAGATATTCGCCAATACGTTGGTCAAACGATCGAAAGAAGCTTTGAAGTTAGAGTATAGCTCAATGTCGGACCACATTAAAGAAATCTTGAGATGACCCATCAATTCAAAGCTTCCTTCCAACCAGTCTTTCAGGCGATAGAACTGACCAAGAACTTTGTTATTATTAAAGCCAATACTAATTGAGTCAATGTATGCATTTATCAAATGCAAAACATTGAGTGAGGTATTGAAGCTCTCTTTTGCCGCGGACCGAACAGGAGAATTTGGGTTGCTCCCCAATGACTTCCCGTATATGGAACTTAGAATATTCATCGAATGAAGTACCATGTTATTTAAAATAAGGAGAAAATCAGGAATGAAAAGCTGATTAAGGTCCTGTCTTTTTGAAACAGCAACTAAATCGGATGTTCCACTTTCTGGTAAATTGTCATTAAATGCTAGTACATATATGGTGCATATGATATCGTCATTGTCCCACCATTCAAGCATGTAATGTGTTAAAATGTCAAGGCCGTGGTTTACTTGGAAAAACTTTTTTGATACTGATGGCCCCAAAATCTTTAGCAAACGGGTAATAAGTCTTAGGCCACATTTCACAACGTCTTTTGATTTTTTGACCTGGAGTAAGAGCAATATCCAGTGAATCGTGATTGACCTAGAGAATTTCTTTAACAATTTTATAGACGATCCACTGTCACACATAGTGTTGGCCAATGTCTTCAAAGCGATCACACCAATGTCAGAAGAGCAGTCTTCATTGAACAAGGCATATATGATGTACATGGAGAGTGACTTAATAGCCTCCACAGAGGGGTCCGCTTTTATAAGACAAGTCAATGTATGCTCCAATTGTATAAAGTTAGCATGTGAGTCAACAGCATTCGTTAAAGATTGAGACTTCATGAACTGAAGTAACTTTTTAAGAGTTTTCATCCTACTCAATTCTGAAACATTGAAATATCTGTACTTGGATAATTGCGTCAAGGGTTGAAAATGATAGAGCAACTCACCGAATGATTTACTATCAGCATAAAGTTCGAAGTTCAAAACAAGAGATCGATAACACGAAGAATTGGCTATTACGGACTCATATGGATTCAGAACATCATAACCTGTATGGCTCAAAACTAAGTGGAGCAAATTGCTCTGGTTACATGCAGAAGTTTCAGTGCCCTCATTTTCGTCAAAATATTTTCCTAGGTTAAATTGTAAGCTCGGGTTTGCCGTATCCTTATACTTCGTTAGAAGAATTGCAAGAATACCGTAACCATTCATGTTATCAAACTCCTTGTTGAGTCTCCAGTCATTATCAGTTACTGTAAATAATATTTTTATAGCTTTATAGATTATTGAGTCTCGAATCACTTCAGATTCAATTTTTATACCAGATTCGATCACTTTAATCAATAATAATGTCCCCCCGGTAGCATACAAAGATGCATGAATTGATTCAGCTTCATGAGCAGATGCTATTTTTTTCCTCCCTTCCAAGAAAGATTTGTCATACTCATTCAAGTCAAATAAAACATGGTCTCGCTTTATCTTTTTGGCAGCTAAAGAATGCAAAATAAACTCCTTGTCAGAAATGCTCGAATGTGAGTCACTTTTTGAGATATGTAAGTTGGGTATCCCAGAATTCAAAATGTCGTTATTCTCTCGTTTCTTACTCTTTCTAATCTCACTTATTTTAGAGCCAACAGTGATCAAGCTTTTGGGGTTGAGATAGTTCAATAAATTCATTATATCTTTATCTTCAAACTCTTTATAGCTCCATTCGTAACCTACACCTAAATGGTAAAGAATACCAATCCATTCCGGTGATAGATCAGTGCCTAAAATTGATAGGCTTCGGATGATGAATTCGTCATTATGTTCGTCATTTTTCACGCTCTCGAAATCACCTAAATAAACTTTATCAAAGGTATTGAGCATCTTTCTGAGCCCCGGGCATGGGATGGACTCACTATGTTCACCATCAATGTATAAGTTCAAATTCCCATAATTATCATACGTGAGAGAAAAATGAATAAATCCTTGGTCAGTGTTCCCTTCAGATTTCAAAATATGGTTGAACATTAAGTGAGTCCTTGTAGTGTTCGTTACATCATAAATTTCTATCAAGAATTGTTCATAATTAATGAGGTGTACCTTAAGTGAGGAGGAATTGCTGCTTGAAGATATCACAAATAGTGTACATTTTTCATCCAGTGTCAGTCCCAATCTATTAATTTTAAACCACGATGTCAATGTTAGTCGTTCATAAGCTTGCAGATCTCCATTGAAGGGAAGAGAAATTGGCCTTCTTAAGTTAAACAAGTAAGTATTAAAGTGTGATGGGTACTTGGAAAAAAGCTGGTCTAGTAATTCAAGGATGTTTAGTTTCAGGGTATCATCGACTCTTCTATCAAACAATGGGACTAACAACTTTCTAACAGTTTTAATTCCTACTCCTAATTCTGAAAATGCCAGTATCATGCGAATCATCAGGCCGGTAGTTGATGGTATCCTAAGCAGACGTTGCCCACTTTGTTGATATACATTGTGTTGTATAAACGATTCAATCAAAAAATCCAAGAATTTGATATCATAGAGTTCAATCAATGTCTTATAAGACACCGATAGCATCGATGTAACAACTTCAATGACCATAATTTTAAAAGTCGAGTAGACTGTATCACTTAACTCTAAAGTTCGGCCTATAAGGCGTTTCAAATTGACGATTGAAATATTATGTTCGAATGGTATTTCGAAAAGTGACTCTTGATGAATCGCCTCAGACAAGGCACAGTAATCTGCGATTGAGTCAGAGAAATCCAATTGCCAATTAAAGAAGGCGTCTCTATTAACTGAAAACTCTGGGAACACATCGTCACATAAATACTCGATCAACTCTAAATCCAACCCACCTGAATTGCTGGAGATAGGTACATCATTCCTCTTATTAATATCCTTATCGGACATTATAGTACCCCAAAATGGCTTATAGTCGATGCAAAGGTCACTTATAGTTTATCAGCAAAATAAAAGCTAATTGAGAGTTTACTTGCTTGTATGCAGTACGATAGAAAAGTAATTGGTAACCTTCCAGCATTATGCCTAGACTTAAGCAGAAAAGATCATTCTTCCATTCAAAGTTGTTTTTGAGGCAACCTTACTATATTAAGCTAAGCGATTGTGTCTACATTTCTTATTTTCTACATGAGAGAACCCTAGTGGGGAGTGGGTAGCTTGTAAATTGACTGGGATCCATCATAGATTTGAATAATTGTCTTGCAAGCCTTGCCCTGAGCGGTGAAGGGACTCTTGTACGTTGATCAAATGATGAGCCCATAATAATCCATGACTTAAATCGTTGAAAAAATAGATCCCCTTTTTCACCATATCTCAGGCAAGAAAATCATATGTCGGTGTCTAAAAAGCTAACTGTTTATCATTCCAAAATTTAACAGACCTCAATAAAATGACAGTTGTAGTTACTTATACCAGTTTCCTAAAGAGAAGATAAACAGCTCTGGGCGAAAACTCGAAGGCTATCTCTACTTTGACTCAGTCGTCAATACCTGCTTCTGTATATGCAGGATAAAAGCACATTGTTGACTTCCAGTGCCATACTCTTTAGGTAGCTCTCCCTGTATGCCCCTGCTAGCGCTGAATTTTGCCATCTTTAATAGCGAGTGATCTCGCCATCAAGAATAGTGCACATTAAAATTTTTGCCAGATAGATATTGGGGATCTAGAGGATAACAGGTGAGTTCCTAAATCTTTAGGTTAATTATTAATCTCATTTTAGAATATTAATACGAGAGTGAAGAGAGTCAGAAAAATTTACGCAAACAACGTGTTTGATTCATCACAAGGGGTAAACTCTGTTAATGCAAAGATGTCCCAAGAAGGTTCTCGTACTATTGATGAACCTAATCGTCTGGAAGAGATTGGCGATCTGAACACTCAGGCTACGTTGATAAATGATAAAAGTGAAGACGTTGAACCCGTAGGAACCAATGATGCATCTGATGTTCAGGAATTGAGACAACTATTACAATCGTTCCTCAGGAAGTCATGTAAGGAAGGTGACATTTGGTATGTCATTCCCACGGAATACTTCAGAAACGTACTTAGCCTACCAACTAAGAGTCTCGATGAGCTCAAAAGGAAAGTGGGTCCTCTTACTTCACGGAGTATTGTAGCTCCAGATGGATCGTTATATGCGGAGGATAACGAACCAGTGGGAACATATAACGTGCCTCCTGAAATATTCAATCTTCTCGTGGAAATATTTGGACTAGAGGGTTCTCCGGTGGCACGTAGCGTGATCGTCAACTCAGATACTGGGGTGAAAGAAATCGAGAGAGAGCCACCTAAGTTTTGGCTTCACTATCTCTCAAAGAGACCTCCTCATAACAAGCGATTTGTGAGATTATCGAGAACAAGAACATTCGGTGATTTATATAAGAAAGTTGAATCGGATGTCTTTGGATTATCGCAAAAGACAGACTTTCGCATGTGGCTTATATCTTCTGATAGCATTGATGAATATCCAATCTTAATATCTTCGAATACGTTTTTATTCGATATCCCACAAAGGACTGCGATTTATCCAGGATTGAATAATCAATCACTTAAAGGCAAAGGTCTCGTTAATGATTCCTATCATCTTTTAATTGAACTAAAGGATAGAAACACTCATAAATTCCCTATAGAGGTGTTCGTGTCTAATAGCAGCGATTCAGATTATTATTTGGGGCAATATCCTTCAGGGGGTCAGCTTGGACTTCAAAACTTGGGAAACTCTTGTTATATGAACTCTGCTTTACAATGCTTGACCCATATTCCAGAATTGAGCTTGTATTTTTTGTTTAATATCTTTATAAAAGAGTTGAATTTGGATAATCCCTTGGGTAATCATGGTAACGTTGCTAACTCTTTTGGGTCACTTTTGAAACTGCTTTTTGAAAATCCAAGCAAGAGTTCAAGCTTTTCTCCTCGCGAGTTTAAATCTACCATCGGTCATTATTCATCGATTTTTCTGGGCTATCTACAACAAGACTCGCAAGAATTTTTGAGTTGGCTTTTAGATGCTCTTCATGAAGATTTGAACAGAATCAAGCAAAAGCCGTACTATGAGAAACCAGAAATTGAGGATGATAAAGTTGATGATATAAATGCTATCAAGCACCTAGCAGACACTTGCTGGAGTCAGTATAAACTCAGGAATGATTCTGTTATATCTGATTTGTTTACGGGATTATATAAATCGACTTTGGTATGCCCAGATTGTCATAAGACCTCAATCACGTTCGACCCCTATAATGATTTGACATTACCCCTCCCGATAAGCAACAAGTGGTACCATACTTTCACTGTGGTCGACTTGTCAAGGGAGTCTAAGTTACCTAAGCCTATAATGAATGTTGAAGTGGAGTTGCTGAAGAATTCAAGTTATGAAGATTTAATTGATTATTTAAGTAGGTTCTTGGCAACTCCCAAATCTTATCTTTTCCTTTATGAAATATTCAGAAATTTCTTCTATACTGATTTTCAAGTAGATAGGCGAAGGAATAAGTTTTTGCCAATTGGTGACTTAATTAGAAAATCAGATGAAGTATTCGTGTACATCATTCCCCATGATCCACAGCTAGATTTGGTTGTTCCAGTTTTGAGCTCAGTCGATGACCCTGATAAGTCATATCAAATCACAGAATTATTTGGTCTTCCGTTATTTATTGTTTTAAATAAAGAATTTGAAGTTAATAGTTTTGGAAGAATTCGAAGGAAAGTGGAGGAGTCTCAAAGTCTTTTGACTAGTTTAAGTCTTGAGGAAATTTCTATTCGTAAGGATGGCTATTCTACTCGCAAAGATTTCCAAAGAAATCTAAATGATAGCATCATAGCTCTGGGAAATGAGAACAAAAATAAAAGTGATTACGTTGATGTAACAACTTCCGATATGGACGATGACAAGTCTGATATATCTTTAGCTAATGCTGATGTTAGTGCTGATACAGGTTTTGAATTGAGATTTTACAACGATGAAAGCTCCTTGTATCGTGGAGGTAATAGAGGTAATCATGGGTATAGGAATGCTCACTCAATGCAAGACGACGACAACTCTATTATTAGAGTTCCTCAACATAAGCCTAATTTGAGCAGTTTCAGATTATTAGCAGATGAACTTAATGAGCCTAAAAGAAGGTACTACCACTTTGCTAGATTGATGAAGGAGGCCGTCGAACAAAAAAACAATGAAGCTGACATAAACACCGAAATGGAGTCAGTAAACGGACAATCATCAAGTTCAAGTACAGAAGATGGTTTTATTTTGGTAAATAATGATAGTGACGGCGAATCTGCACCTCGTGAATCGTTGCATCAGTCATTGCTGGATGAGGAGACCGAGAGTGAGCCCCAATTGACTTCTTTGACAGATTCAAGTCCTGTGCCACCGCAGCCCTCGTATTCTGAATCTTCAAAGCCATCAAGTGATAATTCGCCTATTGAATCACCATTGGTTCCTAAAGATGACGGCCACTCATCACTTGTGAAGGGTAATACAATATTATTATGTAAATGGTCTCAAGAGGCATATCAAAAGTATTTTGGACAAGAAGAAACACAGTTGTGGTCCAACGTTCCCTCGATTCGAAACATAGAATTGGAGCAAAGCAAAGCACGTTTCGAAAAACAGCAGAGTTCAACAATTTCCTTGAGAGAATGTTTGAAAAACTTTAGTACACCTGAGATATTGGGTGAGCATGACTTATGGTATTGCCCTCGTTGTAAAGCTCACAAGCAAGCCACAAAGACGATTCTGTTATGGTCAACGGGTGATATATTGACTATACACTTGAAAAGGTTCCATAGCGCAAGAGCATTCAGTGATAAGATTGACATGGTTGTAGATTTTCCGATAGAAGGTTTGGATATGTCTGAGTTCATAACTGAGCCAGATCATGGTAATGAAGTGTATGATTTGGTTGCCGTTGACAATCATTACGGTGGTCTAGGTGGTGGTCATTATACCGCATCGGTGTATAACTATGGTGATAAACAGTGGTATTATTTTAATGATAGCAGAGTCACTAAAATTGAAGACCCTCGTGAGTGTGTCACAGCTGCAGCTTACTTGTTGTTTTATAGGAAAAGGACATCAGGTGATTATTTGGGAGGACAAAAGGTGGATGAGCTTTTAAAGGCGGGAAGGATTACCTCTGAAAAGTTATTGGAGGTAAAAAAGAGATCTCTTGAGGACCTCAGGCAACAGAATCAACTTTTTAACCTTGAATCTTTGATTGATATTCAAGAAGATGCAACAAAAGACACCATTGTTGGGGTTAAATCCGATGGCGACTCGTACGGTGATGATCCCGAAAGCGCTCTGATAGCGAATTCGGATGTAAGTAATTCAAATAGTGACTCCCAAGTCCAAACTCGGCTGAGACTACCTCTGAATACGAACGAAGACAATATAAGAAAACAGAGGTTGATCTCCAAAGAAAAAGACAACAACAAGTTAATTCAGATTAAGAGCAACGGAAAAGAAGAGATTTCATCATCACCGGTTCCCACGTCGGGATCTGACGACTGATCCAACTACTGACATATTTTTTATGGCTATATATATGGCTTCTATGACGTATATATATATATATATATATATCTATGTCAATGTTATATTATTAACATTATCAAAATTCTTTGCGCGTAATTTAGCAATGTCCATGGCCCTTTTGAGTGACTCTAGTGTAATATTATCACCAGCACCTACTACACTAATTGATTTTAAATGATCTTCATTTGCAATAACATTAATTTTGGAGAGAATAGCAAACTCTTCGCACTCTCCATCGAGATCAGCTAGGAGTAGTGGTTCTGAAGAAGGGTCTGATTTAGCATCCATGTTGACGTCAGTATCTGCCTCTGAATCTTTAGAGTAGAACACAGGTTGATTTTTTATACCGAAATTGGAGCCCACACCCAATGCATTTTCATTGATCACTAACTTAGTCGAAAGGTCTGTGTTAGGGTCAATATTGAACTTGGTCGGAGTTGTCTTTCGACGTGAGAAACGACCCCTTGCATTCAAAGGTATCTCAAGAGAATTGAAGTTGGATATGTATATGCGAGGGAGACGTACATTTTTCAAGGCATACGCTAATGCCTGGTAACATAAATCAAAAAGTGGCCCCGTTCTCGAGAAAACTTTGATATGAGCTCCCAATATAAACGAGTACTTCTTTGATGCTTTTCCACTGCTGAGTATATCATACTCTTCTTTATCTGTGTCCGGATAATATATCCTACCGGTTTCTCCATCGGGAACGAAAATACCGTGTTTGAATTTCAAAGACGGAGATGGAATGACCTTCGAATGATAGATGGTTTCATACAATCTTTGCGATAATATCATTTCTTCATCAGTGGGAGCACCTGATCTCCCCCTTGCTACTTCCACAGAAGGGTAAATTGGGCTAAATTTGTCTTGGTCATCATTGGCGAGGAAAGCGTCAACTTCAGCCTCCTCAATTATTCCTATTTGAATTGTACATATCACCATATTTCCACCCGCATGCAAAGTTGAAGATCCACATACCCCTGTGAACTTGTTAAAGTCACCCACAGATGCACTAATGCCTCTAAACTCATCGACATTTCTCAAATTTGGTCGTAAACCCACAACAAGGTGCCTTTCTAAAGCCTCCTCTGGTGCTATTCTTGTTAACACATCAGGCAGAAATGAAATTTGGTGCAACTCTGTCATATGTGAAAGTTATAACAGCTTGTACTTATAGATGTCAAAACGTATATGATAGATCTGGGAGCAGGGACTATTGAAATTTACAAGCGATGGATGAAAGTATTTTGGTCACATGGTTTTACAGCTGACTACATTTTTTCTCTAGGCACGTGAACATGCACGTTCATTTTATCTCTCTCCGCCTTGATAGTTACCGGCCCGCGGGCAACCCTATTTTGAGCCACCAAGAAGATACGAGGTCAGAGTCAAAAATACTGCGCAGATAAAATTCTCTTCTTACTTTCAGTAGGCTTTAGAGCCAGTAGCATAAGAAAGAAAATCTGCATGAGCCTATGGCTTCATTGCTAAGTTTTTTTTTTGATACTCTACTCTTTCAAATACAGTCGTAATTTCCTTTCCTCTCCCCACAGTCTGGATGAAATCTCGCTAAGCTCTCACATAGAGCGTCAATGTGGTCGTAAGGGTGCAACATTTGATCGCACCAATGGTTGAAGGCAAAAATAAACTCGCACCAATATTCCTGTACACGATCGAGATAGGCAACTTCTCCACGTCCTTATCAGTAGCAGCAGCGAGGAATTTTATTGGCCAGGAGATACTGTCTGGTTCGGTAAGGTCACCACGGACCCACTAGCCCATTTCGATATCTGTAATCTCACCACTGAAGGTCGTCCCCTTTCCTGATCTAATTGCCATTAAATCCTACTATTTGAAAAACTTTCTCATAATTAAATTATTGTTTTTTTATTTACGTATACTTTTCTTTGGCTCAATAGGAGGATTCTAGCGTTGCTGTCTAGCTTAATAGAAAATAGTATTGGTGACATCCTAGGCAGTTGGAAGGACAAACACTTAAAGCGAAAACGATTTTCTTTTAGTCAATTACTGCTAGACACCGAGCTATTAATTTTGGATTTCAAAACATAACGGAACTTAATAAGTGATTAAGGACTTT
Source organism: Priceomyces fermenticarens (assembly GCA_030574455.1). Taxonomy (NCBI): domain Eukaryota; kingdom Fungi; phylum Ascomycota; class Pichiomycetes; order Serinales; family Debaryomycetaceae; genus Priceomyces; species Priceomyces fermenticarens. The sequence goes on along the minus strand of JAJMEZ010000002.1, from coordinate 87,840 downwards.
AAAAATTACAGGTAGAGAAAAAGCTTAATCTACAAGAAAATAACAGCATAAACGAAACTCTCCTCAAGTATTATTACAATAAATTCAATTAAAAGAGTAAGTTTTTTTTTTTTTCATTTCGTGAAGTTACACTAATTGTCAGTGCTGATCTGGTGTCCATGACAAGTCATTACTTCGTTTATTCACTTCTTGGGTGATACAGAAGTCAGGTGCTGTGTTGTGCTTAGAAATTGGCATGCTGTTATTGGCACGATGCCGGTTTCGGGGTACATTTCGCGAATTGGGGTCGCAAGGCTGACCGCGGCCCGGCCATTTGAAAAGTTGCACTATATGGAAGTAGATTGAGATATCGGATGAACGGTGTATATAATCTTGGCAACTCTTTGATACCAAGATGTAATTATGGATCTCTATCCACTTCTCAAAACGAACACCTTGTTACGAATTCTCACAATTTTTGACACAATTATAGAATTATCCCAACGGGCACTGGTTTCATCGTAACAACTCCTTTAACATAATACTAACCAATTTGTAGTTAAGCATGACATCATACTTGCCTTTTGAGGAATTTGAAACAAAAGTTTATAATTACGACGAGGTCCCAGAAAACAAATCATGGGCGTCAACATTACCTGTCGCCAAGGGATTGTATAACCCTGACTATGAAAAAGATGCCTGTGGTGTTGGTTTTACTTGCCACATAAAGGGTAAATCCTCTCACAAGATTGTCTCTGATTGTAGAAACTTGTTGTGCAACATGACACACAGAGGAGGTGAATTGAACCCAAAGGACGGTGATGGTGCAGGTCTTTTAAGTGCCCTACCTCATAAATTGTTATCGAGAGAGTTTTCTTACGAATGTGATGTCAAATTGCCCCCTCTAGGGCAATATGGCACGGGTAACTTCTTCTTCAAAAAGGATGAAGAAGTTTTCGAGAAGGCAAAGGAGACCGTTGAAAGCATCGCTTTTTCATTAGGTCTCAGAGTTTTAGGTTGGAGGAGTGTCCCTCACGATTCTTCCATCTTGGGTCCTGCATCATTGTCTAGAGAACCTCTTATTTTGCAGCCTGCGATTGTTTTGACCGAGGCATACGGCTCTACCGGATATAGTCCTAGCGTTGAAGTTTCACAACAAGACTTTGAATTGAGATATCAGAAAGATTTTGAAAAAAAGCTATTCATTTTGAGGAAGCAAGCTTCTCATACAATTGGATTGCATAATTGGTTCTACATTTGCTCATTATCTAACAAGACAATTGTTTACAAGGGACAGTTAGCTCCCAATCAAGTGTACGAATATTATCATGATTTAGTTAATGCAGACTATGAGGCCCATTTTGCATTGGTGCATTCTAGATTTTCTACTAACACCTTTCCATCATGGGATAGGGCCCAACCCTTGCGCTGGGCTGCTCATAATGGAGAAATCAATACTTTGAGAGGTAATAAAAATGGTATGAGAGCTAAGGAAGGTGTTATGTCTTCAGAACTTTTCGGAGAAGAGTTAGATAAATTGTACCCAATCATTGAAGAAGGAGGATCTGATTCGGCAGCGTTTGATAATGTGTTGGAATTACTTGTGATAAATGGGGTGTTATCATTACCAGAGGCAGTGATGATGCTCATTCCTGAGGCTTGGCAAAATGATGCAAATATTGATCCAGCAAAGAAGGCGTTCTATCAATGGGCAGCCTGTTTGATGGAACCATGGGATGGACCCGCTCTTTTCACATTTGCTGATGGTAGGTATTGTGGGGCTAATTTGGATCGTAACGGGTTGCGTCCTTGTAGATATTATGTCACTGATGATGACAGAATGATCTGTGCATCGGAGGTCGGTGTTGTTGAGATTGACCCAGAAAGAGTGTTACAAAAGGGCCGTTTGCAGCCAGGAAGAATGTTGTTGGTTGATACGAAAGAAGGAAGAATTGTTGACGATCGTGAATTGAAGAAAAAGGTTGCGTCTCGCTTTGATTTCAAATCATGGATAATGGCTAATATGATCACCATGGGCGACTTATCTGATAAATTAGGAGCTTCCAGTGAAAATTTGGTTGAGTCGCCTGATGGTTCCATTAGGGTCCAATCAGATTGTCGTCTTCCAGCTTTTGGCTATTCCAATGAACAAGTATCTGCAGTATTGGTTCCTATGGCTGAAGGTAAAGAAGCCTTAGGATCCATGGGTAATGATAATGCTTTAGCTTGTATTTCGGAGCAACCCAAATTACTATATGATTACTTTCGTCAATTGTTTGCTCAGGTTACTAACCCTCCAATCGATCCAATTAGGGAGGAAATTGTGATGTCTTTGGATTGTTACGTTGGTCCGCAAGGTAATTTATTAGAGATGAATCCTGGTCAGTGTAACAGGTTGTTATTAAAGTCTCCTGTGTTGTCGATTCAAGAACTTAATAATATTAAGAAAATTCAAAAGGTGTACCCTAAATGGTCAGTTGCAACCATTGATATCACTTTTGAGAAATCTGAAGGCATCCAAGGCTATATCAGTACAATAGATAGAATAAGCCAAGTGGCATCCCAGGCTATTGCTGATAATCATCAAATTCTTGTATTAACTGATAAGGCCACTGGTAAAGAACGAGTTCCAGTATCTGCCTTAATCGCTACTGGTGCAGTGCATCACCACTTAGTGAGACAAAAGCAACGTTCGAAGGTAGCTATTATCGTTGAAACTGCAGAAGCAAGGGAAGTTCATCATGCTTGTTGTTTAGTTGGATACGGTGCTGATGGTATCAATCCATATTTGGCTTTAGAGACGTTACTTCGCATGAAGGGAGAACACTTGTTGAAGAAAGGCGACTTGACCAATGAACAAATCGTTGACAATTATAAACATGCGATTGACTCTGGGATAATGAAGGTGATGTCAAAGATGGGCATTTCTACTTTGGCGTCTTATAAGGGGGCTCAAATCTTTGAGGCTCTAGGAGTGGATAACTCTGTTATTGACCGGTGCTTCACAGGAACAGCTTCCAGAATCCGGGGTATCACGTTTGAGTACATCGCTCAAGATGCTTTCTCTTTGCATGAAAGAGGATATCCTTCTAGAGTTACTGTCAAACCTGAGGGGTTGCCAGAAACTGGTGAGTACCACTGGAGGGATGGTGGTGATGCTCACATTAATGAGCCTGCAGCAATAGCTTCAATGCAGGATGCCGTCAGAAATAAGAATGAAAAAGCCTATGAAGCTTATTCAAAGAAAGAATATGACGCTATTAAAAACTGTACTTTGAGAGGGTTGTTGGATTTTGATTATGACAGTTGTGAGCCAGTTCCAATCGATCAAGTTGAACCATGGACCGAAATTGTCAGGAGATTCTTCACCGGTGCTATGTCATATGGCTCAATTTCTATGGAAGCACACTCTACTTTAGCGGTTGCTATGAATAGGTTAGGAGGAAAGTCAAATACCGGTGAAGGTGGTGAAGAGGCTGCTAGATCTGCGGTCAGTGGCAATGGTGACACGATGAGATCAGCTATTAAGCAGATTGCTTCAGGAAGGTTTGGCGTCACTTCCTACTACTTAGCTGATGCCGATGAATTACAAATTAAAATGGCACAAGGGGCTAAACCTGGAGAAGGAGGAGAATTACCTGGACATAAAGTGTCTGCTGAGATTGGTAAAACAAGACATTCTACACCAGGGGTGGGCTTAATATCTCCACCACCACATCATGATATTTATTCAATTGAAGATTTGAAGCAATTGTTGTATGATTTGAAATGTGCTAATCCTAGAGCTAGAAACTCAGTGAAATTAGTGTCAGAAGTTGGTGTTGGTATTGTTGCCGCTGGCGTAGCAAAGGCAGGATCTGAAAATATCTTGGTTTCTGGTGGTGACGGTGGAACTGGTGCCGCTAAGTTGACTTCAATTAAACATGCTGGTCTTCCTTGGGAATTGGGATTAGCAGAATCCCATCAGACCTTAGTATTGAATGATTTGAGAGGCAGAGTAGTATTGCAAACAGATGGTCAACTCAGAACAGGTCGTGATGTTGCTGTTGCTTGTTTGCTTGGAGCTGAAGAGTGGGGTTTTGCAACCACCCCTTTGATCGCGTTGGGTTGTATTATGATGAGGAAGTGTCTTTCTTCTGACACTTTGGTTAGAACCACGGGTGGTCTCAAACTTGTACGTGATGTTTCGATTGGTGATTATTTGTTTGATTCCGAAGATAGGCCTGTTATTTGTACTGGGGTTAATGCTCCTGAAGTGGGAAAAATGAAAGAAATCAGCTATCAAGATTTTGACTCTAAGAAGCAAGTCTCTTTCAGATGTACGCCGGATCATCACCTTGAACTCGTTCTCCTTGGAGCTGTTCCATCTTTGTCTGGGTCGACAGTCACTTGGTTTACTCGCTGTTCCGGTAAGCATATCAAAGAAGAAACCACTGATATCCACATGGATCAGTTCGTCGACACTTTTTACTATGATCTCATTGATAACTTGGACATCGAACCAGAAGAAGATGACATTCATAAGGCTGTTGATTTCGTCTTAGATCAACATTATCACCGTGGTGGAAGTGACATGTACTCTAAAAATCTAAATGAATTAATTAGCAAAGTTGCTGAGAAAGAACTACTGAGTGACCCAGATTTTGTTAGAGAAGCCCTACATAGTGCTGTTTCTCGCTATGTCATCAAGGACAGTCGTGAAGAATGTGCTCAATTTGATATGTTTGATATTGACTCCCTGGCATCTACTTCAAAACCCTCTACTGGCAAGTCAGATGGTAGCTTTGCTATCTCTGATATTGTTGTTGACGTTTCAGACAACTCTTCTCTAGATTATCTTTCTTCGGATATCATCATCCCAGATGCTTCAGAGGCACGCTTTGAAAGAATTTCACAGAAATTGCAAACATCAACTTGTAAATGCGGAGGTGTTCGTAAGGTTGTCCACCGGTTTTCTAGCTCGGAAGAAGCTGCCTTGGCACATTCTTTATTAATGGGTGATCACTATTACAAGGTTGACCCAAGCTTTGTCACCAATGGTTATAAATTTAAACTTTCGGTTGAGCAGTTTGAGAGTATTTGCTCTAAGGAAGCCAAGAAGACTCATTTGAAACTTTATCGTGCACCATTGGCATTCCAGAATGATAATGTTATGTATAACTCGGATCATCTTCCAGTTGACCCATATTTCTTAGGTTTATGGCTTGGAGATGGGACTTCTGATCAGGCCGGAATCAGATCGAGCGACCGTGAAGTTGCTGTATGGTTGCATAATTACGTGGAACGTCTCAACACTAATGTCCCAGAAGGCTTCAAACCATTGAAGCTAACAGATAGAATACTTTATCATGCTGGACACAAGTTGAGAAATGGATATATCCAAAATGCTGATGTTCACTCTTACAGGATCAGTTCAGGCGATTCATTTCTTCGTACTGGGGTTTATTGGAACCCTGTTTATGATGGTCTCAAGAGTTTGGGCCTTCTTAAAAATAAAAACATGGGTATCCCAGTTAGTTACATGCATGCAGATGAGAAAACTCGTTTGGCTGTTATCGCTGGTTTGATTGATAGTGATGGTTGTTACGTGAAATCTCACAACACATATCGTTTTACTCAACATACAGAATCACATTCGAAGATAGTCTATGATATGAAAAAACTTGCTTTGTCTTGTGGAATCAGTGTTGCTGGTGTGGACAAGTCTGAGCTAAGCTCCAGCTACGGTTTCATGGACGATGTTTATTCACTCTATCTTGGTAAAGGTTCGTTGAAATTTCAAGACATGCTTCTCCTTCCAAGAAAAAAAATGGAATTATCTAAGGGCCACTACACACACGACGCTCGTACTTTCAATGTGAAAGATGTTGATGATGACGAATTCAGGGCTATCGAAGTCAGTGGAGGTGTATTCCAGCTTTCGAATCGTTTAGTGGTAGCTAACTGTCACTTGAATACATGCCCTGTGGGTATTGCTACCCAGGATGAGGAGTTGAGGAAGAAGTTTGCTGGTACTCCTGAGCATGTTATTAACTTTTTCTACTACCTTTCCAACGAGTTAAGAGAGGTTATGGCTAAACTAGGTTTCCGCACCATTAATGAGATGATTGGTAGAGCTGAAAAGTTGAAGGTTAGGGACGATTTGAGGAATACCAAGAACGCCAATATCGATTTATCTCCTATCTTGACACCTGCCCATACTATTAGGCCAGGTGTTCCTACTTACTGTGTGAGAAAACAAGACCATAAACTTCATGTTAGAATTGACAACAAGTTGATCGATGAATCTGAGTTGACCTTGGCTAAGGGATTGCCAGTTACTATCGATTGTGATGTTGTTAATACAGATCGTACTTTAGGAACTACTTTGTCGTATAGAGTTTCCAAGATATTTGGAGAACAGGGTCTTCCACATGACACCATCCACGTCAATTGTAAAGGATCCGCTGGTCAGTCTTTTGGGGCATTTTTGGCGCCAGGTATCACATTGGAATTGGAAGGAGATGCTAACGATTATGTTGGAAAGGGATTATCAGGAGGTAGACTTATTATTTATCCACCTAGAGAATCTCGTTTTAAAGCAGAAGATCAGATCATTGCTGGTAACACAGCCTTTTTCGGTGCAACTTCTGGTACTGCTTTCATTCGTGGAGTAACAGCTGAACGATTTGCTGTGAGAAATTCTGGAGCTACCATCGTTTCTGAGGGTACTGGAGATCATGGATGTGAATACATGACTGGCGGTAGAGTGGTGGTCTTAGGTTCTACTGGTAGAAATTTTGGAGCGGGAATGTGCGGTGGTATAGCATATGTTTTGGATATGGCTCAAGATTTCAACAGCAAGGTTAATTCGCAGACCGTGGAGTTAACTCAGGTCACTTCACCTACTGAGATTGCCTTCTTAAGAGGCCTTATTGAAGATCATCGTCATTACACCGGTTCGGAAGTTGCGGATAGAATTTTAGGCAATTTCAATAAGTTTTTACCTCGTTTTGTTAAGGTATTACCATATGATTATAAGAATGTATTGGAGAAGGAAAAGCAAAAACAGGATGAGGCCAAGAAGCTCGAATTGAACAAGTACTTAAAAAACATTAAGGAGGATCCTGAATCGGATGTCACGAATGGTGAAGCAGCAAGGATTAAAAATGTTGGTATCACAAAGAGTCTGGCTGCGAAAAGCTCTCGCCACGAGCCGAAACTTTTAGACGTTGAGGATACCATATTTGATGTTGAAAATGAAAAGAAAACAGTTGCTAAGTTAGACAAAGTAAAAGGATTCATGAAGTATAAGCGTCGAAACGAGAAATACAGACCAGCTGGAACGAGAACCAGTGACTGGAATGAAATGACAAGCCGCTTGACTAAGGATGAATTAAAACATGAAACTGCCAGGTGTATGGACTGTGGTGTTCCATTCTGTACCTCGGATACTGGATGTCCGATATCCAACGTCATTCCAAAATGGAATGAATTAGTTTTCCAAGATCGGTGGTACGATGCTTTACAGAGATTGTTGATGACCAATAACTTCCCTGAATTTACTGGTAGAATTTGTCCTGCTCCATGTAATGGGGCTTGTGTTTTAGGTATCAATGAAGACCCTGTCAATATCAAGTCTGTTGAGTGTGCCATTATTGACCATGCCTTCGAACAGGGCTGGATTCGCCCTGATCCACCCAAACAGAGAACTGGGAAAACTGTTGCGGTCATAGGATCAGGACCTGCAGGATTATCCTGTGCTGATCAGTTGAATAAGGCTGGTCACAGTGTTAAAGTATATGAGAGAAGTGATCGTCCAGGTGGTCTCATGATGTACGGTATCCCAAATATGAAATTGGATAAAGGTATTGTGAAGAGAAGAACAGATTTGTTGGCTGCCGAGGGTATTGAATTCATATGTGGAGTCTCTGTTGGAGATGACATATCGGTAGAAACTTTAAAGACTGAAAATGATGCTGTCGTTTTTGCAGTCGGATCTACCATACCCCGTGACTTGAGGATCCCAGGTCGTGATTTAGAGAATATCAACTTTGCTATGCAATTGTTATCAAGTAACACCAAGGCCTTGTTGGATGAACAATTGGCCGAGATAAGAAAGACCTTGGAAGGGAAGCACGTAGTTGTTATTGGAGGTGGTGATACTGGTAATGACTGTTTGGGTACCTCAACAAGACATGGTGCTAAGTCTGTCACTAACTTTGAGTTATTGCCTCAACCTCCTAGTAGCAGACCAAAGGATAATCCATGGCCACAATGGCCCAGGATTTTCAGAGTAGACTATGGTCATACTGAGGTCAGTGATCATTACGGTAAAGACCCAAGAGAGTATTCTATTTTGTCCAAGGAATTCGTAGATGATGGTGAAGGTAATGTTAAAGGAATAAAGACTGTCAGGGTAGAATGGAAGCGTTCAGACTCTGGAGCATGGCAGATGGCTGAGATTCCAAATAGTGAAGAATATTTTCCTGCTGATGTCGTCTTATTGTCAATGGGTTTTGTTGGTCCTGAGGCTGATAAACTTAGTGTAACGAAGACAAAGAGAGGCACTATAACCACGTTAGACCCCAATAATTATAAGGTTTCTCATGAGAATTTGTTTGCCGCAGGTGATTGTAGGAGAGGTCAGTCATTAGTTGTTTGGGGTATCCAAGAAGGCAGGCAATGTGCTAGAGAAGTGGATGTCTTCTTGATGGGCTCTTCCAGATTGCCAGGAAACGGATCAGTTGAGCAGAGAAACTTTAACCTTTTGGAAGAGTTAGCAGAGAAAGTGTAAGATGTTGTGTGGTTTACCCATTTTCACAATTTATGAAGGTTGGTGAGACGTAAGATATATATATTGTTTTGTTATTATTTCATCTTTGTATTGGTAATGATATATATTTGAAGTTTAGAACTTTGTATTGGTTTAATTTTATCATGTTGATAAGCAAAATTCTGGGGAAATTTTCAGTTTTTGCAGTAATTAGAAATTTTCATGAAAAAATGAGAATTTGAGCAAGCAGCAGTAACATTCAGGCTTGATACAAGTCCGAGTCGCATTCTTTCCGATAAACGAAGATTATCATTTTTCGGGCCTATCTATCTCCCCTACTGTCCGTGTTTAAACGGCGTCTTTTAACATCCAAATAAAGATTCCTGTAAGACGCGAATCCACAATAAAAAATGTACAATGCGATATAAGAAAGCCAGGAAGATTTGTCAATAAAAAAGCTTACTCTCCCTGTTATGATCTAATCCCGCAAGCAGAAGCAGTGGGTCTCAACAATTTAGAGCCGGGTATGCCTAGCCCACCCCTGTATATCTTTTAAAACCTTTGGCACTTTCCAGCATCCTTTGGTAGCGCAGAGCTTCTGCATCGTCCATTTCATGCGACTTGCTCGGGTAATTATGCATCTTATCATCTACCCTAACCACAAGTCTACAAACACGAATTTTAAAGAAACGCTGCATCTGCACCGAGTCGGAACTTTTGAATGTGTTGACAAAATCGGAAGTCAACTACATGCAAACAAATAGTGAAGGCATACTGGCCAAAGCTATAGAGCATGCTTCTCAGAGACAATATGCCCTGAGTTCACAATCAGATGGCAACAACAAGCTCTTTTAGGTTAAACCACCCAATGTTTAACAGCTAGGTCATGGATTTTAACTAACGAATACTTTGTAGTCACAGATATACTTTAATAGAAGAATTTCAAGGAAGATGATGATTTTGCGATACAAAATATTCAATACTATCAACTACAGCATCGTTATATTTCTGATGTTCAATCTTCTATACCCCTGGCACTGCTTTTTCTAGGCTAACCTTATCCAGGTATAAAAATATCATAAACATATAGATATGCTTCCTCGCTAATTTAGTGAGATTGTTAAACCACTGTCTGTTTATCATAGCGTCTAACCATTACTCAACGGGAACATTCTTTTTCCGTACTGGGATTTTCATCGCAAATCCAGACGGCAAGAACCTTTCTACCAGGACAAAATAGCCATAGGCATAGGCATAGCCCCCTCTTGCACGTTGATCCAGGATCATATTCGGGTGAAAAATTGTCACTAGAATATGATTCTAAAAATAATACCCTCGGAAATAGAACATGCGTCAATGTGCTTTAGTGTCTCCGGCGGTACATTTTTTGTTGACTTTCCCCAGGCGGTGAATTATCACAATAATTTTGATACTTTTCTATAAACTGAATAGTAATTAGGACGGTTAAAAGTATTTTACGTAGGAGGGCCCACAGCGGGGGGCAACTTTAATAATGCCACCTGAATTGCTGGGCTCCAGCAGGATGTCCTAAAATAACAGAAGGGATGAGGTTCAAATGTAACTTGAGTGGCCGGGGCACACGTAGATGCATACAAGTGGCTAACCATGAGGACAGGGAAAGCCAAGATTCAAAATAACCAGGAGGAGATAATCTATAGATCAGTAAATCATTGAAGTTGATATTTTGCAAGCCAGCCGGCGACTTAAAAATTGTTACCCCAACTGTTTACACATCTACGTTCAACTTTAGTATCTATACTGGCCGTGCTGATTTCTACATTGTAAGGTAAGACATATTTCCCCTTCTGTATCAACCCGTCTCCACTTACTCTCCTTTGCTCCAAAAGAAATAGCTTACTTTTCGATATATGTACATATCAAGCTAACCCTACTTGACAGATCGAATTAGAAGCGAACTTGCCTTAAAGGTCAAAAAAATCATAAAAATACCCGATCATCCAAATTTCAAACCGGTAAGCAGATAAAGCTAGACGAGGCATATAAAATACACGTACTCGTTAACACTATATTATCTTGAATAAATGCACTGTGTATAGTATTACTACTTGCTGAAACTTACATCGGTTGTTGCCATCAACATGAAGGGATCCTCCCTCAATAGATAAGTTAAATTCCCTGTGATTATGCATCCCAACTTTTTTTAGTCCCTTGTTTACCTTACTCGTTTGATCTCTGGCTCCTGTGGCCATTACAATCTTGGCTACGTCAACAAGTGGCTTGCTAAAATTCCCGTTCCATCTTTATTGTAGTAGGACACCACCCTCGGAAGTGACCTTGTCCTTCCCCCTCCCTTAAGATTGTGTTTCTCTCGGCTCCCGGAACTCCCATCACAAAAACTTTTCGAGCGATTTCTCGAGGCGGAAATTACGAGGCCCTTTTATAAATTGAAACAAGTCTGTCGCTCTTTTCACGGACACTTTTTTCAAGTTTTCCTAGTTACCAAGGCAAGGTCTATATCACGATGCAATTTAAGAAGATTTTTGCTGTTTCGGCTTTCGCTGGAATTGCATTAGGTGCAAACAGTAAGTAATAAAGATAATAAGATATTGAAAGTTTACGAAGACACGTTCGTAACATTCTGCGCCCACATTGGTGCTCGAATTCGTTGGCTGTGCCAAGCAGTTAATATCATAGCCGAACTAGTGGTAATTTGGAGAGCTTTACTGAAAGCTTTCTTTACTCGAGTCAAATGGTCACTGGGCTTTCGGACGTTGATAAATGTGGACTGCTAGTTGACGGGTATAAGTTTCGTCAAAGCTGATCTGAGGCACAGCCGGGATTTTTTGTGACATTTCATAAAACCGTTTGATGTATGAATACTAACAGTTAATAGACTCCACTTTAACAAGTGCCACTCCATCTGTTGATAAATCATGTTCATTCAAGGGCTTTACCGCCACGAACTCTCAAGGAGTTGCTAGTGTCGCTGCATGTTCCACTGCTGTTGGTGATATCACCATCCAAGGTGACCAACTCGGAAACATTAACTTGAATGGTGTCAAACAGCTTTATGGTAACTTGAAGGTCCAAAATGCTACTCAAGCCACCAATTTGGATGCTCCAACTTTACAGTTGGTCTCTGAATCATTGGAGTTAGTGGAAAACACTAGATTGTCAAACTTGAACTTGGCTCAATTGACTACTGTTGGTAGTCTTACACTCGACGCTTTGCCAGAGTTGGAAAAAGCAGGTTTGACTTCTGGTATCACCACTGCTAACACTGTTGATATCAGTAACACTGGTTTGACTTCATTGGAAGGTATTAACGTTTACAAGTTGAAAAACTTCAATGTCGCTAATAACGAGCAAATAGAGACTATTGACTCTGGTTTAGAAACTGTAACCGGCCAATTGTCAGTTGCTTACAATGCAGATAAAGTTGACCTTTCTTTTGATAAGTTGAAGAAGGCGAATACCATCAGTTTACAGCAATTCAGTTCGTTCTCTGCGCCAAACTTGACCACTGTTGATGGATCTGTTTTCTTGATCTCATCTTCCGCAGACAAGATCGAGCTTGAAGAATTGAAATCTGTAGGTAACTCGTTCGTTATCAACAAGAACGATGATTTGGAAGAGATTGACTTCCCTAAATTGAGTAAGATTGGCGGTGCTCTCCAAATCTCTGATAATGACAAATTAGAAACTCTTGAAGGCTTCGATAAGCTTGATAGTGTTGGTGGTTCTTTGATTGTGAATGGTTCTTTCAACAACGGAACCTTCAAGAGCTTGAAAAAGGTCTCTGGTGCATTGAACTTCAAGACTGATGGAGACTTGTCATGTAAGGCTTTCGACAAGTTGAAGAAGGCTGGAGATGTCAAGGGTAAGTTCTCTTGTTCCACCAACTTCAAATCAAAGTCTAAGTCTAAGTCTAAGTCTAAGTCTAAGAGTGGTTCTTCCAGTTCATCAAGCAGCGGTTCTGGTTCTTCTGGATCTAAGTCAGGAGGTTCATCCTCTTCCTCTTCTTCATCTAAGAAGAGTGGTGCTACTTCAACTTCTGTGAAGTTGTTTACCGTTGTTGCTGGTTTGATGGGTGTTGGTTTCTCATTGTATTAAATCTAGAGATTCTTTATAATTGCAGGCGTGGATGTGAGGAATTCCTAATGCAAATCGGGAAGAGGAGATCGACTCCCCCATTAATCATTTATGATGTCCGTCTCATCAGTAGAACGTTTGCCAGCGGACTTTTTTCAATACTTCTATCGTTCTATGGATAGTGTATCAGTCATGTTTAATCTCAACTTTTAATACTCATTCGTTTAATCAATGAGCATCTATCGAACAAATTTCTTTGAAAAAATCAATGATTAGTTACTCTATCTTCATCTCTTGCTTGAATCCCCGAGATTAGCGCTGTTTAAATAATTTAATTAATATTAATGTGCTTTAGTTTTTTTGCAGTCGCTTGCAATCAAATTGTGTTTCTACACGACTTTGTATTGTGAGGCTCCTAATTTCATGTTTTAATTTAAATCTTCCATAATTTTAATAAAGACTAATTGTGGTGTATTTGGATATTTCGAATAAAAACAATGAAGTTGTCTTCAATTTGGATTTTAGCATTTTCTGCGATGGTGTTAACCAAAAATGTCTTTGATTTAAGTAAACTTCACGAGCAGACAAGACACAAGAGGGATGCAAAACATGTAATCAATTTGAACTTAATCAAGTCTCTTGGAGACAGAGAAAAGAGAGAAGCAAAGAATATCATTAGCTTGAATGACTTGAAGAGTGCACTTAAAGATGGAGGTAGTAGCAAAAGAGATACGTATTATGACTCTGAAGACCTAGAAAATCAAGCTTCAACAGAACAAGATGACTCCCAGGAAAACGAAGTTATATTCAGTGTTAATGAAGCAGATTCTTCAAATAACTTACTTCAGTCGATCTTACCTCAGGTGAAAGAGATTTCTGTGTTTGCTGGGTACATAAGGGACAACTTCAACTTGAATGAGAAAACAGAGAAAACGGACGAGATAACATTAATTATTGCCCCAACTGACAATTCTTTGGAAAACGATTTACATGGGTTGAAACCGTGGGAGTTCCCTGTATCATTGGATAAAGAGGCTTCTCCCGAGGAAAATGAAAGAATTGCCCAAAGCAACCTTGAGAAGTTTTTGAATAGTCATGTTATCATCAATTTTGAATCAAATTTGGCATTAGAACAGGATAATATAGTTGTTACGAAGCTTGTTAGTGGCGAGACAGTCAAAATCAAGGAAGATGTGGCTACAGAGCAGTACTTTGTCTCGGTTCACGACGAGTGGGTGAATGTTCAGTCTGTAAGACAAGTTGACAACGGAATAATTTTTGTAGTGGATGACCCAATGGTCAAGTTCACAAACTAGGATGCTATGGAACTTTTTTTTTTATCATTGCTTTTACATCGATTTTTACGTTTATTATGATACCTTCTTTAGTTCGAATAATGCTCCCAGATATTAGGTTAGATTTTGATACGTCACTTGGATTAGCTAATTACTCTACATAAAATAAATGTGAGAATAGTTTTGTATAACTGTAACTACTATCAATTGTCACTTAAAACAGCAACACCGGTTTCTTCTTTGTTGACACCACCTACTTGATAATCTGCTTTCCACTTAACCTTCAATTGCTTATCGAGCGAATTATCAATATTGAAGTCCTGGGTAACACCCTTGTCACTAAAAGCATATATTATGTCACCAGATTGAGGCTTCAAATTCAATTTGCATGATTTGGGGACTGCAAGCATAAATTTAAAATGACTGATTGTAGATGACAGAGCATTACTGAACAATGCCTTACCAGCAAACAGCGTCTTCGAAGAAGAGCTGAACTGAGCTATTTCTATCTTTAAGTTAGAAGATTGATTAATTACCCTAGTTGCTTGCAAGTCACCACCCTGTATCAGATTGGGGGTTGACGAGGGAAACGAAAGTCCAAATGGATCTAAATGATTTGGCGTATTAGATTGAAGCTGTGGAGATGGAGAGCCTAGTTCAGACAATAAATCTTGGGAAGCGGAGGTCGGTCCGCGATTAGGAAGAGGTTGCACAATGGCGGTGGACGAAGTCAGCAAACCTGGACCCGCTCCTCCTAAAGCAATTGAACCACCCGCACCAAAGTTGTTAGAGCCATTATCAACAAAGGTCAAATTAGACAAGTCACTCAATAGATCATTGTATCCCTGATCCTCGCGACCGCTTTTATCGGTACTGACAGGAACATCGTCATCAAAATCTATCAAGTTTAACTCATCGCTGTTGCTTACGGACCCAGAAACTTTAATATTTGCTGCTTCATCTTTCTTACCAGTCCTAAGCAACTGATACTTACTTACAACAGCATTGATGTCCTCATTAAATTCTAGAAGTTCTTTAACGTGTTCCTCGTTGTCAGTTTCTTCTTCAATAATCTTAGTTATATTAGGCTGCGCGCTCTTAACAGAAGAATATAACTCAGTGACAGCCTCACTAGAGTCATCAATAGTACCATTGGAAGCTTCAATGCTGTTCAACATTTCACCCAAGATCTCAACTTTACGTTTTAATCGGGCAATGTCGCCTTTAATCTGTTTTTTGTTCTCTTCAACATTGTCATCTTTGTACCCCGCCATTACTTTCATAAGCTTATTAGCCTCCTGCAAATCTTGAGGTCTACCTCTTCTGATTAATTCCTGAAGTTTTGCACTGTGAACTACTGCCTCTTCCTTCTGCAATTCTTCAAGAGATTTGAGAGAGTCAGAAGGATTCAATACAGCGGCATCTTCTAACCTAATTTCTGGGAATACATAGCCCTTATTCACTAATAAACGATGCATATCTCTAATATATCCAAAATCTTCCTTATATTTAGAAGTTTTGCTGATAGTTTGATACCATTCTTCAATTTGGGCCAAAATCAATCTTTGTACTCTTGAATATCTCAAAGGGGGTACTTCCGGGAACCTTTTAACTAATTCATTTAAAAACTCTTTCCTACTTATTTGTAAATGAAATGGATAACCACAATTCTTTACCAAGTTATCCAACAATGCAAGAGCCAATTCAGAAGTTTGTGGATCCTTTTGTCCAATGAGCTTTACCACAGCAATGGCAGCTTCTCTAGGGGCCGATCCTTGTTTAGCATTGACAAAATCACAGATTTCCAAATTCAAAGCTAAATTGGGCTCACTCAAACTTGGTCGACAAGCACGGTCTATGTTGAATCAGTTAGTTAAATGTGCCCCTATTTTCTTTGCTGTTCTATAATACTTACAAATCCGTCTCAATAGCTTGGGATTGATCTTAGAAAGCGAGTAGCCAGCAGAAGAGCTCGATGACATTGTATCTAGCTGGATGTATCTACTTTCAATTTCTTTAAAAACGTGGAATTGGTGGCTAACGAAAGGGCCGGTGTTCTAATCTAAATTGTTGATGGACATTTCGTTAATGCGCCAGATTTATCAGGGCGAGCGACTTTGAGTAACAACTTTTCTCTGGATACAAAAATTCGTTCGATACACAGTAGTGATGGCTGATGGCCATAACAATGAAGACCCATTAGAACTTCGTAGTCTAGCTGTACACTACGACTATTTGATGTTCAAGATCACTGACCATATATCAACGCTTGCAGATACTACTTATCAATCGGTTCTGGAGAAACAAAGGCTAATCGACAAAAAATACTTTAAAGAAGACGTTGACATTGACAATGAATTACATGAGATAGATAAAGCTTTAGGGAGATGTGACGAGTTAGAGCTTGAATTTTTAAAATTGGACCAATTGGTGATGTTTGTAGAAGAATTTAAGACGAGAATTGAACATTTGGAGCACGAGTTTCTAAACGTAATGAAATAAGAACTTAGAGAGGTGGGCATAGCGTGATTTACCCATTTTTTATTCAAAATTATACACTCTGCTGTTGAGGATGATTTTTAGAATTTGATTTAGCATGAGATTCCTCAACAGTATGATCATGAGGTCGCTCCTTGGAGTACTCTTCAACTAAATGTTTTTCCAAAAGAATAAAGTTCCTTGAATTGCACTTATACATTATATTAACAATGTCACCTAAAAAGGGGATCAAACCAATTCCAAAATCGAACAATATATTGGCAAACATCCTCAGTTCTAAAAGTTTAGGAAGCCCACCCTCTATTTCCTTTGCCTTGTTTAGAATGTTGAGAGAAAGTGCCAAGGCAATACAATCCCCTATCCAAGGAATGAGTCCAATAACACCTGCCCATCCGAATCTATATCCACAGCAACTGAGTTGTAAATCGAGCCTATATGACTTACGTTTAACTGATTCCAATATCACCAAGTCGTTGTGAGGAATAAACTGAGGTAACTTTCTCTTTCTCTTTGCCCCCTTTTTTTGGTAAAAATGCAATTCGTTTTCTGGAATCTCTTCAAAATAGGGATCGTCATCCCCCTCCCCAAAAGGAGAGATAATATTGTGATTCGTCTTGCAAATATTGTTAGTACTTCATACACCCAATACAAAGAAATATCGAATATCTTTTCGAGATGATTAAAAACTCACCTTTTGTAGAAAGTACAGATAAAGCAAATTAGACATGGCGGATATATAACAAAACAACGCAGTTATAAAAGCAAGTTTCCAAGCAAGCTACACCTTCTCTACTGTTCTGCTTCACACCTATGATTGTTTTGCTGAAACGAGCAAGATGCATCACGTTACCCGCATAGCACAACAATCGAAGTATTGAGGCTCAGTTAGCAAGTCTAACTATAACGCACAAAGGGATCTACACCAAGATATGGTAATCATCATTCGTCATACGATATTAATAATCGTGCTACTTAAACTTTTTTCTCTTTCTTGAGCTTCTCGAAGTATTCTCTACGCAAGCTCCTTAAATCAGGAGGCTGACTTATTCCTAGTTCTTTCCTTAGCTCCATCACACTTTTCTCCAAAATATTCTCCCAATAGACATTGATCAAAGGTTTAGAAGTCAAGCCATTTTTAAATGCCCAAGGATAATATATGTTATATAGCCTTTCCTTTTGGCTCTTCTTCAACCT
Source organism: Priceomyces fermenticarens (assembly GCA_030574455.1). NCBI lineage: Eukaryota > Fungi > Ascomycota > Pichiomycetes > Serinales > Debaryomycetaceae > Priceomyces > Priceomyces fermenticarens. The sequence goes on along the minus strand of JAJMEZ010000002.1, from coordinate 70,044 downwards.
CAAAGGAGCAAAGAGAGCACCCAATCCTGACATTGGAACGCCTATGTTCATAAACTCGAGTACCTTTACAGCAATTTCTCCTTCGATTATTATAGGCAATCCTGTGATTGCATGATAGAAATCATGGCACTCACGATACCGTTGGAAAATGTACGCTAACTCGTCATCGTCAATATACCTCACGGCAACTCTAGTATCGGGACTCACACCTTCTCTATCGAGCCACTTAATGTATGTATGTCCTACGCTATCATGCGGAAGCAGTCTCAAATAGTCGAGGTTCAAAGAAGTGGATGTCATTCTTGGTCTTTCTCTCAATATCTGACGACCGACCTGATCACTTAGCATCTGATCCCTAAGCCTCCTTAGAACAAATGGTAAAGCAGTAGATTCACCAAGGGCAACGATGTATTCATTCTTCTCGGGATGAAAATACGATCCTATCGATGATCCAAGAAACATTAAAGCCCTCTCATAGCTATAAAGAGGCACATGTCCCTCGTAGTCGGAAGGTCTCCTAGCTAATTTATTCAAAGCTTTATTCTCCTGATTCAATTTTATGTTGGGGTCTTTGACGTGTACTAATCCCTTGGCCATCTTGCTTGCGAGCCGGTTATTCTCATTGAACAATATTGAACCAACCAAGGAAGCAAGTATAGGCGTGAAAAACCATCGCCTGGGATGCAAATGTACATTACTTGTAATTACCTTACGTCTCAAAGTGTTCATTGCCCCATTTATTATTCAATTAACGATTTTCTTCCCAACTGATCCAAACTTTCGATTACTGGACAAAACTGCGAACCTCTGTAGTGATAATGTTTAGCAGAACTATATACAGACTAGTAAAAATTGTCTCATATTTTTCAGGTACAACTTCACAGTTAACACCATCTATTACACTGGTATGCTAATGGGTTAGTTTTTGAAGTATGAACCCAAGAACGACCACAGAAACACCAATTGCTAATGTATGACCTTTTGAGCTTCTATTAGGTGACTCCAAAGAAGGAAGCTTGTCTCGCAAATCATGATCATTACTACGTTCATTTATAGAGTCGGACAGAGACGGCTTCTCATTGTTTTCACCCTTATGTACGAGGTCATTATCAGCCGTTTCACTGACAGATTCTTCCTTCATAGGTGCAGCAGAAGCACCCGTAGTTGCTGCTCTTGCCGCAGCCACTGCTGCCTCAGAAAGGTTGGGGTTCACCACTGGGTTAAAAGTCCTGTAACTCGACCTAATTTTCCCATTATCAAGCTCCTTCATTGCTCCTGCAGTTGCAGATACCTCTGATATTTTCATTGGCATTACCTGTTTTTCGCGTGGTCCTAGATCCATGACTTCCGTATCGACACATTTCTCATCATCTCTCACAATCGGCTTCTTATCGCTATTTCTATAATTTCTAGAGTCGTCGAAAGTTGAATTGAAGCTCTTGATCTGGTTACGTAAAAATTTATTTTCTTGATCCAATTCAGCAAGTCGTTTCGACATAGCATCGATCTTTTCAGAAGTAACCTCCTTATAACGATTAAGCTCAGATGTTCCAATCTGAGTTAATTTTTTTTCTTTAGCTACTTCATCCTCCACACTAGCAACTCTGGCATGGTACTCTCTGTTTAAATAATCTGTATTAACTTGGCATAGTTTGTTCTGATAATTAACAAGAAATTCTTCAATTGTTTTAATGGTACTTGATTGTCGCTTCACCTCGAATATACTAGTTGAAAGGTTATTTATAATGTCTTCCATACCACTGGACTTACCTATACGTGAATTGATAATTGGAGTGATGTTTGGCGGCGGGCGAAGGCCAAGTAACAAATCCTCGGCAGTTGAATTGATGTCACCAAAAAGAGCACTGTCTAACAGCGTCATTTCATTTACTTTTTCATCAGAAGATATATGATTCGAGGAATCAGGAAGATTTCGTGACAGATTCAGCAACATTTCAGCTTTGTTGTAAAGGCCTTGAATGAAATCTAAGTACTGGTCTTTTCTTTCGTTATTTTGGCCATTATTTTGTGAAGCAACAAAATTGGAGATAATATTAATATTCTCCACTCTAGCCGTTATCTGTTTATGATTGGTGTCCACTTGAATATTGAACCCCAAAAAAATGATATCACCGACATTTATTTCTACAGGATCACATCCTATTCTCTCTTCATTTACATAGGTTCCATTAGATGATCCTAGATCCTTTATCATCAACTTACCAGAAGCCGAATCAACAAACATCGCTGCATGGCTCCTACTTAATACTCTAGAATCAAAGTATCCATTATTTGCATCTGGTTTTATTTTAGCTCCAGCGGGTCTTCCGAGTTTCCTTGTATCAGGATGATATGGTACAGTAATATGCTTTTTGACAAATGTCTCATTGAGGGACGTCAAAGTCACCACCCATTGGAATTGTTGTCGTTTTCGAGGAAGCTCTTTTGTATTAGTTGATTCTGAAGTCGGTAATTGTATCACGTTTGATTGTGAATTCGATCTTCTTCTTCTTATGTCTGCCTGTCCGTTATTGGTCAGGGGTAGTCTTTTATCCCCCATACTTGGACCTGTAGCATCGAGATACAACGGCGTATCTGTATTGTTCATTTATGCCACCTTATGCCTTTCTATATTGACCTCAGATGATAATGGATATGTGTCTCTTTTCCAGAATGAGCTCTCACCATTTATCGATTTTGTCCCATCAAGCATTTGAATTGTTTTTTTTTATTGTCTTATTTATTTATAAACGTTGTATCGGCCTATCGAACGCGTTGTTAGAACTCATAAAGCTCTGCAAGAGAAAGATTTAGACCACCCTGGGAAGCATTCTGTTTCCAATTGATTTCATGTGAAGATGTCCCATCCCTACAATAGTTTAAGTAACAGTTTGCTATCTTTGCAAGAATCAGTGGGAATTTTAGATGATTGTGTAAAGCTCTTGGGAGAGACTACTGAAGACGCCCCCAGATTGAAGAAGGTGTTGTTGACACGTAAAGTTTTCGGTTTGGTTCCAGAGGCTGACTTAACTAATGCAAAAAGAAATTTCAAGAACACCATTGAACCCCAGATAGAGGGTGCGGTGGTAAGAATAGAGAAAGAGTTATCCAGGTTGAGAAGAAAGAAAACAAATTTACATAGCAAGTATGATCTACAGGCGGTGAGACTTGCTAGTTCATCGAAGCGGGATTTGCTTGCGGGAATTCCGGTTAACAAGCTAAATAAATCAAATATGAATGATCTGAAACTTGCAAGGTTAAATATTTTGAAAAATAAAAAAGAAAGGTTGAAATACAGTCTATCAAAACTTGATCTCCAAGACCAAAGAGCGAGGTTAAGTATCATACCAGCACTTCCACACGAAAGCAATACAGATATCCCTTAAGATTACACATAAAATTAATAAGTAAAAGATTAATGTCTTCGAACCATAAGGTTTCATATTATTCTACAAAGCGCTATAATTCTTGGTCACAATGCTATAGGTGTCTAGATTTCCATATCATTTCCATCCATGTGCTCGACACTTTTGATACCCAACTGAAAAGCTACCTCTCTTACGAACTGATTGGCTACTTCTTCAACAGTTACCTCTATGTTTGGTAACACATCAGTTATTGAGGTTGCCTTAGTTTCAGGAAGACCACACATCATGAAAGAATTCAAGAACTTGAGATCTGGACTGACATTAAGCCCTATACCATAAGACGTTATGGCCCTTTGAATATTAGTACCTACCGATACTATTTTCTTATCATTTGCTGCTAACCAAATACCAGGATTTGACTTTCTTTCAGTTTCTAGTCCATAATTTTTATTGAGGACATTTTCTGCTGCAGCGAGAAGAACAGAGTCTACAAAACATTTGACAGACAAGTCTTTGAACTGTTTCAAGTCAAGAATTAAATACGCAGTCAATTGCCCATTCCCGTGCCACGTGGTTTGCCCCCCTCTATCTAGTTGATGATATTTGCATCCCAACTCCTCATACTTTTTAATTTTGTCAGGAAGATCAGAGTCTAATTTCTCCTTTCTTCCTCCAGTATATACATTTTCAAACTCAAATGTCAATAAAGTTGGTAGAGGCTTCAAGTTTAAAATCTTCTTCAAAAACCCTTTTTCGTAGTTGTTTAATTCTAGATTTTGATTTCTAGCCACTTGCTTCTGCTTCCTGATCTTACTCTCGATTTTTTTAAAATCTAGGTTAGCGTTGACAAATGAGTGTTGAATCCTTTGTCCCTTTTCAAAGGGCGTAATACTGGGAAAATGTATATGTCGCATGGTAGCCTGCCCTTCATCTAAAGGATAAAATTTTGAGCCACATGTTTTGCTCAATAGCCTTTTGATGGAAACCCTCATCAGTTTATTCTGCAAAATCAAATCGGGCTTTTGTATAGGCGACTGCAATATTAACATTGTCATCAAATTAACCTGCATATACATGATACTGATATACAAGGTCACACTAGGTGTATGTATGCTCCACCGATAAAACCAGTAACCAAGTACATGTTAGACCCAGATAATATCAGTGACCACTATTCTTGATGATATGAAACGCTCTAGACGTACGGGTTCTGGGACTCAATATCGCTCAAAACTTTTAAAGGGAGATAAATATGACTTGACAAGTGAGATTAAGACGAGGAATAGGAAGAGCAAAAGGAAAGCTACCACTAGTTATGAAATATCGGAATACAGTTCAGAGATAGAGATATTATATAAGATGTTTGTTCCCACAAAGGTTTTGATAAAGAATGACAAACTATCGTTAAAGCAATTGATGAACCATCTCCCCTGTTTAATCCCGAAGGAACTAAATTGTAACTTGCTCAACTTCGAAGTTCATTTATTTTTAAGTTCAATAATGACTAACTTTATTCTTCCTTGGTATCTTAGTAGGCTAAATACTGACAGCTTCACATTTTGTCAGCATGTTTATCAGATTTTAATGGATGTAGTTGAGGTATTGGTCCACCGGTGTTTAACGACGGGGCAATATCCAGCATTGAATGACATAAGTAATGACTTATTCACAATACTCGATGAGCATATTGTTCAATTCAGGAGTGGAAATGATAGCAAGCATGAACTAAAGGTTATAGATTCATTCATTGAAATGAACGAAAGGAATGGGACGATCAGTAAACAATTGTCACCAGAGAATGTTGTGCGAGAGACGATTTGCAAGGAACATTTAATTTTCAGTAAAAGTTGTGGTCACTATGAGACAGATCAAGCTGGTAATGGCCAGGATGCCCTTAAGAATTATTTGAGGGTTCTCTCGAAGAATATTATATATATAATAACGCTGAGCGCCGTGAAAGATAGACCGTTCAGTAAAATCGATTCAAAGATTCTGATATCTTTAGTTATCTTAATTTTGAGTGATCTCGTTCTCCTTAACATAGTAAACAAGCTATCCTCGCCTGAATTCGTCTTACTTACAAGCATTAGCTTTTTGAAGAATTTATCAAATCAAGATTCTACAAAGAAGACAGAAAATTCGCAGAAATTCAATTCAAGTAATCGTAGAACATTGAAGGAAAGTTTAAACAAAGCTGTACTTTCATTGAAGTACTTATTCGAAATCATTTATTCCCTTTTCTACGTTAGCATTAGCATTAGCGTTGAGCCAATTGCTGTTATTTCCCATTCATTTTTCCATATGTGCGACACCCTTGCTCGGTTCTCAAGAAGAAACCCATTACTTTCTGGTTTGATGGCTCAGGTGCAGAGGGCAATTCTACTGAGGCCGTTTCTATCGAAAAAGATCGATGAAATTTTCATACAAATTGCTATGAAATACAAATCCGACATCTTTTCTGATGCTAGCTTATCTAGAATCATAAAGGCAGCGAGGGAGGCGATATTTAATGGCGATGATGACACTGAACAAGTAAAACATAGAATATCACTAGATGAATTATCTAAAGAAATTTCTTGTTTGATTAATGCCAACATTGGTACGCTGCGTACTAAAAAGTTTATGATGGCAATGCTAGGTTATGGTGATAGCAGTACAGACAATTTTCAAAATGACATCTACAAAACGCTTATGGTATTCAACTATGACGTCAGTTCGTTTGATAATAATGTCGTCAATAGTTCAAGTGACATCAACAAACTTTTAGTTATGAAAACTTTGGATTATCTTACGTTATGCTTGTTTCCAGAGTTAGCGGATCCTTGCTACGAATCTTCTATTTAATTGGATTTAACTCATAGATGCAAACATTTATACCAATATACAGGAACACGATAAACGCATGATTAGATATTATAAAGGAATCAAATATATAACGAAGACTAGGGTAAAGAACTGCTGCACATTTGATAGAGACAGTGTTTCATTGATCGAATATTCTTGGATAATCCGAGTACCTCAGTCATGCTGATGACGGACGAAGACTTGGTAAGACTTTTGAGAGATAGAAATACCTATTCTTACCTTGAGATACTACGAAGTCTAGAAAGCACAGACGAACATAACGAGACGCTTGTGAATACATTAGAGTTGTTTACTTTCGGTAATTATGCACACTTTTTGAGGCATTCAGAAGATTTTATAGCTTTAACTGATGAACAATTGCTCTTGAAATTAATAGAACTCACAATATTGGCAATATCCAATGACCTCGAAAACAGTCCAGCGAAAGTTGACTACTTGTTTGATAATGAACATTATGAATTACGGGAATCATTAAGAACTTATGCTGATCTTATTTCAATGGAAAATCTGAATTTGTACCTTCTTTTTGATGAAATCATAGTTTCAATGATTGACAAGAATCTAATAGATGTTAAAGTCGATGATGAAACTGAATCTTTGTACATCGGGACTCCTTTCATGTTTAGAGATGTTTACGATCCAAGAACAACAAAATTACGTGTGCTTCATGAAAAAGATATTGCACACCGATCAATAGGACAATCTGCTCAGAATTTAAAAAGATGGCTAGATAATGATATTGTTCCTGCCATAAAGTCACTCAATAGTGGTAAACAAGCTGCGATTATCTCTAGAAAACGAAAGCCTTCAGAAAATCTGATATTGTAAGTAAAAATAAATTAATGTTAATCAATGTTTTATGCTATTTACTTAAATACTTAAATACACATGTGTAAATATATGTATCAAGAAAAAATCTCCAGATTCATCATGATAACAGTAAACCAAAGTTATTACGATAAATTAAGAGTGTATTTGACCTCAAAGGTGGATCTTTAAAAGATGCAGATCTATGCCTTCCATACTTTAGAAATGACCCCTGAAAGACCATCTTCTTTCTTCTCGATTTGATAAATTCCATATCCTGCAACACCGGTACCAAAGGTCAATAAGTACATTGCGTACTTATGATAAGAGCCATAAACTCTTGATGGAATATAATCAATGATACAAGATTGGAAACCAGTGTAACAGTGAGCCAATAAGAAAGCCGATAATGTGGAGTCAACAACAGTGGAGGCACCCGTTATAAAAGGAGCCAAAACAAGAGGGACTAAACCAATAGCGACGATTCTTTCAGATGTCCAGTGATATGAACCTTCTGCTTTATGGGGACGTGGTGAAACATAAGCATCGTTGACAGTTCCAACAATGAAACCCGGGGGTTGAGGTATAGTCTTAATACCACGAATCAAAGAAGGTCTAGCTAAGCTAGATTTCAAGACCATAGATCTTACAGTGGGAATACCAAGACGTGTTAATGGAAGCATCCTTAACTAATATTATCTCCTATTAAAAAATACTTTAACAAATTAAGAATGATAATATAAGCTATCTTTATTTGATGTCACAAAAATCAAACGGGCCCGGGGATAATTACACTTCGCGCTAATTTAATTGGTCAATATAAATACAGACATATAAGCGAATTTATCAAAAGATTTGATGGTATATGAATATGTACAGGTGTTATGAGAACAGTCGAGTCCATAAGATACTGAAGACATCATATCAGTCTTCATTATCAAATTGCTCAATCAGGGGCAAAGGCATAGGCTTACTGAAGCGTTCAAGGAGGGGCTTTTCGATAATTCCTAGTGGACCTCTACTATATATGATAATACTGAATCTCTCTATGACCTCCTCGTACCATGTAGGAAGTTCTCCCTCAAATAATGTAAGATTTTGTAGCAAATTTTTGCACCTGTTTTCGGACACACTATCCTTAGAAGTCCGGTACATCGTAATTAAATTGTGCAATACATCCTTTAGTATAGGTCCAGCACTAGCAGTGTTAGAGTTGTAGAGATAAAGGTCATCGATCACTTCTTCACTCCAAGAAATAGCCTTGTTCCTATACCCCTTTGCCCACATAATTTCACTAATATGGGCCTTAATATCAGACTTGGCGATCAAAAGATTAATTGGCTCACAGTTTAATAATGGAAAACTGATTTGACTGACCCTTTCCGTTTCAAGATCTGTTTCAATACGATCGAGGGCCTTTAAATTTGCAATATAAATATTGAGAGCTTTGGTTAGTCCTTCATTAGTTCGGGTTCTCGTCATATAATATGCTAAAGCATTCAAACAATTCAATAACTCATCTGTTATAAATGAACCATCTTGCAACAAATAACTATTATCCAATTTTACAGACAGAAAACTCCTCGCTTGCATGCCAATTGCTCTTTTAATATAGCCTACCTTTGAACTAGCATCTGGAGTAACTTTACTCAACAAACGACAGCATTGAGAAAGACGCTCAGAATCGCCTAAATTATAAAAGATCACATCATTATCAATGATCATACTTAAAACTTTCACAGAAGCATCCAACTGACCTTTAGCTAAGAGGCTCTTGGCATATCTCAAAAGTATATCGATGTAAAAGTTAGCAAAAGAATGAGACTTTTCATATACAAGTTTTTCCGATGAGATGAGAGGCACAGAATACTTGTTCTGGTCGTTGTCTTCATCAAAATCTAAATCAGAATTTTCTTCACGGGCAAGGTCTATAAGAAGTCTTCTATAATACTTCGCAGCGTATTTTGGGCTCTTCAAAACATCGTCCTTATTTATTGCTTCCACCGCCGTAATCTGGTCTCTGAATTTCAATTCGAATGGTATGTGTTGTCTTTCATTGGCATCGTGGTACATAAAGTATAACAGTCCTCCGCAAACAAGAAGTGCACCTATGTAAGCACCAGCAAACAAATTAATGGCAGTTCCCCAGCCCCTTACTGCCCTGACTTGAGGAGTCGATAATCTCAATCCTCTTCTTTGTACAATTGGGCTTTTGGTCATGCTCTTGGAAGACGCAGTCTTCAACAGAGTCTTCAAACTAAGACAAGTGCCTGCTTTGCACCTAGCGAGACTTTTTAGCATTATCGGCAAGCAGCTTTCTTGGCTAGATAACAATTAAAGGATCTTATCTAGAGATGTGCTTTGCAGTGGTTTTGTACTACCAAAATTCTGTTTTAAATGCGATTTCTCTATTCTCTGAATTGTGATATCTAAAACTAAGCAAGGCTTTACCCCGGCCCCAATAAAATGATAGAGGATGATATTCAAAACAAAATAGGTCTCAACAATGACTCAGCTTCTTCAGAAATAGTGATATGCCTGCGCGGTCTCTTTTGGAAGAGAGTTATAGCTAATTGGCTTATAATGGACCCAAATTTGATGGCTGATGATGCTCGAGATAATAAGAAACACATTAAGAACTATCAGGTTAGATACAGTGATAATATCAAATTTATCTATTTCTTTGGTGGAAGGTTGAGAACTGTCAAGGCAATACCTATTCAGGTTATTACAATCACTTTAATCATTGTTGGCGCAGTCTTGTATTGGATTTTCGAAGCATCTTGGCAGGCCGAGAACATTAGTCCAGCGGTAACAGCTTTATTCACGTACTTTTGGATTATAATGGTATCTTCTTATATGAGAACTGCTACCTCTGATCCAGGTATTGTGCCCAGAAACTTGCATGTTCCTTCATCTATTATAAATTCTAAGCTTTCGAGTACACCAGATGAGTATTTGAATGAAATAACATTACCATATTTCGAAGATAAACTGAAAGGCGTTACCGTGAAGTATTGTCCAACATGTCACATATGGAGACCACCAAAGACTAGTCATTGCTCTGTGTGTAATTCCTGCATTCAGAACCATGATCATCATTGCACCTATATTAATAACTGCGTTGGTTTCCGAAATTACAAGTACTTCTTATGGTTTATCTTGATGGCCAATGTTTGCTGCATTTATGTGATTGTTACGTCATTTGTTCACCTATTTCATTATAGAATAGCATCTCATTCACATGTTGAATCATTTAAGGAGTCGGTCTCAAAATATCCTATGAGTCTTTTCCTCGCCATATATGGCTTACTAGCCTTGATATATCCTTTCTTGCTTCTAATTTTTCATTTGTTTTTAACTTCACAAAATTTATCTACAAGAGACTATTTAAACAATGAAGTCTACAAGAAAAAGAATGACTTTGTTAATGTTTTTGATAATCACTCTATTTTGAAGAATTTGTATTCAAACTGGCTTGGAGTTCCAAAGATACCATCAATTTTGCGACCAAAAGATCCTTATCAACAAGGTGACCTTAGGTTAGAGAAAATTGAACCAATGTGAAGTAACTTTAATTATTTTTGTATACTGTATATAATGAATGGCTTGGAAAAATAGCTATTTGTGTAGTAGAGCTTGTTTGATATGTAATTAATGTTATTTGGTGATAGGAGAAACATATCGTCTAAGTTTTATGTCAAATGCAAAGGCATTTGACTAGTGAATCATATAATGCCCAAGCTATTGATATTCGTAGCTTTGGTGATCAAAATGCTCGGCCGATTAGAAGAGCTACAATCACTTCAAGAAATCCAGTGATAGAGCCTACAAAATATGAAAGTTTCAAACTTATCGGAATCTTTAATCTTCCTAAAAGAGTATTTATATGGATCTACTCAATATCTTTAATATTGTTAATCATATTACTGGCAGCTTTCGTATCGGCAACTCCGGTTGATGTCATTGTTCAAACATCTGGGGCCTCTTACTCAGGTATAAAGATGTTTATTGTCATTATTGTATGTGTGGTCTATTTCATATTAGCTGTCTTTATGTATTTCCTGAGAATTTATCAGTATCGCATTGCTTTGAATGATATACCTTCGAAATCTGTTTATATTCCTGGAGAAGATGACATGCCTAAATATGTCTACAGGGCAGTTAACGAAAGATTGAAGTTCTGTCTAGATTTAAAGAATAAAATCAGTCCAATGGTAAAAAGTTCTCCCATCAGTTACCCGGGACTTTCACCTCCAGAATATATAATAAACAGAAACAAGGAACGATGTGGTGAATCTACAATCTTTCCTCCAAATTCTCATTATGAAGATATCGTGAGAAGTTTAGGAGATAAATTTAGGCATGCTGAACTATTACTAGAGATTTTTCCGAAAGATTTTACCTTTCGAGACATTGTTCATTCGTTGGCCGAAGAATACTTAAAATCAGGAAAACAAGTTCTGAGGACAATCGATATTCCTAGATTGATAGAATTGTATGAAAAGATTAGATTTGGCCCCAGTTTAATAAAAGAGAAGGAAATGCTTGACTTCATAATTGAATTTGAGAGATTTTCCGAGGGGTTTGAAAATCATTTTGGATTCAGTCTTAGAAATCCCAAGCCGGGACCTTCAAACGATACAATGGCGATTGAAAGGGATTATTTGGAAAGAACTGTAGCAGATCAGGAGAGTGCTTTAAAGAAATATCAGATCAATAAGGATGGGATCGGACTGGATGCGGATCTGACTTCACATTCTCCTTTAGACAGTGACTACGATTCGATCTCAACTCGTGCAAGTGAAGCAGTAACCAAGTACACAGGAAAGGGGAATGATCGTAAAAGACCTCTTGGCTCGCAGGGCTCTGTTTATAAAAAATCAAGTTCAGACAGCAGTAGCAAATCTGTTATAAAAGGGAGTAAGTGGTCAAAAGCTCGCAATACAAGACCGACACCATCGGGGAAGATATCAGATGATGCGGTTCACAGATGGAACACATCACAATATAATATTGATTCTGATTATGCAGATGAATCATCAAATGATGCGAGTAGCTATGCCGTGAGCAGTGATAACGATATTAATAATGATGAATTGCTAGTATACAGTTTTAGGAGGAAAGATAGGACATAACGAATCTTGTTAGTGTTGAAAATTCGGTCATTGAGGGAGCAATTGTGTTAAAGGATGCCGAGAGACACTCAAAAATCACACAAACACTGAGTTTGGAATCGAAAAACGATTCAAGTATATTTTTAATAATAGTTTTTATTCTAAATATCTGGCTGTTAATTTTGCCTTGGTTTTACTATTCCATCATGCACAAAATAGTAGACTACAGTGCTATCGACATGAAGTAGTCCGAGAGTAAGTCTAGCAGGCCGTCCTTTCCCCGATGCATTCGCGACTGCTTCGAACCAACTATTTATTACTGATACATCTAGATCATCTCTAATGTTCTCTGATAAAGGAACTACCCACTCCTTTTGCCTTTCGCTATCTCTCGCATCTAACTTTTCAGGTGGAAGTCCCAGAAGGACGGAAATCACACTCTCATTAGATATGATGTCTTCTCGTTTCACATCTGACCATAAATTGTAGTGCACAAGGTTCTGCTCGATGTGTTTCACCAAGCTGTCATTTTGGTTCATTTGCATGCGCCGATGAATACACAAGAAACGTTCCAGAACCTTTGAAGACCAATGACTTGTGATAAGTCCTTTCCCCCAAAAAAAAAAAAAAAAAAAACAATCACGTGTTATTGTTTGTCTATTTTTTTTTTTTTACTCATAGATAGATAATTTTCATCTTTTATATGCAGATATAAAGCTTCAAAAAAATTTTTCAGTTGCAATCCAAGGCAGTGATTCTAGTTCTGATGTGTATTTCGACTAAATGTAACACTGCCCAAGTGACTAGAAATCTTAGGACCTGGTTTAGTAATGTGTATGATTCGATGTATATGATTTGACGTACGTATATGATTTGCTGTATATGTGTATAGTTCTATTGTATGTCTGCATGTTCGGAGACCGCCAGTCTCGAGATAGATTAGCATATTCCTTAATCCATTCCTCTAAGAATCGCCTTTTTAACGACGACGGTACATATCCATCTGTATTGTGATCTCTATTTGCCCTTGCTTGCTGAGCTTTGCTGACCTCTACACAATGATATCTATGGGTCTACATGTCAGCAACGTAAACCGGGGTAAATACGCAAGATACAAGATGTTTTTCTTCTTTGAGACAGGCCCTCACGTTCTAGATTTGAAGGTGAACCCATAGGTGCTCAAAATTAAATGTGGGGCGCCTTGATCTTTACTTGTCTGCAAGGTAGTTGCATGTGTTATCGCCACCTATCGAAGGGACTCCGTGGAAATAAACTAAAGCTTCGCCACCTACAGTATGGATACATGCTTTTTTTGGTCTATGATTTGTTCCAAAACTTGATATTACATAATAGAGATACTGTTATTCGGGCCATTTTTTGATCCAGTTAAGTCGATAATTTTTAATACTCTCGTAGTTTCCCACATGATCAATAATGTTTGAATTCTATCGCTAAGATACTGGTCCATCAAAGAATTGCTTAAGCGAGGTTTTATTAATCCAATTGTAAATTTTCGCATTACTAAATGATGGACTCGGATGCAGAAGCTGTCTGAGATTTTTGATTAGCTGTTTCTTTTTTTTTTTTTAACTCATAGTACACTGTAGCTCTAGATTGTTTCTCCCATGATAACTGAAATGTGAGAAGCAAATTTTTTCTCCTTTGGTGGATCTGGATCATATTGAATATAGCGATCTTATTGTAACTTTTTGTCGCTGTGTTACTGGCCCCACTGGCTACTAATCAGACCATTTCCCCAGAGTAGAAATATCCGAATCAAGTAGGGAGCAGATTTGCGAGATGCCGAAACTGCACTCACTTTAGAAAAACGTCTCATTCCTGTAGATTAATGATGCACTCTATTTCTTTTTATTTGTTATTCCACCAATATAAAGGAAATGCTACACCAAGAGCTGTAAGATATTAAGTAACCTCTTACTTCTTGCTTATAGTCTGCGCATAACGGTCATGTACAAGTTTTGAACTAGTGGAGAGAAGGTTTGCCTCCTGTCAATTAGCGCATGGCAGATTCTAGATCGAAAAGACCACCTTCAGTCTTTTGAATCGGAAAATCTTTTCATTGCAAAATGGTATATAAAGACCACTTGATAACACACAAATTCTCTTTCATTAGTATCTTATTAGGCTTATACATTCATTAGGCACATACACTAATCAGGCTTATACATTCATTATAGCTTACTATTAGTACAGTTTCAATAACTCAAGCGTTTACACATTCATTTGAGCTTGAGCTTATTCATTCATTATAAAGTTACGACAAGTAAAAGTATACTATTTGTCTCGATCACATTCATTCGAATTATAAAGAAAACACCTTCCAATCATTATTATGTTATTTTCTAAATTAACAGCCGCTGCTTTATTCGCAGTCAGTGTATGCGCAGTGCCAGTCAACAAAAGATCACAAACATGTTCATTTCCTTCTGACTCAAATGATTTAGTCAAGGTGACTCCAAACTCCAAGAACAGTGGGTTCGCTATGAGTCCTGACCAGCAATGTTCTTCAGGTTCCTGGTGTCCTTATGCTTGTAAGCCAGGTAAATTAATGGCACAATGGGATTCTAAAGCAACTAGTTATTCATATCCAAAATCCCAAGATGGAGGCTTGTATTGTGATGATGATGGCAATCTTCAAAAGCCTTTTAGCGACAAAGACTACTGTATGGATGGAACAGGAGCCGTTAGCGCCAAAAGTTCTGCTTCTGGTGGAAATGTTGCTTTCTGTCAAACCGTCTTACCAGGTAACGAAGCTATGTTGATTCCAACCGATGTTGGCAACTCCGGCACTACTCTTGCTGTACCTGGCTCTGATTACTATGCTGGAACTGCAGCACATTACTACATCAATGCACCTGGTATTAGCACTGATGATGCTTGTACTTGGGGATCCAGTAGTCAAGCTCAAGGTAACTGGGCACCTTATGTTGCCGGAGCTAACACAAATCTGGATGGTTCTACTTACGTTAAAATCGGCTGGAATCCAAAGTATATTGATGACTTCAGCAACAAGAAACCTAACTTTGGTGTCAAAATCACCTGTGACAATGAAGGCGATTGTAATGGTCTTGATTGTAAAATTGATCCAAGCAAGGGCGTTAACAAAGTTCAAAGTTCTGATGGTGACAAACAGGAAAATGCTGCTTTCTGTGTTGTAACAGCAAAGAATGGAGCCAAGGCTAGCATTGAAATTTTTGATGCTTAAGGTTGTTGCTTATTTCATATTTTCATATTCTTTTACCGTTATGTATATTATTTCTTCGTCTAGGTGAATTTAAGTTGGGATTGGTTTAAAATTGGTCGTAGTAGTCGTTTAGGTAACACTGAGAGGCAAGAACAGGAGAAAATAAATAACCCTTTACACCCATAGCCTACTTGATATTGGCAATTAGAGAACATCTCGGTGTCAAGATAGCAGCGGACATGCCCACGAGCGCGTTTTTCTCTGCTATCTGCTTTCCTCAAAACTAGTTGTCTGCCTGAAAACGGTAAGCCTTAACAAAACATATCTTAAATATTACAGGTTGTCTAAGATAGGATGACAATTTGTATGAAATATCTTTTTTACTGATTTCGTATTGGATTGTCCCTAAAGTAACATCGGTATTACAACTGACATCATCCTTTTTGGCCATCTGACAACCGATAAAAAAAAAACTAAAGGCCAACTGTTGAATTGCCTTTTCAGTCTCTAATTTCCACTCTGAAATTTACATGCACAGTACAGTGTTCCTCATATTTTATTATTATTTCAAATTAGGACCCTAGGTCAGAAATCCATGGTGAAATTCTAAGAAAAGGAGACGAGACGATATCAACTATATTAATGGTGAAGTATTCAACCAGTCTTTTAAGACTTACGTTCTCATCTTATCCACTTCTCGCCGATCTGTTAGAAAACGAAAGACGTTAGAAAACGGATAGCTAGAAAAGGATGAAACCAGAAAACGCACTGGTTCCTGGCGCGCACGCCGACTAGGAAACACTGTATTAAACAAAGATTTCTTTGTTCTCGGTGAAATGTTGCCTTGAATCTCAGCGCCACCGCACCAGAAAAGCAGTAATTGAATGTTTTTCTAGGTTTCTTCGGTCGGCATTTTAACTTTATATCCCTCAATAAAGAACTCCATTAGTAGTCTCCACTTTCGTTTTACGATCAGGTACAATGTTACTTTCACTGATACCACTCTCAAAAAGGGCCTCGGTGCTATGACAAAAAGTCCACTTGCTCCGAAGATTTGCGATCGGTGCACTCCCTAAGAGGTAAAGGTTGCACTAGGCGTCCGACATACGAGAAACATCAAAATCGTTTTTTTTTTTTCGAAGTTCTTTGATCCCGGTAGTTATTTTCCCAAACTAGAAACGCGAATTCAAAAAGCCGTTTGCCCTCTATCAACGATACGCAACGGTAAAACAACCTCACCTCTGTTCCTAAGCCACTTGCAGGAAGCTGCTCCGTATCTTGCGAATCTATATTGTTCCATTCGCTTAGTGAAATTTCTTCGCATTGGTGATCATTCTCCACAACTTCTTGTGATTGGGCCAAGTCAAGACTAATTTATGATAATGATCAGTTTAGGTGCAGTTTAGTTTATATTAATTATTAATTTTTTCTCTTTTTCTTAATTTTACAGCGATTCAAGCATTTTGACAGTATCAAAAGGCATGGGGGGGATAGGAAAGCCTAAGCCTATCAAGGTGTTTGGTAGAAATCACTATGCTTGTCGGCGATGTAAAATGTCGAAGATAAAGTGCTCAGGCGAGACACCTTGCTCGAGCTGCAGAAGCGTTAATAAAGAAGACACATGCATCTATCCAGTCAAGGATAGAAAAATTGTGATTATGGAAAGTGAATTGGATGAACTTTACGAGCAGGTGGAAACGTTACAGGGTCAAGTAGCAAAAGGAAGTATCTCCACCGATACATATGGTGGTCCAGTCTCAGATAAACTTCAACGCAAAACACAATATGACGGGGCTAATTCGTTGCGTCAACTCAAAAATCAAAACCAATATCCATCGTCACAACATGATATACCAAATCATGTCGCTCATGGCTATCCTGATCAGTTTTACTTTCGGGATTTTTTCCACGAGAGTCAGATCAAATTCTCCAATCTAATGTTTGAACCATCACAGAACTACATCCACATGCCAGTTCGAAGAAGAAGCTACGGTTTGTTGTCACTGGCTCTGGATTCATTGCAAGCTTCTTTAGATGAATACTTGTTCCCAGATTTTGTGGATGAATATCTTCCTGCAAGCGTTTTGGATGTATTATATCGTAGATTGCCGGATAAAAGCTATGCGATGCAGTTAATATCTGCTGTCTACGATGGTTATGCTTCCGAATTTTATCTTCTTGACATATCTGAGATGCCTAAGCTATTGGATGAAGTATATGACACGTTCGCCTCTTTTAATGAGACAAAAGAGTCTGAGAAGGCCCATAATGTGTCGAAAAGCATAAATTATAAGTCACTCTGTTACCTTTTTATTATAATGGCTTTTGGAGAGCAAACATGTAATTTTCAACCAAATTACGATGATCAGGATGAACATTGTTACGAAATACCTGGAATGAGGTACTATATTTTGGCATCACATTTGTTCCACTTGACACGCGAAGATTTTGACTTTCAGTTTATTCAGAGTTCGTTGCTTTTGGCAATATATTCTGTAAACTTGAACAGATATAACTCAGCATATAACTACATTGGTGTGAGTATTAGATCTGTTTTTGCAAGAGGCTTTCATAGGCAGCCTCAATCTCCTGCTCCACAAGATCCTGTGGAACTAGAAAAGTATAAGAACATTATTGAAAAGCTGAAGAGGCTTTTTTGGAGTATTTTCGTCATCGAGGGTATATGGAGTTCAAATAAAATGATTTTACCCATCCACATTGATTATTTGAACACAGATGTCGATTTGCCCTGTGATGACTTTTATGACTTGAAGGATGGTTTTAATAGTGAGATATTAGAAACAAATGTCCATCTTACGAAGTATTTGTCAAAGTTTATTCGAGTGATATATGGTCCCAATATGAGGACTTTTTCTGTCAATTATATCAACACCGAACAATTCAATAATAAACTCATGATTAAAAACACTGTTGAAGCTGTAAATGAGTTAATAATCAATTTTGAGCAACCTTATTTAATACGGTACAATGGCTCTTCAGTTTTACTTGATAAGGGAAGAACTTTGGCTAACTTGTTTTTGAGATACAATCAGCTACTTTTGTCAATCTCAAGGCCGCTATTGGCTATTTTGATTTGTAGAGATTATCATGATTTAATCGAAAACGAAGATACAGTCAACTTCACCATTTCGAAAGCAGTCTCAGCATCGCTCTGGACAATTGACATACTACTTGAGTTACAACGGGCCAATAAGTTATTCATTCTAGGATTCTGGGATAGTCAGCATATTTTTAATGCCTTGATATTCTTGATCCTTGTAAGCTTATGGGGCGATTCATTTGCTAATATTGATAAGGCTGTCGCTTTATTGAAGTTCATGGCAGAAAAAAAGAACATGAATGGTCAAAACTGTTTACGGAAGCTTATATATATAAACCATGAATTAAATTCACTAGGTGATATGAGTTTCAAGTTAAACATGGACGTTGACATTGAGTCGTACCTAAAAATACAGGCTGGTTCTGGTAATCCCGGTGCGCTACCAAGTACCGATCCTAGAAGAGTTGAATACCACCCAACATCCTCACATTCACCCCTTAATGACGAGGAAGGCCTAAAAATTCACATTGAGACTTCCCCTCAGCATTTTGATTACAGGAAGCGAAAACCGTGGAACCATCAATCTCAATGGCACATAAATTCCTTAGTTAACACTATTCAAAGTTGGGATCAAGCTAAACGCACATAAGGCACATTGATTTGTTGATACGTCTGGTACCTAGCTAATAAATTAATATCGCACCTCATAACAATTTAAAAAATTAAGCACATCAAAAATTTAGTGAAACCAAGTTTCTACCAAAGGAATATTTGGTATTATGGTCATTATGTACTATTTTATACTATATTAAATTAATAGTTTCGACTCTATATGATTTATTATATGATTCATAACAATTTAAAAAATTAAGCACATCAAAAATTTAGTGAAACCAAGTTTCTACCAAAGGAATATTTGGTATTATGGTCATTATGTACTATTTTATACTATATTAAATTAATAGTTTCGACTCTATATGATTTATTATATGATTCATAACAATTTAAAAAATTAAGCACATCAAAAATTTAGTGAAACCAAGTTTCTACCAAAGGAATATTTGGTATTATGGTCATTATGTACTATTTTATACTATATTAAATTAATAGTTTCGACTCTATATGATTTATTATATGATTATCACTCATTGGTACTTTGTTCGTTAAAATTTAATTGTTGATCTATCATTTCGGTCCAGGGCTCGACAAAATCCAACCCAATGTCCTTGTTGTGTAAAAAAAATCCCAAAACTTCGTTTCCAATTCCCATTTCACTTCCATCTAGAGTTCCAAAAAAGCCAGAATCAGATTGGTTAAAATCTAAGGAGTCCATAGATTGGGATGTCGAATTGACTAAATTATCTGTATTTGAGTAATTGGTTATTGCAGCACTCAGGTTATTCATGTCGTTAGCCTCAGTTACATTGTCATCATAATTGCCTCCATCCTCGCTTCTACTCGTGAAACTCATTTCAGAACTCAAGTACATGAGGATGTTGGAGTATCTTAAGCACAAGTGTAATTCATCGGGCGAAGAATCTCTTAAAATTATTGCAGCTCTTCTTATTGTTTGGAGTATATCATCTGGGGATATCATTGATAAAGAGAGCACAGTCGCATCAACATTATCAGTATTTAGATCGAGCCCCTTTTTCAGAGCTGTTATAGTCATGCAACATTTTATCATGAAGGCAATAGCTTTGACAATTTTAGAAAGCCATCTTACCGGCATAAATTTGAGCATTTTCAACCTGTGCAATCTTTGAGAACAGAGCAACATTTCGTTAGCGGAGACAAATGCCTGTTCAATATACTTAGAAGATTTTGCCATTTCGTCAAATTTCAAATATGATCTCTTTGGAAGAGAATTCAGAGGCAGCGTAGAGGGCCTCAACGCCAAAGAGTATATGTAAAGCTGTACATAGTGGAACTCAAATATAAGATCCTCTCTTTCTATGGCGTTAGCAATTAACTTGGATTCTTTCGAATTAGGATGAGGGATTCTTCCGTCATTTGGAACATACCTTATTAGCTTAGAATCGGAAGGAATCAAGAACTTTTTGTACTTTCGCTTCCAGTTGTTAATTAAAGGCGTAAAAATGCCCAATACACTTAGGTTTTTCTTTTGATTAAGATTACCTAGGTGGGCTTTGTGTCCGTATAAAGATTCATGTGCAAGCGATGTGATCTGTAAAAGCTCTAAACTCGCTTTCTGGCTAACCGTGAATTTGATTTCATGCTTTTCAGAAAGGCTTTTCAATTCATCTTCATCTAATTTTACAAAATTATAATCCCTGTCCTCGCCATCTTTTAAGTCTTGTGCCTCGTTTTGTTCATCTTCGAAATTAACCTCAGATAACGACTCTGCTAGCATTGATCTTCCTCTAACATTAATTGCAGAATTTATCTCCGCAATGTGTGTTGCAAGAAATGTTTTTGAACTCACTTCCATGAATCCCATTTCTTGTGCTAAGCGAACAGCATTTCCCAGTAACATCCAAGTCATTTTGTAACTTCTTCTCATTGCACCTAAGCCCGTCAAGTTTTGTTCGTCAGAAGTTGACAATTTACTTTCGTCAACCTTATTTGCGAAATCAGACCATCGCCAATGGATTGCTCTGGGATTCCACTCTGTGAAAAGCAAAAAAGCATATATCGTACCAATCGACCTCGTACTTGCCTCTGCCCACACACTTTGAGACATTAACCTCTGAACAAACACCCATAGTCTTTCATGCACTTCTACATTCCGATCATTCGAATCTGACGTATCATCATTATCTAGGGTATGATACCGTGATGATATAGTCAAGATAGCACATAATAGGATTGGATATTCGGCTAATACGTCCGAAGAGTGCATGAAGTTAGGGAGAAAGGGAAAGTAAGGATGCATGTTACTGAAGAATTCATCAATCAATCTTTCAGCTTGCTTGACTGTCAAGATGGAGTTTGGGCCACTTATAAAGTCAAAACCTGCGAGATTGTTTGATCCTTTAGGGTGAAGTTCAAATGTGCTTTCAGCAGCAGGTACTGTAAGGATTTTGCTGGTGTTGGGATATGACCTAAAATAGTTGGAATTATACCCTGTCTTGACAACATCTGGACTCCTGCCGTCCGTTATTGGGGAAAATGGGCTATTTGATGCACTCATAGTATTACTTTTGTCAAATTCCTCATGTTTTTTCCTGGCATCTATATTATCTCTTGCATCTGCTTTCGCAATAGAGCCTGCTGCCCTAGCAAGAAATACCAAAGCATCTTCTGACGTGGATATTTGACCCATTGACTTTTCTTCGCTTTCTTCTCTTGCGTCACTCTTATCGTTATTCACTGAATTGGAGTTATCCTCATTTAAAATATTAGGGACAGACAATATTTCTCTCGGTTGAGGCTGTGGAACTTTATCTGCTGACGATTCTGAAGCTACAATTGATGGTGAAGAGAGGACATACCTTTTGTGTATCTTCGTGTTCTCACCTGTACTTTCAAGTTCTGTCTTCTTCTTGCCTCCTAAAGTATTAGCATAACCGCCTCTCTTGGATTCAACAAAAATACAATCTTTTCTTTCTCTCTGGCACCTTGCACATCTTCCTTCTCTAGGATTATCCACAGACCCTAAATCACACTTAACCTTTCGTGCCCTACAATTCAAACATGCTCTATAACTTCTCCGAAACTTTTGAGGTTTACTCACACCAGATGGACTCAACGATGATTCGTGAGTAGCTGATATACTCATTAGCTTATAATCGTAAAGTTAATAAATCACTAATTTTATTCACAGAAAGTTGTTACGTTTGCCGGCTATCCGTCTAAAGCCGCGAGCATAATGAGAAAAAAAATGAAATATTCAAAAAGTAGAAATATAAACACTATGAGTATAGATTTGAAATCTTATTTCTCTACTTAACAAAACCTATTGAATAAAAATTCACTAACTATAATGGTAGATAATCAATGTTTCCAATATTTCTTTATATCTTTCCTAGAGAAAGTAAAACTTAGGGGAATAGATAAAATAAAAAAATCAACGCTTGGCCAATTGCAACTTTTTTACTTGCTCTTCCAAGGACTTCAATTTAGATTGCAACTCTTCTAAGTCTTGATTTAACCTCTTTCTCTCATTTACTATATTTGTTTCCCACTGTCTAAACCTTTGCTCTTCAGCTTTGACTTGTTCGGTGAAAAATTTCTTCAAGGCATCTTCCTCTTCCTTGAACTTTGGATTGAAAAGTCGTCTTGGCTTCCTGTTGGTAGACTTTTTAACAACCTCCCCATTTTCATTCACCAATTCATTACCGTCGTTGTCTTCATCCCCACCCAACTTCAAAGATCTGAATGTTTCGAAATGTAACTCATTTGTAGAGAGTATCAAGTCCAACATGTTGGTTCTCAACAACAAGCTTCTCAATTTCTTGAAGTCACAATGCTGTTCATTTTCTACTTCAACAAGCCCCCATGGGTACTTTCTTCCCTTGACGAAGTTACCAGGTGATATTTCATATTCGTCCTCAGAACCAACTATCGCAAATGGCATCGACTCAATCAACTGCTTAGAGTGCTCTGCACTAGCTGGATCATCGATGTCTAGAGGTGGAGTATATATATTAATATCTTGGGCTTCGATAACATCTCTTATTCTAGTTTTGAAGCCCTCCAATTCCTGGGGAGATAATGTATCAGACTTTGCTATAATCGGAATTAAATTGACTCTCGATGACAAACGCTTCATTACTTCAATGTCTAGAGGCTTCAAAGAGTGCCCGCTAGGCCTGATAAAATACAAGCATGCATGAACTCTCAAATCTCTTTTATCTCTTCTTGAAGGCTGCTGTTCCTGTTTCATGTAAGCTTCGTGTTGATCGTCAATGAAATCTACAATTGGTGTCCAAGATTCATAGTTGTTAACGTTGTTTCCAAAACCTGGTGTATCAACAATGTTCAATCTTATTTTGAAGTTTTTCTCCTCTAAAATAGCTCTGACTATCCCAATGTCGACTGTCTGATTCGAGCTCGTAAAATTATTATGTCTTTGACTAGGATCTTGATACCCCTTGATAGCCGACTGGAATAAAGTGTTTATGAAGGTGGTCTTACCCAAGCCACTTTCACCTACAACCATCAAAGTGAAGGTTGCACCTTCCTTGGAGATGATTTTGTATCTAGTTTGTGCTGTTAGTATATTTTACGTTTCATGATTGAATTCGACAGAAAAGTTTTCAGACAGATCCCTTCCACGAACTCGCATCTAAAAGAACATACCTTTGGTTTGGTAAACCCGCAATTCCCACTGCTTCTGGCATGATTGTAACAAATTTATCTATGACAAAGACCTATAGATCTCAAATAATTATTGTCAACAACCTGAAAAACAATTTAATTCGGAAAATTCCAAAATACTTTTTTTTGAGCCACGCGTCACTTTCAAAAGTCCAGAATCACAACCCATAATATGTTAATATGCATAAATCAAGTAACATAAAATACAAATAAGCCCGCTATCAAACTATTATCAGTAACTTAGCCATAAATCAACTATATTCAGATATATATTGGTAAAAACAACAAATAGAACTTAAATTATAAAAAAAATTAGAGAGACAACAAAGATATAACAGCTAGAGAGCAGCGTCCAATCAAGACTGGCACACGATAGAGACAACTTAAATTCACATTTCTTTCACAATAAAGAAGAAAACAAATGCTTAAAAGCAAAGGTGAATAGTTCTTCAATAAAGGTTAAGAGTCAGTGTATTGTAAGAGTCACATTCGTCCAACTCGTTGAACCAGAATCTGAATATTCCCCTCATTTTGAAGTGAATAAAATAAATTCTTTTCATCTTCACTAGAAAAATCATAATTCCTGCTCCCATAAAAAACCCGTTTCAAATTTATATATTTCATCAGTATATTTCTGGGCTTTTAATATTTGAATACGGGGTATACTACTAATTCTTCTTCTTTTTCTTTTTTTTTCTTCTTCTTCTTCTTCTTGTATTCTTTATTGTATTCTTTTCTGATTTTTTTTTCAATCTCCAGCGTTGTTCCTACCACCTTACACACTAGGCATTAATTTATTCTTCGTCAGGCTTAGCTTCAGCTGGCTGTTCATCTGTAGGAGCAGGAGCTTCAGATAAATCAGTCCACAATGTCAAGTTATCTCTCAATAGCTGCATAATCAAAGTTGAGTCTTTATAAGAGTCTTCAGACAATGTTTCTAAATCAGCCACAGCATCATCAAATGCTTGCTTGGCCAAGTGACAAGCTCTGTCCGGGGAGTTAAGGATTTCATAATAAAACACAGAGAAATTCAAAGCCAAACCTAATCTAATTGGATGTGTAGGAGGTAATTCAGTAAGGGCGACATCAGAGGCAGCCTTATAAGCCTCTAAAGACAAATCTGCAGCTTCTTTACGCTTTTCAGAAACTGCGAATTCGGCCAAATAACGGTGATAGTCTCCCTTCATTTTATAATAGAATACCTTTGATTCACCAGTTTGAGCAGATGAAATTAAGTGGTCAGTTAAAACGGACAAAATATCTTCACATATCTTAGTCAATTCGTCCTCAATCTTAGAACGGTATTCACGAATTAATGTTACTTGTGCATCGTTACCCTTGGCCTCTTCCTTCTGTTCAATTGAGGAAACGATTCTCCAAGACGCACGGCGAGCTCCAATGACATTCTTATAAGCAACAGATAATAAGTTACGTTCCTCAACAGACAACTCTTGACCTGAGGAAGCAACAGTCTTCATATTTTCGACCATTTCTTCATAACGCTCAGCTTGTTCAGCCAACTTAGCGAGATAGACAGAATCTTCACGAGAGGTAGGCATTTCCTAATAAAGTTAGTACTTATTCTCTTGTTCTACTACATCTGAGAGGTTCATTCAGTATACTTGGTTAGACAGTTTGAGATCTCATTATCAAACAAAGTTTAAGTCCTTTTTTCCTAGTCAATGTATTGCCAAAACAATTACTCCTCCATAGCAATACAAATGCATTGCCCGCCACCTTTGTTGATAAAATCATATTTCCAGTTCTCGCCATGCCATCAAGCCTCGTTAAAGACGAAAATGTTGTCACTTTTAATTCCATTAGTGCGGGTGTTTTATTTAAATTTGAGTTTACTATCGTAACATCCTCCACCCCCCTTTCGACCAAACTTTCATTGGCCTCGCATGTCTGTGTTCACAAGTATACTTATCTCCCAATCCATCAAATAGACGTCGAAATAATATTCACGCGTCTGAGAACTTACGTTTCAGTTGCTTTCAAACTATAATTAAACAATTCTTAGCTTGTTATTTATTAAATCTAATAACTGCTGTCCTTAAAAATACTGATTTACCAGTTCTCAACTTGTTTTGGTTCAGAGACACTCTTATGGACATTTGTTTCACAAAAACAATATGCTGACACAAAGCCTCATTACCTCGCAATGTTCTCAGCCAACCAAAATGCAAAATCTTCAAGGAATCGCCTGCACCCACCGCCTTTACGTAACATGTCTCGCGCGGGTAGACCCCGCTGAGCCGGCGCCGGATCTAGCGAAAGTCATAGGTACGCGAGCACCGTGCTCAGTAAAAGAGGGCAAGCATTTGAGCAAAGTGCCTCAGAGCAATCTTAAAGTGGGAGACTGCGGCTACAAATAAAAGGTGACATAAAATCGATAGTAGTCACACGTATTACGAGATATGGGTAATCTTTCACTTTTTTAGTCTGCAAGGACAATTAATATCTCTTACGGGAAGAATTGAACTTCAAAGAAATTGAAAACAAAAAATAAAATAAAAAAAAAAAAATAAAAAGGCAGTTCGACTTCGCCCGATACATGCATTAAAATTGTCAGCAGTTTGAAAGTTGAGCTTACATCGATTTTAAAATGGCACTAGGTCATATAAATGAAAATTAAATTGTGTTGATATACACTTCTATTCATTATGTAAAGAAATGGTAAAACCCAACAGGGTATACCCTAACTAAGGGATAGTTTTTTTCAATCTACCAACATAGAATCAGATGTAGAAAGTAGGGCCTGTAATTTAAATGGCTTGCTTGTTCTGATTTTAATACCAAAACGAGCATCTGATGACAATTGAATAACTTGCTTTATTTGGTCTGCGTAGGGTCCGCTCAAACTGAAATCGGAATGCACCCAACTTGGAGTAGTACTTTTCGTGCCTCCAGTTAATCTGACAAGCTCTTCATTCAAGCTGTCAACAACCACGCATGATGTTTCGTGTGCGACTGCGACTGGTTTAGCATATTTCATCAATGATTTTAATTGCAAGGACGAAACACCCAAGTTAGGTAAAGGAACCTCCATACCAGGTAACACTGGTTTATTCGCATCAACTCCGAGTAAACCAGTAGTATTAGATGCTTTAAGAATCCTTTCCAAATCGACGAACTTAGCGATTTGAATAGGTCTGGACTTCACGAGATGTCTATTAGACAACTCGGCTAGACCAAGGCGATTGGACTTCATACTGTTCCTGGTAGTTTCGATCTGTGCCTTTAAATCTTTGCTTAAGTCTAACGGGAACTCGGGGGTAGTATGGGATAATTTAAAAGGATAAACAGGATAGTTCTTATCGATATTTCCAAGTAGTTTTCTCGAAGTTTTGAGCTTTAGTTGGTGAATGACTGCTAAATCTCTTACAAAAATGGTTGGTTTAGTGTTTAACTCGTTTTCCCTATTATTTTTTCCAGTAAATTGGTCGATCTCATCGAGAGTGACCAATCCTACTTCATTGAAATCGCTGACAGAGCTCATTCTTATGTCTACTTGATAAACCTCGCCCAGAATAACTGAAAACTCATCAGTAGGAATAGCAGAAGATCCCTTCTGCGCCTTTGAGCCTTGGGATCCTTCACTAGTGACTAATTCAGTGCTTATAAGATGGTTTGCTTCTTTAATCAATGCTTCTTCCTGATGAGCTTCATCCCATACGACACCTTTGAAATCTCTCTCAGCAACAATTCCTTCGGCTTGGCCCGCTAAAAATCTCCTGATTCTTCTCACTTTTGATCCTGGAATAACCCTACAGTTGAAAGATTGGGCAATTGAATCAACAATGAGTCTAATCAGTTTACCCGTTATTGCATTTCCTTCTCTCAAAACCTCTGGGATTTTTTCGGGACTTAAAGCTAACCCAACCAAAGAAATCACAGCCTCTGTGGCGATATGGGCGGCACAAATTGCATCTGCTTTAGATCCTAAAAGAGGTCCAGGCTTGGCGCCTGATTCCTCTCCTTTAGGATATATGACTAAAGTGTGTGAAATGTTGGCTGTATAACCATCTATATGTACACCTAATGTTATCGAAACAATGTCCCCCTCAGAGAAGTAAAAGCTCGTATCATCGTCTACCTCGGGTGAAAATCCAGAAGTGATTTCATTCAATTCAATGGATACTGGTGTTGAGATACCTTTCTCTCTAACATCATTATTGTAAACTCCAGCTAAGAGCTTTCTAAGAAGTGAATCTCCCATAATACATAGTTCTTGGCAGCTGTATGGTTTTTCGACCTTCCCTAAATGATATGAATCATTGATCAAAGATACAATATATTGCATACCAGTCTGAGCAATTTGTCCACTGACTCTGTATTTGTTTAAAATACTCTCATCGAGAACATTTTTCTGCTTCAACAAGATTTCTGCATCATCCTGATGTACAGCAAGCAGCATTTTCGATGTAATTTTTCAAACTTTTAATAGAAAAGCTTCTTTTTAAGAATCAGTTTCTTGCAAAAAAAATTTGAGATGAGGCTGATAAGATCCGCTCTAGGTTCGAACTCAAATTTTAAAAAATAAAAAAAAAAAATAACGACAACTGCAGGATTCGAACCTGCGCGGGCAAAGCCCAAAAGATTTCTAATCTTTCTCCTTAACCACTCGGACAAATTGTCTAACTTGTGGAATTATAAGGGATCAGTCTAATAACTATACACAGACATAAAAGGAGGAGTGTTGCAAACAGTTACGAATGAGTGTTGCAAAAGTATATGAAGTGCGATAATCCCAATGTGTAAATTCTACCAGGGTCTTCTAGATAGCGTAACTATTCATAAGCTCAGAGTAGTCAAGTATTCTATAGGAATCACCTAAGTAAAGTAGTAACCTTTGAGACGTCTATTTAGATAGCTCTACAAACCTCACAGAAAATGTTAGCAAACGCAAACGTATATTATCCAATGACTAGATAACAATGTGTCACGTTACTTGTAACATCTCTGAGGATGTGTAATTCACAGGCTCGTTTTAGAGTATGTTTTATGTGTAATGTGTAATGTTTTAGATATCCCTTTATAGTTTCCCTACAGTGTACCTCTCAGCTATATAAGGATGGTCTTATATCTTCCTTATATTGCTGATCAGCTTTTCCCTGTAGAATCGATTGTAGTTCTTATTAAACACTACCAAGTTCTTAACAGAAAAATTGTATTTGCACTAATTTATGAACCCCAATTAATTCTTAATTGCACATCCTGCTTCAGATACCTTACCTTCTTTAATCCCAACTTATACACTGTTTGAGAACTCCAAAAGTAAAGTGAATGAGTGTGAGGTATCAGCTGGTAAATTTATTACCTGACAAACTATGCCAAATCAAATCAGTCAAACTTTTGATGAGATATGGCATATATCTTAAAAAATCAAAATACAGCATCTTTTGTCTTTTGGCTCATTTAATTCTATAACATTACAAATATTAACCTGAAAAGGTCCAACGCTGACTATAGTATTTAACTGAGAAATCAAGGTTTAATGGGATTTCGTTTTGAGTAGTCATATAATAGAGATGAGCATAGAATATATAGTGGAGAACATTCCATCATTTCAGAATATCTTAAACCAACGTAGCAATTACGTCATACAAGAACACCTTCGTTTTAACTTCACCATGTAATAAGGGAACATGAAGTTCCCGTAAAGTCAATAACAATACTTATAACCAATCAAATTGAACTTATTTATCGAAAGTTTATTATAACTCAGTATGATGAGTCTTCAATACGTAACTATAATACATTGAAAATTATAGCGATGTCATTGATAACTGTATCTGAATACGAAATCAAAATACAAACAGCCCTAATCATTCACAATTCAGTGTTATCCAAGAAGAAATAGTTTCCTGAAGATTTCTGTTCCTTATCCATTTGAGAATCTAACTTATTGATTCTTGGTCTGTAAGAGTTAGGATCTCTTCTGAATGTGACATTCAAATTCTTCAAAAATCTGTTGCAACCGGTCAACAAAGATTCAGGTGATCTTGCAAAAGCATCCTTCGACGGTTGCCCTTCAAAAACAATGACTCTATCTGCTAAATAAGTGGCCATGATGAAATCATGCTCCACAATGAATGCGGTCTTTTTCGCATGAAGAATATATCTTCTAATAACTTTAGAACAAACAATACGTTGTTCGGAATCCAAATATGCAGAGGGCTCATCAATCAAATATAAATCAGCTGGAACACCAAGAGCCAAAACAATAGCGACTCTTTGCAATTCACCACCTGATAATGTTTGAACTTCTTGATCAATAATGTTATCTATTTTTAATGGCTTAACAACATCGGTCTGGAATTGAGGATGCAAGAAAGAAGCTCTGATCTTCTTGAAGAACAATTGCCTCACAGTACCAGTAAACTTAGGTGCAATCTTTTGAGGCTTCATAGATACATTAAGTTTGGGTATTTCCTTTCCATCATTTGGATCTATCAAACCAGCAAGCAACCTACAAAAAGTCGTCTTACCAGTACCATTTTCACCCATCATTACCAAAATTTCAGAATCAGAGAAGTCACCCGCCTCCACCTTCAAATGGAAATCACCTTGAGTTTTCTCCATCGTTGGATAATCTATGGTATTGGACTTATCAAGGATTAAATCTTCCGCTGCATCTGCCAACCTAAACTGCAAAGACTCTGCCCTGAATCTCATGTTTTCAGTAGGGATATGTCCATCAAGGAAAATATTGATTCCTTCCCTTACGGAAGCTGGTAATGTAACTACACCATAGACTGAAGGGGCACCATACAAGATACAAATAAAATCTGACAAATAATCCAAAACGGATAAGTCATGCTCAACGCAAATGATATACGTAGTAGCCGACAACAAAGATCTTATAGCCTCCGCAGCTCTTAATCTTTGCTTCACATCTAAGTATGAAGATGGTTCATCAAACATGTACACGTTTGCATCCTGGATGCAAGTCATAGCAAGAGCAAATCTTTGAAGCTCTCCACCAGATAACTGAGCTACATCTCTCTTCATGACTCCTTGTAATTCCAAAAGCTTGATTATATATGCCCAGTCATCCTTTCTCTCCAACTTGGCCTTGAGGATCTCACCAACCAATTTCACGGGAGACTTTGCAAGAGCTCTAGGAATATTATCAACATATTGTGGTTTGATAATCGCTTTTATGTCATCTTCTAAAACCTTTGTGAAAAAGTTCTGCAATTCTGAACCCCTAAAATGTTTCAAGATTTCTTGCCAGTCTGGTGGGTCATCATATCTTCCCAAGTTTGGTTTTTGCTTACCAGCTAAAATTTTAAGAGCAGTAGACTTTCCGATACCATTGGTACCAACCAAACCTAAAACTTGGCCAGGCCTAGGTGTAGGTAATCTATGCAACTTGAAGGAGTTGGCAGAGTATCTGTGTGTAGTTTCTGAATCTAAATTTGTAGGCAAATTGATAATTGTAATGGCATCAAATGGGCATTTCTTCACACAAATACCACATCCAATACACAAAGTTTCAGAAATGAATGCTATCTTTGAAGCCGGTGTTACTTCTATGCATAGTTTACCAGTTTTAACAACTGGACAAGACCTTCGGCATTCCTGTCTGCACTTCTTTGGCTTGCACTTGTCCGTAGAGACAATTGCGATTCTCTCATTCTTAGAACTCATTCCTCGTAGATTCCTAGATATGAAACAAGAGGCTAATGGAATCGCAACAATTCAATAGTTTGGCTGGCGAAAGATTGTTACACGTTATTGTAATTTTTTTTAACTGAGAAGAGATAGAAAAAAAAAGCTCTACTGAAAAAAAATGTAGCTTACACAAAATAGACTCCGAAAAAAAAAGTTTCTGTAAGTAAATGTGAGCATATGACTAAATGCTAACATTTGATTGGCCAGTAACCCATTGAATCAGAAATAATGGAAATTATCGTTCATGTCGTAGAGTTTCAAGAAGACCTTTAAAACTGAGCATTACATTGATTTATGGATTTTTACCTTGCCTCAAAAAAAAAAATCATACGATTTTATCGATTATTTCACTATAGGTGTAAGGATTGTTGTGGGTGTGTAAAACACAAATGTATTCTGGGTTCTGATTGGTTGGAAACAATTTAAAGGTCCCAGTACATAAGGGGCGTTGTTTCCTCTTTAAAATTCAACGAAACAGAAGAGAAGGGGATGTTAATGAGTAAAGTTTTTCGTCATAAAATGTACTGAACGTTAAATTGAGGGCTATTACTCTTCAAATTCAAAATGAATAGAAAGAAACAAGTATACGCCTTGAAGGTTCATGCCAAGATTTGATATATATCGCTGTTTGATGTTGTATGGGCCGTTAGTGTGGAACTAATTTTTTGCTATTGTTTTAAAGGAGATGGTAAGTTACATTTCAAGTTAAAGATATGATTGAGTCCACAGATGTGGTGCTCTAGATAACTGAGTAACATTCCCAGGTTTTTTCGTGCCCTATGAGCTAATGCAGATTGGGCGCCTGGATGTGAGTAATCCCCCCCCTTGTGCTTTTCAGATGTCGCTTCAGTTGATAATGGTAGCTGATCCCTGTAACATCGCCTGGAACTTTTGTGAAGATGACCCGGGTTTATTTTTTTTTTTTTTTGCTGTAATTTATTCCTGGGTCTTCATTTCAGAGTGTTGATTTGTTGCTACTTGTTGGTCAATAAATGGCTGCAAATGTATCCAGGCTGTGTTTTTGGGTATTTTGATGAGAGAAGCATGGGAGAAGTATGACGGAGATACCAATGCTTGAGCATAGGCCTTTCATGCCACTCAGTAGCGTATAATTTGTTTATCAATAGTTATTTCACGACGCTTGTCATATTTAAGAAAACATGGCCTCTTGCTAATGGTACTCGGTTTTCTTGAGTTTTGTAGTTTGTAAGTTCATGACTTTTTAGGGTTTTGTAGAGGGTCGAAGAAGAAAACCTATGATTTTTCCGAAGCGAAATTCACAGTGTTGTCGTCGGTTTCCGCAATTTTAAAATTGAATACAAAATTTATTAGATTATACTATTGAAATAAAAAGCAAGATAATACTCTCACATATCTTGATAGTACCTATCACACCTTAACTAGAAGAGGTTATTTTGCATTAATTAACTTTTTCTCGGCTTTTTAGAGTTTTGGATTGATTATCAGTTCTAGTCGCCAAATCGGTTTTGAAGACTATCTTATCTATACATCAATATCTGTGTTGCTTTAAAAGCTTTGAAGCTTACATTAAAAAGCTACGTGGTAGCATAATTGCTTCTAATAGATAGACTTAGTATTAGGAGACAATCTAAAATAATATCTCCTCGTTTGGTTACAGAGTATTCTCGATTTTTCAGTGCTCAAGAATAATGGTGAAACCCATTTATTTGGAGGAAGCATCACTAAATCCAGAGTTGTATGGTTTGAGGAGATCTAACAGGGGAAGGCTGGAGAAATCGATGGCCGAAAGTGATATCAGTGATGATGAAAATGACTTCGTTTCATCTGGGAAAAGAGCAAGAAGAGAGAATCACGATGAATATAGTGATGCTAATGATCTTGATGATGATGATATGGATGATCTTATAGACGATGATGATTATGGTGCTGCCTCAAAAAAAAGAAAGTCTAACCAAAGTAGGGCAAAATCTACGAAAAGGACAAACAGACAGACACCACAAAATAATGTTCCAATGGAGGTCCGTTTCTCTGCTAGGAATAGTAGACAAGTTAACTACGTTGTCGATGAAGATAATGACGATGACCTACTTGAGAGTGAAGCTGAAGATGGCCATGATGATTATTATTATTATGAACAGGCTCAACCAGAGAACGAAAGGTCCATTGACGCCGTACTTGATCATAAGCTTAATGAGGACAATTCCGAGATAACAAATGAACCGAAATGGGACTATCTCTTTAAAATAAAATGGTCAGATGCTTCACACTTGCATAATACATGGGAATCATGGTCAAACTTAAAGGAATATAAGGGCTTTCGAAGAGTCGAAAATTACATCAAGCAATTTATTGTCGCTGATGAAGAAATAAGAAATGACCCTCTTACAACAAAAGAGGATATAGAGGCAATGGATATAGAACGTGAAAGAAAACGTGAGGAGCAAGAGGAGTATACTGAAGTTGAAAGAATTGTCGCAAGTGACAGATTTGAGGTCGATGGACAGGGCCAATTGCAGTATTTTTGCAAATGGAAAAGACTTTACTATGATGAATGCAGTTGGGAAAATGCCGAAGAAATAGCAGAGATGGCTCCAGAACAAGTTGCAAAGTACCAGCAAAGGTTGAACTCTAAAATACTACCAAACTTATCAGCTAACTATCCTTTATCTCAAAGACCCAGATTTGAAAAGTTGGTGAAACAACCGGTCTTCATCAAGAATGGAGAATTGAGAGATTTCCAGTTAACTGGTTTGAATTGGATGGCTTTCTTGTGGTCAAGAAATGAGAACGGAATTTTGGCAGATGAAATGGGTCTCGGAAAGACTGTACAGACTGTGTCTTTCTTGTCATGGCTCATTTATGCAAGGAGACAAAATGGCCCCCACCTTGTAGTGGTTCCTTTATCTACCGTTCCTGCTTGGCAGGAGACCTTTGATAAATGGGCACCTGACGTTAATTGTGTTTACTATTTGGGTAACACAGAAGCAAGACGGACGATTAGGGAGTTTGAATTCTTTTCTTTCAATAATAAGCCAAAATTCAACGTTCTCCTTACAACTTATGAATATATCTTGAAAGATCGATCTGAGTTAGGCTCAATCAAATGGCAATTTTTAGCTGTTGATGAAGCACATAGATTGAAAAATTCCGAATCTTCACTTTACGATTCATTGAAGCTGTTTAAAGTTGCAAATAGACTTTTGATTACAGGCACGCCGCTACAGAATAACATCAAGGAGTTAGCAGCTTTATATAACTTTTTGATGCCTGGAAAGTTTGATATTCAACAAGAGATTGACTTAGAGACTCCTGACGACGAACAGGAGCAATATATCAAAGATCTTCAGAAGAAGATACTGCCCTTTATTTTAAGACGTTTGAAGAAAGATGTGGAACAATCGCTTCCTTCAAAGACAGAAAGAATTCTTAGAGTCGAGCTCTCAGAATCCCAAACGGAGTACTATAGAAATATATTAACCAAAAACTATACAGCCTTAAATGCTGGCAACAATGGTTCCCAAATATCATTGTTAAATGTTATGAGTGAACTCAAAAAGGCCTCTAACCACCCTTACTTGTTTGATGGTGCAGAGGATAAATTTTTAGCTAGGGTGGGATATCAATCAAGGGATACCATCTTAAAGGGACTTATTATGTCTTCTGGTAAAATGGTTCTTTTGGAACAATTGTTGAACAGATTGAAAAAAGAGGGTCATAGAGTTTTAATCTTTTCTCAAATGGTTCGAATGTTGGATATTTTGGGTGATTATTTGTCGATAAAAGGTCTACCATTCCAAAGACTTGACGGAGGAATACCATCATCTCAAAGACGTATATCAATCGATCATTTTAACGCACCTGATTCAAGGGATTTCGTATTTTTACTATCTACTAGAGCTGGTGGTCTTGGTATCAATCTTATGACCGCAGATACGGTCATCATATTTGATTCTGACTGGAACCCTCAAGCTGATTTACAAGCAATGGCCAGAGCTCATAGAATTGGCCAAAAAAATCATGTTTCAGTGTACAGATTTGTTAGCAAGGATACGGTAGAAGAACAAATTTTGGAAAGGGCCAGGAAGAAAATGATTTTGGAGTACGCAATTATTTCACTTGGAATAACAGACCCCAACAAGAGGACAAAGGTGGAACCTTCAACAAACGAGTTGAGCCAAATTTTGAAATTCGGTGCTGGAAATATGTTTAAAGCTAACGATAATCAGCAAAAATTAGAGGAGTTAAATTTGGATGATGTTTTGGATCATGCTGAAGACCATGTTACAACCCCTGATTTAGGAGAGTCGAACTTAGGGTCAGAAGAATTTTTAAAGCAATTTGAAGTCACAGATTACAAGGCTGACGTTGAATGGGATGATATCATCCCACAGGACGAGCTCACCAAGTTGAAGGAAGAGGAGAAAAAGAAAGCTGATGAAGAATACTTACAAGAACAAATTGCTATGTATTCCCGAAGAAATACTGCTGTCAAGAAGCAACAGGAGATCACCGGTGAAATTTCTGATGAAGATCTTGAGGACGAATCCAAGAATAGAAGTATGAAACGTAAGACTGCTGGTAATCACCAGTTATCAGAGAAAGAGATTAGGGCTATTTACAGATCCATATTAAGATTAGGAGATCTATCTGGGAAATGGGAACAATTGGTTGAAGATGGTAGTATCCCCAATAAAAATCCTGTTCTTATTAAGCATGCTTACAATGAGATTATTAGTACATCCAGACATTTGGTGAAGGAAGAAGAGACAAGAAGATCGAAAGCATTGGAAGAGCTTGAGAAGAAAGCGATGCAACTGAAGGATAAGAGTGTTATAGTAGAAGATGGTGCAAGTCCTATGGCACTTTGGGTAGCTAAGAAAAAGG
The DNA here is from genome assembly GCA_030574455.1 of Priceomyces fermenticarens. Lineage (NCBI taxonomy): Eukaryota > Fungi > Ascomycota > Pichiomycetes > Serinales > Debaryomycetaceae > Priceomyces > Priceomyces fermenticarens. The sequence goes on along the minus strand of JAJMEZ010000002.1, from coordinate 33,789 downwards.
AGAAAAGAGCAGTACTTTTTGAGTACCAGGGGGTTAAAAACATAAATGCTGAATTAGTTTTAATGAGGCCCCTTGACATGAAGAACTTGGAGTCTTTAATTCCCAAAGATAAACCCACCAAATTTGTCCTTCCCAAGGAGCCAAAGCCGGTGAAAGATTGGAATACCGAATGGAAAGAAAAGGATGACGCTATGCTTTTAGTTGGTGTTTACAAATTTGGCTATGGATCATGGGTACAGATTCGTGATGATCCTATATTGGGTTTACAAAATAAACTATTCTTAGAAAGCTCAGGGCCTAAAGAGGAAAAAAATTCAAAGAAGGTGCCCGGATCGGTACACCTTGGAAGAAGAGTGGATTACCTATTTGCTTTATTGAAGGAAGATGAAGATCAAAATGGATCATCGGTGAATCAATCTGTTCACAATAAGCCCAAGAAGAAGGCTAGAAAAGCTAAGACGGAAACTCCTCCTCCAGGAACTAAAGCAAAAAAGTCTAAACAGTCGCTGTCTCCTGAACCACATAAGAAACCTAAAGGTAAGAAAGCCCAAGGGTCTAATGGAATAAAGGCTAACCAGTCTTCAATTGCTCCACTCCACACTGAAAATGGATCATCGCATGGAAGTAAGTCCCATGTGCTGGACAACGAATTAGAATACGACAGCATGGATGAAGGACACTGCAAGAGCTCCTTGAAACCAGTGTCTAAATCTTTGATGAAATTACATAAAGGCAACAAGGGAATGGATAAGCACGAATGGGCAAAAACCCTTAGGAACGAATTGGTAACCATCGGTGACTTTATCGAACAAAAAACATCTGAGAACTCTGACAACGAAAAACTCAGAAGACACCTTTGGTCTTATGCCAGTCTTTATTGGCCGGCTAAAGTTCCTAGCAAAAAGATCAATGACATGTATATTAGAGTCAAGGGACAAGAAAAGGAGAGTCAAAAATCATGAAGGGTATTACTGTCCCTAATTTTAATTGTGAAAGATGAATAAATTTAGTATCCCCCACTCAAACCTATTGCAAAATTAAATAAATATGTTTTAGATTGTTAATTAAAATAATACTCAGGATCAGTGCCTAACAAACCAATTACTCTTCGGAAAGCCGTTGGCAGTTGTCCCATGATGAGATCATCTTATCTTAACTTAATTAAACATCACCAAACTTGACAGCAAAAATCCACTACGTTATGGTAAATCTGAGCGAAGTCCGGGTAAAGAGCTCTTCGGCTTGAATTTGTGTAATGGCCTGGCTCACAAAATAGAAAATTTTTTTTTAGAGAAATAAAAATTTTCGTGTTATAAAGAAGGAATATAGTTCTGACTTACTTGAAAATAAGATAGTTTAGGTTCATAAAGTTATCGTTGTGACTTTGCAAGCCTATTCGTTTTATTCTTATTTTTTTTTATCAAAGTAACATATAAAAAAAAAAAAAAAACTTACAATGTCCGCCACTGACGCAAATCAGGTTCAAGAATCCTTGGAGAAGCTTAACCTCGATGCTACACCCACGACAGTCGAAGAAGGTGTCTCAGCTTCAGGTGATCAAGATGAGATTGCGGAAAATACCCATTTGGCTGACCCCTCTGCATCTTTGTATGTCGGTGAACTTGCACCATCAGTCAATGAGGCTCTTTTGTTTGAGGTCTTCTCTCCAGTCGGTCAAGTTTCCTCTATCAGAGTTTGTCGTGATGCCGTTTCCAAAAAGTCTTTGGGATATGCTTATGTGAACTACAACAAGTACGAAGATGGGGAAAAAGCAATTGAAGAGTTGAACTATAGTCCAATTGATGGTCGTCCATGTCGTATCATGTGGTCTCAAAGAGATCCTTCTTTAAGAAGAAATGGTGATGCAAACATTTTCATTAAGAATTTGCACCCAGCCATTGATAACAAGGCCTTGCACGATACCTTCTCAGCTTTTGGTAAGATCTTATCTTGTAAGGTTGCTACTGATGAATTAGGTATGTCTAAGTGCTTTGGTTTTGTTCATTATGACAGCCCTGAGGCAGCTAAAGCTGCAATCGAAAATGTTAACGGTATGTTGTTGAATGACCGTGAAGTTTACGTTGGTAAGCACGTTTCCAAAAAAGACCGTGAATCTAAATTTGAAGAAATGAAAGCAAACTTCACCAACATTTATGTCAAGAACATTGACATAAACTACTCTGAAGAAGATTTCGAGAAGTTATTTTCTCCATATGGTAAGATTACATCTATTTACTTAGAAAAAGATGCCGACAACAAATCCAAAGGTTTCGGATTTGTTAACTTCGAAAACCACGAATCTGCTGTTAAGGCTGTTGAAGAATTGAATGACAAGGACATTAACGGCCAAAGCATTTATGTTGGAAGAGCTCAAAAGAAGAGAGAGAGAATGGAAGAGTTAAAGAAGCAATATGAGGCTACCAGATTAGAAAAGTTGTCTAAATACCAAGGTGTTAACTTATTTATCAAGAATTTGGACGATTCTATCGATTCTGAGAAATTGGAAGAGGAATTCAAGCCATTCGGTACCATTACCTCAGCCAGAGTTATGGTCGATGAAAGTGGCAAGTCTAAAGGTTTCGGATTCGTATGCTTTTCAACTCCTGAGGAGGCCACTAAGGCCATAACTGAAATGAACCAACGTATGGTTCTTGGTAAACCATTGTATGTGGCTTTAGCTCAACGCAGAGATGTTAGACGTTCTCAATTAGAACAACAAATTCAAGCACGTAACCAGATGAGAATGCAAAATGCTGCTGCAACTGGTGGAATTCCAGGTCAGTTCTTGCCTCCAATGTTTTACGGGCAACAGCAGGGTTTTTTCCCTCCTAATGGAAGAGGAAATGGCCCTTTCCCAGCTCCTAACCCTCAAATGATGATGCCAAGAGGTCAAATGCCCCCACCTCAAGGCCAATGGCCCAGACCTGGTCCAAATGGCCAACCAATGCCAGTATATGGTATTCCACCAGTTTATGGTGACTTTGTTAATGGAGCTAATGGTCGTCAACCCAGAGGTTATTATCCAAACCGTAACCAAGGTAAGGGCCGTCAACAAAGAGATTTGGCTGGAGTAGTTGCCAGTGCTCCTGTTGATCAACAAAAAAGAATTTTAGGTGAAGAGTTATACCCGAAAATCGTTGCTACTGGAAAGGCACAAGAACCAGAAGCTGCTGGTAAAATCACAGGTATGATGTTGGATTTAGACAACCAAGAGATTATTGCTCTCTTGGAGGATGACGAATTGTTCTCTAACCATTTCGAGGATGCTTTGACTGCTTATGAGGAGTACAAAAAGTCATCAGAAGAAGCAACAGCTGTTGGAGCTACCTCAGAAACTCAAGCTTAGCTCAGCTTAATCGACATAATTTGAGTTGATATAATTTTTTGATGGGTAGTAAGGGTAAACAACTCAATCCAACGATATTTTAGTAAGAGTCTGAATATTGTCTTTCATAAGGGAATTTACCAGGAGATGAATATGACCCATTAGCACTTGGATCGAAGTTTAACGATGTATAATAGCAGAGGCTATTAAGGAATAAAGCTGAGCAGAAGCTAATTGGTCGATTTCATCCGCCAATTAGCAAGTGCCATTTATTTGGGAAAAATGAGTAGACCTGCTTTAAACATCCTTTTTGATACGAATGGGTGTGGACTGGATTGCCATCTTTCAAGGCACTGTAAAATAATTTGATAGATGCGTCTGCTCATTTTGGAAGTATATAATGTAATATTTTACGGCAATGGATATTAAGGATTTATTATATATACTATCAAGAAATGAAAACATGTTGTATTATTGGCGGGTGCCATGTCTGCGTACTTTAGGATAAAAGAAATTTATACTGCTTGATCATTTTGCACGAGCCCCTCACTCTTCGCGCATTTTGGTTGGTGGCAGGGTGGAATTGAATCGTAGCCACTCTAAAATAACACCAGGTTCTGAGAACCCTTCAGCTAGTAACAATCTTATTACGGTTTAAAGAATTGACTCAAAATGTCAGCTAAAGGAGAGTTCGAACAAACTCTAGCTTACCCTTCGAACCGGAGTATAGTCTCCCCACGCGATTACCAAGATAAGAAACTGAAGCTATCTGGGAGAATTTTGAATGTAATGACTCAACTACCCACTCAAATCTGTAAGAAAATTGATAAGGATAATAAAGAATATTGGGGCATTGATCCTATAAGAGGAAATTCAGCATTATACTCCTCACTTTACTTCTTGGATCAGTATAGTGATTGGGAGACACACTTGATTGCTTGGACCGGCGAAATCTTGAATAAGACCGAAAGGCTGTCCAGTACAGAATTGAAAGAAGATCCTATATACATTGATGATGAATGTAGAAAGGAACTATTGGAAGAAGTGAAGCAAGTTAATAAAACTAAATATATCCATCCTATTTGGCTTTTGAAAAAAAACCAAAAGAGATGGAGAAATTATGCCGAAAATGTGATTTGGCCAGTGTTCCATTATATTCAAGGGGCTCCGCTCAAACATGAGATTGAAAAGAAAGCATGGCGTGATTATGTTACTTTCAACGAAGCTTACTTCGACAAAATTAAGTCGATCTATAAACCAGGAGATATAATTTGGATTCATGATTATTATTTGTTATTACTACCTCAATTGTTGAGTCAGGAGTTTCCGGAAGCCTACATAGGCTTATATATGCATATTCCCTTCCCTTCATCAGAATATTTTAGATGTTTATCGAAGAGGGATCAATTACTTGACGGAATGCTTGGTGCAGATAAAATTGCCTTCCAGTCTCACTCTTTTCAAAGACATTTTTTGTCTTGTTGCTCAAGAGTTTTAGGAGACGAAGTAAATGCTAACAAAGTTTCTGTTTATGGATTTTCAGTTTCCGTTGAAACGTTGCCCATTGGAATAGATACAAAAAAAATCGAACATGATGCCTTTTCGTCTGATCTGGGAATTGAAGAAAAAGTCAAGGCACTCAAGGATATTTATGCTGACAAAAAGATTATAGTTGGTAGGGATAGGCTTGATTCTGTCAGAGGTGTCGTTCAGAAACTTCAGGCATTTGAGATGTTTTTGCAAATGTATCCCGAATGGAGAAACAAAGTTGTATTGATTCAATTACTGAGTCTTGGTTATTCCCATTCTGCCAATGTTCAAACGAAAGTAACTGAACTTGTGAACCATATCAATAGTGAGTATGGGGATTTGAATTATACACCGGTTCTACACTTTCAAATGAGAATAAATAAAGATGAGTATTTGGCTTTACTAAGGGTCGCAGATATGGCATTGATAACTTCTGTCAGGGATGGAATGAGTACTACTGCACTTGAATTTGTTCTTTGTCAAAAGGAGAATCGTTCGCCATTAGTTCTCTCCGAGTTCACTGGAACAGCAACAGTGCTTAAGGATGCGATTTTAGTTAATCCATGGGACTCGGTAGGAATAGCCAAGACAATCAATGAATGTTTCCATATGACTGAAAAGCGCAGAAATACTATGGGAGAGAGATTGTTTAGACAAGTTACATCGCACACGGTTCAAGACTGGTCTTCCAAATTTTTGAAGCATTTGATTGATTATGTACAGGAAACCCAACAGCAACATTATACTCCAGCATTGAACAAGATCGGACTTTTGAAGAGCTACAATATTGCTCAGCGAAGATTATTCTTGTTCGACTATGATGGTACATTGACTCCAATAGTGAGAGATCCTGCGGCAGCCATTCCCTCGGCTAAATTGAATTCAATATTGGATAAATTACTGGCTGATCCGAAAAACCAGGTATGGGTTATTTCAGGAAGAGACGCGGAGTTTTTGGAAAAATGGTTGGGAAGCAAGAACATAGGTTTATCTGCAGAGCATGGATGTTTTATGAGGGACGTGGGCTCTAAAGACTGGATTAACTTGGTAGATCAATTCGACATGAGTTGGCAAATAGAGGTTGAAAAAGCTTTCTCGGAATACACAGAAAAAACACCAGGTACTAACATAGAAAGAAAACGAGTTGCTTTAACTTGGCATTACAGAAGAGCAGATCCTGAATTGGGTCAATATCAAGCAGATAAGTTGATGAAATTTTTGAAAGATACCGTGGAAAAAAAGTATGATGTGGAAGTAATGCTGGGTAAGGCTAATATTGAAGTTCGACCAAAGTTTGTGAACAAAGGTGAAATTGTTAAAAGACTCGCCTTGACCTCTCACGGCGAGAGGCAAGACCCATCACCCGTTAGGAAGCATAAAGATGATATCCCTTTAGATAAGCTCTCGGATTTTATGTTCTGTATAGGTGATGATGTGACCGATGAAGATATGTTCAGATCTCTTAAAGAAATTGAAGCTGAATGGGACCTTAGAAATCCATCAGGGTCGAGTCATAAATACGATGTCTTCCCAGTTGTGGTTGGCCCTGCATCCAAGCAAACATTAGCTGCAGCGCATTTAACTAATCCAGCTGAAGTTTTAGATACATTAGCACTACTTGCTGGCATTGCATCTGTATGAGAACTATACATCGGTTATAAGAGAAGAACAAATTCATGGCAAGTAAAATCAATTCATGATAAGGGGTTCCGGAGAATATATACCCAAAATGCCAATAAAGGCCGCTCAAGGAAAAATTGCTCATGCAGCTTTATAACCATGCATATGTAAGAGTGTATAACTTGATATAGTAGGCGATCTGTTCCACCCTATCATATTCTGGATATCCAGTTACATGGTGAATAATGGGTGCGCATTCAGCTATGAATCTGTTACTTGGGAGCGGCGGCGTGTTCAGCAGCCAGTATTAGAACAATCCTTAATTTAGTTGACCGTGATATTTTTTTTTTTTTTTCATGAGATAATCCACCTCTTGAAAAAAACCCTTGCATCAAGGCGGCGCGCATTCTAACGCGTACTATGTCATCGGTACGATAAAAAAAGAGATTCACGATGTGTCAAGCAGCAAAAGAAGCGATGTGTAAGTCATAACAATTGATATAGAACCTCATGTCGATAAATTTCTCTTTAAATATAGCAACTAGCATGTAGTGCGCTAATCCATATACCTACTATTTATTTTAAGCCTCAGTGGAAAAAGTGTTCGTAGCCATGTCGCATTTATTTGTTCCGAAAGGCTAAAAGGGATCGAACTTTTCAGAAGCAGCGATATGAAAAACGTGTGAACAGAATAACTTCGTATATTCACATCACTATTAAGCTAAGAAATCATTTACATCAAGAACTTGGTGTTCAGAATACTTCTTTAAGTCAAGATGGTTAAGTCTAATTCGTTAGTACTTTTTGACGTAAAGCTTAAGTCGCCTCATAAAGACGTCGTCGTAATAAAAGGGAATGAAGCAGAATGTGACACCATTCCTTTTGAGGGGTCTATCAAACTTTCGATTCTGGATGATATGCATGTTAGGAGAATTAAAATGAATCTTATTACAGAACTTAATATTTCGTTCACTCAAAAGACCAGCTTAATGAGTTATCCAGTGGTTGAAAGACTATGTGCGATGAAAGTTAGCTGGGATAACCTATTAACCTCACCAGAAGGTTCAATCAGATACGGTGATTACGGTGACAAGTTCATAAAATATCATCGTTTAAGTTCTCTTAAGAAGCAGAAAGAGACACATTCCCTGAATGAAAGGCCCATCAACAGAAGGACAACCTCTCTGCCATTATTAGAAGGGAAGTCATCATCTTTAATTAGAGTTCCAAAAAGTGGAGTTGATGGCACACCATTTTTGAACCAGAGGACTTCACCTTTGCATTCATATCTATTGCCCAAAGGTAACTACAGCTTGCCTTTCACTATCTATCTTCCAGGAAACATACCTGAGACAGTGGAGGCAATGAACTGGGGATCAATATTGCATAAAGTTACATGCACGATAGAAAGAGGAAGATTTGAAAAGTCAATTCAAAGAGCCAAGCACATAAGATTTGTCAGAACATTACATCCTGGAAATATAAACATGACAGATAGTATCGATGTGAATAACTCGTGGACAGGTAAGCTCCAATATAATGTTTCGATGCCTAAGAAGGCACTTGCATTGGGCGTGGCAGTTCCTGTTAATATTTTGATACTACCTCTAGTTAAGGGTCTAGAGCTCAAAGGAATTCAAGGTTCGCTTGTTGAACATGTATCGTTAAACCATTCTGAAGGGGTCTTCACTGAGGTATTGGTCTTAGACAAACAAGAAATGCCGTTTGAGTCTCCTGATAATGTTGATGAATGGCATATACTGACTCATTTTCAGATGCCAGAATCTCTTAGAAGAGTCACGCAAACTTGTACTATCAAAGAGAATGCTCTTGTCGTTAAACATAGATTCAGGATTCAAATGCAGTTGAAAAATAAGGAAGGACATATCAGCGAAGTAAGAGCAAACTTACCTGTTTACGTTTACTTGAATCCTAAGCTCGGGCAAGTGGTCGGAGCACATTACGACGTTGACCTGCACAACGAATTTATTGAAGACAAAACAAAAGAAGATGTTATATTTAGGAGAGACAAAGTTTCTGGTGATAATTCAGCATCTGAAAGCCCAAGAATACTCGATGAAGAAGATGGCGCAGATGACGAAGCACCTCCACTCTACACGAAACATTACTTAGATAGAGTATATGATATGACATCACCTCGGACTCCAATCGAACAAAGTGGACTCAATAGTGGGCTTCCATCTCCAGATAGTGAGCAGAACTCAATGCCCAACCTTACTAGTTATTTCGATATCCCCAAAAGTAGCAATAACGCGTCGAACAGTGGACAACTTCTATCACCAAGTATTACTGTTCTCAATGCTATACCAACTTACGACGAGGCTGCAGATGAAGACAGTGGTATCATGGCGGATTTGTCACCAAGATATAGTAATGGGGTCAAGAATATTGATGAGGTGTCCCCAATCCTGTCAGGCTTCCCTAAAGCTAAATCTGCCAAATCAACTACGCATTTACCAAGACCAAAGAGTGCTCACCTTTCACTCAATCGTCCTAAAAGCACGAAGAACATGGTTCCTAGATCGGCACCACATTCTCCAACTCCTGAAAGCTTTAGTGGATCTTCATCTCTGAATTCGAGCCCTTCTCATTCCAGATCTACTTCAATGACGTTCAAGTTAAGTGGACTTCCATTAAAAGTTAAACGTAAAGACCATCATTGATCAGCTTTATAGGTTTTGCATGATTATGATAATAGGGTACTTTTAATAGTAGTAATAGTAATAACCTGTATATTGATTTTTTTGATTTTTTTAGTGTTCGACGTGTTAAGAATATAGATATAGGTAACACTGAAGAATAGTTTGACGAATATGTCAGAGACCCAACAACAAATTGTAACCTCAAATCAAAGGTCGCCGATTGCCTTAAATATAGCGTACTTTTTGAGGGATAATAAAGTTCTAAAGCAGAGAACTGGCTTGTTGAATAATAATGATGATGTTGACTTTTTCAGATTCAAAAGATTAGAGAGAGCATTACTTAGCGATGAATACAAAATGAAACAGAGCAATCCCAAAAATGGGTTGATTCCGATTTCTGATGCTCAAGAGGTGGCGAAAGCATTTATTCTCTTAATTCAGAATCAACTCATCATTCCTGTGGAAAAGCTTCATTTCAGTGACATTAAGAAAGTGAGGGGTTGGAAACCTAATAGAAGTAAACCTACATTAAGGCCCATTCAAAAAGCCACATTGGAGCCGGATTCGTATTATGCATGGACATATGTTAAGCCTAACCCTTTTATGTTTTTATACAGTATCTTATTGATAGCTGGTGTGTTTGCTGTCGTTTTGTTTCCCTTATGGCCATCATTTATGAAAGTTGGAGTATGGTATTTATCCATGGCAGCACTTTGCATTCTAGGATTGTTTTTCCTTCTTGCCATCTTTAGGCTAATTCTCTACATAATATCATTGGTTTCCTTCCCTAAGCCCTTGTGGATATTTCCTAATTTGTTTGAGGATTGTGGAGTTATAGAAAGCTTCCAGCCATTATATGGTTGGGAAGAACCCAAGAAATCGAAGAAGGGAAAGAAGTCTTCGGAATCGTCACTGAAGGGTCAGGCTACCTTTGAAAGTGCTGCCCCTACTAATGCAGACACGTCCTCGTCTGATGCTGAAGCATCTGGTTTCACAGCTGGTTCAGCTACAGCTAGAAAAAGAGTAATTTTAGAGGATGTAGATGAATAGATTTACGTAACTTCTTAATAAAAAGGTTAGTCTTCCTTTTAACAACCTTTACACACGCACGAAAGTATACCTGACAGGTGATAATCTGAGGACGCGCGCAACTTCTTACGTTTATTGATAAGAGTGACCTATTATTGGAGGTTAGTGAAAAGGTCACAAGTATAAGGAGTACGAGCATGCTTACTATAAACAACATCTCATTCAATCAGAGCCATACTTGTGTTTCTATTTCTACATCAGAATATTATAAGATATTCAACTGTGAGCCATTTGGAGAGTTTTATTCATCAAGCCATGCATCTAGAAGGTCGATATCTTTGAGTGAAGATGGAAAAGAAAATATTGATAACAGTGATAAAATTGAGCCAACTGCATACCTCAAAATGCTTTTTTCAACATCATTAACAATAATAGTTCCAGATTCTAATTCGAAAGGTGGGAATAGGCTCCTCAAGATATATAACCTTAAGCATAATTTAAAAATATGCGAATTGACGTTTCCATCTCACATAGTTGACATACGATTGAATAGAAAGAGACTCATTGTCTTCTTGGAGATTGGCCAGATATATGTATATGACTTGAGTTGTGTTAGATTGATCAAAGTTTTAGAAATTCAACCATTTTTGTCCCATGAACATGGTGAAAGACAAGAATTGGTGGGTGACTTGGGTACCGACGACAACTCCTTTTTGATTTTGCCGTTATCATATATCAACGAACAAACGGACTTGTTAAACTCTGACTCTGGAAGTCAGTCTTCCGATATGAAGCCGAAAGATTCGCCAATCAAAACTTTGGACCCTTTCATTGAATTTACTCAAAAGAACAATAAGTCAGAAATGTTGAAGCATAATAATATAACGTTAGAGAACTTGAAAAAGGATGGTAATGGGTGGGTTATTGTTTATGATACTATAAATTTACGGCCGGTTATAATTTACAAAGCACATGACGCCGATGTTGCAAAAATGTCTATATCAAATGACAACCAAAAGATCGTAACAGCATCTACAAAAGGTACCATTTTGCGGGTATTTCATATGGATTTTAATGACAACGTCTCTAATTCAAGACCCAAAATTTCTCAGATCAGTAATTTCAGGAGGGGTCACCATTTGGCCAGAATCAATACTTTAAGTTTTAATCAGGATTCTTCAATATTGGCATGTGGATCTGAGAGTGATACTATACATTTATTCATGTTAGATTTAACAAACGATCCTCGGAATGAAGACTCATCAAATGAAAGTGAGGTAGATGACGAAAGCAATAAATCCTCCGATGATTTAAACGAGAATCTTGCTAACCTTTTAATATCAAAACCCTTACCATCAGAAACAGAAGATAAAGGCTATCTTACCAGTACATTGAAAAAGTCTTCTAAGCTCCTCAATAACTCATATACTAAATCTATCATGGAAAAGTTACCCTATGGTGATTATTTCAGAAATCTAATATGGATCCCGCCCAGAAGATCGTTCGCATATATCAAACTCCCAGAGTACACCCCTTCTCAAAATCGTCATATTAATAAGGCCGAAGTTGGTTTTAGTGGTACTTTGGTGATTGTGGCATCATATCAAACTGGTAAGCTCTACCAATACCAGATGCCAAAAGAAGTTGATACAGAGAAACGCGGAGAGTGTTCGCTCGTAAATTACAATAATATGATATGATTCAAGGTATTTATGGTATGTTGCCAATATATGGCCGTTCTGATACTACTATTTGCTAATGTAATTTATACTCTTTGTAATTGCAGCCATTTAACGTTGGTGCTATTCTCTAAGTAGCACAAAATCAAAATGCGCATTTGAAGTGAGGAGAATTTTTGGGCCATTATCACAAGAAACCGATATTTACTGCATCGGTAACTCATATTGGTAGCGAACAAATTAGGAGAGTAATAACCGGAAATCCCATATTTTGCTATGTTGAATACAAAAGTTTTTAGGTTTTCTAATTCACACCAAATAACCTCTAAAATAGCAATCAGAATGTCCTCCACTAGCTCTCACATTATTGGATACGCCGAAGATGACGTTTTATTCACTAACAAGAATTTGGCTAGAGTGATCACCTTGAACAGACCTAAAAAATTGAATTCTTTAAACACGTCAATGGTGACTAAGATTACTCCGAGATTATTAGAGTATTCTAAGTCAACGGTAAATAACCTTATTATATTGACTTCTAGTTCTCCTAAGGGTTTATGTGCTGGAGGTGATGTTGCCGAATGTGCTAAGCAAATCAAAGAGGGAAACCCAGGTTATGCGTCCAACTTCTTCCAAGAAGAATATAACTTAAACTATTTGATCTCCACGTACTCAATTCCTTATGTATCTTTGATGGATGGAATCACTATGGGTGGTGGAGTTGGATTATCTGTACATGCTCCTTTTAGGATTGCAACTGAAAGAACCAAGTTGGCTATGCCCGAGATGGATATTGGATTCTTTCCTGATGTTGGAACTACCTTTTTTCTACCCAGATTGGACGATAAAATTGGATATTATTACGCCTTAACAGGTGAGATTTTGTCAGGATGGGATGCTTATATGGCTGGGTTTGCTACTCACTATGTGCCGTCTGAAAGAATCCCTCATTTAGTCAATAGACTCTCAAATCTACAACCTCCAGTTGTAAATGACAAGCCCAATGATTCTTCTGCTTCTGCTAACACTAAGGAATATTTCGCACAGGTTAACGAGGCTATTGAAGAGTTCACGGAGACGAGGATTCCTGATGGCTTCCAGTACCCCTTGAAGGAGAAGGAAATTCTTTTAATCAAAGATGCTTTTTCACAAAGTTCAATAGAGGGGGTGTTAAATGTCTTCAAGAATGATGGCTCAGAATTTGCCGCCAAGACTCTTCAAAAGTTATCGACAAAGCCTTTATCCTCGCTTAAGGTAGCATTTGAGCTCTTAAATAGAGGGGCTAAAAACTCCATTAAAGAGCAATTCGAATTGGAGTTGGTTTCTGCTACAAACTTGATGAATATAAAGCCTGAAACAAACGACTTTGTCAAGGGTGTTTCTCATAAGTTGATAGAAAAAATCAAATCTCCACCTCATCCTAAGTGGACCACAGGTGACCAAGTATCTGATGCATCTATTGAAAAGTTGCTTCAGTCTTCGGAGAACACCGGTAAATTGAATAAGCCATATATTGAAAAGTTTTTTGGTATCGATTATAAGGCCTATCCTTTCAACATGGGGCTCCCAAGTAACGAAGATGTCAAGAAATATATTACAGGTGATGATGGTTCAAATAGATCTTACTTGCCAACTCCAAATGAGGTTTTGAAACACTTTTCCAGTACGTTTAAAAAGTTAGGTGTCGAACTCAAGGTTCAGAAAATTTTGGACATTCATGGCGCTGCTTCTCAATATGACAACAAATATACCTCTTGGAAAGATTAAACCTGGAATTCATACATGACATTAATGTACATAGATATGAGAGACATATTATATTACAATAACTTTTGGGCACTCTAAATACCCAACACTACTTGAATTTTTCCAATACTGCATCCTCACCTAATTCTTCGTAATCAGACTTTGAAATAAACCAATTATCCAAAGCAATTGCACTTGACGAATCCTCACTCTTATCATTAAGCATACCGGCTAAATTACTAGCACCTAACCATCCTCCAAACAGCTTGTTCCAAATATCATTCATTTCACCTTGCTGATATCCATTTATGGCTTGAATATAGTAGGGATTAAAGGCATAGTTAGGAAAATATTGCGAAGCGAATCCTCTTACCTCGTTAATAATTCTATCATTTATCCCGGGTGCTAAAGAAGTTCCTCCAGTAATGACAATGTTCGACAACAACCCTTTCAAAATCTCCATAAAACGACCGAAACCATTACTGCTCAGACCACCGGACTGAAGTATAGATGCCTCAAGACTCTTCAAACTATGAAAAATAAGATTTACTACACCATGTGTTTGAGGCTTATCGAACACAGGTTCAGGTATATTAAGATCAGGTAACTCTCCCAAATGTGGCTGAAATAACCTTGAATAAAAGTCTATATTTTCGCTCTTGATATGAATACCATTGTTTGATTTATAATCGGTCGTATTGGACAACTTAAACTCTTGGATAACATTGTGACTTAAATAGAAGCTTTTAAGCGATTGAGTCGCTGACTGTAAATGTTTTGGTAAAAAGTCTTCTAAAGACCCGTATTTTTTGAAATGGGTCAAGATATTCAAATTAACAAAATCTCCAGCATATTTAGTATGGAAGGAAGACTTATGTTGAACTATCCCATCTAATATTGGTGTTACACTAGTCACAGCAGCACCGATATCGACGACAAGACCAGTTGCCTTCCCTATATGGTATAGCTGAGCTAAAGGCAATTTAACTAGGGAAAACAAAGGCACCTCAAGTGTCTCAAATGCAATTTGCGTAGCCGCCAATTTGTTTTTCGATGTATTCCAAGTTTGCTCTGTTAAAGCTAACGGAAACTCATTGGAATTCACAGCATTATGGTTGTCAATATTCTCATAAACATAATTCCAGTTTTCTACAATTTTATCATAGTCGTAGACCAATCCATTTTCCATGACGGTCATCACTTCATGATTGGGCCTCAGCAAGATTTCATCATCACCTATAGTGATTTGCAGTGAGTTTTGAGGATCTATCAGATAATTAGAACTGAACACCATTGAAGGTAAATCCTCGAGAGCAAAGCCCGCTTTCGTTGAGTATGATCCATTATCTATAACAATAGCTGGAGATGTATATGCCATTGCTTTAACAATTATAATCACCAATTGCGTTCCCGTAAACTGTCGACCTTGAGGATAATCGAAGCGTTCAGCTAATGTCAATGTTTCAAAATCTTGAAAGCGCGGTTTTCGAGTTTTTCGTTTTGTGACAAATGGTACTCTTTTTTGTGTAACATAATTGGTCCTCTTCTAGATCTTGATGATTACGAACATAAAAATAGATGACTATATAAACGAGGGTTTCCCACACGAGACATAAATAATCTACAAACATGTTTCGTTCACTTGGAAGGGCAACGAGTAAAGTCTCGAAAAAATGTTTCAGTACTGCTGCAGCACCAGTGCCAACTTATAGAACAACCGTCCTAGACAATGGTCTAACAGTGGCAAGCGAGGTTATGCCAGGAACAAGAACAGCTACAATCGGAGTTTGGATTAATGCTGGCTCAAGGGCAGACTTCTCTAAGAAC
Source organism: Priceomyces fermenticarens (assembly GCA_030574455.1). Classification (NCBI taxonomy): domain Eukaryota; kingdom Fungi; phylum Ascomycota; class Pichiomycetes; order Serinales; family Debaryomycetaceae; genus Priceomyces; species Priceomyces fermenticarens. Next base: position 18,370 of record JAJMEZ010000002.1, on the reverse strand, counting down.
AGTGGCACGGCACATTTTTTGGAACATTTAGCCTTTAAAGGTACTAATAGGAGATCTCAATTAAACCTAGAATTAGAAATTGAAAATCTCGGATCTCAAATCAATGCATATACATCGAGAGAGAATACTGTTTATTATACAAAATGTCTAGAGAAAGACATTGGGCAAAACATAGATATACTTAGTGACTTGCTTACGAAGTCAAAGTTAGAGGAAAGAGCAATTGAGAATGAAAGACATGTCATTTTGCAGGAAAGCGATGAGGTGGATAAAATGTACGATGAGGTTGTTTTTGATCATTTACATGCTGTAGCTTATAGGGGCCAAGACTTGGGGAGAACGATCTTGGGGCCTCGGGATATCATAAGAACGATCAATAGGGATGATCTCGTGAAGTATATATCTACAAATTATAAGGGAGATAGAATGGCCTTGATAGGAGTTGGAAGTGTTAGCCATGATGAACTTGTAAAGGAAGCTAAAGAATACTTTGGACATATCAAGAAGAGTGAATCTCCTCTGCAATCCGCAGGAATCCTTCCTATGTTCTATGGAGATGAAGTGAGAATACAGGACGATTCGCTCCCTAACACACATGTTGCTTTAGCTGTCGAGGGTGTCAGCTGGTCCGCTCCAGACTTTTTCACAGCTTCTGTTGCAAATGGAATAATAGGTACTTGGGATAGGTCAATCGGAATTGGGTCCAACTCCCCATCTCCATTGGCGGTGACAGCCGCTATTGGCGGTCCTAATAATACACCAATTGCTAACTCTTATATGGCATATACCACATCTTATGCTGATACAGGTTTAATGGGTGTGTATTTCACCGCAGACAAGGACGTGAATCTCAAGTACTTTGTTGACGCAGTGATGAAGGAATGGGCAAGATTAAAGTCGGGAGACATCACAGTTGAAGAACTTGAGAGGTCAAAGGCCCAGTTGAAGGCTTCTTTGGTTTTGGCCTTGGATGACTCAACAACAATTGCTGAAGATATTGGAAGGCAGTTGGTTAACACGGGGTTCAGGTTGTCACCCGAAGAAGTATTCGAAAGAGTGGCCTCCATAAGCAAAGAAGATGTTGTGAACTGGGCAAATTATCGTTTGAAAAATAAGCCAATTGCTTTGTCTGCCATAGGAAACGTAAAGACCTTGCCCTCACACGCAGAAATCTCCAAAGGAATGTCATTATGAAAAGCTGTGTATAGTCATATATTATTTATCTGAAATTACTTTTGTATTAACTGTTCTGCCGTATCTTCTATTTCATCGTCTTCCCCATCATCATCATCATCATTTCCGCTCTTCAAAATCGAGTTACTAGGCACTCTTTTCATGATCTCAGGAGGGTTGAATAACTTACCAATATTGTCGATCCACCTTTTTCTCTTGTCCAAGAGGGCCCTTAACCCGCTATTAGCTGATTGTTGTTGCAAAGGGGTAAGCTCTGTTTTCTTTTTCTTATTCTTTGCCTTGAGCCTCTTCAAGTAAGCCTGATCAATTTGCTTGTCTAAATCTTCCAATATAGTAGAATACTCTTGATAAGCAAGTTGTTCTTCTACTAAACCGATTAGCTTTTTCTTGTTTGCCCGATTTCTCTGCACTGCTCCTCTCAATTCCTTTTGGAGGAATCTCATTTCCGCCGAAATTTCGTCATCTTCTTTATTCATTATCCAGTCGTCATTGTCAACAATTGAATCTCCTTCCCTCTTAATCAAGCGACTGCTGAACTTAGAGTCCTTGGGTTCATCGTCATAGTCGTGCAAATTCATGAAAATACCTATGTATTTTAATTCCCTTTTGAGTCTTTCTTCAATAGTATAGAAATCGTTAGATTCGGATGTATTTTTGTAATCATCGCCACTATCTAACTTTGTCACGACCTGTTCATCTGCATGTATATTCTCATCGAGATAGCTTTCATCGTCATTCTCTCCTCCTTCATGACTACTTAATATGGCTGATAGCAATCTACTTGAAAGCGGTCCACAGGAGATGTCTTCCGTGTATAGCTTATCGTCATCAAGCTCATCAATTGAGCCTTTGGGCTTATATGAATCCTGCAGAGGCTGATGATAAACGGAGAGGTTCAACTTCGCTCCTAAAGTCGGGTCTTCCTGAGCCCAAAGATTCGCATAAAAGAGACCTAATTTAGGTATTAGATAAGGGCGAAGATTTGGATCATAGCCTGATTTCTCGAACCCAGGAGGCAAAACATAGTTTTCTTTCAAAAACTTTAGATCGTCATTCGTAAATGAGCGAAAAAAAGACTCAATGTATGTTTGGAATGTTGTGAATTGAACTTGGTTGGGAGGCGGTTTGGTCTTAGAAAAATCAGTATCGGGTATTTTTCCAGGCAAAAGATCTTTTAAGTCCCTTTCTGGATAAGATGCTACACCATATTTTCTTTTCAAATAATCTTTTCCATGTGTTTCTAGACCATTGTTATCCTCAGAAAACAATCCTAGATTAGTAATAGCCTCCGCAGAAAGTGATTGTGATGCAACGAACTCTGATTTTGGATTTTTTAATCTAGTATCATTTGACTGTGTAAAAGAGCCAGTCTGCACCGGTGGCACCACTTTATCATCAGATTCTGAAACAATACCTGATTTATCCTCGTGATCATCAACACCATCACGAGACAGTAAACCATTCTTGAGTCTCTTTAGTCCTCTTTCATCATCATCTTCGTTTTTCCGTTTCAACTGCTCATTCGCATCCTCTTCACCATCATCGTCTTCCCTTTTCACGGACACATCTTTTCCCTCATCTTCATCTTCACTATGGCTTCGATCTTCAGGTCCACGAATCAGTTTAATGATCCTCAAAATGCGATCATCAGCATTTTCTCTCAACTTGAGTTGCTTGTCAAGATTTCCAAATAGCTTGCTCACATTCAATAAAATATTTAAACTTGGAATATTCGTTATATTTTCACCATCCAAGAGTCCCACGGATGAATCATAGTTGAGTTTAAGTTCGTCAATGATATCATCCAAGGAAGTTGATGCTGAATGCGACTCCATATTCAGCAAAGGTTCAACTCCATAAAATCAATCACAGGTAGATATGAAAATATAATCAATGATAACAAGCTTGTTCTGCTCGCCTAAATTTTTCTAATGTCGAGTACTGCTCAAATAAGAAATCACTACACTGTAGACTCAATTCGACAATTGAACTTATTTTTAAGAATTATTATATACAGGAGTATTCAACTTCTCGGGGAGTGCTTTGCAATATACTCAGCATCTTTTAAATCTCTTACTTTCTGAACAAGATTTTGCATGATTTTATACTTTCTCACTGGGGCATCATTTGGTCTCTTCCATGTTTCAATGAACTCTATCTTTGGTTTCGAAGGCGGCATATGACGAGTATCCAAAGGTATGTCTGCGAATCTGTTCCCAAGATTCTTTGCTTCTTTCAATAACATATTAACTGTATCAACCAAGAATCTGGTATTCTGTGCTGCTTCAGGGAACCTTTTACTTGAAAAGTGAACCTCATTAGTTTTATAATCAAATTTATTACCAGCCAACAACTTCAAGTTTCTTCGTTCTTGTTCGTTCAAATTCAAGTCATCGACGTTGAATCTAACTTTAACGGCAGTATTCGATCTCTCAGTCTCATTAGCACTGAACTCAACATTGAAAGTAAGTTTAAGGGGTGCTTTTTTCACATCCTTAGGTCTATATTTTTCACGAAACTTTGCAAGAAGAGGCATCTCAAATGCACTGACCCTCGTCAAATGCTCTATTTTGCGTATTTCGTGTGGGGTACTTCCCTTATTTATGACATTAATGTTACTTCTTTTTGGGGGTAATGCCCTTAAATTTACTGGAGTGTTGTTCATATGTCTCTCAGTAAAGTTATCTATTTCGTATGCATAACTCAAAGTAGGGCTTCCTTTGCTCAAACTTTGAAACGTTGACAAAATTGCATTTCTTTCGTCGTCATTTGGTACATATTTGTCTTGCAAATGTTGCTTCCTTAGGTTATGAAGCTCAAAAATTCTATCAGCAGGTAATCCTTTCCAAGCATGAGGATTCAAATATAGTTCCCTTTGCAAAGAATTTTTAGAGTATGCTCTCATCATCATACTTTTTGTAAGCAATTTACTACTCATCTCACTACGCGTTGCGATCATTGCAGAGACAAATGCTTTCTTGTCCAGTTTCCTTTTCTCGATCGTTATTCTATAAATGTACCCTACCAAACTACTCGCATTTATGAAAAATTTAACCGAGACGTGGAACACACAATTTATATATATTATGCACACCACTAATTATTTACTTTACTTTCCCAGCCACCATCTTCCTGCTTGAGAACAGGATCCTCCTTTTTTATTTTCTTCGGTACAACATGTTCTTTGATCTTCCGCTTCAGTGGTTTTGAGAAGAACATATCTATCAGTCTTTGTGCATTTCTTTCCTCTTTGATAAGTCGCTCTCCCTCTGAGGAAGTGCTACCTATATCATCTGTCACTCTGTAAGTTATTATAGTGCTATATGCCTTGTTATGAATCGTATCGAGACATGTTTCTAAAAGATCATCCGTCCATTTAAGCTGTGGGTCAAGCCACTTCGACCACTCTTTGGACCCCGGCTGTATCATAATAGGCTTCCTACTATGTAACCAAGAAATGTCATTATCATCCTTCTCGGTTGCTGGACCCGTTATTATAGTGAATGTTGATAAATGATTATTTTCTGGACTCATGTTTTTGAAGTTAGAATTGAACGAATAAAGACCTGCCAAGAATATCAACGGTTTCTGTTTATCACAAACGAAAAACGGATTTCTTTGCTTACCTTTCTTCATCCATTCAAAATATCCTTGGATTGGGATAACACATCTGTTATTCTTAACAGTGCTCCATACACTTCTCTTTTCTGACAACGTTTCTCTCCTACAATTAAAATATTTTGATTGATACCTACGGAAATCCCTCAAGTCCTGTTGTTCAAGTTTCTCGTGGCATTTTGAGCTTTCGTTGGTCTGTGGTTTTACCCATTTTGGAACCAAACCAAATCTCAGGGGCTCTATCTTATATTCTGAAGTAGTTGAGTCCAGCTGATCTTTTACGCAATAAACCATAAGTCCCATTTTTGTGGGAGCAATGTTATAAGAACCCTTAAAATCACTAATATTCACTAATGAAAACTTCCCTGAAATACCGCCACCCTGATCAAGAGCTTCATACGTGTTTGGTGCAACCACTTCTAACGAATTATGCTGCTCGCCACTGGAGAAATCATATGTTTCAAGAGCAGTCTCATTGAACCGCTGTGGAAAGTCTAAAATATTCAAAAGGAGTTAGTTCAATATTATGAAGTCGTCTAGTTGTACTTACTATACCCAAAGCATAACGTCCACACATCTTGGATCTTTCTGGTACTTCAATTAGCAAAATCAAGTTAGTTCTTACAAAGCGGTTTGAGACTGTATATTGCTACTTTGGAACAGGATACTCGGGGTAGTATTGTTCCTCACTATTGAACAGTACACAATGATCACTTTCAATTTCTGGGTTATTCTCATCATATGACATTTCAAAGTTGTGGGTACAATCGGGGTCATCTGAATACTCGTCTTTCTCATATCCATCAAAATACTGGGGTTGGTCTTCTTTACTCAAAAATTCATCGTAAGAATAGCTTGGACCTTGTGGGTCTGATACGATCTTTTGTTTCAATGCATTTGTTTTCGCTTCTGGAAGGTCGTTCACAAGAAGTGATTTAACATACTGGGGATCGTTTTTTAAGAGGTTTAGTAACTTAGTCCTTAGCCTTAAACGTGACAGTAATCGTCGTTCTGCTGCCTCTTTCTTACTTTCGCCTAGAATTACCTTATCTTTCAACTTTTGCTTCTTGTGCTCCTCTCTCAAGATTTCGCGTTTAGCCTTTTTGAAATCCAAATATTCTTTATCCTCTTCAACGGCTTTTTTCATTGTCTCTCTGTCCACTTCCTCATCCTCGATGGTTCCAAGGTGTGTATCATCCACAAATTTAGCGTCCTCTAATCCTTCTGGAAAATACTTTTGCTTTACTTTACCGTATCTAAACTCAGGATTATATTTATACTCCTTTCCATAACCTAGCTCTTTCATTAACTTCGTGGGAGCATTTCTTAAATGTATAGGGATCGCTAGAGCATTCAATTCAGGCTTCTCATTCAAGAGAGACTGGGCAGATCTAAGGGCCCTGTATGATTTAGTAGACTTAGGAGCTCTAGCCAATTTAATAGCACAATGGGCCAATACTATCTCACCCTCTGGCATTCCAATAAATTCTAATGCCTCTTTAGCAGCAATAGCAAAAGGTAAACAAGAACTGTCCCTTAAGCCTATATCTTCGCTCGCCATCACTATCATTCTCCTCGCTATAAATAGTGGATCCTCGCCACCTTGAAGCATTTTCGTGAGATAAAAAATTGCTGCATCAGCCTGAGAACCTCTAACAGACTTGTGAAAAGCACTGATGGTATCATAATGCATATCACCACTTTTGTCATACATCAGAACAAATTTCTGATTCCCCAACAAAGTTTTAAGATCTTGTGCTGAAACTACGATAGCACCACCACGATTGGGTGTGCCCTCCAGGCCTTTCTGACCGTTCAGATCATCTTCAAGACGAAGGAAATTTGAATTCGAGAGATATGCGTGAATTGTTTCCACAAAATTAAGGGCAGTCCTTGAGTCTCCGGAGCTTAACTCCGCCAAGTATCTAGCTGCATCTTTTTTTAAAGCTATGCTATGTAGCCCATAAATATACTTTCTGGTTCTGTTTATATGATATATGCCTTTGGATATGATTTTAATGAGTGCAGCAGAAGATAATGGATGCATAATGAACGTGTGCATTCTCGAAAGAAGAGCATTGTTCAAGCTGAAAGATGGATTTTCGGTAGTTGCGCCTATTACTGTCAAAGAGCCCTTTTCAATAACTGGTAATAGCAAGTCTTGAACTGCCTTATTAAACCTATGGATTTCATCTAAGAATAATATGGTTTTCCGTCCAGTTAATCTCTTCTCGTTCTCTGCATTTGCAAAGGCTTCTTTCAACTTCTTGGCATTACCTTCAGACCCCGAGAGTTCTAAAAACCTGTAATTCGCTGACTTGGCTGTTATACGAGCTAGTGACGTCTTTCCTACCCCCGGTGGTCCCCATAATATGAAAGAAGGTATTGAAGAAGAATGTATTATATTTCTTAAAATCCCATTTTCACCTAAAAGATGTTCCTGACCATGGAAGTCATCGAGTATCCTAGGCCTCACTCTTTGAGCCAAAGGTATAGCAGAGTCTTTTTTCAAGAACAGAATCCCTTTTTCCTCTTGATTGGCACTCTCTCTTGCCTCACTTTTCTTTTGAGTCAGATAGATTTGCCCCTGTCCCAAAGTATCATCAAGTAAAGGATTGTTTAATTTCTGATCGTGTAATTTATAGTTAAGTTCTGGTTCTCTTTTTATGTTAATTAAAGGCTGTGATCTTTCTACCACATGCGTATCACTATCACTCCTTGTCAATGCGTTAAGCCTTTTCTCCGCAATCAATATGCTTGTCAACGTTGGCAGATCTTTCTGAGCTTTCTTCAGATCAAACGACTTCTTCTTATCGTTAGAGTCTGCCCTCAACCCAAGAGCTGCAAAAGCATTCTTCGAGAGCTTTTTGCCATCATTGCTACCTGTGGCGTCATACTTCTCTACTTCTTGAGTTGGATCCAAACTTTTTCTGGATTCGAGGTTATCTAAGCAAGTATTAACATGAGACTCCAATATAGTTTCCAGAAAGTTTTTAAAACATATTGGGCACCTACTTCCCATACTCCAAAAATATCCTTTAAAAGATGAAGAAATCGCGTGATGTATTTTAATTCATCATCGCGGCGATTTGATACCTACGCGAGATTAGCTACTATATATATATTTATCTGTACGTTTTGATCATGTCAAAAGAACTTTTATGGAGAAGACTCCCAATATCGAGTCGTGAACTAAGTCTTTCGAAGGTGTTGAGATGTGGTCAAACATTCAGATGGAGGAATATAAATGACACTTGGTCATTTACGACGCGTGATAAAATCATATTATTGAAACAAGATGATACTCACATTCATTATAGTTTTTTACTACCTGAAGAAAAAGGTGAAGCTAATGACATAAATAAAGAATTGGAGGAGACTTACAGGTTTGTTGAGGACTATTTTAATCTCTCGGTGAACCTCGAGAGCCTCTACGAACAGTGGATAAAGCAAGACATATTGCATAAGGGAACAGATAAGAGCACGCCCTTCGATAAGTTCACAGGGATAAGAATATTGAGACAGGATCCATGGGAAACTCTTATCTCTTTCATTTGTTCCTCAAACAATAACGTGAAGAGAATTTCAAAGATGTGTGATGCTTTATGCGAGAATTTCGGGATATATTTGAATGAATATGAAGGCTTAAAATACTATACCTTTCCGACTGCTGATGCCTTAGCTAGATCTTCTAATACCGAGAGATTACTCAGGGAACTTGGCTTTGGGTACCGTGCAAAGTTTATTTACCGAACGGCATGTCAAATGATGAGTCCCGAATTTCCAAATATAAGCTTGGAAAGGTTATATGGTCTTCGAGAAGACGACTATGATACTGCCCATGAGTTCTTGTTGAATTTAATGGGAGTAGGACCAAAGGTTGCCGACTGTATATGCCTCATGGCGCTAGATAAGCATGATATTGTCCCTATTGACACTCATGTTTATCAAATTGCAGTTAGAGATTACAAATTCAAAGGAAAGAAAGATATTAAGACTATAAATAAAAAGGTGTACCAAAGTATAAGAGAATTTTTCAAGCTAATATTTGGCCAATACGCAGGCTGGGCGCAGTCCGTACTTTTTACGGCTGATTTAGTGGATCTAAATAACGGGATAAACCAAAAAGTAGAGATAAAAAGTGAACACGCATCCACCGAAAGCTTTATTAAACCAGAACCCAAAATTGAAGTAAAGTGAGATTCAAGTTGAGTGCTGTGGCGTAAGATAATGTCAGGCAACATGTCCCCATGATTTTCAGCTTATCACAGGTCCAGACTATCGTTATTTTTTTATAAGCATATCAGGTGTCTCATTTATGTATATATATATATATATATACATATATCATCAATTTTATGTACCTTTACATAAGTAACGATAAAATAGCATTTTGAGAATTTTAATTCATTTGAGTTGTAAAAAAGTTTTATGTTTCATCGAAAAGGTAATTAGATTCAAATGCAATTTTAAAGTTCGACGAAAACAAACTTGATTGAACTATGATATAATTAAAAGATCACGCTCAATGAAAAGCAGTAAGCATTCATAGGCACTCGAGAAATGAAAATGCAATTGAAACTCGTTGGTTCCAAATATGATTCAATTATCTTGGCGAAAACATTTAATAACCATTGGAGTTGCTATGGCTCCGCTTTTTTTTCTCGCTCATTGGCAAAAGCTTTCGTCAAATGTGCAAGATTCTTTGCCCTTTCATGTTCTATATGTTCCATTTTATCTCCTTCAGACAGGTAATCACCAACAGACACTTTTCTTGGGTTTTTGGCTGCAAAAATTTTATCCAATTCTTCAAGAGATCTATGCCTTGTTTCCACAAAGAAAAAGTAAATGAAAGTAAATTCGAACAAGTCCCAGAATACGTATACAACGTAGTACCAGTAGCTAATGCTCTGCATGGCCTTAGGTGCTGAATAAAGATTTATGAAAGATGCTACCCCTGCCACAACAAAGACGATAATTAAGCTCTTTGACCGCAATATATTTGAAGACACTTCAGACGGATAAATTGGCTGCATAGGAGTAAACCCAAATGAAAAAATTACTCCGAAGATATATATGAAAGCAATAGAACCTCTAGAGGCCGCATCGGTTTTTTCCACCTGATATCTCGCTGTACAAATTGACAACGCAGATAGTGACAATGACATGCTCATAGTCGAAAACAAAAACATTTTACGCCTTCCTGCAAGATCGTGGCAGAAAGAGCCTGCTATAGATGCAGCCCAGCACACAATAGAGTATATTCCGTTCATTAGCACACTAGTTGATGGGTTAGACATCCCTACTTTATCGAGCATTGTAGGTAAAAAATAAGAAGCAACATTATTCCCCGAGAACTGACTAAACCAAGCCATTGCTACCACTAATAGAAGTCTGTATCTATCTGACCTTGTTTTGAGGAGTAGACGCATATCCAAGACCCTAAGCGGATCAGATAATTGTACTTCCTTAAATGAATCAATCATCTCAGCCATTTCAATGTCAATTAAAGGGTCTGTTGTGTCGCCTCCACAGTGATACTTCGCCAAAATAGCGCGTGCTTTATCATGGCGATCTACCCCTATAAGCCATCTCGGCAGCTCTGGAAGAAACCAAATGAATATCACAACAATACCAGGGAATATAAGCTGCATCCAAAGAGGGAGTTTGAATGCCTTTGGAGATCCCGAGTAATGTAGATTCGAACCGTAACAGGTAAAAGCTGCAAGAAGAGACCCAACATAATAGAGGGTGTTATAGAAACCAGCTACCAGTCCCCTAAGATGGGTTGGGGCTATTTCAACACAATAAGCTGGAGCTGAGGCACCAGCAACAGTAGTAGCCAAAGAGAGTAAAAATCTTCCCCCAACTAATGTATGTTCATTTTTAGCAACCGCAGTAATAATCAGCCCTACGCAAGCACCAACACACCCGACAAAAACTGCAAATCTTCTACCTTTCCAGTCCATTATAGAGCAACAGAAAGCCCCAACTATTTGACCAACATTGTAAATAGAAAAAATTATACCCGTGCTCGAGACGCTATCTTTAGATAAATGGAAATAATCGAGATAATCTGGCAAGACGTATATACTACCCATCAAACTTCCATCAAATCCACCCATTGTAGAACAACAATACATCACTAAACAGCAGCAATACAATGGAATCAAATCCCGGGAGAAAAAACTTCTCTTGTCTAATTCAGCTACTGGTGGTGGTTCCTGTCCGCCTACCATGATGTCCCCAGACAGTTGGACCTCAATAGGCTCTGATGTGTTTTCAGCATGCTCCACATGTAATATATCTGTCTTCGATTCTTCTTTTTCCATATCTAATAATCTATTGATCGTTTAAAAAGTGGAACTGTCTCAATGGATGTTTGGTCTCCATATATACCTAATGTCTTTTTATGGGCGATAAATCTACATGACCCACTCAATCAAGAAATCACTTAAGGGCTTCTACTAATGCGGAGGCATATAGAATCTGCATCAGTTGATAATACCACAAAATTCGGACCATTAAGCTTATTTGGGCAAGTGGCCAAATATTTTAGTTTGAGAGCCTTACCTCCCGCCTTTACTAAACTGCAGTCCTAAATGATGTGATTAGTACCTTACGTAAACAAGAATGATATCCCGATTTCCCTACACTGAGTCATATTTGGCTGTGCTAGAGGACGTGTTCCATTGGGGAGAAAATGAGGGGCAGCATGCCGTGTTTGTATAACCCCTCCGATATGGTGAATTATGCAGCACGAGCGCGGAGATACTGCAGCCCCCTGGCAGGAAAATCTGGGGAACTTACTTTGTCTTATTTTGCGAAATATTAATCTTCGGTAAAATATATTAAATTTGAATAATACAAAGCAAGGAAGACAGTCAATACTGTCAATTCAAGAAACTGAAGTTTATGGTACAGTACCTAAAAAATGGTACGGCTCTTGAATGTCAAATGAAGCAAGGATCAGAGTTCTTTACAAAACACACCTTTCGTGTTTGCCAGCTGGAACAATTCAATTACCAAAACAAGTCAGGTAACCTCTCAGAAAAGAGGTTTAAAGCAAACAGCTACAAAACAAAAAGAAATACAAGCCTGACAAACTTTAAGCTCCTCAAAGCGTGTCATGTATGTCGTCAGCGAAAGGTCAAATGTATTTACACACCTAATTCGTCCAAGTGTCTACAATGTCAACAACATAATAGAGACTGCAATTTCGAGCATATAAAGATGAGAGGAAAGGATGAAAATCAAAATGGGAGCTTTGATAGGACCCTGGCAACTTCCGCGGAATTTGCAATTTCAAACTCCCCTAGCAATGTGAAACCTATTCATCTTGCCCCGAATACCTCCGCAGAAAGTTTGAAGGCCCTTTTAGAACAGGCCATCTTCTATACGCCATTTGTCACAGAAGTCTCTGTTACTTACGTAAAACAGTATCTTCCAGAAAAATGTATAAGGTTAGCCGCCGTAATGGATCCACGTATGGCATCATTGGATACACACAATGAAAACACGAGGTTTCTAAACGAAACGTTGATGATACAAAATCCTTATTGGGACGCTAATGAGATAGGTTACCTATTTCTTCTTCCATTGAGGTATAAAATGACATCCAATCTAGTGCAGAAGATCCTTTCAAGGTTCAATCGATTGAGTTTAAATCACCCTATGCCTGGAGCTTTAGTCGTTGGGGCTCTTACAGTTGACGCTTGGCATTCACTAATATGTAGGCACCCCCTTGTTACAAATACTGACCTAATTTCTACCGCTGAAGAGCACCTTGAGTCACTTGACCACTCTAGTTTCGCTTACAATTTCATCAAGATATCGTTTTTCTTGTACCGATTCCAACGTCTCTTATCAGAAGGTACTTTCCTAGAAGTTGATATATATGACAAGCTTTTAAGATTAGAAAATGAGATGTTGTTGTGGCCAGCAAAGTTGCCCATTGAATTCTCTGTTGTAAGAGATCAAATGGTAGCTTCATCTGAAGCATTTATGCTCCATATTTTGCACAACACGCTACTCTTGACTTACTACACTAGTATACTTAAATTTGAGAATCTTGATGCAAGCAAATTAGGGATTCACCCTTTTCCAGGAATCTACCACTTTTTGGCTGGCTTGGCTCAAAGTAATTTTGGAGTTATCAACTCAATAACATGTGAATGGTCAGTTTTATATGAGTGCGAATTAATACTGGCAACGGCTTTGATAGACTTGAATGAGATAATGGAATTTGACCGTTTCAAATGGGCACTATCATACTTCAAAGAGATAAAAAGATCCTTAGTTTCTGAGTTACAATATGACCTGTTGGAAAAAGTTGATCACTTGATGAAATCAACCTTTGGAAATATTGAGCATTCAAACTTTAATGAAGACTTCGACGGCTCAACTGTATTTTGGGTGTTTCGCGACGTGAGAAGCATGACTTTGCATATGGTCCTTGAATACTACTCTAAAAATTAGGGCAAAAGCGTATCAAAGTATATTTAACAGGTATATATGTTTGAACTTGAATGAAACACTTGCAAACTAAACGTCATAGACGCCCCCAAATGGGAAGAAAAAAAGTCAACTTGCCTCAAACGAACAAAAACTAAGGGGGCTACGAGCAATTCATGAGTTCATTTGATAATATCTTATACCCACTTTATCTCCGCGTTTTATGGAATTGGCTCGTACAACTTTCTCTTCATTTGGAAATAAATCAAATCCATTGTCATCAAAACTGACATCATCCCGGCCGAGAGTGAGTTCTACACCCTTCACAGGCTTATTGGTTTTTATCGTTATCAAGCCATCTTCTATGTCCAAGTCAACTTTCCTGTCAGGGAACTTAAGATATTTCAAAGGTTGAGGGAAATCAGAAGCAGTTGCAATGACCTTGCCACTTTGTCTTGATAAAAACCTTGCACTGATAACAGCAGAGCTACTTTCTTTTAAAGGCGAAGCAGATATCAATTCAGTGGTTTGGTTCGACTTTAATACAACTGCTTTTTCGGGGAAAGACATTAAAACTTCACCAGATGTGACATCATATATGGTTAACTTCAAAATAACATTTTTCTCTTTCACTCCAGAGTTTACTCCCCAAACATCAAAAGAATAATCTCTAACACTGTAGTCGTGTGGTGGTCCTTCCTTCTGATCCGTATTTAATGGGGTGCGCTTTTTTTCATTCCTGAAAATCCCAATCTCTATGGGGTTGCTTTCCCTCTTAACAGCAAAATACCCCAATTTTGGTCTTTTAAAGAAATCACAAATTGCCCAGGATGTTGTTGGCCAACAATCGTTTGTTTGCCAGACTATGGCGCCCCCAGTATTTCTTTTTCCATCTCCTTTCCAATTTCTTCTCCAACATCTATAAGCATAACCAAGACATTCTGATTGCATTAACTGGGTAGCATAAATCCATGAATCGAGGTCCATAGAATCAACTTTGATATTTTCCATTACGTATAGAGCGAGACGCCTCTCAAATCCATCTGCCTTATTGTGGTGATCCAAAGACTCACTCTGTGGATACAACTCTCCTTGATCACCAATACACCTCTCTAAAGTATTTCTGCTTGGTAGGGCCTCCATTCCAAATTCAGAAACAAATCTCCCGCATAACTTGTACCAATCTTGGTATTTTTCTTGAGTTCCGTGCCAAACATTCCACTGGTGTATATCTCCCACAGTCGGGTCATCGGTTCGCTTTCCACCCCAGGGTGATCCTGGATGGTAAGGTACGTTAGGAGAAAGCTTTTTCAAAAGGTTGGGTAAAGTATTTTCATATATGGTTCTCGCTGGAAAGTTTGTTTTGGAGTAATCACCCGAGTGATCATTTTGGTCCCAATCAAGGTGCAACTGCTCTGCGACTTGATAATCTTCATTATTCCCAGCATATAGCACTATCGAACAGTGGTTCCTCAAGCGCTTAATCTGACAAGTAGCTTCTTCTGCGACATTGGTTACAAATTCTTTATAGCCTGGGTATTGACCACAAGCAAACATGAAGTCTTGCCACACAAGAATACCTAAGCGATCACATTCATCATAAAGAACGTCTCTCTCGTAGAATCCACCTCCCCAAACACGAATCATGTTTTGGTTTCCATCGACAACCAAACGCAACCACTCTTTGTAATCTTCGTTAGTCAAAAGAGTTTGAATTGAATGTGCCGGGATCCAGTTAGATCCCGTACAATAAATTGGAATATCATTCACCTTGAAATAAAAGCTAGTTCCAGGTTCATCGTCTAATTTTTCCTGGACTAATTCCAATTTTCTAAATCCCACTTTTTTGCTTGATTCCTGAATTATCCTACCGTCATTATCAAGTATAGCAACTTTACAAGTGTACAAGCTAGCGGGACCATGGCTACAGGGATACCAAAGAAGAGGTTGAGTTACTGTAAATCTCGCATTATAACAGCCACTTTTGCTGACTTTGGTTGTCGAAGTACCCACAGATTCTTCAGAAGGAGCAAGCAAATTCACTTTCAACTGAATTGGACCCTTAGTGATAACTTCATTTTTGAACTCAACATACGCTTTGGAAAGGTCTTGTACGTCAGCTTGATACGAAACTTCCTCAATCATTGAGTCATACATAAGTACCCTTACCGGTTTGTATGGCCCACAAGACATCAAAATGGGACCCCAATCCCATCCATAGTGGTATTGTGCTTTTCTCACATATAAACGACTCAGTTCTCCGTTAAAGCATGAGAGTTGACCAAGGTTCTTCTCGAGATTTCTCCCTTCTAATAAAGCACTCTTAAATGAGATTCTTAAAACGTTCTCGTCGTCGAATTTGAGGAGACCTTTAATGTCAACTCGATAAGTCCTAAACATATTATCTGAAGTCAAAATTTTCTCTCCATTGAGGTAAACGGTTGCAAATGTATCCAATCCTTCAAAAACAATCTCATGATACTGTAACAGTCCCAGATCAGGCCCTAGCTTGAAAGTGTTCAGGTACTCCCAATCCCTTTCTGCGACCCATTGAACTACTTTTTCATTAAGGTCTAAGAAGGGATCAGGGATCTCTTTATTAGC